>OZ020605.1:9463880-10663880 GCA_963971545.1 Philophylla caesio
ATCTGTTAAGGTTTTTTTTGATAAAATAGATGCTAAAATTATTACAATATTTGAAATTAAAATTAAAGTTAATGTTATAATACTAATTGAAAAAATTATCTATACTACTAGTTAGTAGTCCTTATGATTGGAAGTCAAATATACTAATATACTATATAGATAATTAATTAACCTCCTCATCAATAAATTGATACATATAAAAATAATCAAACAATATCAACGAAGTGTCAGTATCATGCAGCTGCTTCAAATCCAAAATGATGTCTTTTAGAAAATGATTATTAATATGTCGAATTAAACATACTAAAAGAAAAGAAGTTCCAATTAATACATGAATTCCGTGAAATCCTGTTGCTATATAAAAAGTAGATCCATAAATAGAATCAGCAATTGTAAATGGAGCTTCAATGTATTCATAAGCTTGAAGAATTGAAAAATAAATTTCTAATAAAACTGTAAAAAATAATCCTTGTGTTGTTTGTCAGTGATTATTTTCTATTAAACTATGATGGGCTCATGTAACAGTTACTCCTGAAGCTAATAAAATTGCAGTATTTAATAAAGGAATTTGGAATGGATTAAATGATTTAATTCCTATTGGAGGTCATAATGCTCCTAATTCAATAGCGGGGGATAAGCTACTATGAAAAAATGCTCAAAAAAATGAAACAAAAAAAAAATTTCTGATAAAATAAATAAAATTATTCCTCAACGTAATCCTGTAGTTACTGAAAATGTATGAAGTCCTTGAAAAGTACTTTCTCGTACAACATCTCGTCATCATTGATAAACTGTTAAAATAGTAATAATATTTCCTAGTAAAAATAGTGAATTATCATATTGGTGGAATCATTTTACTAATCCTGAAACGGTTGTTATAGCTCCAATTGCTCCTGTTAAAGGTCATGGGCTATAATCTACTAAATTCAAGAATTAATAAAGCAATTTGACCAATAATTAATAATGAAATGATAAAATATGATAGAGAAGGCCCAGTATTTCCTAAAAGAGTTAATAATAAGTGACCTGCAATTATATTAGCTGCTAGTCGAACAGCTAAGGTTCCTGGTCGAATTACATTTCTAATAGTTTCAATACATACTATAAAAGGTATTAAAATTGCAGGTGTTCCTTGAGGCACTAAGTGTGCAAATATATGTTGAGTATGATTAATTCAACCATAAATTATAAAACATAATCATAATGGAAGTGCTAATGATAATGTTAATGTTAAATGACTTGTTCTTGTAAAAATATATGGAAATAATCCTATAAAATTATTAAAAAGAATTAATGAGAATAATTCTTTTTAATCAATAAAATATAGATTAGGCTTTATAGTCAATAATGATATTAGACTGCAATTCTAAAGGAGTAATATTTTACTAAGGCTTAAAAGATTTAACTCATATTTATAATTTTGAAGACTATTAGTTTATTTAACTTAAAGCCTTAAGTATTAAATAATTGAATAAACAATAGAAATTAAAATTAAACTACATGTTGAAATAAAAGAAAGTGATAGTATACATTTAAATGTAAAATTATTAATTTGTAAACTATTAATTCAATTATTTTCATAATAATTTAGTATAAAAGCTGCAAAACATAATCGTAAATAAAAAAATAGTGTAATTAATGTTATTACAGTTATAATTGATATTAAAATGTATTGATTATTAAAAATTAATAATTGAATTACTAGTCATTTTGGTAAAAATCCAATAAATGGAGGAAGTCCACCTAATGAAAGTAAATTAAAAAATAACATAAATTTTAAAATTTTTGAATTTAAAAATATATTGAATAATTGATTAATATGATAAATTTTAAAATTATTGAATATAAATGTTAATCTAAAAGATAAAAATGTATAAAAATAAAAATAAGTTATTCATATTAATTCATTTGTTTGTATGGCTGTTAATATTCATCCTAAATGATTAATTGATGAAAATGCTATTAATTTTCGTAAAGATGTTTGATTTAGTCCTCCTAAAGAACCAACACTAATTGAAATAATAATTACAAAAATTGATAAATTATTTTGAGGAATATAAGAAATTAATGTAAGAGGAGCAATTTTTTGTCATGTTATTAAAATTAATCCATTTATTCAGGATAATCCTTCTATTACATTTGGAAATCAAAAATGGAATGGAGCAGCTCCTCTTTTTATTAATAAAGAAGAATAAATAATTAAATTATTTAATATTAAATTATATTTAATTATTGGAAAATAATTTAAATATAAAATAATAATAGCAAATAATAAAACAGCAGAAGCTAATGCTTGAGTTAAAAAATACTTTAAAGATGCTTCTGTTGATATTAAATTATTATCTCTTATTAGGGGGATAAAAGATAACAAATTAATTTCTAAGCCTATTCAAGCACCTAATCAAGGATTAGATGATACTGTAATTATTGTACCTAAAATTAAGATAAAAAAAAAATATAATTTTAGCAGAATTATTAAAAATTGAAAAAAAAGGATTGGAACCTTTATAAATGGGGTATGAACCCAGTAGCTTTATTAGCTTATCTTTTTATATTTTAGTGTATGATGCACGAAAGTTTTTGATACTTTTAGAAATAGTTTAATTCTATTAAATATAAATTATGGCCTGATATTAATGAATGTAATTTTATTACATTATTTACCCTATCAAGGTAATCCTTTTATCAGGCAATTCATTAATTAAAAAAATGAAATAAGTTGTTTTCAACTAAAAAGTTGAATAGAAAAAGTATCAAAAATGAAATAAGTTGTTTTCAACTAAAAAGTATCTAAAAGTCAATTAAATCATCATTATTTCACCAATTTTTTTTTTTTTTTTTATTATTTTTTTAATAAATTAAATATATTATTTAATTATATATTTAATTTATAATTAAATAATTAAATTAAGTAAATATAAAATTAAATTAAATTAGATAATATTAAATGCCAATATAGATATTTCCGAGAGTTAAAAACACAACTTTATTATAGATATATAGATGAATATAAAAAAGTTATTTTTAACATATGTATATTTATATAAATTTCGAACGTCATATTATATTATATATATGTATATAAATGTATATGTATATACCGTGCTGGATCTATGAATTTAGGGGTTTTTTTGAATAAATTAATAGGCATATATTAATTAATTAAATATTTATATACATACATATATACATATATTTATTAATTTAAACTTAGTATAGAAGAAATTTTCGTGATTAAAAATAATTTTATAGTTTTATATATATGTATGTACATACATACATATAAAAATATATTTATATATGTATATAAATTATTTAATGAAAAAAAAAAAAAAAAAATTGGTGAAATAATGATGATTTAATTGATTTTTATATTATAAATTTTAAAAATTTAATATTTATGTATTTTTATTTCAAATAATTTTATTTTTTTTTTAATATTTTCAAAAAAAATTGTTTTTTTTTAATTATAATTAATGAATATTTATAAATAATTTTTAAAAATTTGAAATGAAATAATGATGATTTAATTGATTTTTATGTTATAAATTTTAAAAATTTAATATTTATGTATGTATTTTTATTTAAAATAATTTTTTTAAAAATATTTTCAAAAAATGTTTTTTAATTATAATTAATGAATATTTATAAATAATTTTTAAAAATTTAATTTTTTAAGAAAATAAATTATTAAATTTTAAAATTTAATATTTATAATATTATTTATTTATTTTTTTTTTTTTATTATAATTAATTATTTAATTAATTATTTATTTATAATTATTTATTTTATAATTAAAATTTAAATTTTATATAAAATGAAATTAAAATTTTCATAAAAAATAAAAATAAGTAAAATTTGATTAGGGGAATCAATTTACTGGCTATGAGGAAATACTAATGGTTTTTATTTAATAAGATTATTATTTTTACTTTTTTTTAATTATAAAATATTATTAATATAAATATTAATTTATATAGTTTTTATTATTTTATAAAAATTTTTTATATTATTAATTTTAAAATCAATTAAATTTTAATGTTAATAAAAAGTAATTTTTTTTTAATTATTAATAAATTTTATTTATTATTAAAAATTAAATATTTATAATAATATTTATATAATTATAATTATAATTATATAATTATAATTAATTATTAATTTTAATTTATTTATTGAATAATTATAATTTAAATTTTATATAAAATAGAATTTTTTTTTCTAATAAAATAAAAATAAGTAAAATTTGATTAGGAACTAATTTATTGGTTATGAGGAAATATAAATGATTTTTATTTAATAATATATTATTTTTATTTTTTTTAATTATACATTATTAATATAAATATTAATTTATATAATTTATTTTATAATAAAAAACAATTTTTTTTATTATTAATTTTAAAATTAATTAAATTTTATAATTAATAAAAATATATAAATTTTTAAAAATTGTTAATAAAATTTTATATACATACATACATATGTACATATGACGAAAAGTTAAAATTTTAATATCTATAATAATATTTATATAATTAATACATATATAAATACTTATTAATTTTATTTATATTTAATTTTATTTTTATATTTTTTTATTTAATAATTATTATTAAAATTAAATTTTATATTTAAATTAAATTAAATTTTAATTTTTTTGTTTTAATATTAAAGTTATATTTTGGCTTAAAATTTTGTTATTGATTTATTTTATATGTAAGTTATTGCATGAATTTATATTTATTTTAATAATAAATATATTTTATTATAATCTCAGTAAATAATTTTATTAATTAAGGAAACTTATAAATAGTAATTTCATTAAGTATTAGCTAAATTTGTGCCAGCAGCCGCGGTTACACAAATAATAAAAATAAAATTTTTTTAATGTAAGTTAAATTTTATTATAATAAAATATAAATAAATTTATTAGGTGAAATTTTTAAATTTTAAGATTTTTATTTAAATGGTATTAAAGCTTGAAAATTTTATTAATAAACTAGGATTAGATACCCTATTATTTAAAATGTAAATATTAAACATTAAGGTAGTATTAGTTATGTTCTTGAAACTTAAAAAATTTGGCGGTATTTTAGTCTATTCAGAGGAACCTGTCCTTTAATTGATAATCCACGATGTACCTCACTTAAATTTGTTTTCAGTTTATATACCGTCGTTATCAGAATATTTTATTAGAATAATAATTTTCTATAATTTATATTAAAATTTATATCAGATCAAGGTGTAGCTTATATTTAAGTAGAGATGGGTTACAATAAAAATATTTAGATGAATCTAAATTTTAAATGTTTAGTGAAAGTGAATTTGATAGTAAAATTTTAAAGATTAAAAATTTGATTGTAGCTCTAAAATATGTACACATCGCCCGTCGCTCTTATTATTAAGATAAGATGAGTTGTAGAAAAACATCTTTGCGAATCTCACTGCGTCTCGCAACAGTTGTTCTCCACATATTTCACTTTTTATATCAGCTCTTTATTATATAATCCTTTACATGTTTTCGTATTTCGAGTTTATACAAAGAAAGTACAATGAATTTTCAATACTTTCAACAAACGAAAGTTAGACAGTAATTGATCCTGCCCACACCTCGCAATTACATTCTTGAAACCCGTACCAATTTATGTATAGATTGCAATATAAATATTGTAAAATACGTAGGTATTTACAAATTTAAAAAAATATTACGCAATATACAAAAAAAAATTATAAAAATTACCAATATTAAAAATTTGATGTGATACTTTCCGACTCCAGATGGCGTTACTCACGGTTCATTTAATGTTTGCCGAATGACATCTTCATAGCATCATGTAACTTATACGCACCTACAGACATACATATGTATGTACGTACTAGGGATATTGCGAATATTCGCATCCGCATCCGCATATGCTGAACATCCGCATCGATTCAGACATCCCCATCTGCATTTACATCCGTATAAATCGATGCGAAGCTGATGCGGATGCGGATGTGTAGCAGGTCGCGACAAGAAAGAGGAGCGTCCGGCGTTGAGAGTCAGGAAACACCAGAAATTTAGAGCCCTGACGCAATTCTCAAGAAGGAGTTACTTACTCTCCGCAATAAGAAGCGATTAAATTTAAATGAGAGTCCTCTTAAATGGTGGAGTGTTAATCAAAGCGAGTTCAAACTGTTATCTAAAATACCACGCAAATTCTTATCAGCTCCACCAGCCAGTGTTCCAAGTAAACAGTTATTTAGTAGCGCAGGATTAATATACGAACCCTTGCCAAACAGACTGGAGTCCGAAAAGGCGACCATTCCACTTTTCATTAAATATAATGCTCCTTTATTCAAATTTAATTTCTAAAATAATTTATTTGTCATAGTAATCCATTCACTAACATACGAAAATAGGCAAAATCGCCTTGCGCTTAACATTTTGTAGGAAGTGTGAATGCACCGCCGCACACTGGGGCAAGACAGCTTCATAACTGCACTAAATAATTTGAAGCAGTTGGACCGACATTCCAAATTGAATCGAAAGTTTTCATAGACTTACTTATCTACTACTATGAACTAGCTAGGAAAGGGACGGAACTACCCGTAATAAACTCTGCTGAAGAGGTGGGTTTACCCTTAGCATCATATAAACACAGACTAAGATCTGAGCTTATGGATGAGGTAAGTTTAAGGTGGGCATCGGAGCCCACCTGTCTCATTACCAGACAAATCTGGCCGGAAGTTGATGGGAAGCGCTCTAAAGCTCTCTTTATGCTTGGTCGCTCCTCTCTCAGATTAGTAGTTGGGGTGATAACCGGTCACTGCCTTATGGGCACGCATGGGGAAAGACTAGGTTACCCAACAAATGATTTTTGCCGCAGCTGCCGAAACGAGGAGGAGGTGGAGAGCATTGAGCACTATCTCTGCCACTGCCCCGGCCTGGCCAAGACGCGCAGAAAATTTTTCAAAAGTTACTTTTTGGACTGTCTAGCCGATTTGAACTCGGCAAGCATTTCTAACTTTATACTCTACATCAAACGCACAGGATGGTTCAGTTTTTGAGAATAAGGGAGGGAGGGAATGCATGGCCTACGCCATTGGTATCACAATGGGCTTCTTACAGCCTAAGTGTGCCACCGTGCTTTGTGCGGTGGCAGCCACTCTAACCTAACCTAACCTACTTATCTACTACTTGAAAAAAAAAATAGTGAACTTTCATAAATTTATGTAGCTATGTATGTAGTATGTTAGTTAATGTATGTTAGATATACATACATATATGTATGTGGGAGTGACAGACGGACGTAGGGCCAGAAGTGGACGTAGCTTTGACTTGACGATAAAGACGTAACAGAGTGCAACTCTGTTGCTATAGAAAACGGACAACGAACGAACGAACGAGTAAAGAGAGGACGATTATTAGTTCAAAATATCTGTACTACATATGTGAACCTGTAAAAATCTAACGGAGTTCCACACAAGTTGCTACGAGCAGAATTCATTTGCGTGCTTGTGCGCCGACGGATACATAAGCATTGCGAGCAGAACATTCGCTTGAGCAGAGAAGTCTACGTTTACACACAAGTTGGTACAAGCAGAGCTCAACTGCAAACTTCAGCGGCAACAGCAGAGTGTATACCAGTTACAGGAGTTAAAACGAAAGCTAAGCAGCGAGAAGGTGAAGCTGAGATAAATGAACGAAGACAGCTAGCGTATACCAGTTAAAGAAGTTGAAACGAAAGCTAATCAGCGAGAAGGTCAAGACGAAATAAACGAGAAGAAGGTGAAGTCGAAGTAAATGGAAAGAAGACGAAGGTGATCTAAATTTGAAAAAGAAGACGAACGTAAGGTAAAGGAGTTAAGCAATAAATTAAATAGAAGAAGAGAGACAAATAAAGAAGTAACGTGTAAGCAGAAAGATTAAGAGGCGTATTAGAAATTTCCATACGGAAGAATAAAAGCAATGTTTAAATAAACTTAAGTGAAAGACGAAACAGTGCATATATTTACTAGAGTAAAGTAGTGATTGGAAATTAGTGAGTGTATGTGCACGTATGTGGCGCGTATTTTGGAAAGTGAAAGTCTTTGTGAGCACGTACATATAAACGTAGCGTGTAAGTTGATGGTGTTATAACCTTATCGAAATACGCCAGCAAACATACGTACATATGTACGCACACCAATTAGAAGAAAAAAAGAATTTCGGATAATAATTTTTTAACAAAATATGTTTTACGTTTGAATTGATGTTCGCATTGATTGATTGTTTTGCTGTCACATAACGATTTCATATTGATTAGGGTGCATTAAAATACCCTTGTATGTTTATTTATGTGTCATTTATCGATAATCTAAATTTCACTCAAAACATTAAACCTACGTTGTTTATGAACGTCTTTACATATGTATGCTGAAATTGATCGTCGATCTATTACTATCGAAATAACTTGTATCTCAATTGCGTTAAAATACTATTTCATTATAATTAAACGTTGCTAACATTTACTTTTAAATATTTATATTCACATTTAATATAATTGATACGTATATATTATAAGTGTTGTAAACATGAGCACAGATGCCATAGACGCGGACGCGGTCCTAAAAATGACGGTAGTGACCTTGAAAGAAAAGTTAAGGGAGTTGGGGTTAGGAATAGTTGGACGTAAACATGAACTTAGGAAAAGACTGCTCCAACATTTAGGCCTGGTCGACGACGGTGACGACGACAACGATGATGATGATGGTGATTTCCAGTCAAATCAATCCGTAATTCAATCTCCAGCTAGACCATCAGCTACACTTGTACGCACTGCACACTTTACCTTCAAAGATATTCAGGAAAGCCTTTCAACCTTTGATGGCAATAACACATCCGATGTAAAGAAGTGGATTGAACAGATAGAAGAGAATGCAGAAATTGCAAATTGGAACGAGGTTCACAAATTTATATATGCGAAACAACTATTACGTGGTGCCGCTAAACTTTTCGTGAGTAGTCAAACTGGGTTGCGTGACTGGAATTCCCTGAAATCGGCTATCATCGGAGAGTTTGGTAACAACTTGTCGACGGCTGACGTTCATAAAACATTGGGTAAAAGACTCAAGAGGCCAGGGGAGTCGTACCGCGAATATTTATATGCGTTGATGGAGATAGGCAAATCTGTACGTTTGGATGAAGAAAGTTTATTAGAATATTTTGTAGTAGGTGTTCCTGGCTCTAAATTCAGTAAGGCTATACTGTATCAGGCGAAAACCATAAGCGAGCTTAAAGAGCAAATAGTCACTTACGAAAAGATAACGCGGGAATCGAGGGAGAATAATCATAAGAAAGTTGAAATACATAATAGGGCCAAACAAGAAAATAATTCTTCGTTGCCAGCAAAAGTCGAAAAGAGGTGCTATAAATGAGGCGAATTTTCACATTTAGCGAAAGAGTGCAAGCACAAACAATTCAAGTGTTTTAAGTGCCATCAAATGGGGCATAGGTCGTTCGAATGTAAGGCGCAACAGGGCGAGAGTACAAAGCGTGAACAGGGTCACGTAAATTCAATCGGTCAAGTCTCTAAAGCTAATTTGAAACTTAAACAAATAAAAATTTGCAATATTGACGCATGGGCCCTAATCGATACGGGTTGTAGTTTGTGTCTGATGAGATGTGACAAATCCATAAAGTTAACCCCAGAACGACGGCAATTGTTTGGTAACGGTGCAGCTAAAATATCAACGATGTGTAGTTTTGAGGTCATGGAACTGATCGATAACAGCCCTGTAAGCTTGACATTCCATGTAGTAAAAGCAGGCGACATTAGTTACGAGGTGATCCTTGGTACTTTAATTTTTAAATATTTTGACATGATGGTTCGCGACGATGGGTTGAATTCGAAAGAAGAGTGATTGCACAGAGTAATGATAAATTGGATGGGGCAAAAATGACGTACCAGAGGACGATGATCCGATGACAAATATTTTTTCAAATAAATGTTTTAACATCGATTTTAAGGAAACGGATCATGATCTAAGCCATCTTAATTACCAATTGGCAAGCGCGGTTAGACAGATGATCGAACAGTATGAACCGAAGAAAGATAATAGCCCACCAGTGAATATGAAAATCGTTCTTACTGACGAAGTTCCTGCTTACCAACCTCCACGAAGGGTGTCATATAAAGAGCAAAAAATCATAGAAAAACAAGTCGAACAGTGGTTAAACGAAGGCTTAATACGCACAAGCTGCTCAAGTTACGCCTCACCTGTGGTGCTCGTGTCAATGAAAAATGGCACAAAACGACTTTGCTGCGATTACCGTAAAGTCAATTCGAAGATCATACGAAGATCATACCAAAAAGTCGAAGCATAAAATTTTCGTGGAAGAAAATAGTTGATGTCCTTGTCATCCTTATGATGTCCTGTGCGAGGATCAAGGATAATTTTAATTTTTTTAACTTATTTAAAAAAAGTACAAATTTAATTGTTAATTATAGACTTTTATTTTTTCAGTCAGAAAATAACAGTTAAACCAAGCCAAATATTTTTTTTGTCAAAAATAAAAGGCTTGGTCCCATAACGAACAAACCGTTAATCCGATTTTAATAAATGAGGTACCAGATGATTGGTCTTAGTGTCTAGAATTTAAATATATATACTTTCTTTAAGATTGGGCAACTCTGACTTAAGATATAGGTCAAAAACCGAAGAAATCATATTCACTTATATGCATATATTACACAGTGCGGCAAAAAAATTTTGTTTGAAATATGTATACCCGGGAAAAACTTAGTAGAGTTTATAGATATGGTGGAGTATAGCATCAAAAAAGTGTTATTTTATTCCCTGAACCTTCCAATTTTTTTTATTCGGAAAACCCGTTATTTTCGTACTTGGTGCACTTAACTATTGAAAACTCGACTATTTTCCAACCTATTTTTAAAACTAAAAATGTTTTGGAAAGAAGATTGTTAGTCCTTTACTGTGTTTTCATTATTAGGCGCAAAAAAAGACTTTCCTCGTATATGGATCTTCATAAGTATGTACATACGTATGTATGTACATATTTAAGTTACAAACATATTTTATTTAGCGTATTTTAGCTTTGGTTCCATGCTCTGACATACATATGTATGTACATACGTACCTACGTATAGGAGCCTAATTTCCGTTTGAATTTATACACATCAAATCAATATTTACATTATTTGCAAGTTGTTATTATCATATACGTCACTCATTCTAATTACATGTGCGTTTTATAGCTTAAAATCGAGGCGTAAACGATTGAAACCGTGTTTTTTAGTGAAAAGTTATTCAATTCAAAACGATGGGACGAAAGCGCAATTTTTGCATACGAGGATATTTTGAAGGTGATGGTCAACTAGGAAAATTCAAGGCATGCGGACAAATTATCCAGCTAAATTTTACTACTAATTTAAAGCGGCATTTGCAAACAAAACATCTGGATATATTTCATGAGTATGAAAAGCGTTTTAAACATGAAAATGTACCATGCGACAAAAATGATAAGAAAGTGAAATTTACTTTGGAAATGTCTCCAAATGAGGTAGTGAATGCGTGTATTAATTTTATAACCAAAGACTCTCTTCCTTTATCATTTTTCGACTCCAATTCGTTTAAGACTCTTACGAATCTAATATTCGATGGACTAAAAATTCCGAGAATTACATCGGTGAATATTATGGAGTTTGCAAACGAAAAGTGCAAGATGTTGAAGTGTTCAATTAGAAATATAATTAGTGGTAAACTTCTATGTATAAAAATTGATACCGCAACACGGAGTGACCGTGGTGTTCTTTGTATAAATGCCCAAATATTTCTGCATGATAAAATTGAAATAATTACGTTGTCAATGGAAGAAATAAAGGCAGCAGAGAACATAAAATTGAACATAGAAAAAGTAATGCGAGCATATGAAATTAGTAAGGAACAAATTTACGCTGTTACAAGCGATAACGGACGTAATTTGATTAAAGCGGTAGAGCTTCTATCAGACGGTCAGTGACGAATATTCTGAAGAAGAAACCGTAATCGAATCAACCCCAATTGAATTTTCTGGAGATCCAATGCCTATAATAGCTGATCACATTATATCAATAAAATGTGCAGCGCACACGCTCCAGCTTGCTGTGAAGGACTTTTTAGAAGAGTACAGTCTAGGAATAGTAAGCAGCAGTCGTCGACTTGTGAAACTCCTCAGAACTCCTCTAAAACGGTAAGTAATTAGATGATTATCTTTTTCAGTGAAGTTTTGAAAAGCTTTTAGTTACATGTCTACGTGTACTTCCTAGATGTGAGATAAAAGACTTAGGTCTTCCAAAACCGCAATTAGATGTTCCAACTCGCTGGAGTTCCACTTTCAATATGATTCGAAGCCTCTGTCAGCTTAAAGAATTCTGTGACAACAATTTGCCAGAGTCTGATAATTTAACTATTGACGAATGGGAATTGTTAGGACATCTTTTAGTTGTGTTGCAAATTCCACATTTACTAACCGTGAAGCTCCAAGAGAGTCAATTACTTTTGGGTGATTTTTATAAATATTGGCTGGAGATGACACTTCAGTTAAAAAATAATGAGAACGAAATTAGCAAGAAACTTCTGAATTGCATTGAAATCAGACAAAGTTCCCTTTTGGAAAACGATATTGTAAATGCTGCCTTGTTTTTGGATCCGAGATTGAGAAGAATGCTTTCGAAAGAAAAGATGCAAAGTGCTAAAAACCATCTCAAGGGACTTGTTCGTCGAATGGAGAATTTGAAAAAGGTTGTTTCAATAAGTTTTATCTATTAAAATGGTATGTTTATTATATATTTTTTTTTAATTAGATTCACAATTCATCCCCTGAGGAGACTCAACACAGGGAAGACACGACATTTTTGATTGATGAGTCCTCAATGCAAAGTTCTTCTTCTCTCTTGCGGAGTTGCATTCGAGAACTTGAGCTTGCTAATTCATCGTCAGATGACGACTCTTACGAGTTCAACGATGAACTAAAAAAAGCTTATTATGAGATTGACTCCTACAAGGAAAAACGAGTGGATTTAGACACGGATATTGTCGAATATTGGAATAGTAAAAAATATACATTTCCATATCTACGAAAACTTGCTTTTGCCGTGCAGTCAGTACCTGCAACACAAGTCAGTGTCGAACGAGCTTTTTCGGCATTAAAACTTATTTTAACCGATTTACGATACAATCTATCCGATCAAAATGTAGAAACAGTATGCCTTTTAAAGCTCAACACCAATATAATGCCTTGATTACAAACTCTACTAAGTTTTTCCCGGGTATATTTCAAACAAAATTTTTTTGCCGCACTGTGTAATATATGCATATAAGTGAATATGACTTCTTCGCTTTTTGACCTATATCTTAAGTCAGAGTTGCCCAATCTTAAAGAAAGTATATATATTTAAATTCTAGACACTAAGACCAATCATCTGGTACCTCAATCGGATTAACGGTTTGTTCGTTATGGGACCAAGCCTTTTATTTTTGACAAAAAAAATATTTGGCTTGGTTTAACTGTTATTTTCTGACTGAAAAAATAAAAGTCAAATGTTTACTGAAATTTTGCAACAAAAAATTTTTTAGTCAAAAAAATACTTTTTTTTATCAGACTTTTATTATAAAAGTCATAACTGGTTGGGTCCCTGGATAATTTCCCTATGACCCTAATTGATGACGCGCTGGAGAAGCTTAGAGAAGCGAATGTATACACAACTTTGGATTTGGCCAATGGCTTCTTCCATGTACCGGTGGATGAGGATTCGCGCAAATACACGGCGTTTGTTACACACAGCGGCCAGTATGAATTTCAGTATGTGCCTTTTGGTATATGCAATTCACCAGCAGTATTTTGTCGTTACATTCATGCGAATTTGAAAGACTATATTAAAGATGGCACGGTAGTTGCCTATATGGACGACCTAGTGATCCCAGCAAAGACTGAAGAAGAAGCTTTGGGAAAATTAAGAAGAGTATTGGAAACAGCGTCTGATAAAGGACTGAGGGTTAAATGGGGAAAATGTCAATATCTCCAAAAAAAGATACAGTCCTTAGGGTACGTTATCGAGAACGGTACTATTAGACCTAGTACAGACAAAACGAAAGCCATAGAAAACTTCCCCTTACAGCAAACAAGGAAGTCTTTGCAGAGATTCTTAGGCTTAATGTCTTACTTTCGCCGCGGAGAGTTTAGAGTGTGTGGCAAAGCGTTAGCATCGTTCCAACAATTGAAAACAGCCCTTATTCAGGCTCCAGTTCGCTTTAGCGCTGTTCAATCCTAAAGCGATGACTGAAATCCACACCGACGCCTCTATATATGAATACGGAGCCATTCTTCTTCAAAAGAACTCCGAAGAGCAACAACTCCATCCAATCCAATTTATGAGCCGCAAAACATCTCCTGCTGAACAGAAATATCATTCCTACGAGCTGGAGGTACTCGCCATAGTCGAAGCGCTTAAAAAGTGGCGCGTGTATGTATTGGGGTCAAGATTTAAATTAAGCACTGACTGCAACGCTTTTACGATGACGTTGCAGAAAAAAGACGTACCATTACGAGTGGCAAGATGGGCAATGTACCTCCAGGAGTATGACTACGTAATCGAACACCAACGGGGAACACAGATGAGATACGTGGATGCTCTCAGTAGGGTTGAGTGTATGGTTATAGAAGATTCATTAAGACACCGACCTAGAGAGGCACAATTGAAAGATGCGTGGACGAAGGCAGTACGTAAGATTTTAGAAACGAAAAGCTACGAAGACTTTTATATCTACAACGATATTCTTTTCAAAGATTCAGACATTTCTCCGTTAACAAGACTAAAGATTGCATTGAGAGGGATTTCTACATACCTCGCATAGAGTCAAAGGTTGCGGAAGTTGTAAACTGCTGCATAGCATGTATCGTAGTGAATTCGAAATCAAGCAAAAGAGATGGTTTTTTAGCACCTATAGACAAGGAAGATAAACCTTTGGTGACCTTCCACATAGACCACGTTGGACCACTTGCGGCGACTCGGAAGCAGTATAATTATATCCTCGTAGTTGTGGACGCATTCTCGAAGTTCGTGTGGCTTTATCCCACAAAGGATACGGGTGCTGATGCAGTAATTGATCGACTAACGAAGCAACAAGCAATGTTCGGTAATTCCCGAAGGATCATCACCGATAGAGGTTCGGCTTTTACATCTCACGCATTTGAGGATTATTGCAAGGATAACCAAATACAGCACCTGCTCATTACAACCGGAGTGCCGAGAGGAAATGGCCAGGTGGAAAGAATGCACTGAATTGTCATACCGATGCTGGCAAAGCTGTCGCAAGACAACCCCGATCACTGGTATAAACATATTGGGAAAGCTCAACAATACAGAAACAACTCCGCTCCGAGAAGCACAAAAATAGCGCCTTTTAAACTATTGAAAGGATGTGACATGAGGATGTCAGAATTGGCACCACTAGACGAAATCATGGAAAACGAAGCAATTGAGTCGGTCGAAGCCACTCGCAATGAAGCTCGACAATTGGCAAAACAGAAAATTTTAACAATTCAAGAGGAAAATCGGCGTAGTTTAAATCGCAAACGCAAGGAGAACGCAAATTATGAAGTCAATGACGTAATGGCTATAAAGCGCACTCAATTTGGTACAAATTTAAAATTGAAGCAGAAATACTTTGGGCCATATAAAATCATCCAAAAGTTACCTCATGGCCGTTACAGAGTGGAAAAGCTAGATGAAGTAGAGGGACCTAATTTGACTTCGACAGTGGCAGAGTATCTCAAACCATGGCGTCCAGAATTCGGGTCGAATCCTAAGGCAGAAGGGCCGAATGTGGGAGTGACAGACGGACGTAGGACCAGAAGTGGACGTAGCTTTGACTTGAGAGCTGACTCTCCGGTTATACTGTTAATTTCTTTCCGACAATTGTATTATTAAATGTACCAGTAATTAATGTAAAATTTAAAATATATAAATAAATGCACCTGTTAACGTTTTATCAAATATAACCGCTACATGTATAGGGCGAATTACATAAATTTGGAAAATTAATTTTTCTTCTAATCCTTTTACAATATTTTTCAGTTAAAATACAGTTCATTTTCTAATAAAAACGTTCTTTAAACTTTATCAGTCTATAATAGAGAAAATTCACAATTAAAGACCAGTTGGCATTAATTGGTCTTAAGTGCTCTCAAAACAAAGTCTCTTAATTGTGATCAGGTTATAAGCAGGTCACAAAAATTAAGGCAAACACAAAAAATGAAAACGTAAAAGCTAGGAAAGACAATAATCTTTAACTCATACATAGTCTCACATTTTAAAACTTGAATTCCCGAATGAGTACATTGAGCGAGCTGAAGGACAACTTTTCTCGCTTTACTTGACAATTCGACAACAAAGCATGAGGTGTAGAAGGTTTGCTATATATATATAACGCTTTGAAAGTTTCTGCGTTAGTTGTTTGTTTTGAATTGCGATTTGTGCTTATGAAATAAGATTTACTGATATAATTAAGGAAGGAGTTATGCTACTAATGTTAGAAATTCGCAAGTGTAAGAAACTTTATTAAAGCCACGATGTAAAAGGTATTCTTGCAGCATCTTTCGAAAAAATAAATAAAAAACGATCCAGGGGAGTTTAAGAAAACGGTGAGGGTGGTTAACAAAGATGTGATTCATTTGCTATTTGAACTTGTTTAGAAAGGATTGACAAAAGTTTCGAATGGACCACCCATAGTAGCAAAATACTGATTGTTCATCACGCTTAAATAAGGCAAAAAGTAGATATTGCAATAATAGTTTTAAACTTATATACATATGCTTTTAACAGCAGATACGAGTATTAGCGACTGATTGTAGTCAACACATCTTCTTTCAAATAGGCGTGATTTATTAAACAGGACACTGCGACGCTTAATCGCTTCATGTAAAGTACATAACAATATAATATCCAATATTAATAACAATAATATTTCATATATCTCTTTTTTCGTTTTTTAAAAGTAAATATACTCGTAAATATTATAAAATACTAGTGAATTTTTTAAATCGTGTGCATATGCTCGCAGAAATAAAATGGAAATGTAAACAGTTGGTTGTCAAATTGTACAAAAGTTGAGAGTTCGCCATTATTTTGCTTCTTTTTGCTTTGCTTTACTTTTCTCGCCTTGTATTTAGCAACAGTCATATATCATCAAGTTTTTAACTTATCTTTCAAAGAGAAACTCTAAAGCAAAGCAAAAGTCTTAAGGGCCGTACACATACAACTTTCCTCGCTTTACTTGACAATTCGAAACTTAACAACCAAGCATGAGGTGTATAAGGTTTGCTACATAGAACGCTTTGACAGTTTCTGCGTTTGTTGCTTGTTTTGAATTGTTATTTGTGCCTATTCCGAGTATTTTGTTTAATAAAAGAATACGAACTGAGTTTTACTGATATATTTAAGTGGTAGTTATGCTACTTATGAATGTTTAAAAGTCGCGAGTGTAATAAACTATATTAAGGCCGAGCATATTTCGGCAAAATAAATAAAAACCGATCCAGGGGAGTTAAAAAAGCAGGTGAGGGTGGTTACCAAAAAGGTGTTTCATTTGCTATTTATTCATATTTCTCTTCTTTTGTCTTTTCAAAAACTATGAAATACTAGTTAATTTTTTAAATCGTGTGTATATGTATGCACGCAGAAATAAAATGCAATAGCAAACAGTTGGTTGTCAGAGTGTACAAAAGTTGAGAGTTCGCCATTATTCGTTTTGCTTTGCTTTTCTTTTCTCGGCCTGTATTTAGCAGCACTCATATAACATCTGTACTTTAACTTATCTGTCAAAGCGAAAATCTGAAGCAAAGCAAAGCGAAAGTGTCGCAGCTTAAAATTTAGGAAATGACAGTTACTTTTTATGTTCAAAACTTTTCTAAAAGTGTACACACTTTTTAATTTTTTAAATGCAACTCTGATTTAAAACTTAACGAAGCGTTTTAGAATTTTCGATAAACTAGTAATAGTCTCATTGTCATAGTGAAATCTGTTAGAAGAAGACGAATAAGTAAGAGAGGTGAAAGAATTTATTATAAAAATTGTATTGAAATTAATTTATTTTCACAGATATTACGATTCATGTAACTTACAATTCGCAAACTATATTTTTAAATAAACGTGATCTGTTTTGATATATTCGCCTATTTTCTTACACGAAAGGACAATAATTTTTAATATTTATTCCTGAAAAAACCGCCTTATACATTTATGCCTTATGGAAAATTATAATTTACGAAGCCGCAAATCGTTAATGGATTCAACAAATTCATCAGAGAATAAAGGGGAAATGGACTCCCTCGGCGATGATGAAACCGACGTACCTATAGTCGCACCTGGTGCGGATATGATCGAGCTTCGGGATATGGTAAGAAATTTACAAGCAAGAACTTAGAACAAAACGTTAAGCACGAGAAAACAATTGATGCCACATTTGAGGGTGTAAACGTTACTTCTGCCAACGATATTGGTGCTAGTGTCACCTGTGCCGACACATATAGCACACGCCCCCCAATGTGCCCTTATATATTCTCTTCTGCTGGCGTCACCGTTGCCGACGCACAAGTCAAGTCTTCAGAGATACATATATAACACTCACGTAAAATTTGCTGACGCACCTAGTTTGCAGACTACTAACGCCACTCTTGCTGGTAAACAGCCTGCTTATGCCATGCCTGGCACTTCGCAGCACGCCACCAGCCCTAATATAGATTATAGTACTACAGCGGCAGAACGAGCCCGTCAATCAGCAGCATTCAGTTGCGTCAACAGAGAATTTCAAACAAACTCATCGCTGCCGAGTATAAATAATGTTTATAATTCTTATCCCTATACTAGCCGTAATATGCCAACACCGATTCAACCATATAACCAAATGGCTCCCCGTAAGTTAATCGGTCTGCCTGAATTTAGAGGGGTGCCAGAGGAATGGCCGCTATTTTCAACAGCATTAAAAGAAACCACAGCAACGTATTTTTACACAGAATTAGAAAATTTATTTCGCATTCAAAAAGCAATTAAAGGTAATGCATGCCAACCAGTCGAGTCGCTACTGATTCACCCATCCAATGTTTCCACAGACATGACCACGTTGGAGTTTTGTTATGGCCGGACTGAACTTTTGATTCGAAGCCAACTTGCAAAAGCGCGTTCATTCCCCGTCATCACCGAAGAGAAAATATATGAAATTGTCAACTTTAGTACAATGGTATCGAATTTAGTCGCCATTCTTGAAAATGCAGGTGCAACGCCTCATTTAAACGATCCGACGTAAACTTCCACTGAACAGAAAAGAAGATTGGATTCGCCACAAATTTTTAACGTGCCAGTTGTATCTAAGTATAAAAGATTTCGCAGGCTGGTTGCAACAAGTGTTTATCTTTGTTTCTATGGCAACAGGAATTGTAACAACAGATCAACCTTGCCAGAATTTTAATAAGAGTGCAAGAGCAGTGTTGGCAGTTACTGCGAGTGAACAAATGTGTGTATCAGAGAACGGCATTGAGTGCGCTCGAGTGTGCATATTCATCATCCCTAAAATTTGATACAAGCAAGCACAGCCGTCTGCTGCTGTGCGCTCATTCATGCTCACTCATAAACATAAGACTGACATGTACGGGATATATCATTACATTTTCGAGTGTGGTAGTTCACATGATTGGCCGTGCATGTGAAGGCGCAAACTTGCGCATGTACACACTCGAGTGCACTCGGGCATCTACTAATGGCGATTTCTTTTCTACAAAAAATGTTGCACTTCATTGCCCCGCTTTTGTGTGTACGTGCGCAGAGGGCAATGTTAAGGCAACATTTTCTGTAGAAAAGAAAACGCCATAAGTATTTATCCTATTATTTACAGATAAAAGAAACGACTTAGTTAATTTTAATTAATATGTATTGTATACATTTATTTAACAAAAACATTTCATGAGATCCAACATGTAGGGTTAGTATTTAAAAAAATTTTAAATAGTAGGAGTTAAATTTAAAATAAAAATAAACATATCATAAGACTTAATTTAATTTCAAAGTTCTTAATCTGCTAGATAGAAAATTAAAGTTATAGGAACAAAAATCACATTTCAAAAACTCTCTTACACTATGTAGACTTAGGTCATAAAAATGCCAAATACCAAACAATGAATGCAAGTTTGAAGTTGTTTATCGCTAATCAACTACTGCTTGCAAAGAAAAATATTGTTACGGGTAACCCAAGTGGCTCGCAAACAACACTCGAGTGTCGCGAGCGTTTGTCGCCGGCGAGTGTGTTACATACATGCAACTTTGTATGCTGACGCAAATTTGTCCGACGGATAATGTAGCGAGCATGTATGCATCGTCATGATCGTATTGATCTATGAGCAAACAGACAAGCGACGGTTTGTACACGAAAACAACAAACCATGCAAAATACGGCTACATGCGCGAGTATACACACAATTTCTGCATTCGTTGCAGTTCTCTGGTGTGTAAATTATTTGAATATGATTTATTGAGTTCTGGTCTTAAACTAAACTTACAAGTAGAAGTCAACTTATAGCTATCTGCTTTGGTGGCTGATGGCTGTGCTGCTGGCTCCGCTGTTCATACAGTCCCCTCGTCAGCACAAACATACTCCCACGATCTATGATATTAGATGCGCTGTTGTTGCAGGTGTTCATTTTGCAAGCTCAGCATAAACGGTGTTGTGCAGTGGCTGGCGACAAACTCAACATAATGATATTATGGAGTAGCTGGTGATAACTCCTCCCCTGCCAAGTTGGGGCCGTCCTCGGTCCTTTCCAATGCTTTGTCTATTGTTATTTTTAATAACTCTGCGGACTGTCTTTTTTGCCTTTGTTTGAATTTCCAAAAAAATAAACAAATAAGCGCGACGCCTACGACAATGATAGTGACGCTACAAATACCAATTGTTGATCGCTTTTCTAAATCTGAATACAGCCCGTTAATGAGTTGCCTATTTTGTATGCTATGATATTTTAAGTATGGCAAGCTGATTATTTCTTTGTATTCTCTAAAATCTATTTCAGCGTTCAGCGGAATTTCAGCTGTTCTCATGGGCGTAGTCTATTCGTTGAAATATTTCGTTTCATTAATTATAATTTGCTTCTCGAATGTGATCACGTAAGTACCCTTAATTAAATTAGTGGTACGGTTAACGTTTCTTATTGTCACAGGTGCATCATTCACAATTACAAGGCCATCACTGATTTCCTTAATGGGCGGCATGTGGCTGAAGGTTGTTCCGCATTGGGCTTTTAAATCGGACATTAGTTGTTGCGCGCAGCTTCTTTTTTGTGATATTTTACAAAATGGTTTTATTGCTCCAGCAGTCAGCTATAGAAAATGATTTTTCTTCGCAAACGGCTACTGAATCTTCCTCCAAGTCCAGCATCGTATAATTGTGGGCCACCGGGAAAATTAAGAGTTTCTTACATACTATACTAGGTTTCGGATATTTAATAAGGAATATTATAATATTATTACTTTGTAACACTTTAAACTTAGAGACTAACATTACATTCGTTATTGTCGTGTTTGTGAGGTGCTCATGTTCCAGAAATGATTTTATATCGTGATTATCAAGTAACAAGGGATTTAAAATACAAATTTTTGCCAGAGTGATTGAAAATATAATATTATCTAACTGAATAACTATCGCTCTATTGCGGGCAAGCAGCATTTCAAACAGGTAACCAGTATCGATTTTTTCCTTCTTTACCTCCTTAACTATTTTATTCACTATTTCTGTTATATTATTAATCTGTTCCTGAAACTGTGAGTTGATTTGTACCTGGTGCTTATTTGCATCTATTAATTCGTCTATTTTTATGGTTGTTTTTTGAAAGTCATCGAAATCCGGGGTTCCAGCTATTATTTTGAGTGTCGTTCCTAGGAAATTTAAGCTGCGAGCCCTTCTGGGTCGAATGTTTATTGTTTTTAGCAATTGTTGAATGTGATTAAAATCGGCCTCTAGTAATTTAATCATAGCGGAGGATGGAAAGATGTGTAGAAGTTTATTTGACTCCTCCACCAATACTGAATATTCTGTTAGATTTACTACGTGATTGAGGTGACCATAGGTTTCCCATAGTACAACTTCACCATCGGAAATTGGAATATAATTCGAATGCGAATAGTCGATTACTTCTGCGGTTGCGAGTGTGGCAAAGAAGACTAGAACGAACGTTGACCTAAAAACAAACAGACCAATTACAATTCTTGATTATTACTTCGGAGATTGTCCTTATGGACCACCCTCCCTTTTATGATAGCAGTTGTTCCTAAATCTTTTTCTACAGTTTGCTCTGAGTATAGAGGAGTTAGTTTATTACCCAACCTTCTGTTTGATTTAACAAAAACCTTGTCGCCTACATTATACACTTTTTGATACCTCTTTTTGTTATGATATCCAAGTATATTTTCTTGAGCGACCTTTAGTTTATCTGCTATATCTCTATATTCTTCTGTTCTCTCCGAATGAAAAATACTTAGTGGAGTTTTATTTGTAACTGAATGAATAGTCTTGTTATATTCTATGGTAGATAGTAGGATTAGATCTGTTGTATCTTCCATTTGTTTTTCAATTTTCAAACAGCGGGATATCTCTCCCAAAGTACTATGAAATCTTTCCACTTGACCATTTCATGTGCTATGAAGTGGAGGGGAGTTTACAATTTCTATATCGAAATAATTAGATAGCATTGATTTTATTGTAGTCGAATTAAAAGAGCGCTCGTTGTCGCAGTAAATTATTTTTATTCCTGTGAAAAGATTCAAAATTTGCAGTAATTTTGGTTTAACATCTATAATTGTTCTTGACTCCATTGGTTGAACAATAGCAAATTTTGAAAATTTATCAATACAGGTTAAATAATGTTTCGAGTCTGTAGAGTAAATATCAATGTGAAGCATCTCACCCGGATGGGTAGGAATGGGAGTGTTGGCAATAGGATGTTTCACCGGATGTCGATTATATTTGGCAAGTGAACATATTTTACAGTTTAGAGCGACCTCCCTTGCCAATTTGACCATTTTTGGATAAAAATAGTCATTCAGTATTTGTTTGACGTTTTCTCGTGAAGCTGGCAAGCTGATTATTTCTTTGTATTCTCTAAAATCTATTTCTGCGTTCAGCGGAATTTCAGCTGTTCTCATGGGCGTAGTTTTTTCGTTGAAATATTTCGTTTCATTAATTTTAATTTGATTCCTGTAACAATTTACAGGTTTGTCAGTGGTGTCCATGGTGTAAGTTAAAGACTCTTCGCTGTGTATAGTGGCACAATCTGAAGTTGCGTCTTCTTCTAAAACATTAATTGGCTGTCGGGACAAGGCATCTGCCACGAAATTTTCTTTTCCTGGTGTATAATGCAATTTTGCATTATGCTCGTCAATGAAGGCTTTCCATCGTTTGATCTTTGCATTTGTGTTTCTGTCCGAAACGGAAAAGGTTAGTGGTTGATGATCAGTAAATATATTAAGATTCTTCACCCCATACAAATAATTTCTAAGGGTCTTTAGAGCCCACACAATAGCGAGCAACTCTTTTTCGTTGGCGGCAAAGTGCAACTCGCTGTCTTTAAGGGTTCTAGATATCATCGTTATTGGTTTCCCTCCTTGAGAGAGCACTGCGCCCAGACCATATGCCGAAGCATCTGTTGTTAAGTCAAATTCTTGATTAAAATTTGGATATTTTAAAACTACTTCCTCTGACATCAAAATTTCTTTCAGTTTATTGAACGCATAAATTTGTTTCGAATCTAGCTCAATTTCTACTTTCTTTGACTGAGATGCTTTTATTTTACCATTTTCCCCTTTAAGCAAATCTGTCAAAGGCCTAGCAATTGTGGCAAAATCTTTTATAAAACACCTATAATAGCTGGATAATCCAAGAAATGATCTAAGCGCATAAAGATTTCTTGGTTGGTTAAAACTTCTTATTGCCTATAGTTTTCCTGGGCATGTTTTTATACCACCTCTCGAAACCAAGAACCCTAAATATTCAACCTCCGTCCTGAAGAATTTTGATTTTTCGATAGAAACCCTCATGTTTGCACTACATAGAGCACTCAAAACCCATTGAATATCTCGAACGTGTTGTTCTTTTGTTTTTGAAAATATTATGACATCATCTACGTAAACGTGACAGATCTTACCTATTTTTTCTCTGAAGATGTCATCAATGGCCCGCTGAAAAATGCTGGGTGCATTTTTGAGTCCAAACGGTAAACGACAAAACTCGTATTTTCCATTGTTTACCGCAAATGCTGTTTTTTCTCTGTCGCTTTCTTTTAATTCTATTTGGTGGAACCCCGATTTTAGATCTAGGGTTGTAAAATATTGCGCTTGGCCTAGATTTGATAATATCACCATAACGTTAAGAATAGGATATTTATCATCAATGGTTTTTGCGTTAAGCTTCCTAAAATCTAGAACAAGACGTTTCCTTTTATGTCCGTCATTATCAGTTCCCTTTTTATCAACAACCCATACTGGACTGTTATACGGGGACCGAGATGGTCTCACTATGCCATCATTTAAAAGTTGTTTGACTTCTTCGTTTACGAAATTCGCTACCCCCATTGGGTACGGATACGATTTCGAGTAGACCGGGTCTTGGTCTGACGTTCGAATCGTAGCGACGATATTAGTATTATAGGGAAGTTTTTTCTTTGCGTCTGCAAATACCTCCCTTTGGTCTTTTATTATTTTCATAAATTTTTCTTTTACTTCTTGAGGAATTTCTTCTTTCTCAACTTTCAATACATTTACATCTTCACATTCCAAGAATAACACATTTTCTGTACCTAAATCGTGCCGTATACATTTTTTTCCAAGATCTATTTGAGCATTCACCTTTGTTAAAAGGTCAAGCCCTATTATACCGTCAAAAGTTGTTAGGTTTTTCAAAATGAAAAAATCGGTATCAACACCGAAAACGTTAACTTTACATTTTTCTGTTATTTTATTAAATCCGTGGATTGATTTAACTAGAAAAGGAGAAGACACCGGTCTGATGCCTCTAAGCTCACCTAAATTATTTATATAGTTTTTCGCAGTACCTGTGTCCACTAAAAGTCTGATGTGCCTCTTTGCCCTCCCAATGGTTCTACTGATCCATGGTAGAGCTGACCTTTCTCTAAAAAATTAACCTGTTCTTCTTCTTCAATGTTAACGCTTGCCGTCTGTGCTCTGTTGCTATAATCTTCTTCTTTGTCATTGACTATATGGTTCACTCTTTGAAGCTTGGGAGCGGTATTTCGATCCGAAAATGCGGGCCTCTTAGGTTGCGTCTGGTATGGTTGCTTATCTGGGTAACTCTTAAAATTTCCTAATCTTCGAGTGGTGGAAGGATCCACGTCCATTGGTTCAATCTGATCTACTTTTATAGGGGGGTCGCCAACCCGTTCCTTATTCTTATAATAATAGTGCGGATTCTTATTCATACCACCATTATTAAGTTTATTTTTAAAACTGTTTTTTTTTATAACACCAATATTAGGTCTGTTCTCAATACTATTTCTTTGTTTTGCTATTTCTTCAGTTCTATTTGCAAATGTTGAGGCAAATATATAGCGAGAGTGGTTTGATTCTACCTCTTGTGCCAATGCAAGAGCTGATGGCAGATCTTTTGGTCGGGATGCGAATAGAATGTCACAAAGTGGCTTCCTAAGCCCGGAAACAAAAACGCGGAGAGCGTCACCTCTATATTTTTCATTTATTGTGGAAGCTAAGCTCTTATCATATGTCATATGAGTTTTATTTGTGAGTAGCGTTAATTTTTTCTCCACTTCATCGAAGAATTGGAGAACAGATAATCTACCCTGTTGAAGAGTAGAAATCTCTTGTTCTATTAAATAAATCGGACGCTTATCAGCGTACGTTAAATCAAGGCGCGCAATTATTGCTTTAAAATTTAACACTGTTCCGAATGAGGCCAACACGCTGTCGGCAGGTCCTCTAACTTTATTTCGGATTATTGCCAAAGCTTGGTAATGTTTTGAACTACCCTCAAAACCTTGAAATACCTTGTAGGCTGTGTGCGCCGCTTGGCGCCAAGAAACATAATTATTTTGTTGCCCGTCGAATTCGGGCAAAGATTTTATTACATCCATCGACTCTTCACATTTTACTCCTGAAACAATTTGCGTCTCGTTATAAAACTCTACTGTGTTAGCAGAATTTATTTGTGAAAATTTCTTTTCTAGACTTTCTATCTGTAATTCAAATTATTTTTTCTGTGCTTCTAGTGCCGTCGACACGGCAGATTGAATGATATTACTCAATTGATCAGCGTTCATATTGTTTCTATTGTCTTCACAAATGTTTAATCTTTCAAAAATCGATCCTAATTCCTCCTCACTCATAGGCAAAAATTAGGACTAATTGTATTGTAATATTTTGTTCTAATATCACTTTATTCAATATCACTTCACTATTTTTTTATTATGAGCACATCACTTACATTTTTTTTTCTGCTTCTACTTCTTATATAATATTAATTGTAATGGTGTTGTCCTTCTGCTCTTCCTTCTTGATGATTGCGGCGTTGTCTTTTGGAGGACGTCCTTTTTTGATTATAAATTAAACTTGTTTAATTTTCCCAGCCCCACGTTGGGAAAATTATTTGAATATGATTTATTGAGTTCTGGTCTTAAACTAAACTTACAAGTAGAAGTCAACTTATAGCTAACCTAATCTGCTTTGGTGGCTGATGGCTGTGCTGCTGGCTCCGCTGTTCATACAGTCCCCTCGTCAGCACAAACATACTCCCACGATCTATGATATTAGATGCGCTGTTGTTGCAGGTGTTCATTTTGCAAGCTCAGCATAAACGGTGTTGTGCAGTGGCTGGCGACAAACTCAACATAATGATATTATGGAGTAGCTGGTGATAACTTGTATACTGCAAAGATGAACATTTTTTGTATCAATGCCTAAAATCTAAAAGTGCAGAACTCAGCCAACGATGGAGTGTTGTTATGGCAAACAGATTATGTTTTTGTTGCCTACAGCCAGGACACAATTCAAAATCTTGTTCAAAACGTCGCGAGTGTGGAATCATGTCTTGCCATAAATTTCACCACCGATTGCTGCACAACTCAAGTGGCAACACTGCGAAACAATTCAACGCCGTCAAAGTGAGCAACGGCGCAGAAGAGTGCAAAACTAAATCATGCGAATCAGTGGCAACAATAAGTACAAGAGAGCAAAACAAAAATGTTGAAACTATAACTCTATTGAAATTTCTGCCGGTACGTTTGGCTGGTCCGAACGGATTTCTTAAGGGTCGTACACATAAGACTTTCGCTTTGCTTTGCTTCAGAGTTTCGCTTTGACAGATAAGTTGAAGACCTGATGTTATATGAGTGCTGCTAAATACAAGGCGAGAAAAGTAAAGCAAAGCAAAACGAAGCAAAATCATGGCGAACTCTTAACTTTTGTACACTTTGACAACCAACTGTTTACATTTCCATTTTATTTCTGCGTGCATATACACACGATTTAGAGAATTTACTTGTATTTCATAAATTTTGCATATATAATTACTTTTAAAAAGAGAAAAGAAGAGAAATATGAACAAATAGCAAATGAGACACCTCTTTGTTAACCACCTTCATCGTTTTCCTAAAATTTCTGGATCGGTTTTTATTTATTTTGTCGAAAGATGCTGCAAGAAGACTTGTTACATCTCAGTCTTAATAAAGTTTATTACACTCGCGAATTTCAAACATACATAAGTAGATGTAAAACACATTTCTTATTCTTTTATTAATGAAAATACTCGGAATAAGCACATATCGCGATTCAAAACAAACAACTATCGCAGAAACTGTCAAAGCGTTCTATGTAGCAAACCTTCTACACCTCATGCTTTGTTGTTAAAGTTCGAATTGTAAAGTAAAGCGAGGAAAGTTGTATGTGTACGGCCCTTTAATGTTGTCTGCCAATGCAAACGGTGCGTTTTGAAGAATTCTCTCGCTGTTATGACATGTTGAAAGATTTTCCAATAAAAAATTATGTTGGCGCAGAGCATAAAATTCTTATTGGGTTGTCCCACATTGATTTGGTTCGTGCGCAGCAAGTAATCAATTTTGATAATGGGTTTGCTTTGCACAATACAAAGTTGGGATGGACTTTGTTTGGTTCTAATAAACTAGATTCAGTAAATAATGTAATTGGACATGTATGTGTTGATGAGCAATGTATAAATGAAATGCGTAAAGAAATTATCGATTATTTTAATTTGGAAAATTTTGAGCCAAGGGCTGCCCCTCCACTTAGGTCGAAGGCTGATAAAGAGGCTGACGATATACTGCAAGAAACTACGAAACTATTAGGAGGAAAATATAAAACCGTGTTATTGTGGAAGGATGACAACGTTAAGTTTGAGAAAAGCTATGGCATGGCTCTTAAGCGTCTTGAAATGATAGAAAGAAAAATGATAAAAGATTTAGTGCTCAGGGAGTGGTATACAAATAAAATAGAGGAGTATGTAAGCAAGGGTTATGCGCGCAAGTTATTGTCGGATGAGGCAGCTTGTAATAATGAACGTACTTGGTACTTACCTCATTTTGTAGTGTACAACTTAAACAAAAATAACAAGCCAAGACTTGTGTTTGATGCGGCCGCTAAAGTGAACGACATGTCACTGAACTGGTCCCGATGAGTATCAGCCAAAACCGTTGCTTTCAATCTTGTATAAATTCCGGCAAGGTAAGATAGCAATATGCGGAGATATACGAGAAATGTATCACAGAATTAACATTAGAGAGAGGGATCAAAACGCACAGCGTTTTTTGTGGCGTGAAGGTGATCAGGCTAAACCGCCAGATACATATATAATGACGGCCATGATATTTGGAGCTATATGTTCCCCATGCTCAGCGCAATACATTAAAAATATTAATGCGGAAATGTATCAGTAAGCATCCAAGAGCAGTTGAAGTTATAATTAATCGCCATTATGTCGATGACTACGTTGACAGTTTTGACACGGCAGATGAAGGCTCGCAGGCTACAATAAATGTTATCAAAACACATGCTGCAGCGGGTTTTGAATTGCGTGGTTTTGTATCAAATTCAGCGGAAATGTTACAATCAATTTGTGGAGCATCCCAGATTTTGAATGAGGTAGAATACCAGAATATGTGTCGTGGCGAAGATGAATCTGGGAAAATTCTTGGAATGTATTGGGCCCCTAATGAGGATACATTATTTTTCAGATTACTTTTCTCAAAATTTCCATAAACTGTTTTAAATGGGAGTCGACGTCCTACGAAAAGAGAAATGTTAAGCATTTTAATGTCTGTTTTCGATCCCTACGGGTTTTTTCCAAATGTATTGGTGTTGCCAAAGGTTTTGATGCAAAAGCTATGGCAAACAAATGCTGGTTGGAATGACACCATTCTTGATGGAATTTATGGCAAATGGCAAGAGTGGTACGCAAGTCTCGAGAAGGTGTATGGGTTCAAGATTCCCAGGTGTTATCATCCGGAGTTCACTAATTCAAAGGCAGACATACAGCTGCACGTATTCACGGACGCAAGTGAGCTGGCATATATTTTCAAATTATTATAAACTTCTGAAGGTAATCTCGTGGGTCAGGTATGCTATGTACAAATTTCGAGAATTGGTTACGCGGCAGTCGGAATCCGTGCGAAGAGTGATGGTGAATGTGACAGCGTCTGAAATAAAGTCAACAGAGGTGATGATTTGTTGTTTGGCCGAAGAAGACCAGTTTGCCGTTGAGTTAAAGGCGATGCATAGCGGTTTGCCTATAAATAAATCAAGTCCACTTTTTAAATTAACTCCTATATTAGACGACGAGGGTGTTATAAGGCTAGGTGGACACATAGATAACGCGGCGTGTGTGTCTCTTTGCACAAAGAGGCCGATAATACTTCCAAAGAAAGATGCCTTATCAACGCTTATCGCGCGGCATTATCATGAAGCGTTTGACCACCAAAACGAAGAAGCAATGATAAGTGCAGTTCGATACAAATTTTGGATTCCAAGTTTGCGACGGCTGATGAGGTCAATTAAGAAACGATGCCAGGTATGCAAGAACTTTTCAGCCGTTCCTGAGACAGCTTTAATGGGGCAAATACCAAAAGATATACTTACTTCGTTTGTGCGCCCTTTCTCATACGCCGGTGTGGATTATTTCGGGCCCATACAAACATCCATTGGGCGCCGTCGTGAGAAGCGGTAGGCAGCAATATTCACCTGCTTAACGACACGAGCAATGAACCTGGAGTTGGCCAGGGACCTCTCATCTGATGGAACTATACTATGTCTTCGAAATTTTGTGAATCGCAGAGGAGTTCCTGTACGAAGAAGAAGTGACCAAGCCACAAATTTTGTCGGTGCCAGCAAGGTAGAGTGGCTGCAGAATCAACGTGACATGGCAGAGGAGTACACACGGCGTGGCATCGAGTGGATTTTTAACACGCCTCGGCTGGAGGCAGTTGGGAACGTCTAGTTCAAGCAACAAAACGCGTTTTATCCTTTACTTTGAAAGAGCAAGCGCCGCAGATAGAAACGCTCCTAAGTTTACTGATAGAGACAGAGAATTTGGTTAACTCCAGATCACTTACACACTTGCCAATATATTCCGAAGATGCTGAGCCTTTAACGCCAAATCATTTTTTGTTGGGCTGTCCGAATTATGTTCAGACGACGACCGTACCTGAAAAGTGTGCTTAAGGAAACAGTGGGACATCCTGCAGCGGTTGAAGCAAACATTTTGGAAGAGGTGGGTGCTGGAATATCTTTCTACATTGACGCGGCGTTCTAAATGGCATAAACGTGTGAAACCTTTACAAGTCGGAGACATCGAAGTAGTGTGCGACGATAACGAGAGCAGAGGAATGTGGAAACGAGGAAGGGTAGTTGATGTTTATATGGCACCAGATGGCCAGGTACGTTCAGCCATGGTAAAGACCATTCAAGGAAATCTGCGAAGACCTGCTGCAAAGTTAGCTGTGCAGGATGTAGGTGATTCTATGGCGTCTGCTTCACGAGGGGCGGAATGTCGCAGATTAAAATTTAGGAAATGACATTTACTTTTTATGTTCAAAACTTTTTTAAACTTGTACACACTTTTTAATTTTTTAAATGCAACTCTGATTTAAAACTTAACGAAGCGTTCTAGAATTTTCGATAAACTAGTAATAGTCTCATTGTCATAGTGAAATCTGTTAGAAGAAGACGAATAAGTAAGAGAGGAGAAAGAATTTATTATAAAAATTTTATTGAAATTAATTTATTTTCACAGATATGAAAACGATTAAGGCGTTTAAAACGATTCACTCAACGATTCATGTAACTTACAATTCGCAAACTATATTTTTAAATAAACGTGATCTGTTTTGATATATTCGCCTATTTTCTTACACGGAAGGACAATAGAAAGTCTTATGTGTACGGCCCTTTACTGTCAGTAAAGCGTTGTACAATTTTTCAAGGTTTTGCCGTTCCCTTATGACGTTTGTCTACATAATTGACAAATTTATTGAACTCAAGGCCAGTTTATTGAAGATTTTATTTGGAAAAACAACAACAGTTTTTATATGGTAGAAGTTTTAGTACTAAGTTTGTTCGTGTAAAAGTCCAGCAAGAATTATCCAGCAACGAAATTTCTCAGAATTTTGGAGTATTCTCTCGCAAAGAGAGTTGCTTGCAAATTTTTACGCGAACGCAAAATTTGCAGAAACTTACAAGTTTAACGAACAGCATCCAAATATGCAAAATGAAAAGTATTGCATTATAGTTTTTCTGAAACATTTCACTAACGAAACATAACCGAACGAACATTTACCTGTATCTTGCATGTTTAACACTCTTATTTTATAATTTTCATCTTTAAAATTCTTAAACAAAAATTTCGTATTTATCCAAATTCCAATCAGTAAAATTTGTCCAGTAAGAATTTGAAATTTTCCATCAAAATAAAATGTCATTTTGCGCTCTCAATTTCCCCTTTCTTGCAAATTTTTTGGTCACCGCGAACGGGATTTGACAAAAATCGTGATATTTCGTAACAATTCGTAACAATTATCAGCACCACGAACACTCTTAATATTTCGGAAATCACCATATTTCCTCATCAGACTTATTTTTATTAAATTAATAAAAATTTATTCTCCATAACCACTTCAATCTTCAATAAACTGGCCTCGAGCTCAATTAATTTGTCGATTATTAAACATTTATAAGGCCAATAAATTACAAAAATGGACATATACATACATATGTATATGCAAGGATGAGCACACCTTAAATGCATTCTAAAATTTAGTAAAATAACTGAAAAGAACAGAATAGCAAAAAACACAAACAACAAGCACACAAGCAAGTTAAATAGCGGCAGATCAGTTGCTCTTGTGAGTAGTTGGTCTGTTTAAGGAAGATGGAATAAACACAACAGTCCACTCGGCTAGCGTAGCACAGCATGTAGCGTGTTAGCTCGGCAACTCCGAACTCTCCTGGGTTCAAAGCCTGGGAAAAGTGGTTATGAAGAATAAATTTAATTAATTTAACAAAAATAAGTCTGATGAGGAAATGAGGTGATTTCCGAATTAGTACTATAACTTTTACCATTTACAAACTGTTGTTTTTCCAAATAAAATATTGAATAAACTGGCCTCGAGCTCAATAAATTTGTCAATTATTAAACATTTATAAGGCCAATAAATAACAAAAATTTTTCTAAATAAAGGCGTTTTTCTGCAAATTAATTGGATTTCGAATATACATATACATACATATATGGTCTTATTTTATTGATAAGGACTTTGTGATTGCCGTTTCAATAAAAATATAATGGATATAAAAACTGAGCGAAGAACCCTAGTAGTTAGACAATTTACATACTTACATACAAACATACAAATCAATCAGCGTCAACAGCATGCGTCGCGAGGTGACCACCTCAAAGGCGAGCAGCTGAAAGTTTAGTTCGTGCCAACCAAAGATGGTGCCAACGACTGAAACATACCGGTTTTAATTTTAACTCTCTCAAGTGATTTATTCATAACTAACTCCTGAATAAACATTAAACAATTAAAGTGAGCTCGGGCTTAATTAACTTAAAACCTATAAGAAAGTATATACTAAAGACTTAATTTAATTGGAATTCCAAAAGAGCTCATTAAATAAAAAAAAATTGTGTAAGGTGGAAAATACATCAAACATGTGAAGTGTTCCAATGCATATAAGCACATTTGCCTCATTGGAAATCAGTGGATGTTCTTGAAGCTAACTGCACCAAAAATTAAAACCATCAAGTGCTTAGAAAGCTAAGAAGATTGCGCAGTGAACATACCCAGCAAAAAACCGGTAATCGCTTTTAAAAGTAATGTGTTCCAGAAGGCATTGCCTTAGAATGCCTTATTTTTGCTTTCCCTTCTTTTCCGCATTACCGGTAATGCATAGTAGAATAAGAATCCGATAAACGCGTTGGTTTACATTATCGCAATTTTTCCCCTTCCGTGACAGATTACGGGTAATGCAAAATGGAATAACTAAATCCCGTTACTTTCTGTGGAAATTTCCATTGAATAATTATGTTTTGCATTGTTTGATTTAGTGTAAAGTTGAATTCAGTGAGTGAAATGCTATTCAGAAGCAATAAGCTAAAAAATAAATATAAATAATAAAACGAAAATAAATAAAGTAGTGAAAATAATATTAAAACTAGTGTGTACTTATAAATCAGGAAATGGCCGTGAAATTCGTGACTTAAGAGGTATGTATCTCTCAGACTTATTCAAACTAATTAAATATTTTCTAACTTCACTGTAGATAATCAGTTTTCATATATTTACCTATTTTCTATTAATATAACTATTTAAAAAGTACTAGTAAAAATAGAAATTTAAAATTGAAAAATTAAGAAAATTTTAAATAATTAATACATTCATACGTATTAATTTAAAAATTTCAGGGACTATATTAGAACTGAAAGGAAATATGTATATGTAGAAGAGCTAAAATGTATTTTGGTAGAAAATATTGCTGCGACAGAAAGTTTAAAATCCCATGTATAGAATAATATATAGAATTTTATAGAAAATTAGTAAAAACCAATAAAGAAAAATAAATTGAACTATGTACATATTTTTATTATTACAAGTGTACATGTATACACTTTCTGCACGAATATAGCATGTAATTTTAATACTTTCTTTTCAGAAGCTACTCAGAAACTTGGAGTTTCAGAAAAATTGCATACACCAGTTGCGTTATGCAATGAAATCAGTGAAAAATCGGTACCACAAGGCCTCTTGTCTGAAGCGAAAGCGCATAAAAACTTAATAAAAAATAAATAAAATATTTATATAAATTTATATGTATATATATGCAGAAATAATTGAATTGAATTATATTCTATATAATTATTATTTTTGTATAAATAATTAACTATTTTAATATGTATGTTTAAGCAAGAACTGAAAACTGAATTCTTGAAAATTTTAGTTTTTATTATAAATGTTAATAAAGTTGTGAAATCTGAATTGAAGAAAAAATATTTATCATCTTAAAACACCCTGGTTTCTGATTCTTTAAACCGAACATGTTCATGCATTCTACGTTCGCTTCTCTGTAAGGCATTGGTAATTCGTTTATTTTCAATCTTTAGAGCAAGGTATTCTTACTTCGCTTCTACGGTGTTAGTGTATCAAGGCATTCTTCATTCGCTTATCTGTAAGGCGTTCTGCAGTCGTTTCTCTCCAATCGTTTAAGCAATTTGTTCTCTGATTGTTTGTAGGTAATGTAGGTTGCAAGGGCTTACGGCCAATGACATGCCCATGTTAAAGTAATGAATTCCAGAAGCGAAAGGGTAAGCGATTGCTACGGTTTATTTCGATTCCACTTTTATTTCTGCGGTAATCATGTTTTTTGCTGGGTAGTGATCATCGAAAACGTCAATACATACATATGTACATGTATACGTATTTGTGCAGTACAGCGATTATAAAATATGTAGAATGAATGCAGAAACAGCAAAGTCATCAGTAGCAGCGATTACTGAAATCGGATAACGCGCCAAGCAGAATACTAGTTTAAGCAGAAATTTATTGGATGTCACATACTACATATGTATGTATATACTTTATTTATTTTGCTGTTCATATATTTAATATTGAAATGTAAAGTATATTTCAAATATTTAAATATTCAAAAGAATTGAGTAGTTATAAGCGAAGACATAAATCTGTAGTTAAGAAAAAAAAAAATTTAGAATAGAAATCGTAAGTTCTAATATTAATTCTATACTAATTTTTGAGTCACTTTGAATTTTTTAAAATACCTTAAATTGGAAATTGATAAACGTTTTTTTTTTTTAATGGAAACTCAGACTATTTTGAAGATGACAGAAGCGTTATTGAAGATGAAACTTAGGCAGTTATATTTACCACAGAACGGAGGGAGAGATGACCTGAGGAAGAGACTTCTTAGACATTACGGATTATTAAACGATGAAGAAGATAAAAATTATTTTAAGTCGGTCTGACCAAAGCGGGTTTTATTCAGCTCTAGGCAATTTGCCGGTCCTCATTTAAATTTTAAAGATATTCAACATAGCTTGGTATTAATTAACGGAACGGGTAATTTTGACATAAATCCATGGGTGGAGAATTTCGAGAAGCATGCAAAAACTAAGGGATGGACCGAGCTTCAGAAGTTTATTTTTGCTAAACAGCTATTGAGAGGAGCAGCGAAGTCGTTCGTTAGAAGCCAAGTAGGTCTGAAGAGCTGGAATACGTTGAAAGCGGTTCTCATTACAAAATTTGGATTTAGCATATATTTAGCAGAAGTTCACGAAGCGTACAGAATATTAAGAAACCGACAGAAGAGTGTTAATGAGACATACATACGAGTATATAGAATATTTGTCAGCATTAATGGCAATAAGATTAACTTAGATGGAGCAAGTGTGTTAGAGTATTTTGTGGCAGGAATTCAGGACTCGAGGTACAATAAAGCCGTCTTTTATCAAGTCAAAAATTTCGAAGAGTTAAAAGAAAATATTAAAATCTACGAGAAGATTACGACAAAACCAGGAACTGCTGAGGTAGATTTTACGCCGAAAAGTTATCGCACAGTTAGGGGTCAATCACAAGCAGCAAAAAGGAAATATTTTAAATGTGGAGATGCGTATCACGTAGCAAAGGAGTGTTCAGTTAAGGTGCAACAAGTAAAGTGTTTTAGTTGTGGTAAGATAGGATATAAGTCTTACGTATGTCCAGAAGTGGACCTTAAGAGGAAGTCAGCGAAAAGGAACTTGAACACGGCAAAGGAGATCGAATGGAAACCTTCAAGAGCAGATAGAAATGTGAGATTCAAAAAAGTCAAGGTGGCTAACACCATTTTCCCTGCGTTACTTGAGACGGGATGCGGTTTATGCTTGATAAGAGAAGCGACGGTGAACGAGTTAGATCTTTGTTTAAAGATTATCGCGGATTACAAGGTATAGGTCATAGTAAGATTACTACTTCAGGAAGTTTCAAGGCGAAGGGATTTGTGGACGATGTTGAGTTAATTAATACCTTTCATATTATTAAAGATGGATACATGGATTATCCAGCTATACCGGGACGTTCGATTTTAAATCAAGTGGATTTGATTATCCGTGAAGATGGCGACATTCTTATTTACAAACAAATTGCAAGAGGGAAAAATAGAGGTTCTGAAAGTAGTTTATCGGATTTGAGAGAAGATTATAGAAAAATCACAATACGACCTGGCTCACCTCAGTAAGGATGAAGCAGTGTTTATTGAAGGTCTGGCGAGGTAGTTATAAATGTATACATATATTAGCAATAATGTTTATGAGGTATATAACAAATAACAACCTTTCCAGTGCCAATCAAAAGAAGACAAGACACAATTGATGTTCTACTTCACCTTTAGCTTCACCTGATCTTTGTAGTGGTAGGTAATCATGTAGCTATTTTAGCTACAGATTTCGAAAAAGCATTCAATCGCATCGGGATGCATGTAAAAGTTCAACTGGCACGTTAGGGAATCGGTCCAAAACTTTTTTAAAGCTTTTTTGTCTCATCGAAATAACATGAAATCAAAATCAATAGTGAACTCTCGGAATATTCCCCTTAAGCAAGCGGATACCACAAGGATCCACATTATCGGTGGTTCTGTTTATTTTCGCTTTCGACCAACTCTCCAAAATCTTACTTCACCACAAAAAAGTAGAACATTCAGTGTACGTCGATGACGGCATTATTTTTACGAAAATAAGTGATAATAACATAGTAAGAGATGTATTATCTAACATCTCGAAAGAACTTCAGAATTAGAGCAACTTCTCCGGTGACAATTTAGTGCTACACAAATGTAGAACTATACACATTTGAAAAAACGAAACTGTTAAACCCATTGTCTTAAATTAAATAATGTAAATATTGCAGATGTAAATAATTTAAGGATACTTAGTATAATATTTCATTCTAAATATAGTATTAAGCAACATTGTATCCAATTAAAGAAAGATCTCTGTCAGGGCTAATATAATTAAATATCGATCAACGAAAGATTTCATGATTCATATGAAACAAGAGCGTTAGTTCTTACCATATGCAATTCGAAGAAACATCAGTGCATTTCCAACTTCTACTACCAAGAACATCTTAGCTGAAGCAAGGTTTCCCACGTTAGAAGAACGAGTTAAAACAATAACATACCAACTTATACTTAAGCTTATAAACTGCAGCAACGGATCACTTTACACAGACATGTCTCATTCCGTAAAGTGGACACAAAAGGAACAACATCAAACCCCACCGGAGACTCTCAGAGGTTGCAAACTGCGGGTGTTGTGGCCTAGATGCGGAGACCTCTGAGCATATACTGTGTGAATGTCCGAGCATAAGTGAACTCAGGCATATACACCTTGGGGAGTGAATATCATCTCCATCCAGAATATGACCGACACCATCCAAAGTGCTTAACTTCATAAATAGCTTTAGGATGGAGTGAAAACTGAAAGGGTTGGCACAATAGATCTTATTAGGTCGCAGCGCTACTATTCCCTTAAAATAATAATAAATTGCATTGATTGTTTTTCGTTGCATTTCAACAACGTTAAATTTTTTGGAACATAATACATCGTCAAACCTTTTACGACTTCATTTAGGATCATTATTATTAATTGTTAAATAGCATGTAACTAATTAAATATTAAAATGCATTTCTGCTAATTCATGTAATCCTAATATCGATCACTTGAAAGTAAAACCATTGTGCTGTTGTGTTAGGTGCATGCCGTATTTGATTCAATAAATACATCGCAAAACTTGCCCGATTACTATATTTCATTTATTACGTACAACTTCCTATTTTCTTGCATTTGCAACTCCAAGTCCGACAATATCAAATGTGATACAATGAATACATATGTATCTACAGAAAGCACTTAGACTGGATCATACAAATGGCTTATGCACACTAAGGAAACCTGACGGAACCTACACAGGTGACCCTGAGGAGACCAACCGGCTTCTAATGGAAACCCACTTCCCAGGATGTATTATACGAGACCATAATCCTACTGTGACCACAGTTGCTACAGTGTGTGCTAACGGTAGGACAAGAGGTCTTGCGAGAAGAATTGTCAACCGTGACAGGGTACGGTGGGCTATTTCAACGTTCAGTGCATACAAATCCCCTGGTCCAGATGGTATCTACCCATGTCTGCTTCATCGGGCTATGGAATCCATATCTGGAACCCTTGTTAGAATACTGAGGGCGAGCTTGCTTCTTGCCTATATTCCCTCACCTTGGAAAGAGGTGATAGTAGTATTTATACTCAAAGCCGGAAAAAATTCCAATCAACTTCCAAAGGCTTTTAGACCTATAAGCCTAAGTTCCTTTGTGATAAAGACACTGGAAAAACTTATTGACTTTCACATCAGGGACACCTATCTCAAGGTTAAACCACTCTGTGAAAGTCAACATGCATATCAAGCAGGGAAGTCTACTATTACTGCCATACACGGCCTAACTCAAGTAATTGAAAAGGCCTTAGAGGCCCTGTGTGCATTCCTTGATATATCAGGTGCCTTTGACAATACAATCTCCGCAGGATTAGCAAGGAAGGATATCCCGAAGCTCATAACCAAGTGGGTAATAAGCATGCTGAAATCCAGAACCATAATGGCTGAACTAGGTGGAAGTAGACTTCGGGTAACGGCCACTCGTGGCTGCCCTCAAGGGGGTGTTCTCTCACCTCTATTGTGGACACTCGTTGTCGATGAACTCTTAGAGAAGCTTAAAGGGAATGGATTCAATGCTTACGGCTATGCTGACGACCTTGTAATCTATGTTGTGGGCTGGGATGAAGGGACATTAAGCTCCAGGCTTCAATCTGCCCTAAATCTGACGCTCAAATGGTGCTGTGAGAAAGGGTTGTCAATCAATCCAACAAAGTCGACCATCATCCCATTCACCAGAAGAAGGAAGATGAACCTAACTAAACCAATGCTGGGAGGTACTGAGATCGAATTCTCAAAAGAGGTGAAATACCTAGGGATCACACTAGATAGTAAGCTCAACTGGAACTCTCATCTCACAGAAAGTACCATCACCTCGTCTGTGTGGCCAGTACGGGGGCCATGCGCACGTGTCCAACAGAAGCGCTTGGCATCATCTCGGGCATCCCACCATTGGCCATACTCATTGAAAGAGGCTTGTCAGAGCGTTCTGAGACTGTCTAATCTTAGTCGTCTGAAAAGTGGAGATTTCAGGGGGCATTTGGGTGGCCTACAACCACTCAGTGCTGATCCAATAATCAAACTCACAGACACTGGCCCCTATTATGAGTTGCATTCGATCTTCGATATTCGCTGGTTATCGAACATCGAAGATCGAATGTCAAATTCGTATTATGAGCAGTGCAACCCTGTCGAAATTTTCGCTGAGCATCGAATCTTGAGTCGAACAGAATTTTCCTTTCGACAGCAAAGTGAAGCGTTTGAAATTTTGTGAAAATGTAAGTTTTTCTTATTGCTTTATGGTAAAAAATTAATAATATATTATTATTTTTGTTAATTGTATGCAGGTCGAAAGTCGTGAGTACCAAACAGCAGTTAGAAAGACTAGTTGCATTGGTGGAAGAAAATCCACAATTGGCTAAAGGGATTTGCACAAAAGTACCGGCTGTGCAAGCCCAAGCATATTTTCATTCCCAATACTAAGCTGATACGAACTCTGAGCACAAAATCGTAAAGTTGTTGATAATTTTAGTATATTGGGAATCGATTTCGATCGTGTTCATCGCTGCAGCAGCTCTTCTGTAGTGGACAGCAAGTCTACAAACGCCGCTTTCGACAAACGGAAGTTTTTTATAAATCTGCAAACAAAACTTAAATGTTGTACATGCCGAAACTTCTAAGAAATAGCATTAAACTTACGTAGTATAATCCATTTCCAAAGGGTTGGAAGCGCCCCTTAGCTTCTTCCTATTTCTGGGTAATTCCAGCAAACTTTCATCCTCCTCTGAAGAATCGTCAAGCCACAACTCAGTCGTAGTCATATTTTATTTAAACTTTTATTTATATTTTCTTTATTTATAAAGTATTTGCTTTTTTCCTTTTCACTTTTTAAACAAATCGCTTTTAGTTTTTACACTATCTGACAGATGTATACTATCGTGAACCATCAAAATGATTGAAATTCACAATAGCGCCAATCTTCATCGAATGAGTGTCATAATACCAAATGGAAATTCCTTCGATCAGAACTTTTGATCGTTGTCGAAGATCGAATGCAGCTCATAATAGGGGCCACTATGTTGCCAAAACTATCCTTTACCAAGACCTACATAGTCATAATACTTGAAAGGGATACATGTAAAGGGATATTGAAAGCAATCAATAAAGGATTACAGGTCTGGTACACTGACGGATCCAAACTTATAAATGGCAGCACCGGCGGCGGGGTGTTCGGACCAAGATTTCAAAAAAGTGCCCCAATGGGGTCATACCCAATCATCTTCCAGGCGGAAATCTATGCTATTGAGCTGTGTGCACACGAATGTCTTCGCAGAAAGACAAATGGAGCCACAATCAACATTATGTCAGACAGCCAGGCAGCCCTTAGGGCACTAGACTCCTTCAAAACTGGTAGACAGCTGCAGAGCGGCACTGGAATCATTAGGAGCCGACAACATTGTCACTCCGTGGTGGGTTCCGGGTCATGAGGGTGTGGATGGCAATGAAAGGGCGGACTATCTCGCAAAAAAAGGGGCCCAACCGAGCTTCTGCGGTCCTCAGCCGTTCTGCGGTCCTTCTACGGGATACACAGCAGAACTTCTAAGAAGATGGAAGGACTCAAGAATCGCAGTCCAATGGCGATGGCGGGTAATACACAATCTAAGAGGTTCATAAGTCCATCCCGTGAAGCCTCTGGAAAACTTCTTAATCTCAGCAGGGAGGGTCTTAGAACTCTCACCGGGTACTTAACAGGTCACTGTAGGCTGAGATACCACCTTCACAAAATAAGACTCTCGGAGGTTTCAGACTGTAGGTTTTGTGGCTTAGAGGCGGAGACCTCTGAGCACATACTGTGTGAATGCCCGAGTATAAGTAGACTCAGGCTAATACACCTTGGAGAGCGACTGTTATCTCCATCCACAATATGGACAATCACACCCTCCAAAGTGCTTAGTCTTATAAATAGCCTTAAGATGGAGTGACAACTTAAAAGGTTAGCACAATAGATCTTTCTTAGGCCGCAGCGCTACTACGCACTGATAATAAAAATAATAATAATAATAATCTACTCGTTAACATTTCATTAAAATAAAGACAATATGAAGTTATATATGGTCTTTTATTTTATTTTTTTTCTTTATACCATTTACAGCATAACATGTTTATGTTCAGCTAATATTTAATAACAGTTACTTATTGTTGCCTAAGTTGATAAATCTTGCCACTTTTGTAGGATTATGTCTAACCATTTTACCGAATCCTTTAATTCTTCAGCGTCTATTTAAAATGCAAATATGAGTGAATTTCATTAAATATCTCTCCACCATTCCACACCACCAGCTATTAAAATATGATGTGAGTACCATCACCAACTTAATGACGAACTGTAAGAATTCATATAACAACCTACAAAAATTAAGCTTTATTTCAGTTTCCACAAACCACTTCTTGACAATAATAATAATCGAAGCCAATTCTATACTGATACCCTCTGTTTTCATATGTGACCAATGAGCAGCGGAGGCACCGATTTAGCGTCAGCTGGCTTCAGCTTATAATGTTACATCGTTTTGGTCAAATCAAATTATTTCAAGAATAAAAAATTATACAATCCAGCGTACAAAATTGACATATCATGGAATTTTTGTATTTCTGTGGAAACGTTCGCGGACTTGCCGATTGGAGCCGTGAGGGCCAACTCTACATTGCGATTCAAAAGAGTGTTCGAGTCGGAATGTTTTTTCGAATCGAAATTTAGAGTATACCTCCTGGTTAAATTGCGAATATTAATTTGGTACGTTTCTATTCTCGTTAATCAACCATATCTTCTCCTCCCACCCTTCAAATTTGTTATAAGTAAATTAATAAATTACACTCATATTTCTTTTTTTTTCATTTTAGTTCATGTATAGCTTTAAAAACTTGTGTACAATAAGCTTAAATATTACATTTTACATACAATTATCTCTCAGAGACTTAATAATGAACGCTAGTGGTAGATCTGAAGGGTGTTAGTTTCATTCATGATATCCTTTGTACGGGTATCATAGTTCTTATTGTAATTTCATGTCACAACTCAGACAACTCTTCGTTACTTACATAATTCATTTGCAATATAGATACATATCTTCACAAATTTAACATCATTTCGAAAATATAGAAAGTCCCTAATATTTTTATAAGATTAGCTTATGACTATACAATATGCATTTCATACCGATCTTGCATTTTCTGTGGATTTAATGTTTTCATAGTTAAATTAAGACATATTCTATCGAACTCTCTTAAATATTTCTTAAAGCTAAAAAATATATATAAATATATCATTTTCGGCTTGCTTCTAATATTCTACGCATGTACATAAATTTATATATGCGATAGTAGATTTACCATAATATTTATAAGATGTTTGTAATTGCATACGCTTTAAACATATATTACTTGCGTTAGTCTTTTTGTTGTTGATTAAAGTTCCGTTAGTTGTTCTCGTCGCTAGTTTCGCTGCTAAGTACATGGTTGAAAAACGGATTAAGTCCTTTCACAGCCACACCTACAGATTAATTAAACAAAACGTTGAAATATAAATAATGTGAAGAAATGCGTTTTTCTACCTTTGCCAGCGGAATGCTCTTTCGATTCTCGCCACTTAAGGAAGGAATCCTGTGGTATTACATCAGCATCGTATAATTCTCCAAATAGATCACTTAGTAGTGCTATTCACAAGATTAAATTTAAGAAAACAAAAATATAATATACATATATGCAACTGTTTACCTCTGGGATGTTCCAATCGTGTTACTAACAACTGCATTGAATATAAGCATTCCAATTCAAATTCCTCCTTCGAATCAATATACCGTTGTAAAACAGGTATGCAAATTTTTTGAAAGCAATCGATTTCCAACTTATAACTATTATCTTTGTATGAAATCGCAAAATCACACAATTTAGGGGCTAAACTTCTGATAAAATGCTTATCAATATCAACAAAGTTTCCCTGAAAATAACATAGTAAATATATTAGTATTGTAGAATATTACTTGAAATTTGTATTGAATTACATTGATGTAATCTATTATACAATCAGCCGTTGCTTCTTCTTTCAATAATTGTTCCACACTTTCAACAACTCTGCTTATAGTATCTGCTTTAGATCCATGATTAACTATCGTGGGTTGTATTTTATCGTTTTCAATGTATTCAAACTTCTAACAAATTAAAAGAAAAACATGGCATTAGATTAGAGGTATTATAAATATTTAGTGACCTACATTGGTTTGTATAAAACTTTTGACCTCATTCTCCTCCATGAAGTCCGTCCATTTAATGTTCCTTTTTTTCCACATAGTACGCGTAAAACTAGGACCAGATTCACTTAGAGAATAATCCAAAAAGATTTTCAAAAACTTCTTCCCAAAGCTTGGCTTATTGCTGTCTTTAAGTTGCTTATTCCAAAGATCGTAAATAGTTATATGTAATTTCTTCACCAATGGCCCTACAAATATTATGATATTGTTAACTTGTCTTAAATATTCTCTATCAATGGTTTACCAGTAAATTCGATTATGTATTTCCAGATATCCGGAGTGTCAAGCGCTAAATCACTAGCTCTTTCGCAAAATTTGTTATATGCTAATAGAAAATGTTCACGAGACATAAAATTACTATCAATTAAATAAACAACAATATTGCCTAAATAGCGCCTTTGTAATTTCCCAACTTGTCTGAAATGCAAATAATCTGTCATAATATAGCACAAAAGACCACTACGTTGACTTTCCCGAACTCTAAGTATACATGGTTCTATAGCATTCTTTAGCGTTTTAGAGTACGAAGCGATTTCCACCATTTCCGAAACAACAGACTTGATCAGCCTGATATCTGCAATAGTTGATTCTTCAAAAACTGCAGCTGGGGGCTCTGTAGGCTTCCCACTATTGCAACTGTCTCCCTGTTGGTTTGAACGGGAATATGTATCGATTCCACGTTGGGGATATAATGATGATCCTGTCGCTGAAACGGGAGTCTAAAAAAATATGTGGTGTAATATTGTATTAATGTATCTGTTATAATTTAAGAAACATACTTTTGATGTCGTTCTGTTCGACGAGGCCATTTGCTGCTGTGTGTATTTGGAGTGGCTTGCAGACTTCTGCATTGCTGATGTGTTAATCGTTGAGCGGGATTGTTGAGGTCCGCGTGACGACGAACTTTCTCGAGAAGCTTGAGAAGAACCCGATCGTGGGTGCATACCTATTGAAATTGAATTTAGTCCGATGTTTGGATCTATTCAAATATATTGTATACCGTAACGGTCCCGCTCCATGGAACCTTTGTTAAATGATCCTTTATTGCGAGGGCCACTTCGATCTCTGTCACGATCACGGTCCCTATCATTACTTCTACTGGTATCAACAAGTGCAGATAGGGGTGCAAAAGGATTAGAAGGTGTCGATGTGGGTGTAGAAGATTGCCGAGAGCCATGTGACCAAATAAACTGGGAAAGTCCACCCATTTTTTTAGTATCAAAGTTATTGGCGGTGGACTACGTGAAGAGCAAAACAATAGGAAATAAGATTTCTTTATAATTTGGCACAACTAAGTTACTTACTAAACCCTCCAATTTATTTGTATCTAAACAACGACTTCCCTTACTAGTTTGAACAATCCATGTGCTGTCGTCATTGTTGGAATTCGAATGGCCTCCGCTTGCACTATTATTGCTATTGTTTCCACCACCCTGCTGCCTTCTAAGGCTACCTGTCTCACCTCTCTGACTATGACTACCACCGTAACTGGACCGGGAGTCATTATATCTACCACCAACTCCACGTTCCTCGCGTTTTCCACTAGAGGATGATCCATTAGAGCCGCCACCACCACCTGCAACTGATGCAGCATAGTTGAAAAATTGTGAGGACAGCTGCTCACTTTTCATCTCTTTTTCAACTTGACCCATAGTTTTTGGAGCTTCGTTGCGTTTCGATTTCCATTTGTCATGACGTAAATCAATCACATCTTGAAGCATAAAACGCACACGCGAGCTTACTTTCGCACCATCTTTGTCTGATTTAGACGCTATGGCTTGCATGCGGGTCATAGTTTTTTCCAGCGAATAACAGTTGCTATTGGGGTCTTTTGCGTTGCAAGGTGTTTGTTCGAATTTTTCACCTACTGTCGTTAAAAGTTTACATAAACATTCCAGTTGGTCTTCTGAGTTAGGATTTAGGAGAGCTTCAATACATGAGTTAATAATATTTCCGGTAAGCATAGAAATTTTAAAAAGTTCTCCGATAAAACGCACTGTTCCGCCAGAACGGCGACGAATTTTTCGCTCCTCTTCTTCCAACTGTGCTTCCAATTCAGCCTTTTCAGTGGGATCAATACATTTCGCAATTTTTTCAATAATTGGTTGGAGTTTAATTTCTTTTGCTGTACTTTTTGTAACGTTTTGTGTAAATTCACGTTCTGTTTTGTCTAATAGAGCAGCACGAAAATGTGTTAAGTTAGTTTTTGTACCACTTTCCATGCGTTCATCTCTGGCTTTAACTTCTGAAATCAGACGGTAGCACAAACGGGCGTATGATACGGAAAAGTTTGGTTCGTCTATTGCCTTTTCAAATACAAGAATCATCACATCATCCATTTTATCAGGCGTATCGATTTTGAGCTTGATAATTTCCTCCACCAATGAGTCGAATTTTTCGGGAGTTAGCTTATTTAAAATGCCACGCACTCGACGTATAAGTTCCTCTTTTTCGCGTTTGTCAAAGGCAACGGGATCAGATTCGGCTTCGCCTTTAATTTGTCCCCTGGGTCGCCAGGCATTATCAGCTTCATTTAGTTTCACATCCAGATTCAGTGACAGATTTATATTTATCATTCCTATTTTAAATCAAGCAAATTAAATATATTACAAATTGTGCTAAAATATAAAATTTTTCTTGACAATTATGAAAACTAAATAACAATTTTGTTATTTGTCTTTTCCACCAAAGTTGAATACTGATCGTATGAGAATATAACGAAGTGTGAAATGCAGACATCCTTTTTTTAGAATTTGAACAAATGCATGTCTGCAAATTTTAATAGAATACTGAAGAAGGTGAATATTAAACACATGAATATGTGAAGATTATATATCGCAATGAACATTTTGATATATTTCAAATATTTTAAGGGATTTTTATTCAAAGGTGAGACACTCCACTCCATAAATTTGAATAGTGGAAAATTATTTTCCTTTTTTCTGGGATATATTTCTTTCATTTAATTTACATTACTTTTCTTCTAAGAGCAAAATCACCCAGAAAATGTCTTAATTCGCGTACAGAAATAACAAGTTCATATGTGTCTATTATGAAATTCATGCACCGAGGTTAAAAACCAACTATCTGCCTCCCTACAAATAATTGATGCAACCCTCTTTTAGTCATCCTCCTGTGTAAGTTCCAAATTATTATTATATGAATTAGTTAGCGGCCCTGGCAGCCAATCCCGTAGATTGTAAATGTAACAATTATTTATAGTTTATCCTCTTTTATATAAATGAACAAAAAGTAAATAAGTATATGAATTTAAAATAAATCTGGAATAAACATATTGTCTAGAGTTTCTAAGAGGTATACCTACATATGACAATTAGAAACTGGTAGGTTTCAGCAGTTTATAAATTGAATTTGTATGCAAATATATTTGTTTTTACCTTTCACGCTTCCACGTCCGTGGACTCCTGATATTGACGCCGGTTTATTTACATAGCTACCGCTACCGCCTGCCCCAGAAATACTTCCATTCGCACCGCGATTACTGCTTAATGAATTAACAGCGGATTGTACACGTTTAGGATTACGGAGGACGAATGATGGCATTAAATTTGGAGTCGGCAATATCGATACATTATTCACTTCAGGTTGTCGACGAGAAGCCTTTGTATCACGCAATTGTAAAAGTTGATCTCTATCGTATTGTTTTTTCCCTGTTGGGTTATTAGGTGACCATTGGCCCACATTGTAGCAAATTGGCGATTCTTGCGAGGCAGACTGATCATTACCACCCGAATTAACGTCTCCCTCTACTTCAAGTGGTTTACCTCTGTCAGCTGAACTAGGAATAGTAGCGTCTACTTTAGAATCTATATTGTTCTCGTTGTCGCGGCTATCATTTTGAACACAACTCGCATCCGAATATGCATCTTCCACTTGTGTTACTGGTATTGTAGGTGGATTAACTGTCTCCGCTGTGGAATCACTTGAAAATGTAGATTTACAGTTTTGCTCAGAAGTTGTTGCTACAATTTCATTAGATGTCTGTTTTTGATGGAAGGCGCGATCAGTCTCATCGTATTCTTCTGCCGTCGTTTCACTACTTAAGGAATTTGAAATCTGAAGATGCTGCAATTGCTCTCCTTTGGTATTATTCAACAAGGACTGGCGCCTTTGGCTAACATTTTTGTCATTGTGGTTAACTGCATCATCGTTTATATAATTTTTATTCGGGATTTCAGTTGCTGATATTGACAAGCTATCGGCATCTTGAGTGATTGCAGCACCATTACGCTTATTTGGTCGAGACGTACCATTATCAGCGTCTTTATTAATATCAGAAAGTTCAATGTTCTCTTTTCCCTCAGGTGATATTACTTCTGTGAGTTGCATATTAGGTGCGTTTAAATCAGTCACTGGCATTTGCGAACTAGCCAAATTAGTAGCTAATTCAGGGGCTAACTCTTCAGTTGCATTCACTTTGTTAAACGTTCCAGATATTGCTGGCTCCAATATTTCATTAGAAAAGACTTCTTGTTTCAGTTGGTGTTGAATTTGTACGGGTTCAGTTGCCGAAACGGTAATCGGCGCCACATTCAAACCGCCAGGCCCACCGATATTATTTACTATATTTTGAGTGTGAACAGTGTCTGAAGTTATTGTCGATTCGAAAACAATATTCGGCGGGTTAAGAACGGTCGTTTTACTATATTCTTGTTGTTGTTGTTGCTCTTGATTACCGTCTCCAGCAGTACGATCTTTGAATATGTTACTATCAATGTCGTCGGTTATAACGATATTTGTTGTTGGTGTTCCCTGTACTTGCACTTGCTTCGAATTTACTGGTGGCACTCGTTGGGATGGTTGGTATGTTTGCTGGGACTGTTGTGAAACGGGCAGTTGCTGTTGAACACAGCCGGAGTTTTTAGTATGCACGCCTTCGTCTTCAAGTTTTGCTGACTGCTGTATGTGCTGATGTTGCTGCTGTTGTATATGCTGTGATTGAGAGGATCTGTTGGCCGAATTATCAATTTGTTGATTGCCTGCAGCGAATAAACCGATAATTTTTTGTTATTGTTTAGGCCTTATAACTATTTATATAATTACATTTTTTTTTATCTTTCAGGCTGATTGATAAATGGGGAAAATTATAAGAAACAACAACAATACTCAAAGCGGTAAAAGTTATAGCTGGTATTTCGGATATCAACACATCTCCTCATCAGACGTCTTTATTATTATTGTTATTAAAACCGAATATATTAAATATGTACACCCAGACAGATGCGAGTTAAGCATAAGCTTTAATAAACCACATACTTTTATACGGAGCTATACGGTTGTGATCTTCATTCGCTCGATCAATTAGTAAACATAATTATATTGATTGTGTTTATTTTAATTGTATTTTATATGTGCAGACAATTTAGCTCGCGGTATGCGTAAATTTATAAATGATTCTTGTGTGTTCTGTATTTATTAAAATTTTAGAAACGAATACTTAAATAGCGGAAGTGAAATTTCAAACATGTTATCACTAACCCAGAATCAAAATTAAAAATTCACTACCACTAGAAGCCTCGTGGTAGTATTTCTTTAATCCGCTACCAAGAAATTAACATTGATACATTGGTACATGATTACTGTTTTTCTAATTTACTACAGTGCACTCAACCCTGACCGTCAGTGCTAGTTTTGGGGTAAGACATTCTTGCACATTTTTGCCGCTGTAAACAAGATGTTATCGGATAGTTCCGGGTTATTTAAGGATAATTTCGGTACTAGTTCAGGACAAATATAAGACTATTTTACTACCATGGTTCGCACTATTTTGCAGCCAATTCAAGACTTGTTTAAGAACATTTCAGGACAGGTTCAATACCTTTTCATTTCGAGGTAGTTCAAAACTATTTCAAAATGGATCGAAAAGTCGTGAACTGGGCCCGACAAAATGTTTAAAAATTTAACCATGATGTATTGTTTTGAAATAGTCACATGAGCAAGGAATAATATAATAATAAAATAATAATAAATTGCATTTTATTCACTCGTCAAATATGACTTAATTCACTGAGGGGCAGAATAAATAAAAAATGATATTTGTGTGAGAACATATCAAAAGCTTTAGACACTTTTGATAGCCGTTTTCGAAAGCAGATAAGCAAACATTGAATGAACCGCGACTCAGAGGCCATCCTTATCAATTTGTGCTGAATGATTTAGACTTTCCATTCATTCAGCCATGTCTACATCGGAGAATGTCTTATTCAATGAGAACCAATACCACCGAAGTCTTTTGGTAATAAATCAGCATAGTCAGTATTACTTATTTCGCCATTTGGGACCAAGTTCGGTGAAAAAAGTACGGCAAAGAGACTAGTTGCTTAGAAAGGCAATTAGACTTGGTGTATTCCGGGTTTCATCCTGAATTTAATGTTCCTCCAAAAACTTTTTGGGTTTGATTTTTGTTGAGCTTCGTAATTATTTTAATTACGTTGAACTAACCAAATTACTCTATTCTGCTTTTTGGTTAAATTAAGAAAAGAAACATCGAAAAGCTGGAACTAGCGCCGACTGATGCATGATCGGCAGAGAGAGTTTCAAAAATAACATCAAGAAAGCGATTCAAGTTATTGTGAAATCCATTTATCTTAACTAAATTACTTTTAATAAAATTATCCCAAATATGGGATCTAGGCAAGACCAAACATATAATTATGAAATTAGAGTGCAACAAATTGACTGTTAAGCGCCTTATGAGCATTATTTTTTAAGCATAATAAAGACGCCGCCCAAAGATCCGAACCAAAGTAGTCACTAGGCACGGACTTCCCGAACGCTAACAAAGAATTTTTCTAGCAAAGCTTATTTCTTAGCATCGGATGTTGCTTGGCCAACGGTGCAAACGACTGACGAAAGCTAGCGTGAACGCCATCGAATACTTCAGTGAATCTACTGCTTATGTAAATCACTTCAATCACAAACAATCGAAAGCTATTAATCATTACACGAATTTTTTTTTTAATGCAATGGAGGTCAGTGATGCATACCTATTCTAGAATAGTCGCAAACTATTAAAAGCTACTCGAATTAATTTTTTTAAATTCAATAAAGTCGTTGATTCAATCGAAAATTACCCAGACAATGGGATTCATATGTACACAAAGGGCAGGTAATATTTACTAATTGTACAGCAATATAAAATAAGATCCGTTTGTGCCATCTTCGGCTAAGCGTTAATCAGAACTAAAAACAACCGCCCTAAAATAATTGAACGCGAATACCTCGTGAACAGTTCATTCACATAAATTTCCGGTCAATACAAAAGCAAATTGGCGAAATCGTTTTTGTATTGCATTTTCATTATTGAAAACATTTGTTCACAAGGTAACTTATTTAAAAAGTTTATCTCACAAAATCTCAACATTGTTGAGGATAATTCTAAAATCTACTTTTTAAGGAAAATTTTCGAAAGTTTATTTGCAAAAGGTGGCAGGTTGTATTAGGCGACATAGACAATATGTATGTATGTAAGTATGTACAAACAATATGTTAAGTAGTTGGAAATCAACTGCTTTCAAACAAATGTAGTGTACGAGTCTTTTATTTAACTCATCGTCATACAAACAAAATTTCGAAACCTCATTTTGATGTTCTTTCATTCAAATATACTTGAAAGTTGTTGAAATCAAATGTATAGTCGGATAATTGACTTGCTGCTCGCCATGTAAATAAAGTCAGTTGATAACGAGAAAATACGAATAATTCAAGCCACTTGAAGTAATATTGAAATTGAGTTTAAAGTTTTTTCTTTAGACGTGTGGTTTTCATTGAGGCAATACTTTTTTCGGGGTTGGTCTTCTTGACAGCTGTTACTTGATTTATACTCAGTTTGGTTTGCCATTTCATAATAAACAGATTTATTTCGAAACAACGTTTGCAAATCGTGCAAATTGAAGCTCACTTTTGGTTGAATGGGTAGGTTTTATAAACAAAATTGTCGCATTTTTAGTGATGATAATCCACAAGCCGTTGTTGAAACGCCATTACATCCTCAAAAAGTCACAGTTTGGTGTGCTCTATGGGCAGAGAGAATCATTGGTTCAAAAATGAAGCCGGCCATAATGTTACAGTCAATGGGGAACGCTATAGTCATGATTAATGACTTTTTCGTGCCTGAATTGGAGGATGCTGATGTGGACGACCTTTGGTTCCAACAAGACGGCGCTACATGCCATACAGCCAACGAAACAATAAATTTATTGAAGGAAATTTTTAGTGAATGCATTATCTCGCGTCGTTGGTCTGTGGCGTTGCCCAAGATCGTGCAATTTAACACCGCTGAACAATTTTTTGTGGAGTTATGTGAAGTCGCTTGTCTACCCAGATAAGCTCGAGACGATTGACGTCTTGGAAGAGAATATTCGGCGCGTTATTGCTGGCATAGAATTAAATTATATGCGTTTTATTTCTTCTTAAAACCACATGTCCAAAAAAAACACCCTTTACTTTGATTTCCGACAGGGACGTAACTGAGTCAAGCCATTTTCGCAGCGTGATGCATGTCAAAAACATTTTCACAGCAATTTCTTTTATTTTGCTGAAAAGTTTAGAATTTTTACTTTAATTTTTACACACTACATATGTACCGTGTAGTGCATATCAATAGCAACATCATTAAAAATGACATAGCTTGCACCTTCCCCTTACATACATATATTAATTTTTAAGAATTTTCAATTAAAATCTAGTAGTTCATTCTCTAACATAAGCCATATAAATCTAAGTTAAAAACTTTGTAGAAAACTTAAAAAAAAAACTAAACAAACTTGTATATAGATTTAGAACTTTTTTCTCAGAAGTGTCCTTTGAACTTTAGTATAACAATATCAAAAATTTCAAATAGCAAGGAATTATTTTTTGAGATTTTTTTTTTGTTCCATATAACGAATATGCAAAATTTGTCATTTTGAATTTCGTTGCTAATAACAAGCACAGCACAGTATATAGTACACACATAAATATGTATGACGAGATTGTACACACACAAATCCTACTAATGCAAACAGAAAAGAACATGCGCACTTTTCTGAGATTCATTGGGTTCACCAATTTCTTTACAAGGTGCGAAATTTAATATCTTCACAGATTTTAAATTCAATGGAGATTTGATTAATAATGCACATATAATATTTTTGTATATCTATGAACACTTTTGGTTACAAAAAGCAATTTGGTGAGCTGCTATAACGACACTCTTGCTCTCTTTTTGCATATAAAACGCACTTGTTGACTTCGACCTATCCTACCACACAATGGCGAGGTATATGTTGATTATTGCATAAATCCCGGTAGAAATTAACAATTAATTTAGGTTATTGCTCTTTATTGTTATAGACGAAATATACGCTTATTAATTTGATTTTTATTTGTAATAAATTTACAGAATTTTAAAAGTTATATGTTAAATGGATTATACTTAATGGCCCATCAAATCGCCACAATTCATAACTGATGCATTATTCAACATAATCTTGGAAATATATTCTTCAATTCATGTTGCAAGAAATTGTTTTTTTTTTAACATATTTAATTTTATACTTGTAGGCACATATATTTGATATTTAAAGAAATAAATCTTAAACACATGCACACACAGATACACTTCGATGTCACATCCCTCCAATTAGTATAGTGCAAAAAAAACTTAACTAGTCGCGCAAAGTAAAATAAATTTTTTTAAAAATAAATAGGATTCTGCACAACGCGGACGAAATGACACAACGCGGGTATATCAGTGTGCATGCCGTGCGGTACACAGGCACTTCACACATGTTTTTTAGATTTGACATATGTTCTTTATTTTCATTTTTTTTAACATTTCTTTTTACTTGTTCGTCACGATGTCTCATTGCACACAATTCTACATGGCGGCCTCGTCACCGTGATTTGTTTTAGTATTAGTGTAAGAGCTAAGAAAATTTGTGTGCGCACATGTAAATACAAAGTATGAGTATTACCAATTAATCAATGCATGTGAATTTTTGACAAAACAAATTATTTTTTGTTTTTAAATGAATCCTTTTTATTGTCACTTGGCCAACATAAATTGATTTATGAAGTTGTAGCGAACTCCCCTGCATTACCTACATACTACGTACATATCAGAGAACGGCATTGAGTGCGCTCGAGTGTGCATATTCATCATCCCTAAAATTTGATACAAGCAAGCACAGCCGTCTGCTGCTGTGCGCTCATTCATGCTCACTCATAAACATAAGGCTGACATGTGCGGGATATATCATTACATTTTCGAGTGTGGTAGTTCACATGATTGGCCGTGCATGTGAAGGCGCAAACTTGCGCATATACACACTTGAGTGCACTCGGGCATCTACTAATGGCGATTTCTTTTCTACAAAAAATGTTGCACTTCATTGCCCCGCTCTTGTGTGTACGTGCGCAGAGGGCAATGTTAAGGCAACATTTTCTGTAGAAAAGAAAACGCCATAAGTATTTATCCTATTATTTACAGATAAAAGAAACGACTTAGTTAATTTTAATTAATATGTATTGTATACATTTATTTAACAAAAACATTTCATGAGATCCAACATGTAGGGTTAGTATTTAAAAAATTTTTAAATAGTAGGAGTTAAATTTAAAATGAAAATAAACATTTCATAAGACTTAATTTAATTTCAAAGTTCTTAATCTGCTAGATAGAAAATTAAAGTTTTCTGGACAAAGTGTAATTCACACTAAGGATTTGTTCAGAAACAATATCTGCAGTATCTGCCATCTCACGTAAAAAAAAAACAATACAAAAAATATGATAGAAAACACACTTAAGATCGCTAATCAACTACTGCTTGCAAAGAAAAATATTGTTACGGGTAACCCGAGTGGCTCGCAAACAACCCTTGAGTGTCGCGAGCGTTTGTCGCCGGCGAGTGTGTTACATACATGCAACTTTGTATGCTGACGCAAATTTGTCCGACGGATAATGTAGCGAGAATGTATGCATCGTCATGATCGTATTGATCTATGAGCAAACAGACAAGCGACGGTTTGTACACGAAAACAATAAAGCATGCAAAATACGGCTACATGCGCGAGTATACACACAATTTCTGCACTCGTTGCAGTTCTCTGGTACATATGTCTGTATGAATGCATGTAGAGTTGTAGTCGTAGTAGGGTGATTGGCTCGGTTTTTCAAACCGGTTTTCTCCAGTTTTTTCGTAAAATTTTGTACGGTGTTTTTGAAACCGGTTTTTTTAGTCTCCACAACCGGTTTTTACCTAGTTGAAAATATATTATAACCTATGAGAAATGATAGAAATACGACAGCGCATCGACTGTTTTCACATCCATTATATTTTTATTGAAACGGCCACCACAAAGTGCTTATCAGTTAGATATTAAAATTTGCTTAAAAAACGCAACAATGGTATTTTAGAAGATTTTATATATTAATATAAATCCCATAAGACAGGAAACCCTGAAAAATTTTTTAACACCTGACTGACAAGAAGTCCTTATAGCTCGCTTAATTTGCTCAATCGCCCCTATTACGGTTGTCGTCGTCGCTTTTCAGTCGACATCACATCGTGTCGACGTCGACGTCACATCGACGCACAATTGGTATTGGCTAAACGTATTGAGACGACGTCGACAGTTTATCGATAAAATCAATGTAGAAATACTATCTTTGTCCTTTCTGCATGAGCTGTTTCATTTTGTTTACAATTTTTATGCAAAAAATTTAATTGTTCGGATTCGTCTGAATATTTTAATTGAATATTTTCTCAGAAAAATTTTCGTTGTTTTTGATGCATCAAGTTCAAGCGATGATGAGAGCAAAGTTATGTTTTGCAGCAAAAAGAAATTGTATAAGGCAGATTTCAGATGTATTAAGTTTGCCAGATAACAAGTAAGTGTTACAATTACTCTTTTGGATTTTTTCATGATAGTTGTTAAAAAAATTTTTTTTTTTCAGATTTGAAGAATATTTTCGATTCAGCAACACTGCGATTATGTATGTGCTGGAAAACATATGTTTCCAGAAGAGTTTCAAATTGTTCTGCACTTGTAATTTTCATTTCTAAATCAATACAGATTTATATTTGTTTGTTAATAAAAATTAATTTCTTATAAAAAAAAATACCTTCAAATTTTCTTCTAGTCGTCAGTAAAAACGGTGTCGACTGAAATGGCGTCGCTTCAACTCAACGTCGACAGCAATTTTGCTTAGCCAATACCAAATGTGTGTCAATAGCTGTCAATAGTTATCGGTAACGAATACGCCAATACCGATTTTAACAAGACGTCGTCGTTTAAGCGCCAAATACACGACACGAACATTTCCGCGAACATTCCGCAATCTTCTTCGCAGCTTTGGCCATACACCATACGAACTTTTGGCCGAACATTAGTTCTCTTTCAGACAGCGATGAATACGGACAACTACTACGGACAACTACTACAACTACTACTTCTTTTAATTTTTCGATTAAAGTCGCATAATCATTATTCTTTTTAATTCTATTACAATAATCTTTACTTTTTACTTGCCACAATGATGGCAAAGATTTATACATTTCAATAAATTCACTCAGAAATTTTTTATTGTCCATTTTACTTTTCCGCGCACGTCTGTTCCGTTCAGAAATTACTACGATTATGAGCTATTTCGCCATACACGCACGAACAGTTCGCGCAAATGTTCGCCAAAAATTAAAATATTTTGATTTTTGGCGAACATTTGCGCGAACTGGCAAACACCACCATACACGACAGAAAAGTTCGCAGAAACATGACATAACGGGAATGTTCGCGGAAATGTCCGTGTCGTGTATTTGGCGCTTTAGTGTCGACGACGACAACCGTAATAGGGGGAATGAGAAATTCAGTAATTTGGTATAATCTCAAGATTTAAAATTTGAGACTATGTATGAGTTGAATATTATCCTCGCTTTTACATTTTTTGTTTGTTTTTGTCTTAATTTTCGTGACCTGCGACTAGAAGCTTTATTTTGAGACCAATTAATGACAACTGGTTTTAAATTGTGCTTTCGGGTCCATTAGAGACTGATACTGATACTGCTTGCTTACTGAACTCGGACATTAAACTACATTTTATTTTCAAAAGAATTCTTTCATAGAAATAATTGCATTAAGTTACATGTATGTACATTGACGTGGCTTATTTCTTGCTTGGAACAAGAACCGGTTTACTCGGTTTTTTCTTGATTTAAAAACTAAGGAGCGGTTTTTTTTTTGTTAATTTGCCCTTTTTTCGAATAATTCGAAAACTAATTTTACAAAAAATTCGAATAATCGAACACCCTATGTCGTAGTCAGGTCAAGAATGATAGAATTAAAGATTGCATTTTTAATGAATTCTTAACCATCAATACGTTTGAATTACTCGCCTTGTTATTCATGTTTACATACAAGAAATATCGTATAAAGGCGGCTTATTGCATGAAAAGACAGTTACTACGTCATCGAATGGGTAGTTACTGTCAATTCGACAAAGAGCGGATTAGCGGTTCTCGGATGCCGCAACTTTTGTTTCACTCGACCGTATAATCAGGTATCGAAAAGTAAGTACAATTGTACCTTTTCCCGACTTTTTCGTATCAAAAGTATTTACATTCGGCACACTGAGCTTAATTTGGGTAGAATTAGCCTATAGCCAAACAAAATTCCATACTTAAGAAAACATTTTGCCCAATATTCGAGGAGTTCTATCATTGCCAAATTCATTTGTTTGCCTTGAAGGAATTTTTCCCATCGGACATTTGATTAAAACGAAATGCTAGATACGTTTGGAGCACTAATTCAAAGCATAAAGACTTTATTAGGTTCAACGACAGTACATGTTTTATTTCAACATTAGCAGTTGGAGTGGTTAAGGTGTGATTATGAATGTTTAACATAAATTAACTTAACAGCGCATAAAAATTTTTTGACGTTTGGCACAATAGCTTCAAATTAAAATCAAGGATAATTTATTAAAATATACTTAACTGCACTGCAAACTAAGATTTTGACAATGCGTTCTATGGAAAAAAATATGCTACTGAATAAAAAGTTTGAAATTTTGATGCCAGTTTTTAGAAATGACCAGGCGCACCAAAGGCTTGTTAAACATACCTTTTTTTAACTTCTCAGGAACATTAAGTCATGCTTTGCGTTCTTGTCTACACTATTTGCAGATTTGTTTTTAATCTCTTTCGTATGTTCTCTTGTTTTTAGCTTATATTTGAAACGACATATTTCGAAAATCTCCCTTCTTTTCATACGCTTTATTTTTTTTTTCATAAAAAATCACTCTGAGCGTATAATACAAAATATGTATTAAATTGTTATGAATGTTAATTCAATTTTAGTGATACATATATTAATCACTTCTTTGTTAATGCAAATTATGTATAAATTTATTGATACATAAAATAAAATTTAAAAAAATGCGAAAAATCATGGGCTGCTTTTTTGCTTTTACCCAGTTGGTAAATGGGTTATACATTTTCTTCTTTCACAAAATGGACTCATCCGATTAATAATAATAATAATATAATTTAGCGCTAACACTACAATGTAGCTTAGTGCTCGGCTGAGCTTCTCCTGCCTTTTGTGGTGTGCGTCTTTTTGTACCACAAATGGACGAACGGTAGATATATTTTATGAAAAGCTTTTTCATGACTGAAATAATCTTGGAGGTTTTCTATTGACTGCTGAGCGGAGAGCGCTATTTTAGAACACTTTTTTGATGATAGATTTTACTTCCCCAGGCTGAGATTCAATCCCTCAGCGGCATAGCTAGTTATAGAACGCACCGCTACACACTCGACTTAACGTTACTGTCAATTCGACAAAGAGCGGATTAGCGGTTCTCGGATGCCGCAACTTTTGTTTCACTCGACCGTATAATCAGGTATCGAAAAGTAAGTACAATTGTACCTTTTCCCGACTTTTTCGCACCAAAAGTATTTACATTCGGCACACTGAGCTTAATTTGGGTAGAATTAGCCTATAGCCAAACAAAATTCCATACTTAAGAAAACATTTTGCCCAATATTCGAGGAGTTCTATCATTGCCAAATTCATTTGTTTGCCTTGAAGGAATTTTTCCCATCGGACATTTGATTCAAACGAAATGCTAGATACGTTTGGAGCACTAATTCAAAGCATAAAGACTTTATTAGGTTCAACGACAGTACATGTTTTATTTCAACATTAGCAGTTGGAGGGGTTAAGGTGTGATTATGAATGTTTAACATAAATTAACTTAACAGCGCATAAAAATTTTTTGACGTTTGGCAAAATAGCTTCAAATTAAAATCAAGGATAATTTATTAAAATATACTTAACTGCACTGCAAACTAAGATTTTGACAATGCGTTCTATGGAAAAAAATATGCTACTGAATAAAAAGTTTGAAATTTTGATGCCAGTTTTTAGAAATGACCAGGCGCACCAAAGGCTTGTTAAACATACCTTTTTTTAACTTCTCAGGAACATTAAGTCATGCTTTGCGTTCTTGTCTACACTATTTGCAGATTTGTTTTTAATCTCTTTCGTATGTTCTCTTGTTTTTAGCTTATATTTGAAACGACATATTTCGAAAATCTCCCTTCTTTTCATACGCTTTATTTTTTTTTCATAAAAAATCACTCTGAGCGTATAATACAAAATATGTATTAAATTGTTATGAATGTTAATTCAATTTTAGTGATACATATATTAATCACTTCTTTGTTAATGCAAATTATGTATAAATTTATTGATACATAAAATAAAATTTAAAAAAATGCGAAAAATCATGGGCTGCTTTTTTGCTTTTACCCAGTTGGTAAATGGGTAATACATTTTCTTCTTTCACAAAATGGACTCATCCGATTAATAATAATAATAATATAATTTAGCGCTAACACTACAATGTAGCTTAGTGCTCGGCTGAGCTTCTCCTGCCTTTTGTGGTGTGCGTCTTTTTGTACCACAAATGGACGAACGGTAGATATATTTTATGAAAAGCTTTTTCATGACTGAAATAATCTTGGAGGTTTTCTATTGACTGCTGAGCGGAGAGCGCTATTTTAGAACACTTTTTTGATGATAGATTTTACTTCCCCAGGCTGAGATTCAATCCCTCAGCGGCATAGCTAGTTATAGAACGCACCGCTACACACTCGACTTAACGTTACTGTCAATTCGACAAAGAGCGGATTAGCGGTTCTCGGATGCCGCAACTTTTGTTTCACTCGACCGTATAATCAGGTATCGAAAAGTAAGTACAATTGTACCTTTTCCCGACTTTTTCGCACCAAAAGTATTTACATTCGGCACACTGAGCTTAATTTGGGTAGAATTAGCCTATAGCCAAACAAAATTCCATACTTAAGAAAACATTTTGCCCAATATTCGAGGAGTTCTATCATTGCCAAATTCATTTGTTTGCCTTGAAGGAATTTTTCCCATCGGACATTTGATTAAAACGAAATGCTAGATACGTTTGGAGCTATAATTCAAAGCATAAAGACTTTATTAGGTTCAACGACAGTACATGTTTTATTTCAACATTAGCAGTTGGAGGGGTTAAGGTGTGATTATGAATGTTTAACATAAATTAACTTAACAGCGCATAAAAATTTTTTGACGTTTGGCAAAATAGCTTCAAATTAAAATCAAGGATAATTTATTAAAATATACTTAACTGCACTGCAAACTAAGATTTTGACAATGCGTTCTATGGAAAAAAATATGCTACTGAATAAAAAGTTTGAAATTTTGATGCCAGTTTTTAGAAATGACCAGGCGCACCAAAGGCTTGTTAAACATACCTTTTTTTAACTTCTCAGGAACATTAAGTCATGCTTTGCGTTCTTGTCTACACTATTTGCAGATTTGTTTTTAATCTCTTTCGTATGTTCTCTTGTTTTTAGCTTATATTTGAAACGACATATTTCGAAAATCTCCCTTCTTTTCATACGCTTTATTTTTTTTTTTCATAAAAAATCACTCTGAGCGTATAATACAAAATATGTATTAAATTGTTATGAATGTTAATTCAATTTTAGTGATACATATATTAATCACTTCTTTGTTAATGCAAATTATGTATAAATTTATTGATACATAAAATAAAATTAAAAAAAATGCGAAAAATCATGGGCTGCTTTTTTGCTTTTACCCAGTTGGTAAATGGGTAATACATTTTCTTCTTTCACAAAATGGACTCATCCGATTAATAATAATAATAATATAATTTAGCGCTAACACTACAATGTAGCTTAGTGCTCGGCTGAGCTTCTCCTGCCTTTTGTGGTGTGCGTCTTTTTGTACCACAAATGGACGAACGGTAGATATATTTTATGAAAAGCTTTTTCATGACTGAAATAATCTTGGAGGTTTTCTATTGACTGCTGAGCGGAGAGCGCTATTTTAGAACACTTTTTTGATGATAGATTTTACTTCCCCAGGCTGAGATTCAATCCCTCAGCGGCATAGCTAGTTATAGAACGCACCGCTACACACTCGACTTAACGTTACTGTCAATTCGACAAAGAGCGGATTAGCGGTTCTCGGATGCCGCAACTTTTGTTTCACTCGACCGTATAATCAGGTATCGAAAAGTAAGTACAATTGTACCTTTTCCCGACTTTTTCGCACCAAAAGTATTTACATTCGGCACACTGAGCTTAATTTGGGTAGAATTAGCCTATAGCCAAACAAAATTCCATACTTAAGAAAACATTTTGCCCAATATTCGAGGAGTTCTATCATTGCCAAATTCATTTGTTTGCCTTGAAGGAATTTTTCCCATCGGACATTTGATTAAAACGAAATGCTAGATACGTTTGGAGCACTAATTCAAAGCATAAAGACTTTTATTAGGTTCAACGACAGTACATGTTTTATTTCAACATTAGCAGTTGGAGGGGTTAAGGTGTGATTATGAATGTTTAACATAAATTAACTTAACAGCGCATAAAAATTTTTTGACGTTTGGCAAAATAGCTTCAAATTAAAATCAAGGATAATTTATTAAAATATACTTAACTGCACTGCAAACTAAGATTTTGACAATGCGTTCTATGGAAAAAAATATGCTACTGAATAAAAAGTTTGAAATTTTGATGCCAGTTTTTAGAAATGACCAGGCGCACCAAAGGCTTGTTAAACATACCTTTTTTTAACTTCTCAGGAACATTAAGTCATGCTTTGCGTTCTTGTCTACACTATTTGCAGATTTGTTTTTAATCTCTTTCGTATGTTCTCTTGTTTTTAGCTTATATTTGAAACGACATATTTCGAAAATCTCCCTTCTTTTCATACGCTTTATTTTTTTTTTTCATAAAAAATGACTCTGAGCGTATAATACAAAATATGTATTAAATTGTTATGAATGTTAATTCAATTTTAGTGATACATATATTAATCACTTCTTTGTTAATGCAAATTATGTATAAATTTATTGATACATAAAATAAAATTTAAGAAAATGCGAAAAATCATGGGCTGCTTTTTTGCTTTTACCCAGTTGGTAAATGGGTAATACATTTTCTTCTTTAACAAAATGGACTCATCCGATTAATAATAATAATAATATAATTTAGCGCTAACACTACAATGTAGCTTAGTGCTCGGCTGAGCTTCTCCTGCCTTTTGTGGTGTGCGTCTTTTTGTACCACAAATGGACGAACGGTAGATATATTTTATGAAAAGCTTTTTCATGACTGAAATAATCTTGGAGGTTTTCTATTGACTGCTGAGCGGAGAGCGCTATTTTAGAACACTTTTTTGATGATAGATTTTACTTCCCCAGGCTGAGATTCAATCCCTCAGCGGCATAGCTAGTTATAGAACGCACCGCTACACACTCGACTTAACGTTACTGTCAATTCGACAAAGAGCGGATTAGCGGTTCTCGGATGCCGCAACTTTTGTTTCACTCGACCGTATAATCAGGTATCGAAAAGTAAGTACAATTGTACCTTTTCCCGACTTTTTCGCACCAAAAGTATTTACATTCGGCACACTGAGCTTAATTTGGGTAGAATTAGCCTATAGCCAAACAAAATTCCATACTTAAGAAAACATTTTGCCCAATATTCGAGGAGTTCTATCATTGCCAAATTCATTTGTTTGCCTTGAAGGAATTTTTCCCATCGGACATTTGATTAAAACGAAATGCTAGATACGTTTGGAGCACTAATTCAAAGCATAAAGACTTTTATTAGGTTCAACGACAGTACATGTTTTATTTCAACATTAGCAGTTGGAGGGGTTAAGGTGTGATTATGAATGTTTAACATAAATTAACTTAACAGCGCATAAAAATTTTTTGACGTTTGGCAAAATAGCTTCAAATTAAAATCAAGGATAATTTATTAAAATATACTTAACTGCACTGCAAACTAAGATTTTGACAATGCGTTCTATGGAAAAAAATATGCTACTGAATAAAAAGTTTGAAATTTTGATGCCAGTTTTTAGAAATGACCAGGCGCACCAAAGGCTTGTTAAACATACCTTTTTTTAACTTCTCAGGAACATTAAGTCATGCTTTGCGTTCTTGTCTACACTATTTGCAGATTTGTTTTTAATCTCTTTCGTATGTTCTCTTGTTTTTAGCTTATATTTGAAACGACATATTTCGAAAATCTCCCTTCTTTTCATACGCTTTATTTTTTTTTTTCATAAAAAATCACTCTGAGCGTATAATACAAAATATGTATTAAATTGTTATGAATGTTATTTCAATTTTAGTGATACATATATTAATCACTTCTTTGTTAATGCAAATTATGTATAAATTTATTGATACATAAAATAAAATTAAAAAAAATGCGAAAAATCATGGGCTGCTTTTTTGCTTTTACCCAGTTGGTAAATGGGTAATACATTTTCTTCTTTCACAAAATGGACTCATCCGATTAATAATAATAATAATATAATTTAGCGCTAACACTACAATGTAGCTTAGTGCTCGGCTGAGCTTCTCCTGCCTTTTGTGGTGTGCGTCTTTTTGTACCACAAATGGACGAACGGTAGATATATTTTATGAAAAGCTTTTTCATGACTGAAATAATCTTGGAGGTTTTCTATTGACTGCTGAGCGGAGAGCGCTATTTTAGAACACTTTTTTGATGATAGATTTTACTTCCCCAGGCTGAGATTCAATCCCTCAGCGGCATAGCTAGTTATAGAACGCACCGCTACACACTCGACTTAACGTTACGAATTTGCAACAACAAGATCGCCACAATGTCAGCTTCGCTGAATATTAAATGGGCAAACGAGCTTCCTGCGGTGGATTGCTCTTTATTTTACGTGCCTTACTTTTGTACGTTAGATTTCAAACTCCTACTGCCATAAGGCACTATTACGTGCTTCTATTCCCTATTTCTAATGGCAGCCATTTCCCGTCGCTAAACTGAACGATACATGCTTAATAATAATATTCTTTCTAAAATATGCATATTATTTCACGTAATTACGGCACACATACATACAAGTTGAATATACATACATATGGACAGAAAAAAGTGGTGCCTCTTTTTGCCAAGTTATGACATTTGTTGTTTGAAAGTGAACAATTTATTTATAGAACTATAGCTAACTTTAGATTTGAAATCATAAAAGCAAAAACTCTAAACTTTGTGTAAAGTACTGGATATTTCAATTAAGTTTTGTGGATTTTTTTTTAAATCTTCTTAGTATAAGTATTGTGGCCAATTTAATTTTAGTATAATAAGTACAAATTTCAAGTAGTTAATTTTTCCTGTTAACGAATCATAAAAAAGCGTTTTCTTCTTATTGACACATTGAGACAATCTTTTCATCCTCCAATTATTTAAAATTATTTTCCAATTAAAACAGCGTTAATTCTCTAACAAACACCATTAAAAACCAATTACTTAAATTTTATAAAAAACGTAGAAAACATTTATCAAGAAAAAAACATTTAAGAGTTGTTGGGGTATGCATATATGTACATAGCTTATTAAATTTTAGTATAACGAAGTTCAAGTTTTTGGTCGCTACGTATAACCACTGATTTTCTAAAAAAAATGCATATTACAGTTTGGTTAAAATCTAAAATCATGACCCGAAACGACCGGACGTTTTGAAATGGAAAGGGCCCTACAGTACCCATAAAATTTTATTTCAGAATTACAACGATTAGCATTATAAACAATTTCTGTGCTTTTAAATAAAAAACGGTTTGCGCATACCGTTCGTTTGCTTACTGCGGAATGATTTTTTAAAACTTTGATACTTGTATTTGAATTGAAAAAAAAATAAAAGATAAAAATAAATATGTTCGCATATGCGGAAATGTGGTGATTTCCGAAAGAGTACTATAACTTCAACCATTAAAAACTGTTGTTGTTTTTTCACAAAAAAATCTTCCATAAACTGGCATTGAGCTCAATAAAATTGTAAAATATTAACATTCACTAGGCCAACAGAAAAATTAACAAACATTTGTATACAAGGATGAGCACGCCTTAAAAATGCATTATAATATAAAGTAAAAATACCTTATACAGAATTTGCATATAAAAAACACAAACAACAACCACACAAACAAGTTAAATAGCGGCAGATCAGTTGCTCTTGTTTGTAGTTGGTTTGTTTAAGGAAGATGAAATAAACACAACAGCCAACTCGGCTAGCGTAGCACAATAGGTAGCGTATTGGCTCTGCAACTCCGAGCTCCCGGGTTCAAAGCCTGAGAGAAGTGGTTATGAAAAATTAAATTAAAAATTAATTTAATTTAATAATCAAAAAAAGAAGTCTGATGAGGAAATGTGGTGATTTCCGAAATAGTACTATAACTTCAACCATTAAAAACTGTTGTTGTTTTTTCACAAAAAAATCTTCCATAAACTGGCCTTGAGCTCAATAAAATTGTAATATATTAACATTTACTAGGCCAACAGAAAAATTAACAAACATTTGTATACAAGGATGATCACGCCTTAAAAATGCATTATAATATAAAGTAAAAATACCTTATACAGAATTTGCAAATAAAAAACACAAACAACAACCACACAAACAAGTTAATTAGCGGCAGATCAGTTGCTCTTGTTTAAGGAAGATGAAATAAACAAAACAGCCAACTCGGCTAGCGTAGCACAATAGGTAGCGTATTGGCTCTGCAACTCCGAGCTCCCGGGTTCAAAGCCTGAGAGAAGTGGTTATGAAAAATTAAATTAAAAATTAATTTAATTTAATAATCAAAAAAAGAAGTCTGATGAGGAAATGTGGTGATTTCCGAAATAGTACTATAACTTCAACCATTAAAAACTGTTGTTGTTTTTTCACAAAAAAATCTTCCATAAACTGGCCTTGAGCTCAATAAAATTGTAAAATATTAACATTTACTAGGCCAACAGAAAAATTAACAAACATTTGTATACAAGGATGAGCACGCCTTAAAAATGCATTATAATATAAAGTAAAAATACCTTATACAGAATTTGCAAATAAAAAACACAAACAACAACCACACAAACAAGTTAATTAGCGGCAGATCAGTTGCTCTTGTTTAAGGAAGATGAAATAAACACAACAGCCAACTCGGCTAGCGTAGCACAATAGGTAGCGTATTGGCTCTGCAACTCCGAGCTCCCGGGTTCAAAGCCTGAGAGAAGTGGTTATGAAAAATTAAATTAAAAATTAATTTAATTTAATAATCAAAAAAAGAAGTCTGATGAGGAAATGTGGTGATTTCCGAAATAGTACTATAACTTCAACCATTAAAAACTGTTGTTGTTTTTTCACAAAAAAATCTTCCATAAACTGGCCTTGAGCTCAATAAAATTGTAAAATATTAACATTTACTAGGCCAACAGAAAAATTAACAAACATTTGTATACAAGGATGAGCACGCCTTAAAAATGCATTATAATATAAAGTAAAAATACCTTATACAGAATTTGCAAATAAAAAACACAAACAACAACCACACAAACAAGTTAAATAGCGGCAGATCAATTGCTCTTGTTTGTAGTTGGTTTGTTTAAGGAAGATGAAATAAACACAACAGCCAACTCGGCTAGCGTAGTACAATAGGTAGCGTATTGGCTCTGCAACTCCGAGCTCTCGGGTTCAAAGCCTGAGAGAAGTGGTTATGAAAAATTAAAATAAAAATTAATTTAATTTAATAATCAAAAAAAAAAGTCTGATGAGGAAATGTGGTGATTTCCGAAATAGTACTATAACTTCAACCATTAAAAACTGTTGTTGTTTTTTCACAAAAAAATCTTCCATAAACTGGCCTTGAGCTCAATAAAATTTTAATATATTAACATTTACTAGGCCAACAGAAAAATTAACAAACATTTGTATACAAGGATGAGCACGCCTTAAAAATGCATTATAATATAAAGTAAAAATACCTTATACAGAATTTGCAAATAAAAAACACAAACAACAACCACACAAACAAGTTAAATAGCGGCAGATCAGTTGCTCTTGTTTGTAGTTGGTTTGTTTAAGGAAGATGAAATAAACACAACAGCCAACTCGGCTAGCGTAGCACAATAGGTAGCGTATTGGCTCTGCAACTCCGAGCTCCCGGGTTCAAAGCCTGAGAGAAGTGATTATGAAAAATTAAATTAAAAATTAATTTAATTTAATAATCAAAAAAAGAAGTCTGATGAGGAAATGTGGTGATTTCCGAAATAGTACTATAACTTCAACCATTAAAAACTGTTGTTGTTTTTTCACAAAAAAATCTTCCATAAACTGGCCTTGAGCTCAATAAAATTGTAAAATATTAACATTTACTAGGCCAACAGAAAAATTAACAAACATTTGTATACAAGGATGAGCACGCCTTAAAAATGCATTATAATATAAAGTAAAAATACCTTATACAGAATTTGCAAATAAAAAACACAAACAACAACCACACAAACAAGTTAATTAGCGGCAGATCAGTTGCTCTTGTTTAAGGAAGATGAAATAAACACAACAGCCAACTCGGCTAGCGTAGCACAATAGGTAGCGTATTGGCTCTGCAACTCCGAGCTCCCGGGTTCAAAGCCTGAGAGAAGTGGTTATGAAAAATTAAATTAAAAATTAATTTAATTTAATAATCAAAAAAAGAAGTCTGATGAGGAAATGTGGTGATTTCCGAAATAGTACTATAACTTCAACCATTAAAAACTGTTGTTGTTTTTTCACAAAAAAATCTTCCATAACATTTACTAGGCCAACAGAAAAATTAACAAACATTTGTATACAAGGATGAGCACGCCTTAAAAATGCATTATAATATAAAGTAAAAATACCTTATACAGAATTTGCAAATAAAAAACACAAACAACAACCACACAAACAAGTTAAATAGCGGCAGATCAATTGCTCTTGTTTGTAGTTGGTTTGTTTAAGGAAGATGAAATAAACACAACAGCCAACTCGGCTAGCGTAGTACAATAGGTAGCGTATTGGCTCTGCAACTCCGAGCTCCCGGGTTCAAAGCCTGAGAGAAGTGGTTATGAAAAATTAAAATAAAAATTAATTTAATTTAATAATCAAAAAAAAAAGTCTGATGAGGAAATGTGGTGATTTCCGAAATAGTACTATAACTTCAACCATTAAAAACTGTTGTTGTTTTTTCACAAAAAAATCTTCCATAAACTGGCCTTGAGCTCAATAAAATTTTAATATATTAACATTTACTAGGCCAACAGAAAAATTAACAAACATTTGTATACAAGGATGAGCACGCCTTAAAAATGCATTATAATATAAAGTAAAAATACCTTATACAGAATTTGCAAATAAAAAACACAAACAACAACCACACAAACAAGTTAGATAGCGGCAGATCAGTTGCTCTTGTTTGTAGTTGGTTTGTTTAAGGAAGATGAAATAAACACAACAGCCAACTCGGCTAGCGTAGCACAATAGGTAGCGTATTGGCTCTGCAACTCCGAGCTCCCGGGTTCAAAGCCTGAGAGAAGTGGTTATGAAAAATTAAATTAAAAATTAATTTAATTTAATAATCAAAAAAAGAAGTCTGATGAGGAAATGTGGTGATTTCCGAAATAGTACTATAACTTCAACCATTAAAAACTGTTGTTGTTTTTTCACAAAAAAATTTTCCATAAACTGGCCTTGAGCTCAATAAAATTGTAAAATATTAACATTTACTAGGCCAACAGAAAAATTAACAAACATTTGTATACAAGGATGAGCACGCCTTAAAAATGCATTATAATATAAAGTAAAAATACCTTATACAGAATTTGCAAATAAAAAACACAAACAACAACCACACAAACAAGTTAATTAGCGGCAGATCAGTTGCTCTTGTTTAAGGAAGATGAAATAAACACAACAGCCAACTCGGCTAGCGTAGCACAATAGGTAGCGTATTGGCTCTGCAACTCCGAGCTCCCGGGTTCAAAGCCTGAGAGAAGTGGTTATGAAAAATTAAATTAAAAATTAATTTAATTTAATAATCAAAAAAAGAAGTCTGATGAGGAAATGTGGTGATTTCCGAAATAGTACTATAACTTCAACCATTAAAAACTGTTGTTGTTTTTTCACAAAAAAATCTTCCATAAACTGGCCTTGAGCTCAATAAAATTGTAATATATTAACATTTACTAGGCCAACAGAAAAATTAACAAACATTTGTATACAAGGATGATCACGCCTTAAAAATGCATTATAATATAAAGTAAAAATACCTTATACAGAATTTGCAAATAAAAAACACAAACAACAACCACACAAACAAGTTAATTAGCGGCAGATCAGTTGCTCTTGTTTAAGGAAGATGAAATAAACACAACAGCCAACTCGGCTAGCGTAGCACAATAGGTAGCGTATTGGCTCTGCAACTCCGAGCTCCCGGGTTCAAAGCCTGAGAGAAGTGGTTATGAAAAATTAAATTAAAAATTAATTTAATTTAATAATCAAAAAAAGAAGTCTGATGAGGAAATGTGGTGATTTCCGAAATAGTACTATAACTTCAACCATTAAAAACTGTTGTTGTTTTTTCACAAAAAAATCTTCCATAAACTGGCCTTGAGCTCAATAAAATTGTAAAATATTAACATTTACTAGGCCAACAGAAAAATTAACAAACATTTGTATACAAGGATGAGCACGCCTTAAAAATGCATTATAATATAAAGTAAAAATACCTTATACAGAATTTACAAATAAAAAACACAAACAACAACCACACAAACAAGTTAGTTAGCGGCAGATCAGTTGCTCTTGTTTAAGGAAGATGAAATAAACACAACAGCCAACTCGGCTAGCGTAGCACAATAGGTAGCGTATTGGCTCTGCAACTCCGAGCTCCCGGGTTCAAAGCCTGAGAGAAGTGGTTATGAAAAATTAAATTAAAAATTAATTTAATTTAATAATCAAAAAAAGAAGTCTGATGAGGAAATGTGGTGATTTCCGAAATAGTACTATAACTTCAACCATTAAAAACTGTTGTTGTTTTTTCACAAAAAAATCTTCCATAAACTGGCCTTGAGCTCAATAAAATTGTAAAATATTAACATTTACTAGGCCAACAGAAAAATTAACAAACATTTGTATACAAGGATGAGCACGCCTTAAAAATGCATTATAATATAAAGTAAAAATACCTTATACAGAATTTGCAAATAAAAAACACAAACAACAACCACACAAACAAGTTAAATAGCGGCAGATCAATTGCTCTTGTTTGTAGTTGGTTTGTTTAAGGAAGATGAAATAAACACAACAGCCAACTCGGCTAGCGTAGTACAATAGGTAGCGTATTGGCTCTGCAACTCCGAGCTCCCGGGTTCAAAGCCTGAGAGAAGTGGTTATGAAAAATTAAAATAAAAATTAATTTAATTTAATAATCAAAAAAAAAGTCTGATGAGGAAATGTGGTGATTTCCGAAATAGTACTATAACTTCAACCATTAAAAACTGTTGTTGTTTTTTCACAAAAAAATCTTCCATAAACTGGCCTTGAGCTCAATAAAATTTTAATATATTAACATTTACTAGGCCAACAGAAAAATTAACAAACATTTGTATACAAGGATGAGCACGCCTTAAAAATGCATTATAATATAAAGTAAAAATACCTTATACAGAATTTGCAAATAAAAAACACAAACAACAACCACACAAACAAGTTAAATAGCGGCAGATCAGTTGCTCTTGTTTGTAGTTGGTTTGTTTAAGGAAGATGAAATAAACACAACAGCCAACTCGGCTAGCGTAGCACAATAGGTAGCGTATTGGCTCTGCAACTCCGAGCTCCCGGGTTCAAAGCCTGAGAGAAGTGGTTATGAAAAATTAAATTAAAAATTAATTTAATTTAATAATCAAAAAAAGAAGTCTGATGAGGAAATGTGGTGATTTCCGAAATAGTACTATAACTTCAACCATTAAAAACTGTTGTTGTTTTTTCACAAAAAAATCTTCCATAAACTGGCCTTGAGCTCAATAAAATTGTAAAATATTAACATTTACTAGGCCAACAGAAAAATTAACAAACATTTGTATACAAGGATGAGCACGCCTTAAAAATGCATTATAATATAAAGTAAAAATACCTTATACAGAATTTGCAAATAAAAAACACAAACAACAACCACACAAACAAGTTAATTAGCGGCAGATCAGTTGCTCTTGTTTAAGGAAGATGAAATAAACACAACAGCCAACTCGGCTAGCGTAGCACAATAGGTAGCGTATTGGCTCTGCAACTCCGAGCTCCCGGGTTCAAAGCCTGAGAGAAGTGGTTATGAAAAATTAAATTAAAAATTAATTTAATTTAATAATCAAAAAAAGAAGTCTGATGAGGAAATGTGGTGATTTCCGAAATAGTACTATAACTTCAACCATTAAAAACTGTTGTTGTTTTTTCACAAAAAAATCTTCCATAAACTGGCCTTCAGCTCAATAAAATTGTAAAATATTAACATTTACTAGGCCAACAGAAAAATTAACAAACATTTGTATACAAGGATGATCACGCCTTAAAAATGCATTATAATATAAAGTAAAAATACCTTATACAGAATTTGCAAATAAAAAACACAAACAACAACCACACAAACAAGTTAATTAGCGGCAGATCAGTTGCTCTTGTTTAAGGAAGATGAAATAAACACAACAGCCAACTCGGCTAGCGTAGCACAATAGGTAGCGTATTGGCTCTGCAACTCCGAGCTCCCGGGTTCAAAGCCTGAGAGAAGTGGTTATGAAAAATTAAATTAAAAATTAATTTAATTTAATAATCAAAAAAAGAAGTCTGATGAGGAAATGTGGTGATTTCCGAAATAGTACTATAACTTCAACCATTAAAAACTGTTGTTGTTTTTTCACAAAAAAATCTTCCATAAACTGGCCTTGAGCTCAATAAAATTGTAAAATATTAACATTCACTAGGCCAACAGAAAAATTAACAAACATTTGTATACAAGGATGAGCACGCCTTAAAAATGCATTATAATATAAAGTAAAAATACCTTATACAGAATTTGCATATAAAAAACACAACCACACAAACAAGTTAAATAGCGGCAGATCAGTTGCTCTTGTTTGTAGTTGGTTTGTTTAAGGAAGATGAAATAAACACAACAGCCAACTCGGCTAGCGTAGCACAATAGGTAGCGTATTGGCTCTGCAACTCCGAGCTCCCGGGTTCAAAGCCTGAGAGAAGTGGTTATGAAAAATTAAATTAAAAATTAATTTAATTTAATAATCAAAAAAAGAAGTCTGATGAGGAAATGTGGTGATTTCCGAAATAGTACTATAACTTCAACCATTAAAAACTGTTGTTGTTTTTTCACAAAAAAATCTTCCATAAACTGGCCTTGAGCTCAATAAAATTGTAATATATTAACATTTACTAGGCCAACAGAAAAATTAACAAACATTTGTATACAAGGATGAGCACGCCTTAAAAATGCATTATAATATAAAGTAAAAATACCTTATACAGAATTTGCAAATAAAAAACACAAACAACAACCACACAAACAAATTAAATAGCGGCAGATCGTTGCTCTTGTTTGTAGTTGGTTTGTTTAAGGAAGATGAAATAAACACAACAGCCAACTCGGCTAGCGTAGTACAATAGGTAGCGTATTGGCTCTGCAACTCCGAGCTCCCGGGTTCAATGCCTGAGAGAAGTGGTTATGAAAAATTTAATTAAAAACTGATGTTTTTTCACAAAAAAATCTTCCAAAAACTTGCCTTGAGCAAACATTTGTTAAAGTATAATATATTTATTTATTTATTATCACAAAAATAATAATACAATTATTATTTTACTTAAGAAAAATAGGAGCACTATAGCTGCAAATGCATGTTACTGCACAACACCTAGTGAGTTGCATTAAAATGTCATTGGAATAAAAGTGATCGAGTTTAAATTATTATGTTATGGTTTTTTTATTTATTGTATTTTTTGAATTCTTTTGATGTTCAGATATTTGAAGTTTCGCAAAAAAGGCGTTATTTTAAAGATATAGCTTAAAATTTTTTCGATATATTTATTTTTTGACTAAATGTCATCTCAGAAACAAAAAAAATTAGGACCGAGTTGGGCAGCCGCTTTGATTCTCCATGTGAGATTGTCGAACCGGCGGCTTTTTACCATTCATCTCCCTCTTAAAAACGTTCACTACGAAACTTATTAAAATTATCCCGACGATAAAGAACTGAAGAAAGTTAAAATTCTGTGGATGCTTTGGTACCAAAAGAGAAAAAACACAAACAAAAATAATTTCTATGGACTCTGGACCCAACCCCAAACAAGCGGTGAGCTAGTCTTAAAACTCGAACAAATAGCAAATACAGCAGTGGACTCCCGAGTTATAAGAAAAATTTTGCAACATCTAAACCTTGACTTTGCTGTAAATTTTTAAAATGAGATATAGAAAAATATCAAACAATTGTATTCAGAATCGTATTTGTTGTCTTCAAACTACGCGATGTAGTCGCAAAAATTGTTTTTACGTTACCCTTAATCCAAAAACAATCATTGCAATTTTTCTTCAAAATGGGAAAGAAAAGTGACCTTACAGTGGTGTAAAAAATAAATGTGATGTCTCTTTGAAAAAATAATACTCGAAAATATCTAAAATTTTTTAAGTATCAAAAAATTCCGTGGTAAAAATCGCAAAAATCTCCAAAAACCCTGCAAATTTGCCTTTACTATGCACAAATAATCGAAAAAATTGTAAAGGAATTCGCAAATCGACCGAAAGAGATAATAGCCGTATTGTTACTAAAGCTTTGAAGAACCGTTTCGCATCTCACAATGCAATTTTAAAGGACGTTAACGACTTTCGCATCAATATTTCGAAAGCTACTTTACGCAGGCGTTTATACGAAAATGAATTATGTTGTAAACATCCCGCTAAAATGCCAAAGTTGACTCCTAAGATGTGCTTGCCAAGACTTACTGGGCGCAGCTACACAAAACATGAGGGTCAAACGTTTGGAATAAGTTAAATTACTTTAAACCATTTCTGTAACCATTTTTTAGGTAGGTTTTACTTAGCAAGATTTTTTGCCATTCCCGAGTTAGTGATAAGTGCAGGTTGGAGGCTGTGACGGAAGCCGCTAAAGGAAGAGTGAGAGATACCCAAGTGATTGCATATTTCCTGCCATCAAACATCCACCTTCTGTGATGATTTGGAGCTGCATCAGCGCGGAAGGACCAGGTCCTTTATATGTTGTTTAAAACACAATGCGCTTCACGTAGTATACTGAGGTCCTGAGAAAGTGTTGATTCCGTATATTGATAGTGTCTAGCGTCCTAGAAAGGACTAACCGTTTATGCTGGATGTGTCACCCTGTCATACGTCACGGGCAAGCATGAATTTCCTAAACTCAGGAAATGTAGATGTGCTTGCTTGGCCTAGCAATTCACCGGATTTTAATCCCATAGAAAATTGCTTGCTTTTTTTGAAATCGAAGGTTTATGCTGGAAGAAATCTAACAGTACCTATTTAAAAAAAAAAATATAACAGATATAGGAAATAATGACCAGGGATTGAAAAAAAATGATAACAAACTGTACGGATAGTATGCCCAGCCGAATCGAGGCAGTTTTCAAATTAAGTGATAGACATGCATAGTATTAACTATAGCATGTTGAATATGTACGGATTGTGAAATAAATTACTTTACAAATAAAAGCAGATCTTTTTTATTAACGTATCTTAACTAGTTTGGCTTTAATTGAGGCTTAAAGTCAATATTTTGAAATTTTCACTTCGGACGTAATTCGTTGAGCAGGTACATATGTATATGAATTGACACCACGTCCAGGCAATAAAGTTCCTATATTTGAGAAAGGTAAAATATTTGAATGGAGTCGGTGAAAAATAGAACTAAGCCTTACTCAAACAAGTCTTAACCCTGACAACAGTCCATCAGCGAAATTACGCCGGGGCATTGATAACTGTTGACAGTTTAAGGATAAAAAAACTAGCAATAGAAGTTGAGTACTTAGAAAGCAGTATAAACACCAAAAACAATGCCATCCTTTAAATCCTACAAAGAATCTCACTTGCCAACAGCCAACAAGTGCTATTTCAAACTGAGTGGGCAATTAAACAGTTAGGCCTTTCTCGGCGAACAAAAAACACACATCATATTTTATGGATGATGACAATATCAGATGAAGAGCCTTCGAGTATTCGAAAGAAAGATTCTTCGAAAGAATTATAGACATATACGCAATTGCAGACCATGAAGAGATGAGCTGTGTGAGCATTACAAAGCAATAGATATAGTTCAGCGGCACCGCTAGCTAAGTAAGGACGTTCGAACGGATGAAAGCACTACAGATAAGTTTTTGACACGGTATCCATTGTGGCAGAAGAAAAGAAAGGCCTCTTCTGCGTGAGAAATACCAAGCGGTAAAACACGTATATATACTTGGTGTCTCCTACTAACGTCAGTTAGCGAGATATGTAGAAAACTGGTGTGCTATGTTGAGCTCGCCAAAATGTGTGTACATAAGAAATCATCACAATAATTAAATAAACAAGTAAGAAAGGCTAAATTCCGGCGAAACCGATTTTTATATACCTTCGCGATTTATTTTTGTATAGGCGGTGCCCATAATTTCATAAAAACCCCGTTTCTTTGTTCCCGATTTCAAAATTTTTTTAACGATGATAACAGTGATATTAAGGAAAATTTGTTCACCAAATTTTGTGACAATACCTTACACCGTTATTGAGCTACAGAAATTTTTTCATAAGTGGGCGTGGCAATTTAAAAAATTTTCTACGATAATAATAGCGATGTCAAGGAAAATGTGTCCACCAAATTGTGTGACGGTAATTAATACTGTTATTAAGATATAGAATATTTTTCATAAGTGCGCGTGGCAACGAGTATTTTTCAAAATTTCATAAATACCTAATTTCTTAGTTCAAAAACGCTCCAAATACCAAATTTCACTCAATTTGCTGTGATAGATACCGAAAAAACGGAGTTTTTGCATTTTCCAAAACTTCCGTTATATGGGAGGTGGGCGTTGCACATAGGAGTATTAGGGCCAAATTTTCGGTCATAAGTAAAAAAAAAAAAATAACAATAGATTCATTCCGTTTGGCCCGTACTAGGTAGCCGAATAACTGTTCTAGCAGGTAGCGCCAACCATTTATCAACACAATGAAAAAAACATTTATTACTCCAGTCGAGACTTTTACTTTGCGTATACTGCACGTACTGGTTCTTGGTTTTTCTGTGTTTAATACTGTGGATTATTTCAACATTTTCGTTAAGTGTTTTATCAATATAATGGATGATCAGGGTAAGTTTATTGTTATTCTTGTTGAATATATTAGAATTAGCGTTATAAAGGAAAGAAAAATATTTTTTTTCTATTAAAAAATATCAAAAACGAGTATTTTTTTGTAATAATTCAAGTTGAATCAACTTTTTGTTTGGCTGCTCCCTTCTGCTCCGTGCTGGTTTAGATAGTAAAACGTTACTTATTTATTCATCTGTCAAATTCCTAAGGAAACTTCTCCATTTAATTCCATTTTTAGTAAAAATAACCGTTAGACCGTTATTACAAAAATGGTAATATAATGCTTTTATATGTTTTGTTTTAGGATGTTCTATTTCTCTGAAGGAATTCAGTAGAAATGAACTTTTTGCGATCATGGAAGAGTACGAGGGAAAAGATGTCAATCAAAAGCTTCAACTGTTGGAGGAAAGATTGATTGAATTAACTTTTTGCCCAGATAACGGGAAACCTAAGTTATTGCATGCATTGAGTAAATTTAAATCTGTTTTTAAATCCAAATGGACAAGCTCTAATTATCAGAAAGATCGATTTATAAAACAACAACAAAAATGGCTATTGGGAATGGAAAAATGACCCATGTATGTTCAGGAAGCAAGCCATTCCTCCGGTCATGCAAGCAGATATTTACCAGGCAGACCAGAAAAGGAATTCCACGAATTGTCTGATCGCAGCAAACGACGCAAAACAAAAGATTTAAGGGAGCAGGTAATTTTCAATTTAATTTTTATGTCCATATAAAATATTATAAATTGGAAAATACCTCTGTCTGTCTGTCTGTTGCCGCTTAACCGATTTAATGGAAATTGGTATGTAGATAGTTTAAACCCCCAGGAAGAACATAGGCTACTTTCTTCCCGGAATTCCTAACGGAAACGGGGGTAATTTCGCAAAAAATAAAAGGCGCATACGAAGTTGCGGGCAAAAGCTAGTTATTCATAAAATATATTCCCTTCCTACTACAAATATTCTGTTTATATTCTAGACTGGTATGCAATATTAATGACCTTATTTTTCTTTCAGGTGCCTGCAGAAGTGTTAACATACGCTGCAAGTGTGAGTCACCGACAATCTGGAAATGTCAGTGCAGCTATAGTCATGAAAGAAGTGTTGAAAACTCCTACTAGGGCAAAAAAAATTAAAAGTGCGTTAAATTCCAAGACAACAAATGTTAAGCAATATACTCCAGAAGAAGCTTTGTTACTATTTGTTGAAGCGGATTTAACAAAGAGACAGTATGTTGTGCTTCAATCTGCAAACAAAAATATATATCCTTGTTACTCAAGATTGAAAGAAGCAAAAAAAGAATGTTATCCTCTAGAAAGTTCAATAGTTGTAACAGAGAGTAGTGCTGAAGTGGATTTGCAGTGCCTTATTGATCACACAGTACAAAGACTGTGTAAATATTTAAGTCCAGTAATTCTCCAACTTACAAATGACGAAAAAAAAAACTTGAGCTTGTAGTTAAATGGGGTTGTGACGGCTCGCAACAAATGCAGTTCAAGCAGAAGTTTTTAAACTTAGAAAATAGTGATGCTAATATTTTTCAAAGTTCATTGGTGCCCATCAGATTATGCATAGAAAAAAAGGTTATTTGGCAAAATCCAGCCCCAGGTTCAGTATGGTTTTGTAGACCAATTCGAATAAGGTTTACTAAAGAAACAAATAATATTACTAATGAAGAAATTAGTTATATCGAAAATGGTGCACGGAATTTAATTGCCACTAAATTAAATATTGACAACAACGACTTTATCATTAAGCATACATTATTGTGCACCATGGTAGATGCCAAAGTGTGCAATGCCGCAACAAATACTTCGTCAACCATGAGGTGTTATATATGCGGGCAAACATCGAAAGATTTTAACAAGATAATTTAAAAAAAAGACATAAATACTGATGCTTTTAAATTTGGATTATCGTCTCTACATGCAAGGATCCGGTTTTTTGAAAGCTTTTGGCCTACAAACTACCTCTAAAAAAATGGCAAGCAAGATCTGCATCTGAAAAAGAAATTGTCAAGATAACAAAAGAGAGGATTCAAAAAGAATTTAAACAAGAGTTGGGCTTATTGGTGGATATTCCAAAACAAGGAGGAGGTAACACCAATGACGGAAACACCTCCCGGAGGATATTTGCAAATATAGATTTTATCATCTAGAATAATGGGCATTGATATAAATCTTATGAAATGATTAGGAACTATTTTGGAATTTATATTTTGTGGATTTAATGTGGATGTAAAAAAATTTGGAAAATACGCGATTGAGACAGCAGAATTATATGTCGAAAATTATGGATGGCATCCGATGACACCTACGTTGCATAAAGTGTTGGTGCATGGCAATATCATAATTGAGCATGCTATAGTACCTATTGGTCAACTATCGGAGGAAGCGGGCGAAGCTCGAAACAAGCACTTCCGTAAGTACAGGATGGATTTTTCAAGAAAATTTTCCAGAATAGATTGCAACCGTGACGTAATAAATAGATTGCTTTTGACATCAGATCCGTTTATAAGCCTGAACAGAAAAAGGGCAATCAGGAAAAGGGTGCCAATTTCTAAAGAATCACTAAATCTTTTAGAAAACGCAAGCAATACAGAGTCCGTAGTTGACAAAAATACCGATTCTGATGTCACTGATTGTGATATTTAGCATAAATTTTATTAAATATTTATTTTTGTATACAATTTCAATAAAAAATACCATTTAAAGCAACATTTCTTTATTTTTTACAAGTTCAAAAGTAATTTTATAATAAAATAATTTTGACCGAAAATTTGGCCCTAATACTCCTATGTGCGTTGGTACGATCCGATTTCAAAAATTTTCTACGATAATAATAGCGATATCATGGAAAATATGTCCACCAAGTTTTGTGCCGATACCTTACTCCGTTATTGAGATACAGAAATTTGTTCCTAATTGGGCGTAGCGATTATTTTTTGCTGTTACAAACAACCGTTATGCGAACAAAGTTATAATACCCTTGTGTACAAGTGCGCTTGGGTATAAAAATTTGTTAAAGCAGGGGTACGTAAATTAACCAATAATACTGTCCATTTACGTGTTTTTTGCATATGAAAAGTACAATTTAATGCAGTCTTATATACAACTTACTTTAATAACACTTAATTTAAATCGTTCTCATAATATTCAAAATTTAATCCCGCAATGTGCAAAAACCATGTGTAACTTATTTTTTTTCACATATGTATTTCGAGACCTGTGATGTTTATAATATTTTATAAAGAAAAGAAAAATGTGCACCCAGAGACCTAGTAAACAACAAATTTTCACGATAACATGATGAAAAGCCTCTGCGCATTTTTTAAGAGTATCGACGAGAATATGGTGTAGGGAATATTATGGTTGGCTGTTATTAGTAAAGGTGATATTAGAGGTGCCATTATCATAACCATATAGAACTGCTGGTCCAACTAACTTTAAAGGCACTATTGTTTCGGATTAGTGGTGCCATACCATAACCCCATAACAATAACCATTTCTATTTATCAATTGAATTTTTGTCATCGCCATAATTATAAACAGATGTTACTGATTTACTGTATTTATGTGTTATTAGCAATTGAACTGGCAATTTCTTCGTCACTGCTCATTTTATAAGCTTTGTTTGACACTTTCGAAATTAATAAAAAAAATTACGAATGAAAGGATCTGCTGTTTATGGCGGTTAGTACCAATAATCTATTACAGTAAATATCGTTATGGCTAAGGCTACGGTTATGGATATACCGTTATGGTATGGTGCCTCACATTCAACCTCAAGATCCTATTCTTCTAATAACTGAGCAGTTATAAGAAATTATGTTTTAATAAATACACTAAAATGTGGAAAAAAATGTTCTTAACAGTTGCTATAAAAATTTATCAGATTTTAAATGAGACAGCAATTTCGTCTGCACTTAAGAAGAAATATGTAAAAAAAGCCGTGTCCGCTTATAATTCACAAATTTTTATGGTCTTTTTTTTAACATCAGGAAGCAATTGATTAAGAAGAAAAATTAAGCAATGAGTTACACGAAAAATCTCACTTGAATAAAACCCAATTCTTATTTATACACAAAAAGTTGTAGTAGTGCAGCGTCTGAAAGGGGGGTTTGAGAAGAAATTTAATCGGTTTCCAATGCAATTAGTGTAAGCTAATATATTTAAATTGTATTGTGATAATGATATAACAAATGTGTTCGAACAAGGAACTAATTTTTTGAAAGAAAACAAAAAAAAAATATTTTATATAAAGTTGATATAAACGGAACTAAACAATACACTGTACATAGACTTATAGCTGTTAGTGTAGTCATATTTATTTATTAGCATATAAGTACGTACTAACTTGGTTAACAAAAAGTGTTTACCCGCAAACATAAATAAAGCCGATAAGGTTCTGCACAAACAACAAATATGACGGCGCGTGAACGCTGAATTAATTTTGTTTTGCATTTTTTCTTCTTGCTATTTTAGGGTGCAATGCAAGTCAGCTAAACACCCCCCTAAAAATCGAGTCAAACGTGACATACAAAATTCAAAACTAGTCCATAATTTGTTGCTTATTAGTTGCTCAATAGTTATGTAAAAATAATTTTTTTTGCACAATTATTTTTTTAATTTCAAACTCTGACCCAAAAATAGTTGAAAAGGTTGTTTAAACGATGTAACCGTTATGATCTGTTGCTAATTAATTTAAAAACAAACCAAAAACCAAATGAGCAAAAAAAGTTCTATTTTTGTAATTAATTAGCAACAAAAAAATCCTGTTTTATGTTGCAAGATCTCCAATTTACATTTTCTCACGCGTTCCTTTTTCTCTCACCATTGTTAAAATTAAATATCAAAAAAAGATATGGCAACATCCCAAAAGGTTTGATTTTTTTGCCCACATATCAGATGTGTATGTACACGGCTATCACAAGACTAATTGTGGTGGTTAGCGTTCAACAATCAGTGGTTGAACAAATTAGACTGAGGTTTTGATTACGATTTAGTTATCTATGATTACTTGACTTCAATGATATTTACATAGAAATTTATGATTTACTTAATATTAGATGATTGAATTGGATATAAAGAAAACAATTTATGATATGCGATATTAATTCAAAGATGTATGTTGGTGATGAAAAAATATGTTTATTCCAGCGTTGGCTCTGATAAGATGCCTAGGTGTTTCGATGATCGTCAAAAGAAAAAAGAAGAACGATGACACTACGAACATTCCTTGCGAATTTTTGCTGGGTTGCATAGATCTGCCGTAAACAGACTTAAGTCGCTTAGACAGTGCAGTTTGTTAAGGTATAACTAGTGCATTAAAATCCTGTTCGACACACGCCAGACTCAAAAAGTAAGGACTGTGGAGTTAAAAAACCTTGGAGCAGTGTTTGATAGTAGAAAATACGTCATTAATTACCAGGCTTGTTTTATTTCAAGAAGAGTGAGAAGGGGACAAGTTACAGTTATCTTTCTCTACACGGATGGATTCAAGAACCGCGATGAAGAGGTTAGAGCTTATTCCGATGAGTTTGGTATGGGTCGTTCCCTACTGCTGGAAACCCATACCTGGAGTTCGAAGCATTTGCAGGCCTCGCAAACTTAAGGACAACACTAATGGGAAGAATAGAGTGTGCAACAAAGTGACATTACTATGCGTTAAATTAGTCCTGAGTGGCTTCTCGGTAAGCACTTTAATCTACCAACTCACCAGATGGCCCCACCTACCCGTTATAGTGCTTTCTGACATTCATAGAACGTGACTTAAATGCTTAATTAAAATTTAAAATTGATCGGGCTGGTTTTCCTAGCGGAGCTACAAAAAAGTGAGTTTCAGAAAGATTAATAATAAAAAAGCGCATGGTCACCAAATCACCTCTCGGTGGTCGCAAACGCAAAAGCATATTTGCTAGCCAACTCTGAGTTGAATTACATTTTGCGGAGCTTAAAAACATTGAGATACCCGCAAGACGCTCTTGCTTCCTTAAGGCAGGAAGATCCGAAAGCTATGGATGAGGCGGCTTCTGCCCAACGAGGCGTGGTCGAGGTTTTATTGCGGATATATGGGCTTAACATATGGAAAAGCTTGCTCCTCGTAGATATTTGGACAAGCGAATAAAAAAGGTGAAAAAAGGCAAACATTACGCCAATGACGAGTCGAAAAAATGCAAAGATGGAAGCACGCATAACCCAGCAGACAGTCTAGGGCAAGAAGGTCATGGTAAATATTTTTCTTAAATTTTTAACGCGGGTATACTTTTTTGCAAATATTCAGTTTACGAAAATAAGAAGTTATTCTCAACGAGTTGACGTACTGGCCAGGCCATCATTATGAGTAACTCCAAATATTTTTCTTCGCATTATTTTTATTACAAAAAAGCCAACTTTAGCGCGATTTTTTTGGGAAACGCCAAATGACCGAGAATCTAAACATTATATTACTCATGATAAATTTACTTCTTTTATTTCCTGTTTTCGTTCTCAGAAGTAAGCCACCATGGTTAAAATCTCGTTTATGTCGAAAATTAGCTGTTATAAAATTTAGGTCTTGTTGACAGGCAAACACCTACGTATTGAATTCGATAGCCTGGACAAAGCTCACTATGCGGGACCGAAAAGGGTAGTTTTCCGGCAATGTTTTTCATTCGTAATGTCGTGTATATGTACATATATTGCTTTAAACCAGAGAACGCAAACTAATGATAGCAAACGTTTCACTCTCGTTTAGTTTCGCTCGTATTCAATTCACTTGGAAATGTGTGCTTATCATTCGCGATAGCTTACGCGAACACATCAAATCAGGGATACAAATTGTTAACGAGCAAAATAAATTCGTTTCGTTTCGCCGCCATGTTATCAAAACGAAATGCTGTCGTTAATGTTAAAACGTTCAATTTAAAGTGTGCTGGCGATGCCATAACATGCGGTCAGCTTATAAGCCAAATACACCACACAGTTTATCTGAGCATCGCGAATACTTTTACAAGGAGTTCGCAAGCAAACCGGATCGAGACAATGGTGAAAAGGCAGCGTTCAAGGAGGGCTGAAGAAGCAGGCTGATGACCCCTCGCTAGCATGGGTAAAGGAGACCCTGCGAACGCTTAGAGACCTGTGGGAGGGGGCATCTCTTGAAAAAGTAGACAGAAACCTAATTCCGTCAATATCCGAAGCAAAGGTATTAATACCTTGCGTGGTAAAGCCGAAAGATGTGCTCCGTCTGCTACAGCGGCAGAATCCAGTCGTACCGACGGAAGTTGCACGTGGCCAAAGCAGCGGCCGCGGATGGTGGACAAAACTACATCCTCCAAATCAACAGAGGTTTGGGAAGATAGCGCAACCCGGCCAAAAACAACTCGGACTCGCTCGAGACGGGAGAGGTAGAAAGGGATATCTGCTTAGAGAAGATCCTGGACGCCTCTTAACGCACACGCGAGGCGGAAAACATACATCCCGAGTGAAGTTAAGCAGGTAAGAACGGCGATACTGGTTAAAATAAGTATTAATTCTTATATTGATATCAATTTCTCCACAGATCACCTAACCGTGATGGCACTGAAGGACGGCAAGAATGACGTAGTTCCAGACATAGCGACATTATTCTAGAATAATTATCTTTTTTTTTTTTTCAGATTGCTAGGAGGGTTGAAATCGTTGGTATGGTCATGTGCCAATTTTTTGACACCCCCCACTAAATCTGCTAATTTATTGGAATTTTCAACTTTTTATATTTCTAGATTTTTTTCCGTATTCTTGTAATATTAATAAATAACTAATAAAAAATTAATAGTAAAAATATTGATTGCCTTTTTTTTACGACACTTCAAAAATTACCTGAAGTTCATACCTCTAAACCAGATTACGCCCTTAAACATAAACTCCCTTTACAAACAAAATGAAAACATTTCGTACATTTGCCGCTGATATGTATAAATAACTTGCTTACATACCTGCACTCTGTACAGAATTACCATCCTTAGGATTTACTATATGAAGTATTCTGAAAATGAAATAAATATTGCAATGTTAGTTCTTCACGGTATAGTACATAAACGAAATATTTGTAAGCTTATATAGTAATATCAATTTGGCGCTTAAACTATCAAACGAATTTTTATTTGGTATTTTAACATTTATCCGGTACGCTACAGTATCGAAAGCATCGTTCTCTTCGACAGAAAACTCGGTACTCCAAGAAAATTTCTAAAGAGACGCACAACTTATGACTCGTATTTATAATATTTCCGTTAGCCAAGAAGATCGAATGCCACTCGTAAAAATGGCCAATTTCATTTATGTGATTGTTTTTGCTTATTATTATTTTTGAGCTGTTACTTCTGAACTTTCACCGTTTGCTATTTTCATCATACAGTGTTGTGCATATCAAAAGCAACAGCATTCAAAATGTCATAGCTTGCCACGTACATATGTATATTTATTTATTTATTTTTAAGAATTTTTAATTAAAACTCAGTCCCTTGTGTACCATAAACCATAAAAATGACTCTTTGTAGAAAACTAAAAAAAAGTTTAACAAATTTGTATATACATTTTCAACTTTTTTCTCAAAACTGTTAAATTTTTTTTGAGTACGCAGTTTTATAGCCCATTAAATTTTAGTCTAACAATGTAAAAGGTGAATAAAGTTGAAAATCTACGCTATGGACAGATTTAGCGCGTTGCGACTGAAATTAAAAATATTACTGTTACTTTTAGGGAGCATGACTTTCATAAAATTCTTAATAGCTGGTTAATATTGCTCTTTAAATCTCTTCAAATACCGGAAAAAAGTACCGTTATCATTTCTTTGTAATAAATAATAATTTTAATTATAAATTTTGGCAAAATGCAAGAGGAAAGTACTGTTCTGTTGAGAAAAAAAAAATTATTTGGGAATTGTATCAAAAAGGTACAAACCAAGTAAAAATTTCTAATATAGTGAGTTGTTCGAGAAAAATTGTGTACAATGCCATTAAATATGTAAAGGGTAAGGTGCCGACTCGCAAAACAACCACTCGCGAGGATAAAATAATTGTTAAGAAAAGTAAAATTGATCCTTTTAAATCCTCACGTCTCAATGAGAATAATTTGTATGGGCGTTTGTCTTAGGCACATATCCATAGCTCAAAATACTTGAAATTTTGGAAAGGGATACTTTTTACGGACGAATCCAAAATAAATCGTATTGGTACTGATGGTAAAACGTATGTACATCGCGAAAAAAATCAAGAAATCAATCCAAGATATAAAAAAAACCGTGAAGCATGTTGGGGGAAATTTAAAAGTTTGGGAGTCGTTTTCATGGCGCGGTGTTGGACCACTGATTAAGATAGAAGGCAACATGGATAAATTTGCATATCGTTAGCTACACATGTACATAAATGTGCTAAGTGAACTTTTTCGAATTTTACAGGAGAGAAAAAACTTAATAATTGTCGTAAAAACTGTTATTTTATTAAAATTTAAATGCAGGTTTATTCTTTGAAAGTCTGTGTTACCAACTTAAAAGTAAAACAACAATAAAAACTGCAGATTTTCTATTTATCAAACTTTTTTTAAATTTAGCACTTTTTACTTAATTTTTTTTTTTAACGCACACAGCACATTTTCCTTAGATATTCCCCCATGATAAAATTTAAAAAAAACTATTTGTATATGCTTATAATATGTCATTTTTTATTGTTTTAACAATTTTTGTCACAAAAAAAGTGCAGTCTTACTTCGTTGCTGCTAGTCATCAATATTAAATAAAAAAAATTAAAAATAGATATTATTATACGGTAAATCATCATAAAACTGGTGATGATCTTTAGGTAAAGTTAATTTTAAACTTTGTAAGTCTTCGTATTTCTTACGAGTTATTGGCTTTCTTTTTTGGTAAAGTTGCTGTAAGTCACACCATTTTAAAGGAACTACGTTTTTGTCAATTCGTTGGGGTAAAATTGTCCATGAATCGGTAAAACTTAATTTTAAAAAAATTTCACGATCTGGAGTGTACTGAAATGCGCGGAGGTTCGTTACTTTGGCATCGCCTTTTCCTCGTCCGGGCCGAATGCTCTTACAATACTCAATTTTGCTATGTTGTTTAAAAAAATCATGTTCTAAATACATAACGTCATATGGCTCGGGTTTTTTTTCTTGCAGATCTACATATTTCAATGTACTCGGCAGGAACATCAACATTCCTGTTTCTCATGGCACGCTCAATCGTAGAGTGGACGCTGTCTGCCTCCATTTGTGTATGGCCTGTTTCAAAGTTTTTTGTTCTATGAAAATTTTGTTCTTTACGGCGACGTTAAGAAGTGCGTTACTCATCAAACAGTTCCGATTTTGATATCCACAACCATCACTGTAAAAAATAAGCTTAATGGGATCTTCTCCGGCATAAAAGGTTGGAAGAATTTTTTTGCAATGAAGTAACTCCATATGCCGCAAATTCTTCAGCGGAAACGCCCCTTTCAACTTCGTTCCATAAAAAACAGTACCCTTTATTGTTAATAAGGTTGTAAAACACCAAGTTATGAACTTGTAATTTCGTTTTATAATATAAGCTGCTGACTTGATACTTTGGGGCCATCAATACTGCTTGAAGGTCGACTGTGAAGACATATGGCTGTTCACATTTATCTTTATTTTTCTCCAGCCTCGCTTAATTTTTTCTGTCTTGGTGACGAGTATATTCTTCATTTGATAGGCTTCCAACAGAAAAACGAACACATACCTCGCATTGGTCTTTTATTGGGACAAACAAGCCAACATTTCTCTTTTCAAATTCAGAATAAAACAATGATTGTGAAACTGGTTGAACATTCTTAGTTGAGCACCAATCATTAGCATAGAAATCGAAGACCATTTTTTTCGAACGCCACTCTGGTAAAATATATTTTTTCTGTGTAACAGATCGACAGTAGTGCGATTCCATTAGTGTAATTCCATGAAGCACCTTCCTTTCGTCTACCCCAATAACTTTTGCCGCATTCTCTTCTTTTTTTGTTCTTAGCTTCAAACCATGTGTCATTTTTCACTTGCACTCTTTTCTTTCGCTTATTATTTTTAATTGGCATATCACAAGGATTGTCACTATCGCTATGGAATGAATAGGGCACCAATCCAATAACACCATCGTCTGATTCTATCCCAAATAAATCTTCGATCGGCCGAAGCGGCTGTGCGGCATTGTTATTTGTGTCCCAATTCATTTTGTTATCTAAACAGTTTTAAATTTTATAAATACCTACATATTGTTTATTTTCATAAAAATAAGAATGTCTTACCTTTTTGGCGAATAAATTGTTCAAATGAACCTGCGAAAACGCAAACAGCTCAAGTTGACGATATTAACTTAACATTGTTCGGTCACATAGCGCGCCTTTTTTGTCAGCTGTGCACTTAGCACATTTACATATCATTGCCAACTTCAAGTAAAAGCTATAAAATCGTATTTTTTTTTTAAGAATACATATTTGGTAATTGTCTCTCAAACTGCATCAAAATCTGAATTTTGAAAAAAGTTCACGTGGCACATTTAGTACATGTGTAGCTAACGATATCTTGATATATTAAGGAATAAAATGGAGCCATATTCTTTCAAAGTTATGCCAGTGGACTGGATCTTTATGCACGATAACGATCCCAAAAATACAGTAAAATTGGTGGGAAACTGGCTCTCACAAGAAAAAATTCCAGTGCTCGATTGGCCAGCTCAAAGTCCAGATTTGAACCCAATCGAGAACTTGTGGAATGACGTAAAATCAAAAGTTGGACAAAGAAAATTTTAAAATTGCAACGAACTTTGGGAAGGATTACTGGAGGAATAAGGGTTATTCCACAAAATATTAATCGGGTAAGTAATAGTACAAAAGAATTTTAGTCCATTTGTTACAAATATTTGTTTATTTTTACAGATCAAGAAAAGTGAGCTAAATATTTGTCCAAGATAATTTGTGACCAATGTTATTTGTTTATTACTGATCCTTAGTGAATATATCATAAGAGAAATCATCTATATGAAAGTAATTTAGTTTCTAATGCACTAATAAATAATTTTTGTACAACATAACGGTTTTATTTTATTTAAATGTAATATTATTAAGTAATATTTTTTATAATGAGGAAGTGCGCTAAATCTCTGCCCATAGCTGTATATAAAAATTTTTGACCGTTTTTTTAGTTTTCTAAAAAGTTTAATACTTTGATTTTTATGATATATGTTAGACAATGGACTGAACTTTTATTGAAAATTCTTAAAAATAAATAAATAAATATACGTGGTAAGCTGTCATTTTGAATGCTGTTGCTTTTGATATGCACAACACTGTACATGCCTGTGTTTTTAATTAGTTTGCTGTTTTTGGCATTACACGGTGGCTCTTTTAAAAATAGTTTCAAGGACTTAACAAGCTTAAAGTTCGGTGAACCTTTTATGTATACCGACTTCACAGAACTGATAGTTTGCGACCCCCCACACATATTAATTATTTATTATAAACTACTTCGTACGTACTTTTTACTCCTAGGCTTTTGCATTAGCGGTAAAATTTCTACTGAAGGCCCATCTGTTATTGCTGAAACAACTGGCGTCTGGCCAATAGATACGTCACGACCGATTTGGTGAATGTCTGAAAATAATAATACAATTAGTTGCTGTTTTAAAAAAATTGTATAGTACCTACCCATCATATCATATGGCACATTACGCAGTTGATCAGCCATAACAATCGGTTGCTGCACATACAAGTTTTGTTCCTGATATTCAGTATCTGAACTTGAACATGTCTACAACAAATATAAATCAATTTATAAAACACGGTTTTGTATATACGAGCAAATGTATAGATACGTATATACCTTTGTCCTATCGTAATCTTCTAAAATATTTTTATTTGTGATTGGATCTATGATTTCGAGAGCATGTGTACGTAAACGAGTAGACTTTTGGCTAGGCTGAGTGGAGACAGTAGTTGGCACAACCCCGACCATGGACTGGACAGTAACTTGCTGACCACTAGGATTAGGAGCTACACCCAAAACCGCAGGATTTGAGCAAGGTGGCACCGCACTTGCGGTAAGCACCGTTCCTGGCGCTAACGGCAATTGTGTTTGGGTAGCACCAGGCGGACCAGGCATTGGACCATTTGGCCCTGGCTGTACCGACATAGTGCTACCTACACCAACGCCAGTACTAACACCAACAGCACCGCGCTGCGCAGCAACAGGATAGTACGAAGGATATGGATATGGATAATTTGGCTGCATTGGTTGTGTATATTGTGCGTAAGGTGGCGCCTGAAACGCTTGTCGTTGATATTGTGCAAAAGGCTGTACTACTACGCTTTGTACTCCCTGATGTATCGTCTGTGGGTACATAGCTTGCATAGGGACATGACGCGCGCCACTGCGTGGTGCTGGACTAGCCGAAGGTCCTCGATATAAACTTCCTGCTTGATTAGAACGCACTTGGCTGGAACTGTTGGGAACTGCCGGTTGAACATACTAAAGAAATAAAAAATTTTAAGAGAGATTATGAGAACGTTTATTAAAATATTACAGACAAAAGAATGAATTACTAAATAATACATTACAAACCTAAGAACTTAAGAAATTAACACTCAAAAGCCAAGTCTACTCCAACGACTATTACTTTACCACCTACACATAAATATGTATATAAATTTGTTTAGTTATTTTTAAGATAGTTGTGAATATTTCTCTTTTGCTATTTTTGGTTAACTATATTTCTCTATTTTCAAATGATAATACCAAAAAACTAATTCTTTGAACTCGGTGGCAATGCGATTAATTATTTCAAAGCACTCGTTCATATTATAAAAAAAAATCTACCACTATTTCTTCATACGTCAAATTAAACGGCGTAATTAAATTAATTAAAGATGACCATGACATTGTGGTATTTTAGTAAATTGCTTTCAATTATTTAATTAAGTTGTGAATCATTATCAATAACAGCACGGGGAAAATCGCTATGTATGAGTATCGATATTTTGAAGAAAATTGGTTTCGAAGCTTTCCCCACCTTATCGCCTTATAAAAGTTAACTTTTTAACAAGAGAAAAAAAGGGCTTAGCCAGAACCTGAATTTTTAAACCACAGTGAAAACTGGTAGATACGACTAAAATTGAATGAGTCAAAAAAATTTTAAGTTCGAAATTTTGTTTACTTACTATTTTAAGTTACTGTTTATTTTGTATGTGGCAACTCCACAAGACTACTTTTCAATTCATCACAACAACCAAGTTAGTAAAAGTACAACGCAACCCTGGTTTTTGACATTCATTTTTTACTCATCATCATCGACACTTTTCTGCGAGTATCACCGTTTCCATAATTTCTATAATTTCTATAATTATTATATTGTTCTAAATTAAATTTTAAGTTTGTAATTGGTCAAGAAAATATTTAATGAATAAATAAATAGAGAACCAAATTGGTGACCCCCGACCCTCTAATTTGAGCAAAGAAAATTCAGAATAAGTGTGGCATTCTACGAATTGCACACATACACAGACAAGTGCGTGTGCCTCCATTTTACGAATCGAACGAACACATACACACTTTACGCTAGAACATCTTGGAACTTTCTCGAAGCAAACAAGTTGCACCAAAAACAGTTCATCATGCAGCATGCCAACGAAACGGTGGAAAGCAACGATGCTATCGCCGGTACTTCACCAAAACCACAGACTCCGCCAAATGAATCTGCCGATATCAGCAGCTTCGCCGCACGGGTACAAGTGCCTCAATTACATGGCTACTCCATCAACAACATAGAATCGTGGTTTACACGACTGGAAGCTTTCTTCCGCATCCATGGTTTTGGAAAAATGAACCAAGACCAGCGCGACCAGGCGAAATTTAACATAGCCGTAATGTATATGGACGAGCGGTTGCACGAACAAGCATTTGAAATTGTTCGCACACCCCCACCGCAAGACCGCTATAGTACACTTCGACGCACAATAATCAACAAATTCTCTGCATCACCAATGGCAAGATTGGAACAGCTGACCACCGGGATACAATTGGGCGACAACAAACCAAGCCATATGCTCACCCAATTACAGCGCACCGACGTAACACGTGATCAGCAACTAATTAAAGAGTTTTGGATACAGCGTCTGCCGGTTTCTGCGCGTGCAGTTATTGCAGGCGTTGCCAAAGGCAACCCAGAGATGACTTTAGAGCAACTCGCTTCGATCGCAGACGAAATAATCGATGCCGTCCGTATTAATTCTGTAGAAACTATCTCTGCCAAACCACTCAATGACTTACAACAACAACAGAAACAGTTATTCGAGGTTATTAAACCCACACAATCAGTCGCACTAGAAAATCGTGTTGGACATCTCGAACGTACACTTGCTCGCATTGAGTCAAAATTAGGACAAGAACGTCAGACTCGCAGAAGCCGCTCCGCTACACCACACAGGGCACAGACGCATACATCTGGCGATTCCGGTTGCTGGTATCACGAAAGGTACGGAGTAAACGCAAGAAGATGTAACAAACCTTGCAACTTCAATAGTCCATCAAAAAACTAATCGCGCGGGCGACATCAACGCGGGATGTCGTCGGGGACTGTCAAACAACGCCGCTACAGCAACCAGTTTCGTTATGGGCACCACCAAAACAGTTCCCTCCACCTACTTTAGAATTGAATCCGACATCGTCATCAAGATTGCGAAGGACGACAAAACAAAAACAGGAAGCTGTTGAAAACATGGCTACCAATTCAACGGGCACAAATCGACTCTTCGTCATTGACCGTTCAACGACACGAAAATTTTTAATCGATACTGGGGCCGATGTGTCTATTATAAGCCACAAAGCAAGACCACCGTCTCATCGTAAAGACGAACCCCAGCTATACGCAGCAAATAACACAGCCATTGACACGTACGGGAAGGTAAGACTTAATATTGATCTCGGACTTAGACGCGCCTTTCAATGGGAGTTCATCGCAGCAGACACTGCCCACAATATTATCGGCGCTGATTTTTTGCGTCATTTCAACCTTTTAGTAGATATAAAAAATGCCTCCATTATCGATGCTGACACAAAAATTAAAAGCCGTGCCAGCGTCATCGACATACATAATGCATCGGCTTTATCGCCAAAAATGTTTGACGCCAACAACAAATATGGGGAGCTACTGAACGAATACAAGGACATTACAACTATTGCTCCCAACACAATACCTTCCGACGTATCCACCACAGTGACACACTGTATCGAGACGCGGGGCCAGCCCGTCTTTTCAAAACCTCGACGCCTTACACCAGACAAATATAAAGCAGCTAAGGATGAATTCGAGTACTTGATGAAGATGGGCATATGCAGACCATCAAAGAGTCCATACGCCTCGCCTTTGCATATGGTTCGCAAAACAGACAATACTTGGCGTCCCTGTGGAGACTACAGGGCGCTCAATGCGCAAACTATCCCCGACAGGTACCCCTTGCCACATATACAAGATCTGTCGCACGCATTACATGGTAAAAATGTATTCGCAAAGATAGACCTCACACGCGGGTACCACCAAATACCTATGGAGGAAAAGGATATCCAAAAAACCGCAATAACTACGCCATTTGGGTTATTTGAATACTTGCGAATGCCGTTCGGCCTGCGTAACGCGGCACAAACGTTTCAGCGTTATATGGATGCAACACTACGAGGATTAGATTTCGCTTTTTGTTATTTGGATGACATCTGCATCGCTTCGAAGACGCTGGAAGAGCACGAACGACACATACGCTTGGTATTCGAGCAACTTCGACGCCATCACTTAACAATTAACTCCTCTAAATGCGTATTCGCTCAAAAGCAAATATTTTTTTTGGGTCACTCGATAACATCAGAGGGCATTAAACCAATGCCGGAAAAAATTGAAGTAATCAAGAACTACCCACTTCCAAAATTAGCGTGTGAATTAAAACGATTTCTCGCGATGGTGAATTTTTACCGTCGTTTCATCCCTCATGCCTTGGAACATCAGCAACCTCTCCTTGCGCTCATGAGAGGCAACATCAAAAACGATCGAACACCGATTACATGGACCGATGAAACGATTAAACATTTTAACGAATGCAAACAAGATTTGATATACGCTACTTCCCTAGCTCATCCTGTTCCAGGAGCGGACGTTGTCCTATGCACGGACGCTAGTGACTCCGCTATGGGCGCAGTTATTCATCAAATGATCAACAACGTACCACAGCTGCTTGCCTTTTTCTCCAGGAAATTTAACGACGCGCAACGTAAGTACAGCACGTATGACCGTGAACTACTTGCTATTTATACAGCCATCAAAAATTATCGCTATCTGCTCGAGGGCCGAGAATTCACTATTGCAACTGATCACAAGCCACTTACCTTTGCCTTTTCGCAAAGAAATGATAATGCATCGCCAAGACAAGTCCGTCAGTTGGATTACTTCGGTCAATTTTGCACCCGAATCGTTCATCTACCTGGCGCGGTAAATACAACAGCTGATACTCTCTCACGTATCAACTCTCTTCAAGCCAAAAACGCTACAATCGATTATGAGGTCATTGCGCAACAACAGAAGTCTTGTGAAGAGCTGCAAAAGTTGCTCGAATCAAGCTCAACATCTTTAAATCTCAAAACGATCCGACTTCCTCACACACAAACAGCAATCACTTGCGACGTTTCTAGTGGGGTGGCGCGCCCATTCATACCACGGGTATGTCGTTCATCTGTAATAGCAAAGTTGCATAACATCGCACATGGAGGAAAAAGGTCCACATCCAAATTAATCAAACAGAGATTCGTTTGGAACAATATGGACCACGATATTTCGAAATTCGTGCAACAGTGTGTGCAATGCCAACGCGCAAAAGTAAGTAGACACACTTATACGCCACTCTCCAGATTTTCTCTTCCCTCGCAGAGGTTTGAACACATCAACATCGGTTTTAAGTATTGCCTCACGATCATTGATCGCTTCACAAGGTGGCTGGAAGTGATTCCAATTTGCGATATTAATGCCGATACAGTCGCATTTGCGCTCATCGAGGGTTGGATTAAGCACTACGGTTTACCATTACGCATCACCACCGACCAGGGAAGGCAATTTGAGTCGCTACTCTTCAACGAATTATCACGCGCCTTGGGTATCACACATCTTCGTACAACAGCCTACCACCCACAGGCGAACGGAATTATTGAAAGGTTCCACCGCACGCTGAAGGCATCAATTATGTGTACTTCAAACCCGACGAAGTGGTCTCTTGAACTACCAATCATTCTTCTTGGATTGCGGTCTGCTTATAAGGCTGACATAGATGCCTCCCCGGCGGAACTCGTGTTCGGCACGACACTCAGACTGCCTGGCGACATGTTCGAGCCAGCTAAGAACTCTTCACCATCAGAATTCGTACAACAACTCAAATATACCATGCAAAAAGTTCAACCTACAGATACGGCGCATCATGAAAAAAGAAGGATTTTCGTGCACCCTGCGCTGAGTCACGCAACTCACGTCTTCATACGAAATGACACCGTGAAACCATCGCTTACACCACCATACGACGGTCCATTCAAAATAGAAGAACGTAGCTCTAAATATTACAAAGTAAGAATACGTAACAGATCACTTAACATATCCATAGATCGCCTCAAACCAGCGTTTATTACCACCGACGACTGTCGGGATTCAACACCTCAGACGATCCAACACCCAGAAGCAATTACCGACCACGCTGAAACCGCTCAAAACACCGATTTTCCTGCGAAACCATCGCCGACAACCAAAGCAACACGACGCGGACGCATCATTCGACTTCCAGTACGCTTTGCTACCTAAAACTCTGGAACGGGAGTAGTGTGGCAACTCCACAAGACTACTTTTCAATTCATCACAACAACCAAGTTAGTAAAAGTACAACGCAACCCTGGTTTTTGACATTCATTTTTTACTCATCATCATCGACACTTTTCTGCGAGTATCACCGTTTCCATAATTTCTATAATTTCTATAATTATTATATTGTTCTAAATTAAATTTTAAGTTTGTAATTGGTCAAGAAAATATTTAATGAATAAATAAATAGAGAACCAAATGTATAATATTAAATAACTGCGCTTTGAACTGTATTTTAAAAGAAAAATAATTTTAAATTATTGGAAGGAAAATTAATTGTACAAATTAGTCAACATGTGGAAGTGCTATAACTCTGGAGACTGCAATATTTTAAAATAAATATGAATAAAATTTTTTATTTAATATTAATTTCAGAACAAAAAACAGATAAATAGTGTGAAAACAGTTACCACAGCTTTATTAAAAAAAGGATACATGTCTCTGTTTAAAAATATGAAGGTGCATGAAGTAATGGTAGTTAGAACAAATAAAAACACAACACATTGGCATGTTTTTCATATTATTGAATTTTAAAATGTCACAACTTTTCAGTATGCTGCTTTTATATATGCCATTTCAAATTAATAACGCCACACAATACGACCATTTGCAATTCATTTATTAAATTTCAATAATTTTTTCAATTCAAGCAATTGTAGAAGCTTATGTAAAAATATCAAATATAAACGGTAATTTGTATCAACTTGAAACCTTCACATTATTATATAAAACAGCATACAAACAAATCTGCACATACAAACATTTTTATATACATATATTGTATACATTTTTTAGAGCTTGTGTTTTAGAGAATTCTCAAAACTTTAAATTAGATATACATTTTTTTAAATTAAATGCTAATGGTCATATTTGATAGTGCTAAACATATGAAATGGAGTATATTTCACCAGTTGTAAGATAAGAACATGAGAACCAGAGTAGTCGACTAGCATTTTTGTAAAACTGAAGATAAAAAGCAGGATAGTTATGACTTATGTTGCTGCCTACAGTCGTGGCATGCTTGCTATTTTTAGAATATTGTTTATGACGGTAAATTTGGTTTTGAATCAATTGTGCCAATTTCAACATTGTGCCAATTTTAGTGTATTTTTCGTTCCAACAAATTTCCATTTCTTTCGTTCGTATTATAGTTTTATTTCGTTTGATTGCATCTGTATCCATCTCCGCTCATGATTGTTTTTTTAGTCCTGCTGTTTTGCTGTCTTTACATTCCCGTCTACTATGCCGTTAGTTTTATGGTCTCTGCGAAGAAGTTATATTAAGTTCACTCTTTTAATCACGATGGTTTTGCCGCTCTTAACATTTCTTGAAGTTTGTAAACAACTAAAATTTGTTAACTATTTATTAATTAAACCGTTGTCAACGCATACTTTAAAAAAAATTCGAAATCTAAACACGTTTATTACAAAAAATCAGCTTCTCTTCGTTTTTCTTTCCCGTATATTTTTTGTCTACTATAATCCGGAAATGTCAAATCATTATTGCTATGTTGTGGAGGTATTTACATACTATGTATTTTCTACAGCTGAAAAAGTAATGTAAAGTAAACACCGTGTCGGTCGTAACTTTTAAAAGTGACGGTAAAATCTTGACAGCAAAACATAACGACTCTAAAACAAACTAGTACTATTATTCTACATGGAGTTTACCTGACTCAATCAACAGGGTAGCAACAGCAAAATTCAAGATGTGACTTTTAATATAATTGAAATAAATAAAGACTTCTCTGCCTCTCTCGGACTGATACCAATATATTTAGTATATGTAATAACAGTACAATTTTTTATTATAAAATTCTAGCAACTTACTAAATAATACCTATCATACCTCTTGAGTCGATTGAAAGTTATTGCTAGGCAGTAATAACTTATTTTATACTCGTATTTCCTATTTTCAACACAACCGACATTAACACCGACAAGATTTTTTTCGTGTGGGTATGTAGTGCCTATCGTATTACCGTAAGCCGTTTTGTTACTTGCTAATGTAACCAGGACGCCACCACCACAACCATTATCACCTCTGCCGTTAGTGCTGCTGCCACCTGCTACACTTATTCCGGCACCACCGATCACAGCATTACCACTGGCACCCACACCAATCTCAGTTCCGCCTGCTTTCTCATGTGGTAATTGTGAATTTGTGACATCAATCATGTTATTGTTATTACAATTACTAATGCCTTGATATTTAATGCTAAATAAGGCTGTAGTATTAACGTTATTTTTGGTGTTAGTTTGGCAATACTTTACTGCAACATTACTGCCACTCATTATTGCCGATAGTGATCTGTTAAGAACATTTGCGTAACTCTGCTGAACTACTTGTGGTGGCTGCAAAACTTGGTGTTGTTGTTGTGTTATGGGAGTGGCTTTAAGCATAGTTACAACACTATACGAATTATTAATATGAAACTGCTGATTGGTTTGATGTTGCGGTTGTTTTGATGGCGGCGCCGGTAGTGCATATTTTTTCTTATTATTTAACGCCATAATCTATAAAGGCAAAGTAAAATTTCATAAATTGAATTGCTCTTTCTTTTGATCTGCAACGTAGAAAAAAATCAAAATTCTAAGCCGATATCATCAAAAAAATTAAGACAGTAAGAAAATTATTGTCCCCGCTCTTACTGTGGTTAGATAACAGTAGATTTAATTTTATTATATTTATAATTTCAAATTTACCAAACTCATAACAACCGAATATCGTAGATTATGGAAAAATTATCATCAAAAATAAAACTTTATCGATTACGTTTCCTCCGGTCATCAGCGAATTTGTGGAGGGCTTTACAGGAGGTATACTCCTGGGCCATAAACTGTTCGCTTAGGGTGAACCCTGAGAAAACGGACCTGTTGCTCTTCACAAACAAAACAAAAGTTCCTTACTTCACTAAACCTAAGCTCCGAGGGACGGAACTTGATCTGTCAAATAAGGTGAAATACCTTGGAGTCATTCTGGACCCAAAGCTTAATTGGAGACTGAACATCGAGGAGCATGTAAAAGGCCTCGGTGGCTCTCTACGCCACAAAAAGAATGTTAGGCAATAAATGGGGACTACAACCAAAGATTGTGCACTGGATGTACACAGCTATAGTCCGACCCATACTCTCATACGGGGCGCGGGTATGGTGGCCAGCTCTCACCAAAGACTATGTCGTCAAGAAACTGGGAAGAATTCAAAGGTCAGCAGCTTCTGGTGTAACGGGTGCAATAAGTTCTTGCCTCGCGGAAAAGTCAGATTACAGGATGGTCTGGCAGTCTACACGGACGGATCAAAGATGGAGTGCGGGGTAGGTGCGGGGGTTTTCATTGAGCAGCATAACCTGAAGATATCATACCGTCTACAAGACTATGCAAGCGTATTCCAGGCTGAAACGTTTGCAATAAAGGAGGCGATTAGGTATGTTGAGAGGAATCCAACAGCAGGTACGCGAGTGCATATTTTCACGGACAGCCAAGCTGCCATTCAAGCACTCTCTTCTACCTCGGTCGGTTCTCAACTCGTAGATGAATGTAGGAGAGAGATGGCTTCAATCTCCAGCGAATACGAAATTACACTGATATGGATCCCGCGGCATAGGGACATTTATGGAAACGAAACTGCGGATGAACTAGCGAGGTGTGGTTCTGCACTGGATAGGTCCAACGCGGTGAATTTGGGCGTCTCGCTTAGAGAAATAAAGGGCAGAATTGCCGATATCTACCACCGGAAAGCTAATCACAGGTGGAGTAATACAGGATCGTACAGGATAACCCGGCAGGCTTGGGTGTCTTATGATCCGCTTAAAACAAAGGCTCTTTTAGGAATGAGCAAAGAAAACATATACAAACTTACAGCTGTCTGCACAGGGCACTGGCACATAGGAGTACGTTCCCATGACAGTCGGGTCTACGATACCGGAACGACCCGGATTTATGTCCGGCCAAGGACTGTCGCCTCAGCATAATTTGTGCTGCTACAACAACAACAACAACAAGCTGTGAAGACCCAGGCTCAAAGGAGACGGTTGAGCATTTTATGTGCGAGTGCCCGGCCCTTGCTAGAATTACGTTAAAGACCCTTGGCAAACCATTCCTGCAGAGTTTTTTAGAGTGCAGCCGCCTCTCTTTGTATGATAAACTGCGATTCATAAAAACCGCCAAATGGCTGTAGGTTGCACGAGATGTGGAATCAAAATGGCATACTTGCAAATTGTTTGCCACCAGGGTGGCAATCCACTTGAACCAACCAACCAACCAACGTTTCTCTTGCTTTTGAATAGGTAAGGAGTCGGAAACGAGTTTTTAAATTGCCTTTAGTATGTAACTTATGAAATTCCATTTCAATAGAACACTGAAGCTTGCCAGTATTTCTAGATTTTCGTGATTTAAAACTACAATTTTGAATTTTGGTATCGCACAAATCTTCTTAGTTAAAAATAAATTTTGCCTACGATACAGATTTTAATTTATCCCTCGAGTTTCGATAACATTTAGCGAAGACACCTTATAGCAAGCTACAAAAATGTTCAAACTGAATAAACCTCTAACTTCTGCAAACCTAGTAAGCAATTTTTCTTAACTTGGTTTTTTATAAGTATTGACGTTTGGTGCATGCGGTACTATTCATGTTCCAGTTTTAAACACGTTTATGCAAAGCCTACCGACTATCTACGAAATGTCTATTTTATTTTCCTACTGTAGTCACTGAAACTCCCTTTTTCTTCTTTGTGCTGACTGATACGTTTTATAAATCATGGAAAAGAAGTATGGTCCCCTAGGGTAGGCACCTTGACGTTGGTGCAGGGGCTTAGTCGCACCTCAAATAGGTCCCGGTCATCCGATCGCATCAGCGCCTGTGTGCGTAGGTCCGGGCTGATGATCGGGGCCGCTTTGGGGGGCGATGACCAAGAACTACCACCTCCTAAGCCAGGGTGTTATGCGACGCCGTGCCCATTGGCTGGTTTGCAGCCAGGAGGACAACCGGCTGTATTTATACGGAGCCTCTTCGACACCGGGCCAACTCGAGGAGTAGCAGTGGCCTTACCGCGGCAAGGGGCGCTGTCGCGGCGTACGTCCCTTTTCCCCAAACAAAAGAAGTTGACTGCCAAGCTTGGCCTAGGTCGAGCTAGCAGTCGTAAGAACAAGATGAAGACAACTAAAACAAACAAAAATCAACAACAACAACAACAACAACAACAACAACAGCCAAAGCAGCAGCAACAACAACAACAGCGGCGACAACAAACGCAGCAGCTGCGAATAACAGGTGGCAAAGAAGCGTCGACGGCAACGAAGACGACAGGAGGTGATGTCGCTGGCAACTCGGCCAGAACATCCACCTTGGTGGCAGATTCGTCAGGAACTGCAGCGCTAGAGTTGAGTAGCAGTGCGAAAACCTCTAAGCGCAGGGGCAGTTTCCTGGACCGACTATCGGTAGAAGAGGCAGCGCTGTTCGTCGAGCACGCCAGAGATGACGACGAACCCAGCACCAGCAGTGGTGTCCGTCGCGAGAGAGCCGAACAGGTGAAAGGTGCAGAATACAGGTACGAATATTTAATACCCTCAAATGAGCATAGTTCTGTAGCAGATCGGTCGCAAGACAGATCAAGTAGGTCTCGTTCCAGGTTGGAGGAAGCAGAAAGCTATCAGCGCTCTAGGAGCAGAAGACGCTCCACGAGCAAACAACGAGAGCAGAGATCCAGGAGCCGGCGCCGCTCCAAGAGCCGCCGTCGCTCCCAAAGTAGACGCTCCGACTCCGTCGCCTCACGCAGCTCCGGGTGGCAACAGCCACGGAGAAGGCATCGGCGGGCCAGGGCTCCCCCACTTCCGCGGCCAGGGCAGCCGGGGGCGCTTGACGACCACCGTAGAGCCGGTCTAAGCGGTTCCGGGTCGAAATGGTACCTCCGGTACTTGGCACAGGGGAAGTCCCCGGAGGAGGCTCGGACCATGGCTGGTGTGCGCATGGAGGTGGAGGAGGAGGAGAGGATGCGTAGAGCACAGGGCTCCGGCAACAAAACCGCGCCCGCTAACTTGCGGAGAAGCGGGACAAACACCCAGAGCCATCAACCCGCTCCTGCTACTGGGCAGAGAGGCGGCACACAGCAGCAGCAGAAGAGACCCGCGCCCGTTGATAGACGGAGAAGCGGGGAACCCACAAATGTACGTGGAAACATAGCTCCTGCCACTGGGCAGAGAAGCGGCGCTCAACAGCAGCAGCAGAGACCCGCGCCCGTCGATAGACGGAGAAGCGGGGAACCCACAATTACATGTGGAAACACAGTTCTCACAACCTCCGTAAAAAGAGGGAATGTGGAGATCACACCACCGGAACTACCCACAAGCAAGCGTCAGCGGGGGCAACCTCCTCTTCCAGCGGCGTGGAGCAGAGGGCAGACTGTCTCGGGGGGGGGGGGGTGCGGTTGGAAGTGCGCAGCGGCCCAGCTACTCGAATGCCCTGCAAGGCGTTAGAGTGGCTGTGCTGTCCCGCGACTACCCGGCTGCTGCCCTAAGTTCGGACGATCTGACCCGCCTGCAGAACACAATTATGTTCGCGGTGGCTAGGGGATGGTCGCAACCGCTGGCGTTTTGTGGCGTACATTTCCGCTCAGGCATGCTCCTTGTAGACTGCAAGGATGAGGGTACCGCATCTTGGTTAGCGGAAAAGATACCGCAGCTTGAAGGCTGGGTAGGACCAAATTTGTGCACACGTAGAGGCGACGACATCCCTCCGGTGCACAATGTCTCAGTATTCCTCCCAAGAACTAGTGTGGAGTTGACCAATCACGCCATGGATTTACTCCGGGCACAGAACTCGGGCTTCCACACCTCGGCATGGAGGGTGATGTCTAAGAGCGCTGTGGAAAACGGGCTCCGACTAAACCTTTGCGTCGATGAGGAGTCCTTTGTGAACTTGAGGGAAGCTGGCTTTGTAGTCAACTACAGATTCAGCAGCGTCACGATGAGGCCGTGGCGGCCCAGAGCACAGGTGGGAAAGACGGCTGCGCCACAGGCTCCCCAGAACCCTGGGGCTGTGGCTCCTGTCGAGCCTGCAGTGACTGGGTCAGCGGCGGTTTCACCGTGCCAGCAAGGTGCGAGCCAATCGTCAGCTCCAGTGGAGGGGCCTGAGTCAGCGGATGCCGATGGCTCAGCTGAGCAAATGCCCTCCACCCAGGAGCTCCTAGAAGGCATCGACCTAAGGAGGCTAGAGCTGGAAGAGCAAAGCGAGGGCGGTCTAGGGCTCTCGGACGAAGAAGAACCCCAGCTCTGACAGTAAGACGCGTGCGAGCAGCCCAGGTCAACCTGCACCATGCGATAGCCGCCTCGGCGGTCATTGCAAGCAGGTTCTCCGCGGATGACCTGGGCATCCTGCTCGTCCAAGAACCTAGTAGACCACTGTAGGAGGAAAAGGCTCCCACTTGTCCTAGGCTGCGACGCAAACGCCCACAACCTGGAGTGGGGCAGCACCGATACAAACCTTAGGGGTGAGTGTCTTTTAGAATATATCAGTAGCGTTGACCTTAGTATAAGCAATGTCGGAAATACACCGACTTTTGTAACCAGGGTTCGACAGGAAGTTTTGGACATTACCCTCAGCAATGAACTGGCTAGACCTCTGATCTCTCGATGGCGGGTCTCATCGGAGCCGTCCTTGTCGGATCACAGGATCATCCGATTCGAGCTGGAGGCAAGTGTTCAAACAGGCTATCCGAGCAGGAACCCCAGAAGGGCAAACTGGGCGAACTATAAAGAAACTCTTGCGTCCAACTTACCAAAAGTAAAATCTGGACACAACAGGGGAGGTTATATGGAGTTAGACGACAGAGTTAAAGGGCTTAACAGTGTCATTATAGATGCCTTTAACTCGAGCTGCCCTGAGAGTAGGCCAAGGGACAGAACCCAGCCGGTGTGGTGGTCTCGGGAACTCACCAAGCTCAGGAAAGAAGTGCGAAAGCTGTTCAATGGAGCAAAGCGCACAGGGCAGTGGGCCCAGTATGCAGCTAGTCTAACAAAATATAGCAAGGAAATAAGGAAAGCAAAACGTAGCAGCTTCAGAAGCTTCTGCGAAAACGTTACTGCAGTCCCTGCAGCTGCCAGACTCCATAGGGTCCTGGCAAAGGAAAACACAGAATCCAGGTTGGCAATTAGGCTACCTGATGGTACTTATACAAGCAACGAGAGAGAGAGGTCGCGTGCTCTGTTGGAGGCTCACTTCCCGGGTGCGGTGCAGGTGTCGCGGAATCCTGGTCTTCGGGCCCTCAGCCCGACCCCGACTGACTGGAAAGTAGCCAGGAAACTTGTTAACTGGCGAACAGTCAGTTGGGCTCTGGGGACGTTTCAGCGGTACAAGGCTCCGGGAGTGGACGGCATTAGTCCTGTGATGCTACAACAGGGCGGGACGCTACTAACTCCTCACCTAGTAAAAATCATGAGGGACAGCCTAGCGCTGGCATACCTTCCGGAGGTATGGCATAGAGCTCGAGTTATCTTTATACCAAAAGTAGGTAGACGAGACTACTCGCTTGCAAAATCCTTCAGGCCCATAAGTCTTACTCCTTTCATGCTTAAGGCCATGGAGAAGATTATTGACAATGAAATCAGGCGTAACGCTCTCAAGCGACAGCCTTTGCATTTTGATCAGCATGCCTATAGGGTTGGCAGATCAACGGATACTGCGCTCTTCGCTCTGACTGAGGTGATTCGGGAGGCCTTTGAATGTGGAGAAATGGTGCTCTGCGCCTTCCTCGACATTGAGGGTGCCTTCGATAATACAACTCACTCAAGTGTCGATCGAGCGCTGGCAGGACGAGGTGTGCAGCCCACTATTCGGAAATGGATAGCTGAGTTGCTGCATACCAGAATTGCGGAAACACATACTGGCAACAGTGTGGAGCAGATTAAAACGGTCAAGGGCTGTCCGCAAGGAGGGGTCTTGTCCCCCTTATTGTGGAGCCTTGTCGTAGACGAACTCTTACAGATCTTCACAGAAAATGGCATTCGCTGCCAGGGGTATGCGGATGACATTGTGATCATTGCGAGAGGGAAGTTCCCTAGCACTCTCTGTGACATTATTCAGAGAGGACTTCAGCTAGCAAGAAGATGGTGTACTGTCGCGGGGCTTAATATCAACCCCTCTAAGACAGTCATTGTGCCCTTTACAAGGAGAAGGAAAGTGCAAGGCATGAGGAGCATAGCTATGGAGGGGGTCCCGGCTGTAATTGCCACAGAGGCTAAGTACCTGGGCCTAATCTTGGACTCTAGGCTTCTGTGGAAAAGCCATGTAGACGCGACCATCCCCAAAGCTACGAGGGCACTCATGGTGTGCAAGAGGCTGGCTGGTAAATCCTGGGGATGCACCCCGAAGATTTTGAGATGGATGTACACCATGATAGTCAGACCAATAGTTACGTACGGAGCAGTAGCTTGGGGCTCAAGGACCAACCTAGCTACGGTAAGGCAATCTCTTGCCAAACTGCAACGCCTGGGATGTGTCTGCATTACGGGAGCAATGCGCACATGTCCGACGGCTGCGCTAGAAGTGATCCTGGATCTCGAGCCACTCCATACACACGTAGTACAGGCAGCAAAACGCACGAAGCTGAGCTTTGCGAGAGAAGGCTTTGGCAAATGCAAGGTACTATCGTCCAAAAACAGGGAGAAGTTGGGCTGCCAGCTCCCACTAGCCCTTTTTCCCAGGGATGACATAAATAAAGAAATAGTGTTTGAAAGACACTTCAGAATTAGTGACATTACAGACAAAGTGTCGTGGAACCCCTCTCTTTTGAAGAGCTGGGTTCGGCAAAGTACATTGCAGTGGTATACTGATGGCTCCAAGACCGTGGATGGTATTGGGGCAGGCGTCTATGGTCCCAGAGCTAAACTCTCGATACCCATGGGCGCCTTTCCCAGCATCTTCCAGGCGGAGATATATGCGATCAGCGTTTGTGCCGAATTAAATCTGCAAAGGAACTATCGCGGAGAGAGAATACTCATCCTAAGCGACAGCCAGGCAGCGCTCAAAGCCCTTACGTCCTTCGAGGTAAAATCCTCAATGGTCTTGGAGTGCATAAATAGACTAAATGATCTGGCAAAAAGGAATACCATAAGTCTTTCATGGGTTCCAGGTCACGCAGGGATCGAGGGAAATGAGATGGCAGACGACCTGGCCAGGTTGGCGGCTTGCTCGAATCCCATAGGACCAGAGCCCTTCTTTCCAATAGGACCAAGCACTATAAAGGAGGCGCTCAGAAAGGAAACTAGACAGCTCAGGACTCAGCAATGGGAAGAGACCCTGGGCCTGCTACAGGCAAAGAAACTATTGGGGGGGTACAGTAACAAACGGTATAAGATACTGATAGACCTCCCAAAAGAAAAACTTAGAATCCTCACAGGCATCCTCACAGGTCACTGCAGATTGAGGGGTCATCTGCATAAACTAGGTATCTGGTCGAGCGACCTGTGTCGCTTCTGCGACAGGACAAAGGAGACCCCCACACACCTGCTCCTGGAGTGCGATGCTGTGGCTCGACGAAGGGAGAGATGCCTAGGTCAGATGTGGCCTAAGGAGGAGTACATACACTCCCTGTCACCGGGATCCATCTTGAAATTCATAGATGCTCTTGGACTAGGGGATGTGTTGTAGGTTACTGAGGGCACAATAGACCAATTGGTCGCAGTGCAATCCTCTTTTATTTATCTATCTATCTATGGTCATTTAAACGATTAATCATGTGGAATAATAAATTTCAATGATCGCCTTAAATGCGTTTAAGAGGCATTCAATCGATCTAAAAGTATACGTATTACAAATTTATGAGCTATATTTTTAAATTGTTGATATATTGAATAGGAGTAATATAGAAAGGATATAATTCATGAGTGCACACCTGAATGGAACCAGCAAAGTTTTCAGCTTACAACATTAATTAGAAAGTCCAATACTTTGCAATAGTTTACTTTGAAAAGCTCAGACTACAAACTATTTGATGTGCTCGCAACATTATTTTTATTTCCATATTTATACTTACAATAACACAAAAACGAAAATTATGAAAGCTTCATATTTCATATTAAATAGCCAATTACTTTATACGCATTATGATTCTAATATTATATAGTCATATGCATATTCTGTGCCAAACTTACCATGTTTTGTGCGGGTTGTGGCTGCATCGCTTTTAAAATATTGGGCTGTATTGACGGTCCGTATGAAGCCGTTGTTTGCATACCGTGTACTATTAATACAGATTGTGTGGCGTCCCACTTTAAGGGGTGTAGGAGGATTCCTTTTTGATGCAGCTACATAACCGCCTAAGGTGCAAGATATGTATATATACATCTTTTAAAATATTTGTGTATGTAGTTAAAAACATTTTTTTTTTAGTAAGTTCTTACCTTGAAAACAAAACGAATGTTGACTGAGTGTATACTTTTATAGTGATGTTTTTGAGTTCGCAAATTATTCTCAACTATAATTTCTTCCTTGCTTAAATAAATTCCAGATTTCAAGTGTAGGTTTCTTCACAGATTCTTACAATACAGTCCAACGACATTCGTTAAACTTAATGCAATATTACCTGAAAGAAAAAAACACGTATATGTTTACTCAGGGCAATATATAGCTATAGCTACAGCTGTAACTATTGTCCTCGTAAAAAATGCTTAAAACTCTATAAAAATCTGCATATTTGATATAAGAATGCACACACTTTGTATTCTATCATCTGCGCAAATAGTTAAATAGAGGTTGTTTTAAGAACAATACTTTTCGAATTGAACAAAAACTATACTTTCTACTGTACTACTAACACAATTTTAGGCACAAAGTAAGTTGTCTATCCACAGGGGAAGCGCAAAAACGATAAAGTACAAGATTCCCTCACCCATTACTATGAGTGGAATCATATTGGAAGAATGAAAACATATTGGAACAGTGAACTTATGCGCATTTATATTGGTCAAGTTAGTTTAAGTTTCTTCTGTTCATTAAAATGTTTTTTTTTTGCTATCTTACAAGCAAAACCTTTACTTCGAATTCAATTTAAATGGAAAACACTCGTCGAAAAACTTCGGCATTCGCAACATAGCTATGTCTTTGGCCTAGCTTCTCCTACCATTATTGGTGTGCATCTTTATGTTGTACCACAAACGGAGCGACCTACAGCTTTGTGCCGACCCCAAGTGGCAGATTTTTTTATGAAAAGCTTTTCCAGAAATACTCTAAAGGGTTTACCATTGACTGTCGAGCCGAGAGCTCTATTTTAAAAAGCTTTTTCTTTGACTTAGATTTAACATTCCCTGGCTAAGATTTGATACCCGAACTTAACGCACTACTACAAAACGTACTCTGTTTATTGACCTTTCAATTTTATTATACCACTTTCTATGCAACTAAACAAAAATTTTGGAAAACGTAATAACAAAAAGTAAATTATTTTCAGAAAAAAAAAAAAAATAACACGCGGAGATATGTTTGAGACCAATTGGAGAATCAAATTGGAGTTCACTTTTTCGCATCATTAGAAACAGCACTATTTCCACTCAAAGAAATTGTTTATTTTGTCGATAATACTATAATTCTCCATTTGCGTTCTTGTTGAGAGCAAAGTTGGAGGGTTGAGAAGTTTTAAGTTAACATTAAGGGCCAGTTTTTCAGTGCTAGTTTAAACTAAGGTTAGTTAATCTCAGTTTTAATTTAAACTTCGTTTCCTTGTGCTCAATTAAATTTTTTGAAAACTAAACAAAGTACTCTGATAAGTTAAACTAAATTTAACCCTGTTATATCGGCCGTTTAAACTAAGTTTGGGTCGGGTTTAGTATAGTGCCGCATAAATTTGGTTTACCGTGGCTAAACGCGTAAATCAAATTAAAAAAATGCAAATGTACATACATAGATGAACAACAAAATAAACTTTTGAAAGTTTATTCTTTCCTTCATTTCCCCTTTGTTTAAACCACGTTTAAAGTTGACTGAAACTCTGCATACTTAGTTTAAACGAAAAATATAATTAAACTTGCACTTAAAAACTGGCCCTTAGTGGAGTTCAAACGTAAATGTTTGATGGGTAGTTTCATATTCTATAATAAATTAAATGAACAGTTTGTTGTTTTATGGTTTACAAAGTTAAAAGAAATTAATTAAGTGATTGTATAGTTTTAAGTTTTAGGCCTAAAAAGCCGTAATAAGAAATAAATAAATAGAATAAACGATTTCGTCAGAATTGTTCTAAAATAAAGTTCATAAAAGATTATAATTTAACAATAATACTGCGTGAATAATGGCATTGGTAATGGATGTTCCAAAAACCATGCACAGTTTGTAATTTTACAAAATATATTAGCACATGGTACAAATTTAATAGCCTTTAGGCCAGTTTGTAAAAAAATATAATTCACACTAGATTATTGGCATTTTCATTAATTGCAGACAGCGTTATGTTGATTAAATGCATCGAAATCGTACTCCCACAATTGAATTCAGTTCAATAATATTTCCGAAATTGGTCTGTACTCAAAAATAGGTTTATAAAAATGGGATAAGAGCTTTTCTCTCCTTTTTTTAGTTTTGATACTTATACCTTCCAATGCGTTAATATTTTGTATGCATTTTTTTTCACATGTCTTCGACTAAATATTTACTAAATTAAGTTAATAGGAGCAGGGCATTTTTCTATGGAATTTATATGCACCTTTGAAGTTTCTGTACCTGAATTGCCAGTTAGAAGAAATTATTTTATTTTATTTATTTAAATTAATTTGGCACATGTTACACAAGCATTTTTCAACATCACTGCATATCATTAATCTGCCAGGTATAATATCACACAGGCACAAATAAGAATAAAAAGGTCTGCAGTGTGTGGGCAAATTCTGTTAGTACTCAGATTCTTTTTCGTACATAGTTGTACACATTACACGTGGCACACAAGCAAGTAATGAAAACCGAAAAGCACTCTTTATGTTTGTATGTTTTGTGTTGTTCTTTCTTCCATTCGGTATTTTCACAAAACTTCGCAGATAATTTAGAACATCTGCATTCATTACATAATAAATGTGATTTATATCAAACTTAAAACCTATTTCACGAAACAATGTTACAAACGCAATAAAATATAGTGTTCATATCTTAAAAGAATTATATCGCAAAGCAAACGTGTAGAGAAACACTCACCAATCGTTTACATTATCAACACGCGACGTAGCTCACTCAATTTATTAGCATTCGTTTAACAAGCAGAGTTACCAGATTTTTAATGTATAAGAAAACCAAAGGTTTGTATAATTTTTGTTTAACTTTTTCCCTTCGTTGCTTTTAATAAATTATTAGGTAAATAAAAGATAAATTTATAGCCACGAAAATATTATATCGTACAAAAAATAAACAATTAAAATTAGTAAAACGAACAAGCAGCCCTACAAGAACATGCTGACAGAATTACCAATACACTCCCATTCATAAAATCAGCACTGACTGTCAGCTTACCGGTAAAAGAACTGCCATGGTGCTTGCCAAAAACAGACACTCGGGACTCGCTACGCTTACTATGGTTGCATACATATGTATATGCGAGAATGAAACAACGAAGTACAAAAGAGACAATGACCATTTATGCTAAGTTCGCATATGCGAGAAAGAAACATACAATAAAGTCATAGAAGTTTTGCAAATGGCGCGCAGTATTCGGAAAACACTGAAGTGTATAGTTGCGAAAACTTTTAAATCATCGTTTTTTTATAAAAGATAAGTTTTAAATGAAAGAAAATATCTTTTCTAAATGCGTATTATAAAGAAAAGAAAATTTCTTAATCTAATATAAAACATGAAAGAGCTTTGGTGCGAAAAATCCATACTTTTAGGTTTTTCCGACTAAGAAGGTAGTTATTGTATTCTATCTGTTGTTCATACAGAATGTATAAGAGGGGCAACAACACAAAAAGTCACAATTTTAGACCAGTTGACATTAATTAGTCAGTTTCAAAATAAAGCCTCTAGCCCCAAAACTTAATCTCTAGTCTCAAAATAAAGTAAGGCAAATACGTGGAAGCAAGGAAAAGCAATAATCTCTAGCTTATTTTGATACTTGAGAAGAGACGTAGTTATTGAATTCGGGTATAATGTCCGAATTCAGTAAGCAGCCTCACCCTCGAATTTAGTAAGAAGTCTCAGTCTCTAATAGAGACAAAAGTCACAATATTAGACCAGTTGGAATTCCTTAGTTTCAAAATGAAGTCTCTAAATAGTGACCTGTAGCCCGTTTCTGTAACTCATTTCGATCGATGTTCTCGATTTGACGTTACTCTCACTTATTATGTTTCTGTAATAAAATTAGTCGAATCGATCGACAACCCTGGATAGTCAGCTGATATGTTCCATTCCGTCTCAGTAGGAACACTTGATTGAAAGGGTTTCTGTAATCAAATGAAATGAAATATTGCCGATTGTTGTTCTCACTTGCTGTTGAGGTGATAAGAATACCTTATTTAAGGGACTTTCATGTATTTTTGTACAGTTTGTTTAATTCAAAATGGAAGCGGGTGGATTTAAATCCAGTGAAAGTATATTGTGGTGAATATATTTTATATGAATAATTTTAAAAGCGTTTGTGAATTTTTATTACAGAGAAATAAGTCGGATCGGGTTACCAATGGCCAAAAAAAAGCGGCTACTTCAGTTGATGCAGCAGCACCGCTGCGTTGGTTAGGGCCAATTTAACAAACCAAACGCCAGAAAGGAGCATGAAGAAGTTTGGGCTGCAGTTGCTTGCGAGTTGAACGCTTTATTTTATTTATTTATTTTTATAAATTGTATTATTTATTTATCAATTAATGTTTTGTTTACATATTTTGGTCTCAATGCTTACTTTTCACAATACTATTTTCTTAAATATGTAATTGGTAATCCGATGTCATAAATTTCCTGTCGATTGACATTCCATTTCTCTCACTGTTCCATATTTTCTCGGAAACACTCTTTCTCGATCAATCGACTAATTTGGATTGAATCGACGTGACGTCACTATAATCGACAATTTTGTCGGTTACTTACAGAAACGGGCTACTGGGCGGGTCACAAAAAATTTAAATAAAAACAAAAGAACAAAACGTGAAAGCGAGGAAAAGCATTAATCTCTAGATAATTTTGAGACTTTTCAAGACTTTAACAAGTCTTGCGTTATTTTACCAACAAACTTATTTTTTGCACAAAATGTTTTAATTTTATAGAAGTGAAATATTTTAAATTGGCAACAACAAATGAGCTGTTCGATATGTCGCTGACGTCTTCAAAATGTTCAAAAAGCTGGTTTTAAGACATTTGCAGACAAGGAAATTTTGCTTTCGTTACGTCATGAACTGAAGTCGTCTAAGTATTCAAAGCATTAAGCAGTGGTTGCCCATAAAATTCTCGTTGCTGTAATACATAAATGTAATTTTTATCTACAAGCATGTAAAAAAAAATGTTTTTTTAGTGATTTACCACCTATTGTATACATAAATACGTGTTTATTATTGTTAGGCGAACCAGAGATTGCGCATTCTAGGTACCGCTATTTTGACATTTCTGGCAGTTTGTAAACAAACTAAAAATCGATAGTACGGCTATTTATAAACTAAACCACGTTCGACAATTTATATTTTAATAATTTTTCGAAATCAAAACACGTACACTACTAATAATCGCTTCTCTTCGCTTTGCTTTCTTTTATATTATTGTTTTACTTTCTTTGAGAAATTTCTTTGGCCGCGGAAAGCCATGTCACGAGCTATGTGAAGTTGCCATCGAATTTCAAAAAATTATGGCAATGAATTGTACTTACTGGGTACCCAATTTTACCGTTTTCTGTTCCGTTTGTACCCATCTCCCCTTGTAGTAGGGGTGGAAGGAAAAATTGAGAAGGAGCGCAGTAATGTAATGAAAAATTTCTATACATAATGATTCCCCAATGATAGTACCTTTTTGTACAATTTTCTTTTTTTTTATACAGAGCAACCCAAAAACATAACAAATAAGATCACATGATTTTTATTAACATATTTTAACTAGTTTTGTTTTAATTGAGGTAAGTAACATTTTGTTAGCTAGTCTAGTGACTAGTTTTTTAATAAAGGCATGCAAACTTCAGCTGACTAATGAATGCCAACTGGTCTAAAATTGTGACTTTTGTTTCTATTAGAAACAGACCCCGAATTCAGTAAGCAATCTACAGTTTCTAATAGAGACAAAAGTCACAATTTTAAACCAATTAATTAGTCACTTTCAAAATAAAGCCTCTAGTCTCAAAATTAAGTCTCTAGTCTCAAAATAAAGTCTCTAAATAGTGACCTGGTCATAAAAAATTAAAATAAAAACATAAGCGAAAAACGTGGAAGCGAGGAAAAGCAATAATCTCTAGCTCATTTTGATACTCGAGAAGAGACGGAGTTATTGAACTCGGGTATAATGTCCGAATTCAGTAAGCAGCCTCACCGTCGAATTCAGTAAGAAATCACAGTCTCTAATAGAGACAAAAGTCACAATTTTAGACCAGTTGGCATTCATTAGTTTCAAAATAAAGCGTCTAGTATCAAAATAAAGTCTCTAAATAGTGACCTGCTGATGAGCAGGTCCCAAAAAATTTAAATAACAACAAAAGAAAAAGACGTGAAAGCGAGAAATAGCAATATTCTCTAACTCATTTTAAGACTTGAGATGATACCAGGTTACTGAATTCGTGCATAAGTCTCTTCATTGTGGTTGTTGGTGGTCGCACAAAATTATCTATTTTCAAATGTATTCTGCTTTTTTTTCTTTTTATAAAAGTAGTCAGTCAGACATTCAAACAGCTATTTGTTAAATAAGCGTCAACAAGCGCCCGGGAGTAGAGTAAACAAATAGTTGACAATTCAATGTAAAATGAAAACATTAGTTATCGCTAAACCTTTCGTATCACTTAAAAAAAATCTTTTCTCATTTTCGAAACAATCCGTGGCAGTTTCGTAGTTTGACACTTCTGCAATCTCGCGATTATTTTTGGAATAAATTTATTCCAATTTGTCTATCACAGTGTTCTTCAATTTTTATTTTATATTACCTTTTTTAAAATTAATGATTTTCTGGTATCCTTGTTATCATCTTTAATTTGAATTTAGAAAAGCACTAAAACAAAAATAAACAAATTAGCGGCAATTAAGCCATAGTATACATATTTATTGCGACTTGCCATGGTGATTGGTCTAACTTCCTACTTATTTTCATTTTATATACAAATAATAACACATTCGTTTCAGTTCATTGATTTATGTTAAGCCATTTTAGAGTATCAAGCATTTACGCTATTGGAGTTAATATATTGCACAATAATATAAAACGCATTTCTCATATATTTCTTAAGGAATACTTAAAATTCAGATTGATCATCACATTAAACCATCTTGAGACCCTATTAACTGAAAATCGTTGTTTACTCCTCGAAAAAACCAATATTTTTTTCAATTATACTACAAACATAAGTACTTAATTTCGTCTAATATATTGTTATTTACCTCTCTGAAGTTGGCAACCCAACTTTTACTTATTAATGCACAATTAACTATCGGATAATTTGCCTCAAATTATCCGTGAAAAGAAACATTTTGCGCCGCCTTATTCCCTAAAACTGTCGCATGCACTGCTAACTTCAGGGAAACTTATCTTGCATAGGAATTCGCCGCTTTTTTGCTGTCATTAAACGGCATACATAAATTATAAATTGAAAAAAAAAAAACAATTTATTTTTCCCACATGCTGCACTTCACCTGAGGAAGTTAGCGTGCCACCTTAAAACAAAAGATAAAAAAAGATAAGCTCAGTGAAGTTGACACCAAAATATGCGAATTTAAAAAAAATACATACTATGTATCGGTCGTTTGTCCATGTTTGTCCACCAAAAATTTTCGTTTGCCCACTCTTTGTTTAAAAGATATTTAAAAAATACATTTTTATGAAAAAACCAAAAAGTTAAAAAGTCTTTAATGCACTCTCACTTAATCCAAAATAGTATTTTAGATTGTAACTTAGTAAATTGCGGTACACGGATGGCTCTAAGACCTTGGAGGGCATTGGAGCAGGCGTTTTTGGTCCCAGGACCAGATTGTCGCTGCCCATGGGTGCCTATCCCAGTATTTTCGAAGCGGAAATATATGCCGTCAACGTTTGTGCCGATATAAATCTACACAGGAAATATCGAGGGGAGAAAATGCTCAGGGAGCAGCAATGGAAAAACATACAAGGCCTTGTTCAGACAAAGAAAATACTGGGAGATTATAACAACACGAGGTTTAAACAACTCATAAACCTCCCAAAGGCAAAACTTAGAATCCTCACAGGTATTCTCACAGGTCACTGCATGTTAAGAGGTCACCTGCACAAGATGGGTATCTGGTCAAATGACCTATGTCGCTTCTGCGATACGGACAAGGAAACCCCTCACACATACTACTGGAGTGCGACGCTGTAGCGCGTCGAAGGGAGAGGTGGCTAGGTCAGATGTGGCCTAAGGAAGAATACATTTACTCACTAAACCTGGGATCCATCTTAAAATTTATAGATGCTCTCGGACTGGGGGAGGTGTTATAAGGTACTGAGGGCACAATAGATCTACAGTTCGCAGTGTGATCCTCATATTTTAATTTAATCTAAATTGCGGTCAAGTGAACTAAGAAGAAGGATATTTACGCTTGGGAATTGGTCTTACTGTGACAATTTTCCACAGATCTGGGAAACAGGAATAATAATCGTAGATTTTAATTAAGTTATCACGTTAACTTATGCCACCAGCCAACATTCTAAAATACTTTGCGACACCATTCGCACAAACTAGACTCCTGCAACGAATCACAAATATTATGTTTCAGACCACACCGTTGAAACTCAACGACATGATCAGCACAACACTAACGCAGTGTTTGAACAAAACAGCATGTAAACAAAAAAAAAAAGAATTTCGCTCTCTACACTAGGTCTCATCTTTTGTAAGCGACTTGCAAAAGAACACTAGGTATCTTATCGTATAGCGTGGAAAGCAACAACAAAAATAAGCGAGTTGAGTTGAAATAAGCGAAAATAATCTGGCTTAAAAATAGCCGACCTCATTGAAAGTGCTATTGTGAATAATCATTAAAAAGTACCAAGTATATAAAAAACTTTAATATCTATATTAGCCGTAATCTTTAGTAAGCGACTTGCAAAAGAACACTAGGTAGTTTATCGAAGTTATAGCGTGGAAAGCAACAAAAAAAATAAGCGAGTTGAGTTGAAATAAACTCGCTTAAAAAATAACCTCATTGAAAGCGTTGTAAAGTGAGAAAGTGGTGCTATTGTGAATACTCATTGGAAAGTAACAAGGGAAATTCGAAAATTTTTGCTAAACATCAAAATAAGTAAAAAACCAAGATAGAGCAGACGTAAGTAAAATCGCCTCTTATAAGAATTACTCATTTTGTTTTGTTTTGGTAGCAAATTTTACAAACGACCATTTATTTTGACAGACTAGTGTTGTAAAGTGTATTCAAAATATAAGAGAGTTGGACATTCTTTTGCTAGTCGCTTACAGAATATGACGACTACTGTAGTAAGAAGGGATAGACACGTAAGGCAACACATTTGAAGGCAACTGATTTGAATTATGGTAAGGATTTAATAAAATTCATTAACAGCTTTACTTTTATACATTGCACAATTGTCTTAGATTTTGGGCCAACTTCTTATGTCTACTAGTCTATGTAAAAGGTATTGGAGGTTTGTTGTTGCGTATTTTTTTTATCAATATTCTTTGTTAGTGGGCCTTATATAGAAATATTAGTGGAAATAGATTATAAGACGCTTATTGTTATTGCTTTCTTGCCATCGCGATCATAGAAAATTCTTTGCGAATATCCTTAAGTTGATCCCGTTTTGGGTGTACAAATTCGTTAAAAATAGGAGAAAAAGGCTTTAAAGTTTTGAATAGGCTTATATGCCCATAATAAAAATTAATGCATAACATATTTTGTTCTAGTGAGCTACTTGTTATCTGTAAAATTATAAAACTTTTATACAACTAGAAGAACGGTAATTTCTACATGCCTAACACGATTTTCCTGTTTTTTTCGTTTAAGGCACTTTTAAAGTAAATGAGCGATATGCATGTCTGTTTTCTGTATTCATTCACTCTAATTTAACAGTAATATTTTATAGACGATGCAGTGTGTCACAATGTGTCCAAAGCAAAGGAAAACGGCTTGGGCAGGGCACTTGCACCAACCATTTGCTATACCTGCCTTGCAAAATCTCGATGGTGACGTTACAATCTGCACATGTTAACCACATTCAATCTCCCCTGACGGATACCGAAGCAACATTAGGGGCACAAAATTTAATTTTGAGCATGAGTTTTGCTGCAACGCAAAATATTTTTTTCCTCTACTATCTGCCACAGCTACGGTCACCATTTTTAAACATTTTCCGGAAAATTAGAAGAGTGGCCGCTGTTCATATTGAACTATACTAAAATTTTATTACGCAGGTAGCTATCGCAAACGTCAAGCTGTATAGTTGTGGTTTTTTGTGCTACTTTTTTTTTATTGAAGTTTCATTATTTCTTTGTATATAAATTTATAATTTAGTGATAAAAGTTTTGGAGATTTATCTCTGCGCATTTAAAGCTAAGTATACAGCCGTGCTCCCAATTTCACATTTCAATTCCACAATGTAGGATTTAAAAAAATTTAAGGTAAAAGGGAATTGGTGTGGTCCCCATTTCTCAAACTTCTTCGCATATCAGGTCATCCCTGTCACACATATCGGTTATCGTTGTGGCAATTCACAAACAGCTGTTGGTAAAATTTCCCTTTCAGATTCAGCTACATATGTATGCTTTTTTGAGCAGCCATCAGCAAAACACTGAAAAATAAGCATATTTCAATAAATAACTAATACAGAAATGTCATAAATAGATTCTACAAACATCAAAGGATATTTGAAAAATTATTCCAATCGAAAATAATTAAACATTCACACACTTTTTGTCATTTACTCTTCATTTCATATACAACCAAGCATCCGGATTCAATTCACAAAAATGTATGAAAATGTGAAATTGGGAGCACCAAACATGTAATTTCAAACCGATTCCACAGGAAATTTGTGAATGTGAAACTGGCAGCACGGCGGATAATATTTGATGCATTGATTTTATTACACTTTAATTTAGTTTTCAATTGCCGAGTCAGTAGTTGATTGGTATTGTTATTGTTTCTTATTTACATTGTGTTTGTTTCTTTTTTTGCTTTAAACTTTGTGTATTTGTTTAAGTTTGCGCGCATTTTCTTTTCTCTTTTTTGATTGTCATTCTTTCAACAGCTGTTTGCGTTTAGTTTTTTATGTGTCTATTACTGTGCATCTAAAACTGTTCGTTGCATAAATAGCTCTCAAACCTTAAATAATTATAAAACTTGCTTACCTTCCAAACTGCTTTCTTCTTTGTTTTATTTATTAATACAATTTTTGTTTTTTCTCATATTGAATTTTACTGATTAAATTATGTTTTGCATTTTTGACAACTGCAAAAATAAAAGCGATAATGAGCAACGCTCTGTTGCATGCTAGTTGTGCGATGGGATTGCTCATAGAAAATGTGCCGGATTGATTGGTAGAGTCCTAGACTTAATAAATGAAGGAAGAGCTATTCGTTGGTCTTGTTTAAAATGCAGATCAACTGAGGTTGAACTTTTCCAATTTTTCAGAGAAACCAGAAATAGATTTTTCGAAATCGGCAAAGACCTTCGGGCACTTAATGATAAATTTAAACGTTATGAAAATTTGTTTAAATCATTTAAGTGCCTAGATAAACAAACTTCGCAACCTGTAAGAGAGACCAAACGCAAACAGACACAAAGTCCACCCAAGGAAAGTATTGTGGCTCCTCTTACATTGCTTCAAAATAATATTGTGCCCCAACCCCAACAAATTGAGCTAATTAATCTTTTGTCTCCTGTCCCTCCGCCTCAGGGCCCGTCTTCTTCAACTTCATCTAGAGCTATCTGCACTCGCGCTTCTTCCTCTAATAAAAGCAATTCTGATCATGAGAACTTGCAGATATCTTCACCTGAAGTGGGTCCATCACCGCCTCAATCGCTTCCACCTTCCCAATCTGCTCCTATTTTTGCAAAAACTGTAGCACCATTGGCTGAGGCTGACTGCTCGGCAAAGAAGCTGGTTGTGGTTCCTTTGAGAAAATCAATTTTTGTTTCTAGATTTGCTAGGGACACTTCTTCTGATGATATAGAGTTTTACATTTCATCAAAAATTAAGACTTGTAAACCATCTGAAAATTTAACTTTAAATACGAACGTAACGTATCATCTTTTAAAATTAATGCGGCACCTGAAGTTTTTCATACTTTGCTTAACAATTATTTTTGGCCAACCGGGGCATTTGTTCGCGAGTTTGAATACAAGCCACATAAAAATAAAATAAATAACTTAGCTTCAATTCCTAATCGTGACACTGAGCCAAACAACTAATTTTAAATTCTACTTTAAGTATGTTCTACCAAAACGTTAGAGGTTTAAATACTAAATTGAACGATTTATATTTAAAAGGCTTAGACAGTAACTAATTTGCTTTACTGAAACCTGGCTTAAACCACATATTTTTAATTCAGAGACCCTTCCTAATCAATATCAAATTTATAGAAATGACCGTAAGGACAGAATCGGTGGGGGTGTTCTTTTTGCAGTTCATTCTTCAATACCATCCGAATATGTTAATATTCCCCTCATCGAGTCAATCGAATTAAAAGCAATACGAGTTATGGTAGGAAATTGTTTCTTTTATTTAGCTGCTTGCTACATCCCTCCTAACTCTGACTTATCGGTATATTCTCAACATATGGCGTTACTTAGATCCCTAAGTTCAATGATTGCTGCACATGACTCGATGATTGTACTTGGTGACTTCAATATGCCAGGCATATCGAGTACTCTTATAGACGACTTTATCGCTCCAATATCATTTAAAAAAAATTTAAAAAATAAAAAGTCGCGATCTTTTAAATTGTACAAAAAACTGGTTTGCACACTAACTATATTAAATACTCAGTTATCCGACACGCTTACTTAGAATTAAATAAAAAATGCTACAGATCTTATTTGTGCAAAGTTAAAAGGAATTTAATAAAAAACCCTGAACCATTTTATGATTTCGTTAACTCTAGGCGCAGAGTGACTAGTTTTCCGTCTGCTATGAAATATCAAAATACCGTGTCTTGTGACTCCCAATCAATTTCCAACATGGTCAAATTTAATTCCAAGTCACATTTGAACAAAGTCGCCTATTACTTCAAAATGTACTTGTCAAAGAAGTAAAATCCAATATGCTGTCTGCGCTTTTCTGTACACTGAGATCAATCGCTATACAAAACGAAAAACGGTTTTAGTAGCCGTGGCTAGTAGACCGGCAACTATACACTAGTTTCCATACATAATAGGGGCATAAAGCTAGGAAGGGCTCGTCGCTGGCTGGCTGTGGTTCTGTGACTATCGAAGACAGCAATGGGCTTGCATCATTTCCATTGGCAATTCTACGAATACTACTGAAGAAAAAAAATCTGAACGTAAAGGCCACAATATTTCCGGTTAACCTGATTCCAAAAGAAACGAACGAACGAACGCTGGCACTTAGTCTAAGAAAACGAGCTATGCATTCGCTGCTTCAAAGCTCACATTGCCTGCTGCCGATCAGACTCAAGGCAAGTATACGGTGTAGACGGTTATCTAATAGATCATAACCCTCATAACCCATAGTCAGGTTACCACAGCTAGTGTAGTGGTACCCTGTGCCAAAATAGGGGAAAAGGAGTAGCGGACAAGGGCAAAATACAATTTGGAAACGGTTCACTGCGAATAACGAACACATCGAACATAAGATAAAAGACAAAGCGACAGAGTGCAAAGCGACAAGGAAGAAAAGAACAGCTGATGTGAAACACAAATAACTTTTTTATTTTTTAACATAATTTATTTTTTTTCTTTTTGCAGATTATAACTAAACTGTTGGAAATTTAAAATGAATACGTACAGTCCACAACAACGCATTAAAATTATCAGTTTTTATTATTCTTCTCAACGATCAATTGTTCTGACGCAGCAAAATTATCGCCGTTTTTTAACGTAAGATCAGCGCCCACATCTTCCATGATTACAAGTTTAGTTCGCCGTTTTGAGGAACTGGGTTCAGTTGCCGACCTTCCAGGAAGAGGTGCTCATCGAAATATTCGTACTGAAGACAACGTGGAAGCTGTGCAGCAGTGTTGCAAATGATCCATCTGTCTCAACTCGTCGCCGTTCCGGCCAATTGGGTATACCCAGAACAACATTACAGAGAATTTTAAAGTTGAATTTTAAGATGTATCCATACAAATTGTGCAACAGCTTCTACCGCAAGACCCCCAACAACGACTAGAATACGCTATTCGCTTTACACAATTAGCCACACAAAATGATTTTTTAAATAACCTTTTGATGACGGATGAAGCGCATTTCCATTTAAGTGGTTATGTGAATAAACAAAACTGTAGGTTGTGGGGCTCCGAAAATCCAAGGGCAATACATCAGCATCAGCCACACAAATCAGATGCACTGTTTGGTGCGGTGTTATGGCCACAAAAATCATCGGCCCATATTTCTTTAAGAATGAAAATGAAACGCCAGAAACGGTTTCCGAGGCTTCTTACAGAACAATGATCGACAACTTTTTGCGGCCAATGGTGGAGCAACATCCTAATTTGTGGTTTCAACAAGATGGAGCCACTGCGCATACTGCTAGGCAAACTATAGACATGCTGCGAGAAATTTTTCATGAACGCATAATTTTAAGAAATTCAGATTTCCCTTGGCCTCCTCGTTCACCAGATTTAACTGCGCCCGATTTTTTTATGGGGATATTTAAAAAACAAAGTGTATGTTAACAAAACACAAACATGCGCTAAAAAGAGCCAATGCCTGTATCGAGCAAAATGGTGGTCATTTGTCTGATGTCATATTTCACACATAGTCACGTTAAATTTCCATAAAATGTATTTAACATATAAAAATAAATCATTTAAAAAAAACCGTTATTACAAGAGTTACACGTATTTAACATCACTAGGTCTCATTTGGGCCACGCTGCAGTTAATGCGCCAAAGTTGCAAACATTGAAAAATAATCTAAAAGTTTTTTGATATTGTGACATGACCGGTGGTAGCATGTATAATTTGCGAAGCCAAAGCGAACCACAGGAGTCAGACGAGAATGCAGATGGTACACAACATAATCAATTGTCAGCGATCGAAGCCAGTCTCAATGCATTAACAAACGCAGTCACACAATTAAAATCGGTTACAGAGGAGAGCCAGCGTGATATTGAACGTTTGCGAAACCACATACAGCTTGAGGTGAATCCCACAGCAGCCGTAGAAATTTTGCCACAAACTTCACCAGTGAATATGTCGGATGGGTCAATCTCAAATGTAGCGTTAGAAACAAGCCAGTCCGTATCAAAACTGTACGATCTGCCTGTGTTTTCTGGCAATATATGTAGATTAATGGCTACTCTTCCTCGCTAATTTTAAGGACACGAACGAAGCGTTTCGATGCTCATTTATCCGGAAGATGTTCCGAACGCCTTAGCCGAAATATAATTTTATTTTGGCCGCCCAGACCTTTTAGTGAGGCCAGCTTAGTAAAATGCAACAGTTCCCAAAAATTAGTGAGAATAAGGTAGAATCAATTATATATTTTTCTACTAAAACAAGGAACATTGTCGCGTATATAAACGCGTATGTGAACATCATCTATCCTACACCACACTTTTGGAGCAATTGGTAATGAAATTGCCACCCAGCCAGCAGTACGAGTGGACCCGGCACGCAGCAAGCATTAAGCCCTTTGCAACTATCAATGAATTTTCGAATTGGCTGAGCGAACTTGCCAAAGTCGTATGTCTTATGCCGCCACCCACCGCAACCATAAGAATCCAGAACCCAACATCGCAACATCAGCCACCGCGACGTTTGTTACATGTGGGAGGCGAACCGTCCCACCAACGCACAGAATGTTTTAAATGCTACGTGTGCGAAGGTGCACACCCTATTTCCTGCTACCATCATTTTTAAGAAGTTATGGCCCTTCGAGACGAGTTTGTAACGTGAATGGTTGTCGCCGATACCATAACAAAAGCCTTCATGAGACTTCAAGTTCGACACGACAGAGAGATTCAGCTCAAAGTCGTATTGAATCTCAGCCGGTGCTCAACTGCAGAGATGTTCAGTCCAGTAACAGCCAATTCTTCAAATACCTACCAGTCTCACTATTCGGACCGAATGGTAAGGCAGACGTTTTTGCCATGATCGACGAGGGATCAGCCATTTCGTTTATAGATGACAACATAGCCAGTCCGTTAGGCCTCAAAGGTCGTAGGCAACCGCTAACCCTTCAATGGTATGGGTATAAATGTACCACTGAAGAGTCATCAAAAGTTAACCTCGAAATACAAGGTAAGGGTATGCCGTCTCACTTCAGCCTGCGGAATGTGAGTACTCTTCGTAGCCTCGATTTGCCAACACAGTCATTTAGAAAAGCGGACTATGCCCACTTAAAGTTTTTTCCGATTGAGGTCTATAGCCAAGTCAAGCCTTCATTGCAGTTGGGCTTCGACAAAACGACGTTAAGCTTGCTATTAACGACCATACAAGCCGACAGCGAAAGTCCAGTAGCCTCTTCTTTCTTCTTTCATTGGCTCGATAACCGCCTATGCGATTTTGGCCGAACTTAGCACAGCACGCCAGTTATTTCTCTATCTCGCTAACTGGCGCCAGTTGGAAATACCAAGCGTACCCAAGTCCCTTACCGCCTGGTCTTTCCAACGCAGAGGGCTCCCTTTTCCTCTGCTACCACCGGCGGGTACCGCGTCAAATACTTTCAGAGCTGGAGCGCTTTTCCATTCGAACATGACCAAGCCAGCGGAGCCGCTGGATCTAAATTCGCCGCACTATATCTATGTCGTTATAAAGCTCGTACAGCTCATCGTTCTTTCGAAGAATCTTTCTCTCGAACACTCCGAGAGCCTGCCCTCTCATCTGATGTTGTCATCGTCCATGCTTCTGCGCCATACACTCGGACGGGCATGATGAGAGACTTATAGAGTATGGTTTTTGTCCGTCGAGAGAGGACTTTACTGTCCTTTGGATTTCAAGGCTGACGCTGTTATTGGTGTTAATGCTGGTTCCTAAGTAAACGAAGTCCTCTACTTTTTCAAATTTATAGCTGTCAACAGTGATGTTAGATCCCAGTGGTGAATGTGCCGACTGTCTATATGATGACAGGAGATACTTCGTCTTGCCCTTGTTCACCTCCAGACCCGTTCGCTTTGCGTGTCTATCCAGTTTGGAGAAGGCAGAATTAACTGCGCGGTTGTTAAGGCCGACGATGTCAATGTCATCGGCGTACGCCAGCAATTGCACACTCTTATAAAAGATGGTGCCTGACCGATTTAGTTCTGCGGCTCGAATTATCTTCTCCAGCATCAGGTTAAATAAATCGGAAGACAAAGTGTCACCCTGTCTGAAACCTCGTTTGGTATCAAACGGCTCGGAGAGGTTTTTCCCAATTCTGACGGAGCTGGTGGTGTTGCTCAACGTCGTTTTACATAGCCGTATAAGTTTTGCGGGGATATCAAATTCAGACATTGCGGCATAAAGGCAACTTCTTTTTGTGCTGTCGAAAGCGGCTTTGAAGTCGACAAAAAGGTGGTGCGTGTCGATTCTTCTTTCTTTGGTATTTTCTAAGATCTGACGCACTGTAGATTTACCAGGTCTAAAGCCACACTGATAAGGTCCAATTAGTTCATTGACGGTGGGCTCTAGTCTCTCACACAATACGCTCGACAGAACCTTATATGCGATGTTAAGAAGGCTGATACAACGATAGTTGGCGCGAATTGCAGCATCACCCTTCTTGTGGATTGGGTAAAGTACCCTTAGATTCCAATCAGTAGGCATGCATTCGACCGACCATACTCTGCAGATGAGCTGGTGCATGCGCTTTACCAACTCTTCTCCACCGTATTTGAATAACTCAGCTGGCAGCCCTTCAACTCCGGGCGCTTTATTGTTCTTTAGCCGTGCTATTGCTATACGGATTTTATCGCAGTCGGGTAACGGAACATGAGTTCCGTCGTCATTGATTGGGGTTTCGGGATCTTCATCTTCTCCAAGGTGGTCTCTGCCACTACCACTAAGTAGTGTGGAGAAGTGCTCTCTCCATAAACTAAGTATATTCTGAACGTCAGTCACCAGGTCGCCGTTGTCGTTCTTACAGGAATTCGCCCCGGTCTTAAAACCTTCTATTAGCCGTCGTACTTTCTGAAAGAATTTTCGGTCGCTTTTCTTGTCGGCCAGCATTTCCAGCTCTTCGCACTCACGCATTTCGGCCTTTCTCTTCTTCTCTCGAGCAATGCGTCTCGCTTCCTTCTTCAACTCACGATATCTCTCCCGCAAGGCTCGCGTTGCGCCCGATCGCATAGTGGCCCTGTAGGCAGCATCTTTCCGTTCCGTGGCAACGCGACATTCCTCATCGTACCAGTCGTTTTTCCGGGCTCGCTGAAAACCAATACATTGTTCGGCGGCGGTACGTGAAGAGCAAGAGATGTGGTTCCATTGCTCTGAAAAATCGCTGTGTTGATTAGAGCTCTCAGAGAGCAGGAGTGCGAGTCGAGTAGCGAAGTGCGTGGCTGTCTGTTGTGATTGCAGCTTTCCGACGTCGAGCTTTCCTTGTGTGCATTTTCTCACGCTTTTTGACGCACAGAGGCGCGTGCGTATCTTGGCTGCGACAAGATAGTGGTCCGAGTCGATGTTGGCTTCTTGGATCGTGCCACATCTAGGACACTGGAAGCGTGCCTTCCGTCTATCACAACATGGTCGATTTGGTTTCGTGTCTTACCATCTGGAGACAGCCACGTAGCCTGATGTATTCTCCTATGCTGGAACCTGGTGCCCTCTTTGCCACATTGGCATTAAAATCGCCTAGCACGATTTTTATATCGTGTTAGGGGCAGCGTTCCAGTAGCCATCAACACCAAATTAGGTTGAATAGCTTACGGTCCAACCAGATCGCTAACACCTTCGCCAGTTATTCTTCATATCCGAAAGAGAAACCTTACAAGCGTTTATGATATGGTCTACAAGCGCCTGGTAAGCATAGAAAAGAGAATTAGCCTCAATCCAGACTTCGCCGCCAAATACAAGGAAGAAGTTGCCAAATATCTGCGAAGCGGTTACGCCAGAAAACTTTCCGAGGAAGTAGTATTAATTCAAATTTTAAATGGAATTCACCGCATTTTGCAGTTCAAAATCCGCATAAGCCGGGCAAGATGAGGATCGTGTTCGATGCAGCCGCAAAGGTTCAGGGTGTGGCTTTGAATTCCGCATTACTAAAAGAAGAAACGAGATCAGCATGCGCTAAGGTTTTTATGGCGCGATGAAAATCCAGAGCAACATGTTGAACACTACGTAATGACGTCGATGGTATTCGGCGCGATATATTCACCCTACATAGCAGAGTTCATCAAAAACAAAAACGCCGAAGAGTTTCGTCATCAGTATCCCGAGGCCGCTGCAGCGATCGTAGATAGCCATTATGTGGACGACTTTGTTGCCTGCTTCAAGAAAGTGCAGGAGGCAGGACGTATTTGTAAAGAAGTCGTTTTTATTCATATGGAAGGAGGTTTTCAGCTCCGACCTTTTGTTTCCAACGCAAAAGAGATAGAAATTAGCCTGAATAAGGAACCAATGTCAACGTGCCAAGCGTTTAACTTAGAGAGCCAAGCCAAATATGAAAAAGTATTGGCAATGCGCTGGAATACCTCGACGGATGAGTTTGAATTTCAGTTTAATTTCCATCGAATCCCAAAACCGGTGTTAGAAGGTATTCGTCCGCGGACTAAACGCGAACTACTAAGCATCGTCATGTCGGTGTTTGACCCGTTCGGCAGTCTCGCCGATTTTCTGTTATTTCTGAAGATAATGGTCTAAGTAGTATGGATAACCAGTTCCGAAAGTTGTGATGTTTCCTTCGTAGCAGGTAAAACTAGAGGTGCACCCCAAAAATTGTTATCCGTACCGAGACTTGAATTGCAAGCCGCAGTTCTTGGTACACGAATCGCGAAACTTGTTTGCCATGGCCACAATATTCAGCCCGAAAAGGTGGTCTTTTGGTCAAACTCCCGAACGCTGCAATGGGTTAACTCAAAGGAGCGTAAATTTAAGCCGTACGTCGGTCATCGCATCGCAGAGATATTATCGTCGTCCAAACCCTCTCAATGGCGTTGGATACCTACTGACCAGAAACCACAGATGTCGCTACGCGTCCGAAATGGCCACCTAAAGCCGAGAAACGCAGCGCTTGGCTGCGAGGTCCAGATTTCCTGAGGCACCCCGGTGAAACTTGGCCAGTCACACCATACTCACCTATGCCAGAGCAGCTAGAGGACGGATTGAAGATTTGCTTAACAATACACAGTGTGGTAAATAGTTATTTTATTCAATTTAATCGTTTTTCTTCGTATTTTAAGTTGAAGCGAGTTATGGGCGGGGTTTTACGAGCTGCCGAAGGATTTGCAAGTTTGCGTCGTGGGTACGCGAGAAGCGAAAGCAGCAGTCATAACACAACTTTAACTGCTGAAGAACTTGACAGAGCCGACAAATAAATTATAAAGTTTGTTCAACGAGAAGTGTACGCGGAGGAGTTAGCAGCCTTGAAAAATAAAGAACTCCTCCACAAGCAGAGCAGCATTCGTTTATTATCTTCGTATTTAGACAACGAAGGGGTGATGAGAATCCAAGGATGTCTTGATGAAGCCTTAGTGTTGCCAGTAGTGTCCAGGAGACCGATTTTGATGCCGTCCAAACACATAATTTCCGAACTCATAATGCGTCAGTATCATGAACATCTGCACCACCAGAATTTTGCCATGACAATAAATGAAGCCCGGCGTAAATATTGGTTTCTACAAGCGAAACGATTGTTGAAGTCCGTACAACGAAATTGTGTCAGATGCCGTATAGACGGAGCCGTACCAGCGCCGCCATTGATGGCTCAGTTGTCTGAAGATCAGGTCACTCCATATCACAGGCCATTTACCTATACAGGAGTTGATCTCTTTGGTCCTTAAATGTTGCCATAGGTCGCCGACAAGAAAAACGCTGGGCAGTCATTATTACTTGCCTTACCACAAAAGCAGCTCATCTGGAGCTTGCTCATGATTTGTCAACTGAGCGAAATTTCGTTAACCGACGTGGCACGCCGATACGTATTAGGAGTGACAACGGGACAAATTTTGTAGGAGCGCAAAGAGAATTTCGAGAATACGATCGAATTTTAGACTTTGAGCGTATTTCCGATGAAGTAGCCAGACGTGGTATCGACTGGAGATTTAATTGTCCATCAAATCCTTGTTCTTGAGGTTGTTAGGAGCGCCTTATCCGCATCGTAAAGATACTGCTACAGAAAATACTTCGTGAAGAAGCATCAAGAGTAGAAACACTGCGGGGCGTGCTAATTGAGATAGAAAACATACTGAACTCGAGACCGTTGACTGAAGTGAGATTGTCATCAGAGGAAGATGATCCTATAACACCTAATCATTTCCTGATTGGATGTCCTAATTCGACGCAAAGGCCACAACCAACAGACAGGAAGATATGCCTAAAGAAACAGTGGCACATTGCCCAAAATCTAAGGGATAGATTCTGGAAGCAGTGGGTTCGTCACTATTTGCCACAGTTATTACTTCGCCAGAAGTGGCATGCGGGACAGCTCCGAACTCTTCTGATCAGGGCGGGCATCGAGCCTCAGACACATATTTCTGCTGCGTTTGCCAGAGAAGGCTCCATCCGAACTCCACTTCGGTACGGTGTAATACGTGCAACGGATGGTGCCATCTTATGGTCTGTTCCGGCCTAGAGAAAACCAGAGAGTGGTCAACGCACTTCGTAGCCCATTGTTTCGCACACGCATTAGCCTCACAGGCCTCCACCGCCTCCAGTTTCGCACCTTCTGTGCCGAAGATATTCCAACTTACTACAACGGACTCACCAACTAGATCGAGGTGGTTGCATTTATGGGCCGGCATGGCCTGTTGATAGCTGCAGTCCAAGATACGAAGCTACGTCGCAGATCTGCGTTAGCGGGCGATGACGAGCTCGAAATATTAAATATTAAAAATGAAAACCGATTGGTAGTAGGATACTTTAACGCGCACCACGGCCATTGGTTTTCAAGCCTACCAAATGATCGTAGGGGATACTTATTGGCAGAGCAGATTAACGTTCCGACATTCTGCACAATGAACGACGAAGCCTCCACCAGGATAGTGGGCAGCTGCTGTTGCTCGCCAGATATAACACTAGCTAGCGCGGGTCTGATTAATAGCATAGCGTGGCGACCTATGCTATCGTTAGCATCAGACCACCTGCCCATTGCCATATCGATTGACAGACCTGCTGACTTCATAGCCTCACACCGTCGTACCTACATACGTCAACTTTAACAAGGCTGACTGGCGGCGGTTCGTGGACTTTACCGAGGATGCATTCGGCGCTCTTCCCACTTCCATTGATGTTCGAGTGGATGAACGTACGTTCCGCAAGGTCGTCGCGTCTGCCTCGGCCCGTTTCATCCCGGCAGGGAGGATTCCCGATATCCGCCCAAATTTTCCAGGTGAGGCGGCCGTCCTGGCGGACGAGCCCGATCATCTTCGACAGGTAGACCCGGATAGCTCCCGTATCAGGGATCTGAATGCGGAGATCCGGCACCTGGTTGACAAGCATAAGCGGGACAAGTGGGAGGAGCATTTGAAGTCCTGTAACCTTGGGGCTGGAGTGGGCAAACTATGGTCGACCGTGAGGTCACTGTCCAACCCGACGAAGCGCGACGACAAACACTTCCACGGCAGTCGGTTCTACGTTACCGAAGTGACTCGAATTTCATCCGACCAAGGACTGTTGTTTCGGCGACCTAACCCCACTTAGGCTGCCGGACACCCCCAATCTTATCTTCTCTTGGGTGCAATACCTAGCAGCAGGTTTGCTACTCATACTTCTGGCCAGGGCGGGCGTCGAGTCTAACCCTGGCCCAGAAACCTATTTCTGCTGCTTCTGCCAGAGAAGGCTCCACCCGAATTCCACTTCGGTGAGGTGTAATTCGTGCAACGGATGGTGCCATCTTAAGGTCTGCTCAGGCCTTAAGAAAACCAGGGAGTGGTCCACAACCTATGTGGGCCAGTGTTGCACTGGCACTCAAGCGCCCCCAAGACATCCCCCTTTGCGCCCCCCCTCGGCATCCCCCTTTGCGCCTCCGCGACAGACGAGACTCTTACAATTCAACTGCAACGGACTCTCGAGCAAGATCTCGGAGGTGGTTGCCTTCATGGCTCGGCATTGGCTGTTAATAGCTGCGGTCCAAGAAACGAAGCTACGTCGCAGCTCAACCTTAACGAACTGCGACGGCTACAATGTGCTTCCCAGAGATCGCGAGCGAGATAATGGTGGAGGCCTAGCCTTCATTCTACACAACACCGTGCAGTATCTTCTCATCGATGTAGACATCGAGCCAAGGGACAGCACCTTAGAATGTCAAGGGATTGCTGTCCGGTCAGGCGATGTCGAGCTCGAAATATTTAATATCTACATACCCCCTGTCTCCTGCTACCCCGCTGGATATCACCCTGACTTAGGTGCACTCCTCAGTCGTGAAAACCGTTTGGGAGTTGGAGACTTCAACGCGCATCACGATCTTTGGTTCTCAAGCCTACCAAACGATCGTAGGGGAAATATTTGGCAAAGCAGATAGATGATTCGACATTCTGCAACATGAACGACGAAGCCCCCACCAGGATTGTGGGTAGTTGCAGTAGCTCGCCAGATCTAACAATAGCTAGCGCGGGTATGATAAATAGTATAACGTGGCGACCTATGCTATCGCTTGCATCAGACCACCTACCCATAGTCATCTCGATTGACAGACCTGCCAACTATGTTGCCTAGGACCGCCACACCTATGTATGTCAACTTCAAAAAAGCTGACTGGGAGCGGTTCGAGGATTTCACTGAAGACGCCTTTCAGTGCTCTTTCAACACCAACCGACGTTCGCTAGATATTAATATAGGGTGTTTTTTTTACAGGTTTGTTTTTCGAATAGAGATAGAACTGGCATTTTGTGGTCAAATCTGGCAACTCTAATGTCATTTATGTTCAGTTTGGTTTGCCATTTCATCATGAACAGGTTGACAAAAGAACAACGCTTGCAAATCGTGCAAATTTATTTCGAAAATAATGGTTCAGTTCGCGAAGTTTACCGTGAGCTCCGTCCATTTTATGGTCGACATAATCGTCCATCAGAGCAATTAATTCGGTTAACCATGGATCGTTTTCGCACTACGTTTACTCTATGTGATAATACGCATCCGCAGAGACGTCGAACAGTGCGCACCGAAGAAACAATTGCCGCTGTAGAGCAAAGTGTTGAAGAGGACCCGAATGAATCGATTCGCCACCGTGCACAGCAATTGGAGCTTTGTCCATCAACTTTATGGAAGATTTTGCGCAAAGATCTTGGCTTGCGACTTTACAAGATCCAGCTTGTGCAAGAATTAAAGCTGCGAGACCTTGCAATGCGTCGTGATTTTGGTGTATGGGCCGAAAATGAGATTGATCTCGATGCTGATTTTCATCGCAAAATTTTGTTCAGTGATGAGGCTCATTTTTGGTTGAATGGCTACGTCAACAAGCAAAATTGCCGCATTTGGAGTGAAGAGAATCCACATGAGACCCTTGAAACGCCATTACATCCACAAAAACTGACTGTTTGGTGTGCTCTATGGGCTGGTGGAGTCATTGGGCCATACTTCTTCCGCAATAATGCTGGAGAGGCAGTTACCGTTAATGGAGACCGGTATAGAGCCATGATAACCGACTATTTTGTTCCCGAATTGGATGGCATGAATGTGGATGAGTTGTGGTTCCAACAAGACGGCGCTACATGCCACACAGCGCACGTCACAATCGATTTATTGAAGGAAACATTCGCTGAGCGCATAATTTCGCGGAATGGACTTGTCAATTGGCCACCAAGATCGTGTGATTTGACACCATTGGATTATTTTCTTTGGGGATATGTGAAGTCGCTCGTCTACACCAACAAACCAGAAACGTTAGGGGAATTGGAAGCCAACATTCGTGGCGTTATTGCCGACATACGGCCCCATATGCTCGAAAAAGTGGTTGAAAATTGGACCTGTAGAATTGGCTTTATTCGAGCCAGCCGCGGCGGCCACATGCCCGAAATGATATGGCATAAAATTATCCTTCCAATAAAGCCAAATTGATGGACCTTAAAACGATTTTCTTGTGTTTTATTTCAATTCGAAGTTCTATACCCCTAAAAAAAAACACCCGATACTAAAAGTTGAAAAAATGCACACTTTTATATTGGTTAGGCTTAAGTAAAGAATGCGGACCGTTGAGCTAGAAAAAAAAGGAAAATTGGGCGTGAACCGCCTTCTTTCTCTGACTTCGATAGTGTTATTTTTTTTTGGTGCGAACCAATGTGTTAGGGAAGGGTAAAGGGGGAAATTTCAATATTTTGAAAAACTGATATTTCACAAACTATCTGATCTTCATAATATTGGTATCGTAAAAAAGAGAATTAAAAGATATTTTATTTAATATGCATATGTATAAATAAATTATATACACATTTTGAGAAAAAAAAAAAAAAAAAACTGAAAAACGCACATTTTTTTTTTTATAAAAAACTATATATTTCTTTAAAAAATACGTAATTTATTGTATGTGAAAATAAGTTTGTCTTAAAGCCCATAAAAATACCTTTAATTTTATGTATAAGTTTTGTAAGAAATTTTGTTTAATTTGTGTTGCTGGCGATAAGAGAATCGGTCATAATGCGGATAATGATCCAGAGCGGCTTCGCGAACGGTTATTTAATAGAAAACCGGAAAGGAGTACTGCGCAGAAATACTGTTGATGGCGTAGCCGGAGGTTGTCCGGCCAGGGTTATTTTTTTAAAGCGCGGCCGAAGGCCGCTCACACCAAAGGTATTCTGCGCGGAAATGCGGTTGATGGCGTAGCCGGAGTTTGTTCGGCCAGGGTTATTTTTTCCAAGCGCGGCCGAAGGCCGCTCACCCGGAAAGGTGTTCTGGGCGGGAGTACTGTTAATAGCGTAGCCGCAGTTTGTCCGGCCTGAGTTATTTTTTCAAAGCGCGGCCGAAGGCCGTTCACGCGGAAAGATGTTGTATACTTGGGTTTCAAAATTAAATAAAACAACATTAAAAATTAAATAAAACATATCGTTACTGTTGAGAAGCAAAGTTGGAGGGTTGAGAAGTTTTAAGTTAACATTAAGGGGCAGTTTTTCGGTGCTAGTTTAAACTAAGATTAGTTAATCTCAGTTTTAATTTAAACTCCGTTTCCTTGTGCTCAATTAAATTTTTTGCAAACTAAACAAAGCACTCTGATAAGTTTAACCCTGTTATATGGGCCGTTTAAACTAAGTTTGGGTCGGGTTTAGTATAGTGCCGCATAAATTTGGTTTACCGTGGCTAAATGCGTAAATCAAATTAAAAAAATTCAAATGCACATATGTACATAGATGAACAACTAAATAAACTTTTGTTTGGTGCTGATCAATTTTATATTTATGTAGTTGCAAATAGGCTTTTTGATCTAACGTTATTGAGTGCAAAAACTTTTGTTTAACTATCATTTTGCAAAAATACGTCCACAAATTTTATCAGAATTTAACTTTGAAAATGGCCCTTTTTTTTGCATTTTTCACATATGTATATGGTTTTTGATTTTTATTCACTGCACTTAATATCGAGCCACTAATGCATTCATTTTGGCACACACATATTATTAACACATTATGCTATCAATTTTCACCGTTTTTAGAATCAACAAATATTTAAATACTTCGCAATTATTAAATAAAAAGTTGCATATTTAAGCCCCGCAAAAAAAACTAAATTGCCTGCCAAATGCATCTGTCAAACTACTGAAAACAACGAGCGAAAGAGAAAACAAAAGAAAAATGATATAACCCATTAAGCTAAAAGTACGCGGAAAGGAGTTCTGCCTTACGATTCAAAAGTAAATACACCTCCATTAAGGCCTGTGGCGTTTTTCTTAATTAAATCAATACTTCGTAATAAATTGAAAATTTGTTATAAAAAATCACTTCACGTTTGGCTTTGTCTGCCGAAGGATGCAGTGTAAACTTCCGGCTAAAGTAGGTCGCGCATCTCTTCGGATCCGATGACGCACGATCTCCGAATGAAATCTCCACTCGGTCGTCGCGCTTCGTTGTTGTTGTTGTTGTTGTAGCGGCTAGCTACACCCCGCTAAGCTGGCGGGCTTTTTGTAATAAATTGAAAATTGTGCGATTTTTTATTACAAATTTTCGCCTGCGTCGCTTTTCACAAATAAATAAATATTTCGTAATATATTGAAAATTTGTAATTAAAAATTGCGCGATTTTTTATTACAAAGTTTCGTCTGCGGCGCTTTTCACAATCAAATAAATTTTTCGTAATATATTGAAAATTTGCAATTATATTTCGTAATATATTGAAAATTTGTAATTAAAAATCGCGCGATTTTTTGTTACAAATTTTCGCCTGCGGCGCTTTTCTCAAATAAATAAATTTTTCATAATATATGAAACGGAAAAAGAGCTCCACACATACATCATTTATCATATTGTCTGGAGTTTAACAAAAAATGTATTTTGTATGGGAAAAGTTGAATTTTTGCATATTTTTAAGGCTTCCCTAGGGCCACAGCTGGGGTCTAGAGGAAATAGTGAAAGCTTATTAAAAAGTTCTTTCCCCTTTCTAACGGTGTGCTTGGAGGGGTACCACGCCGCTCCTTCACCGCCCACCACCCCCTTTTTATGCGGCACTATACTAAACATTTCCCACAGTGAGTATCACATGATCAATCAATTGACTATCACTGTTCTTGTAGGGATCCTTAATTTATGCATGCACATACATAGATACACACAGTAGCACACACAAAATCACTAACGCTAATTATCGGTCTTTCAAACTTAAATATTCGAGTGAAAATAAATAATAGCGATTTACGATCGCTTTGCATAATAATTATTGCTAACAATTTTGATAGAACATTTGCAAAGAATACAAATATCTAAAAAGTGATGAGCACCGAAAACTTACTTACTTACTTAATTGGCGCATTAACCGCCTATGTATGTATTTAAAGAAATTTCGGTTAATATTCGGTATAGTGCCGCATAAAAAGGGGGTGGTGGGCGGTGAAGGGGGGCGTGGCATCCTCCCAGCATACCGTTAGAAAGGGGAAAGAACAAACTTTTCCATAAGCCCCCTCTGGTTCCTTGTTGTTGTTGTAGCGGCTAGCTACACCCCACTGGGTTGGCGGACTCCCTCAATCGTTATCGTCAAGCTCAACTAACGAAAGGTCCAGGAAACGAGCCGTTTCAACAGGGTCGGACCATAGGGAGAGGGGTGTTAGTTGAGTAGGTTTGGCCGGGCATGTGAATAGGTGATTGGTGTCGTGCGGAGACTCTTCACATGCCGGGCACGTGTTGGGGGTGTCGGGGTTGATCCTGGATAGGTAGGAGTTTAACCTGCTACAATATCCAGATCTGAGCTGGGCCAGAGTAACGCGGGTCTCACGAGGCAGCTGGAGCTCCTCAGCTGCAATGGGTGGTGGTTGGACTCCCAGGACTGCACTCACAGGGCGGGTGTCGATGTATTTGGACACCGACTCCCTGTGGATGCTGTCCAGAGCCTGTCGGTACGTCCTTGGGTCCAGCGGTCGGTGTACGTATGTCTGGACCGCGTCCGTCAGTTGTGAGAGATGTCCCCTGATGTGCCTGGGTGCCGGCTCCAGCGCGAGCAGGTCTCTATTGGGGTGCCCCGGACGGTAGCATCCCAGTAGAAACTGCTTTGTTGTGCTCCTGCACTGGGAGCACGTTAGCCTCATGATAGAGGTGATCCACAGGCGTCATCAGGAGACATCCCGTCACTGTCCTGAGTGCGGCGTTCTGACAGGTCTCTAGTCTTGACCACTGAGTCCTGCTAGTTCCAGGCGACCAAATTGGCGCGGCATAATTTAGAACCGGCCGGCCAATCGCCTTGTATGTTGCCAACAACGTTTCTTTGTCTTTGCCCCAAGTGCTGCCGGCGAGCGACTTGAGGACTTTGTTGCGGCTCTGTACCTTGTTGACGATTGCAGTTGTATGCGCTGAGAAGGAGACCAGGCTGTCGAGGGTGACTCCCAGGATCTTCGGGTGGTTAACCGTCGGAATGGGGGTCCCCTCGATGTGGATGTCGAGGGTGAGCCCGACCTCCTTCGTCTAAGATGTGAAAAGGGTCGCCGTGGACTTAGCAGGAGACAGCGTCAAATTCCGTCCTGTAAAGTAGTGAGCAAGGTCTGGGAGGAAGCTGTTCACTTTGGAGCACAAGCCATCAATTCCATTGCCGGTAGCCATTATCGTGCAGTCGTCGGCATACGAGACGAGTGTGACTCCCTCTGGCGGGGAAGGGAGTCGCGAGATATAGAAGTTGAATAATAGGGGGGATAGGACGCCACCCTGTGGTACCCCCTGCTTAATTCTTCTCGCTTTTGACACTGAGTCACGGTAGCACACCGACGCTTGACGACCACACAGGTAGTTCGCGGTCCATCGCTTCAACGGCGCTGGGAGAGGTGAGGCCTCCACGTCCTTCAGCAAGATGGAGTGGCTGCCTGTGTCGAAGGCCTTCGACAAGTCCAAAGCCACGAGGACGGTTCTCTCACAGGGGCGGTTGCCGTTGAGACCACGATTAAACTGAGTGTTTATAGCGTTAAGTGCCGTTGTGGTGCTATGCACTTTCCGGAAGCCTTGTTGATGCTTCGCCGGGCTGAGGTGGTGGTTGAAATGCGGGAGCAGCAGGGCCTCAAGTGTCTTAACCACTGGAGAAAGCAGGGAGACCGGCCGATAGGACTCGCCTTGGCCGGCCGGTTTCCCTGGTTTCAGCAGTGGTATCACCCTACTGGTCTTCCAGATATCTGGAATGACCGAGGTGCATAGCGACAGATTGAGGACCCTGGTGAGATATGCTACTCCCGCGGTGCCCAATTTTTTCAGCATCAACATACTTAACCCGTCTGGGCCAATGGATTTGGTTCCTCTAGACCTTCGGTGAGGCCCTAGGGAAGTCTTTGAAAATGGGCAAAAATCCAACTTTTTCCATACAAAAGGGATACAAAGTTACCAAGTAAACATTTTTTGTTAAACTCCAGACAAAATGTTCATTATATTTGTGAATTCGCGCGATTTTTAATTACAAATTTTCAATATATCACAAAATATTTATTTTTGAAAAATGCCACAGACCTTGATTGTGGTGTATATACTTATACGTATCTCACAACTACTTTCCGCGTACTTTTAGCTTACTGGGTTATATCAATTTCCGTTTTGTTTCTCCTTAGCTCATTGTTTTCAAAAAGTTCGACAGATGCATTTGGCTAGAATTTTAGTCTTTTGTGCAATGCAACTATATATTTCAGAAATGGGGTGGGATTCGATATAGCGCCGCATAAGATTGGTTTACTGTGGCTAAACGCGTAAACCAAATTGAAAAATTCCAATGCACACAGAAGAACAACAAAATAAACTTTTGTTTAACTATCTTTTTGCAAAAATCCGTCCACAAATTTTAACAGAATTTAACTTTAAAAATGCCCTTTTTTTGCATTTTTCACATATATGGTGTTGGAATTTCATTCACTGCAGTTAATATCGAGCCACTAATGCATTCATTTTGGCACACACATATTACTAACACATTGTGCTATCAGCTTTTACTGTTTTTAGAAACTAAAACTATTTAAATACTTTGCATTTCTTAAATAAATAGTTGCAGAATGTAAAAATGAAGAAGCTTGCCAAAAGTGCCACGGAAATCATAACACAAAAGAATGTAAAGAAAACCCAATCAACAAATGTTTAAATTGCATAAAAGCGAACAAAAACTTAAATCTAGAATTGGATATAAATCACGATACATTTGACAAACAATGTCCGTGCTATGCTAATAAATTGCAGATAAGAAAACAGAAGCTCGGATATTAGCAACGAAATAGTGATGAAGAAAACAAATTCAATGTAAACAATAAACAAAACAAGAAACGGAAAAATAAACTAAAATGTATATATCTGAATACAAATAGTATCACAGCAAACAAGTGTGAATTGGAAAGAATGATAGAGAAAGAAATGCCAAATATTGTAATATGTGCAGAAACCCATACCACAGAGAATGTTAGTGATTCAGAACTAAAAATCATTGGATACATCATGTAAGGTGCGACTCACATAGCCGGCATACCGGTGGTGTCCTAATCTATGTTCATAAATTGATTGACTTCAAACTTATCTATAATAACAGCATAGACAATAATATATGGTGTATAGTGATAAAAACAATAAAAAACACGATTAAATGGCAAATTGGTGCAATATATCACTCACCAAACACAAGTGATGCTGAATTTATAAGATATATTGGTCAAGTACTGGAAGAAAGATTTATTGAAAGCGACAATAACATCATTATTGGCGACTTCAATATAAACTTAAATACAAATTCGACTTACTCAAACCGGCTATCATGTACATACATTTGCATCCTTGTCAATGTATCAATTAATTAACTTTAATACGAGAATAACCGAAACAGCCCAAACAAAAATAGATCTACTCTTTAGCAACAGTGATCAAATTGAGAAAAATATCTGACCACGAAACGATTTCTTTCAAATTGCCAATTCAAAAAAAATACCAAATGAGTGTATGAAAATCGCATGTGTTGGGAAAACTATACCAAAGAGAACTTGATAAATCAACTTAGAAATTATAATTTTGAAGAATTAAACCACTACGAGAATGGACTAAAAGTCCAAACCATAAACAATATCCTTTGTAATATAATGTCAACACTAACATATGAAAAGCGAGTGCAAATTAAATTAATCAATAAGTGGTACGATCGTGAACTATCTGATTTAAATAAGTTGAAATATGAGTTTTTTATATTGGCGAAGAGATCTAATGAATGGGATAATTATAATAATTTACAACGGTATTACAAAAAACTTATTAAAATAAAAAACAAAAAATAAAAGGAAAATAAAATTACAAGTAATAGTAATAACCAAAAGTTAATGTGGAAATGTCTTAAAGATACTGTAAATATGAACAATGAGACCACACAAATAAAAAGAATAGCTATAAATTCATTGAAGATGATTATGGAATTGCAAATGAACTAAACCGCTTTTTTGTTGAGAGCATACTAATGATTTGTAATAATATCTAAAATATTGCACCAGTGGAAGACCTAGTAGAGATGAATAGAAGCCCATTTGAATTTAAACCGATAAATGTGGAAGAATTTATGCAAAAAACCACAACATTAAAAAGTAAATATGGTGGAAAAAAACTGGTAACAGAAGGCGTTTTGAAAGACAGTATGGAGTACTTAGGCTATATCTACACATGCATAGCTAATGAAAGTCTTAATAGTGGTGTTTTTCCAGAATGTTGGAAAACATCGACAATTGTGCCTGTAGAAAAAATTAAAGGAACAATTAAACCAGAGGAGATACGGCCTATAAATACGTTGCCGAGCGATGAAAAAATTATCGAAACTATAGTCAAAGAACAATTGCTCGAGTACATGAATAAGCATGAAATTATTATTAATGAGCAATCGGGGTTCAGAGCGAAACATTCATGTGACACCGCACTTAACTTGGTAATAGGAGAATGGAAAGAAAGCAGGTCAAATAAACAGATAACGATTTCAGTTTTTCTCGATTTAAAAAGAGCGTTTGAAACAGTTGATATAGACATCCTACTAAGGAAACTTTATGCGATTGGAGTACAAGATGTAGCGCTTAAATGGTTCAAAAGCTACCTCACCGGAAGAAAACAAAGAACTATAATAAGAAATACACTGTCACCTGAAATAGAAGTTGAAATAGGTTTACCACAAGGATCTGTGCTCGCAGCACTCCTGTTTATAATCTATATAAATGATGTTAAAAATTGCCTTAGCTACTGCAAAATACGATTATTCGCGGATGACGCACTATTGACCTTAAGTTGTCACACACTGGATGAAGCGGTCACAAAAATACAATCAGATCTAGATTCAATATATAAGTGGTTATGTCAAAATAAGCTGAAAATTAATGTAGAGAAAACTAAATGGATGGTTATTGGGAATAAATTGGTCAATGATGATAACGTAGCTTTGAAAATAGATAATACGCCTTTACAAAGAATAAACGAATTCAAATATTTGGGAATAATAATAGATGATAAGTTAAAATTTGATAAGCATCTTGAATATATAGAAGGCAAACTATCAAAAAAACTAGGATTTATGTTTCGAACATGCAAGCACATTAGCAGGCATTATAAAAAAATGGTTTATAGATCCATCATTGAACCACACTTTATATACTGTCCCACGATACTATTCACCCTAGCCAACTCACAAATATCTAAACTACAGATTAAGCGAAACAAAGTCATGCGATACATACTTAAGAAACGGTTTGATACTCCAATTCAGGAGTTAATTGACAGTCTAAACTGTCTTAGTGTGAAACAACTAATTATGTACCATACGATGAAATTTATACATAACATAAAATTAGGAAATCTTCCAAGTTATTTAAATGATCGTGTGAGATACAATAGAGACGTACATAGATATCAAACAAGAAACAGACATAATTTTCACTTGCCAATTGTAAGATCAGAATTTGATAAAAAAAGTTTATATTATGAGGGAGTAAGAGAATATAATGAACTCCCAAATAATATAAAAGATTGCAATAACATCATAAAATTTAAGAAATTACTATTTAATTACTGTAAGACTTTACCAATTAGATAATTTACTAGATATAATATGTCATCCTAGTCAAATTTTTAAAATAATGTAAAAAATGAAATAGTTTGAATTGTTATATGTAATCTAGGTCTCTAAGACCGTAATAAATAAATAAATAAATAAATAAAATTTTTAAGCCCCGCACAAAAGACTAAAATTCTTGCCAAATGCATCTGTCAAACTACTGAAAACAACGAGCGAAGGAGAAACAAAATGGAAGTTAATATAACCCAGTAAGCTAAAAGTACGCGGAAAGTAGTTGTGAGATACGTTTCAAAAGTATATACACCACAATTAAGGTCTGTGGGATTTTTCAAAAATAAATATTTCGTGATGTAAATCGCGCGATTTTTAAATATATATTTCGCTATATATTGAAAATTTGTAATTAAAAATCGCGCGATTTTACAAATTTTCGCCTGCGGCGCTTTTCACTAATAAATATATATTTCGCTATATATTCAAAATTTGTAATTAAAAATCGCGCGATTTTTCATTACAAATTTTCGCCTGCGGCGCTTTTCACTAATAAATATATATTTCGCTATATATTCAAAATTTGTTATTCAAAATCGCGCATTTTAACATGTGTAATGAACTCACATTTTGTCTGGAGTTTAATAAAAAATGTTTACTGGGTAACTTTGTCTCCCTTTTGTATGGAAAAAGTTGAATTTTTGCCCATTTTCAAAGGCTTCCCTAGGGCCTCACCGAGGGTCTAGAGGAACCAGAGGGGGCTCATGGAAAAGTTTATTCTTTCCCCTTTCTAACGGTGTGCTGGGGGGGTGCCACGCCCCCTCCTTCACCGCCTACCACCCCCTTTTTATTCGGCGCTATACCGAATATTAACCCAGAAATGCAAAGTAATTAAATAGTTTTAGTACGTGCATTTGAATTTTTCAATTTGGTTTACGCGTTTAGCCACAGTAAACCAAACTTATGCGGCGCTATATCGAATCCCACCCGAAATTTCAAATATAAAAAGCAACTCATCAAGTCACGACGAAGTCACAATAACGGGCATAGTTGAGATTAATTTTTTGACACGTGTAACTTAACTAAAGTGTACGACAGAAACTGCTATATAATTAAGTATTGTTTTCGATTTAAAGTTCCACAATACATCAAATTTCCACAAAATTCTTAATATTCTAATATATAGTGTTAATTGACGATAGCTTTCATAGATATTCCTTTATTTTGATATGCGACATTAACATAGCTGTAGAAAATTGTTTTGCATATTATGTCTTTTTACATATATACGAATACAGATTATATTTGAAAAGTTGAAAAACATAAAAATTGCTATGTTTACAACAATTTACAAATATGGAAACCTAACAGTATTGGCTAACAACGGTATACAGGTTTGTTAATATTGCAGCAAAATAATTCTATAAAATTATGGGTATAGCCCATTTTATAATATATTACAATCAGATACATTACTGCAGACATTATGGGCGAGAAAAAAATTGACGTACGTCCTAAACACTCATAACGAAGGCAAATTATCACAAGAACATAATGATTTCAGTCGTAAGGAGACCAATATTATGCTTTCAAGTATAATATCTATCACTTTTGTTTAAATTTAATCTAAAAACTTGAGACCATCTGTTTAAAAACACTTACGCACTTGTTTACAGCTGGGACTATTTAAGAAAATGAGTATGTAAAAAAGTGTAAAACGTTTTTAAAATAGAACGATTTAAGAATTTTAATGCCTTCGTGGTTTCATTCGAAATTACAACTGGTGATTTGTAGAGAAAATTTAAATGTATCGACATAAGTTTATATCGATTTTAAAATATATTTAACATATAGAACGTCTGCACACAATGAACATAACTTGCGGTCTTCACCTGCTTTCAATTCTCGTTTACTTCTGGAAGCAAGCGACATGTCGCTCGTAAAGACCGCAAAAAGTAGAAAGTATGCTTCGTCTCGCAAACAGATCGGTAAGCCAGCGCTCGCTTTCTTTAAACTGTAATTTTTGTAGTTTGACAGCCATTTCGAAGCATCTTTCATTGTGGCAACATTGTTTATCATATGCTCTTTTAGCACAAAAAAGCCTTTTGATAAGTTATAATGATACAATCGAGTGTCGCTTTACTGATTTTTTAAAATTAATTAATTTATACCGACAATATGAGTGGGTTTGGAGTTTGAATAGCACGCAGGACACGAACCTTCTTGCTGTATGACATGTTGCAAATGAGAAAGTGTGCTTTCAAAATGCCCAGTGAACAAATCTTTCTCTCGCTTGCAACGACAAGAAGCAGAAAGCAAGTGACAAAAGGAAGCAGGTGAAGACCGGCCGCAAAGCGCAATACACTACCTCTGCTTCTACAGAATTTGAGAAAACCATCTCTTTTCCATCTTTTTTCTTTCACCGTTCGATTTGGTGGAAATACTCAACATTGTAAATCGCGGTTAAACTTTAGAATAGTGACCCACGAATTTGAGGGTTAGAAGGGTCTCCCCTTTCCAAAATTATTACTCCCAAGGGGCGAGTCCTCGCATATTATAAGATATTTGCGTTTTAAATTTAAGAAGTCCTAATTTGTTTAGCATATTACATCACTTTTTCACTATAAAAACCACTCACGTTACACCAAAAACACAATATTTAGGTGCACTGCACTTTCCTTTCACGTTTTTTAAGTCCTCTTTAAAAGTTGTTTATTTTATTAAATTACAAATCTTTGAACGTACACACTTTTATGCGAATTCACAGCAACACAAGGTATTGCCAGATAGCAAATATGAGATGATACAATACTCTGCATATTTTATAACGGTTTCCAATTTTGCCACTACATACCCTACAAGACGGAGGTATCCAAGGCGAATTAAATTCACTTACACCAACACAACTTTTCCTGCTTTTACCAACAAACTCGTATTTTGATATTTCGCTAGTTTCCTAATATATATATTAATATATTGGTTTTTATTTCAGCAGAAGCAACGCGGAAAGGATATCTTAGAGGTATGTATAGATTAACGAAACTGTCGCAATTCCCTTGGTCTCGTGGACAGTCCGTTTTTAAATGAAATAAAAGAGGAAGCAATTCTTATTAGGACGAATTGTCATATATGGACATTTATTTGTTAAGAAATTGGAATATATGAATTTACATCACAGTAGAAAATATAACACGTTGAAAATTACACTTGTAAATGGATTTCCTGGTGTTAGCTGGCGTTTGCTGTTACAATCTGCTGCTGGCTTCTAGTTGTCGGTAAAAACGGAGTGATCCACGATATTTTTTTTTATTTGTCGCCGGACCGGCAGTTTTGCCTTAGCAAACCAGTTGGTTCGGCGAACAAAAGGATATCCCGTTAAATCGAGTGACAAATTTAAGCCAATGGCAGGCAATTACACAAAACCAGTATTTCTGAAACAAGCCTGATTCCCAGCAGTAAATCAGCCTGAGAAAAACCATGAAAAATACCCAGAGTAAACTGGTTCAGGCTGCTGGCCTGAACATAACGGGCCCCTTGCCATGGGCAATATTAAAAGGAAAAAGCAATTGAACGCGCCAGCCAACATCAAGTCCATCCCAATTCAGGTACATACAATTTCGTCCGAATTACTGCTGGTGGTTTTCCAACCCTCCTATCAAAGTAGGGGGCGTAGTGTTGACCATTAGTTGTGGGTACAAGTCGATGACCAATGTTAGTCGAGTAAGGGACGACACGTAGAATTTCGGGTCGGCCAGCCGCATAAATTGCAAGGGTCGCATTAGTCGATACTCGACCCGTTCGAAAGTCAGCTGACTGAAGTCGCCGAATAGACCGGGATGGCATCTTGTCTTCCAACTTTTCTTCTCGATGATAAGGTGATTTTCATCTTCGGTCTTGTCGGGGAGCATCGCGTGAAGACAGTCGGAACGGAGGAGATTCCGAGCCGCCTTGTCGCTACTGGTTGCGGTGTTGCGATGGTCGGAACGGACGTGATTCCGAACCACCCTGTCTCCAATTATCGTCTTGAGGGCGTGGTCGGAACGGACGTGATTCCCAGACTCGCTCTCGCCTCTCGTGTTGCAGGACGTGGTTCGAAGTCGCTCAACCGTAGAGTGTCTTCGGTTGAAGACCTGCGGTTCGATGACAACGTAGTCGCCTTTGTTACGGCCGTCTCTTCTTCGGCAAGCTATGCCTGTTGCACCTGCTGAGCTCAAGATTTGTACGGCTCCGTTGGGTGGAGACACAGCATGTCGTCGGAGCTGTCGTGTTCGGGCCTCGTGCGGACGTGATCCGTCGCGGTGTTGGGCTGTCTTCAGTCGCTTGAGGGACCAACATCGTCGTGGTGCAGCGATGTGTGGTGTTTTTACTTGCACCTGTGACAATGGTCTGTACTGCTGCAGATCCCCAGTCGGTGGAAGGGAGAAAGGCAGTTCAGGAATTAGCGCTGACTGAGCACCACCCGCAATCGCTTCTCTGCCGTCTTCCCGTGATATTGGGGGCATAGCCTGATCCCGTGGTTGCCACCACATAGCCGGCAATCGCGAACGCTTCAGCGTGCTGCTCGGACTTCACTCGGCGCACACTACAACGAGTCGTCTTTTCTGTAATGGGAAAAATACTCGACAAAAAAAACAATAGGGTCTAAAAGTTACCGCTGATTGTTGAGGTTTGGTTGGGTGGCGAGCGTGGCTCAAATTGAAGCTTCTTAGGAAGTGCTGGTCCTCTCCGATGGTAGCAAGACCAATTTGACGATTGGTCTCGTAACGTCTCCCTTCTCGGTACGTATTTCTGCCACTCTGACTCGTTTATCTTCGCCGTGGTGAACCTCGTCCTAGTCGCCATTCGTTTGAATGAAGGTTGAGCTCTCGAATAACAACCAAGTCGTCCACCTGAATGTCTGGTTGCAGTCGCTTACTTCGTCCGCTTTTGAAGCTCGTTCAAGTACTTGTTCTTCCACCGTTGACAAAACAAGTGATGCAGCGCCTTTATCTTGTGCCAGTCAGTGGTTCCACGCTGGAGGCATCAGTGGATGCGGCATGCAGCGGTCTTGAATTGAAACACGCTTCAATCCTTCATAGTAGTGTGGAAAAGTATTCGAAAGAATAATTAAAATTATATGCAATTTTTTGAAAGTGACACTTTTAACTCTTTAAACCTGCTTCCAATAAGCCACCCATGTGCGAAGCAGATGCTGGAATAAAATGCCAAGAAAGCTGTTGAAGAAAGTACTTGGACGTTACAAGCACCCGCTTCTCTTCTTGGTCGGTCTGGAACACCGAGTCCTGAGAAGGCCATTCCGCTCTACCTTCTTGCAGCCAAGAAGGGCCGTGCCACCACAACGAACTTCCAACAAAGTCGGGAGCTTCTACTCCACGACTTCTTAAGTCGGCTGGATTCGAGGACGAATCAACATGATACCAACTCCGTTGGCCAACCTTCTCTACGATTTTGGTTACCCTATGCAAAACAAATGTCGACCAAAAACATGGTGGCTTCCGTAGCCAAGTCAGAACGATTGTGGAATCAGTCCATAAGAAACCCTATAAGGATCGAAGGTCCAAGTTAGAAATCACTGATTCCACCATTTCCGCCAAAAGTACCGCACCACACAACTCCAAACGAGGCAGTGAGATGGTTTTTACCGGCGCAGATAGATAGCCGCCGCATACGCCTTTTCTGAAGCATCGCAGAATCCGTGGAGCTCCATCTTTGCGTTTTGTCACTATTTGAAATTTATCTAGTTCTATCGCATTGAAGTATAATTTATCCGAACGCGCATTCCATCGTGTACTGAGAGTCGTATATATGTTGCTTCAGGACTAGCGAAACATTTGGAAGCGATTCGTGAACGTCGTCGGCTAATTGCTGAAGCGTCCTTATTGCGAGATAAGGAGCGCAGTTTACCCCGAAAGTGACAGTATTCAATGGAAATTGACGAACTGGTTCACCTATTGAATCGCGAAATACTATTTTCTGAAATTTCCTCTGTTGAGGCTGAACTAGGATCTGGCGATACATTTTCTCTATGTCGCTGCTGAAAACGAATTTGAATAACCTCCATCGGAGGATGAGTATCGTCAGATCGCTTTGTAAAATAGATCCAGGCAGTAGCACATCATTGAGGCTTACTTCATTGTCAGACGGACAGGACGCCTTAAATACCATGATGGGGCAGGTAATAACAATCGGACCGGCCCTCATCCGGGATACTGGACACCTCAGTCATGTGACCCAGTTGTTGATACTCCTTGAGTACCCTAATATATTCCTCTCGTAAACAGGGATTTTTTGCCAAACGCCCTTCACTTCGAAAGAATTGCGAGAAAGCTATCTTTCGCGAGCACCCTAGGGAAACCTCTGTCGGAAAGTTCCGACGAAATGGTAACGAAACTATATATATCCCCGATTCGTCTCGCTTGGCAGTATCTTTAAAAACCTCCTCGCAGTAGTCCTCTAATTCCCAAAAGGCGCAAGCTGTCTATCCAGCGTTACCTCAGAATGAGACGCATGATGTCGTCGGTTTGGGTGAAGTCTTCCTTTCTGTCAGAATCCATCCGAAGACAGTCTCCTGAGCCAGCAATGAGCCAAGGACGTCCTTCCGTAGGCCGCCGAGCATTATTTGCGGATAAACGTCACCTCCTAGAACAATATCGACTTGTTCGTTCGCGAAAAACCGTATATCCGCCAGTCCAGGGGAACGAATGTTGTATAACAGAATTGATCTTGCAGGTCGGCAGATTTCCCGTCAGTTGAGGTAGCACTAGCGCCGTTGTCTGAATCATCACCAAACGATCGACCAGGGAGCCCAAGGTTATGGAACACGCCTGGCTGGTTTGCGCCGAAACCGTGTTGTTGATTCCAGACACCCGCGCATTCACTTTCCTCGTTGGCAGCTTAATTCGACGTCGAAGTCGTTCCGTCATGAACGAACACACAGATCCAGAATCAATGAGTGCTCTGGCCAAAAATATAGACCCACGATGTCTAATGTTGACCTGAGCTGTTTTCAGTAGAACCCCTTTGTTCGTGTTCGTAAAACACGACTGTACATGGGTGGGATTCTCAGTATTACTGCTGGAGGAACTGGTACCAGAAGTGGTAAGGATAGAACTAGTTCCGGACCCATTTGCCGAAGAATTTGAGAAAGTTGCTTCTTTCTGAAGGAGACATTTTTTGAAATCGTATGCTGTGTGCATCGCAATTACACAGCTTGCATTGATTTCTTGCCACACTCGCTTGAAAAGTTTGTACCGGCCTTCTAATGTGAAAGACAGTTTCTTCAGTCTGGAATCGACTTGTAAGATGTTATGGGCCCCTTCAGGCTTTTCTTTAAGATGGGCTTGTCTTGCCTATTTGCAACAGCGTCGTGTGCACTGGCTTTTGTGACGGAGCTTCAGTCTGGGGAGGGGTTCAATATACTGCTGCAGAACCAAGTCAACATCTATTAGACTGGGGGCCAAACAAGAAACTATATCTTTGCACACTAATGAAATCTACCAACAAGCCTGAGCGCCACTATTCAACCTCAGAATACCCTAAGCAACGCAGCCTGCATATGTTGTGTTTGACTGCTCTTTACCCACCCTACCATGGCTTTTAAGATCTAAATAAAGCCCCTTTAAAATACACAAACCACCAAGGAAATCAGACCAGAAGTATTAGTTTACAATTCCATTTTATAAAATTTATTTATTAAATTCAAGTCATATTTGTTGAGTGAATTCAGTATGACGCAAATAAACTTATGAGCTATATATAACAGCTTACAAAGAAAACTTCAATTATTATTTTGCTAACAATTAATTTTGGGTGTACTGCCAGCTGACAAAACTAACCTACCTCAACAAGTCATACATTATATGGCCATTGACCCTAGTTGCACTCTCCAATAAGTATGGGAACCATTACTCAATTCTATATTTTGCCAAAGTTTTTCTCTCAAAACGAAAGATCAAAAAAAAATTGCTAGTAACAAACAAAAACTACTCATCCCAATTATGTATGCTTGAGAGAATTGTACATACCTCCATACATACATAGAAAAAAAAGAGGTAACGAATAATTCGAAGCCAAAACAGAACTACCTCACGTTTGGGCGCATTCTAGTAGGTATGTATGCGCACAAGAATGCACATACAAATTTACAAACTAATATATGTATGTATGTACACTTCTTAACATCCCGATACAGGTCTTCAAAAAAAATAGGATCTATTAAACACTTTTTAAATATATTAAGAAAACTAAGTGAATAACTAACTACATGTATATGTATGTATATAAGAGATATTGCAAATTCACTTACACATTGTTTTTTTTTGTATGTATGTTCTGCAAAACTACAAAAACTACTCATCCCAATTATGTATGCTTGAGATAATTGTACATACCTACATACATAGAAAAAAAAGAGGTAACGAATAATTCGAAGCCAAAACAGAACTACCTCACGTTTGGGCGCATTCTAGTAGGTATGTATGCGCACAAGAATGCACATACAAATTTACAAACTAATATATGTATGTATGTAGACTTCTTAACATCCCGATACAGGTCTTCAAAAAAAATAGGATCAATTAAACACTTTTTAAATATATGTATTAAGAAAACTAAGTGAATAACTAACTACATGTATATGTACATATGTATATAAGAGATATTGCAACTTCACTTACACATTGTTTTTTTTTTTGTATGTATGTTCTGCGACGCAGTCCCACGAAGCGAAGAAGGCCTCCTTTGCTGTGCAAGTAGCTGCTTACATATACGTATGTTTGGGCATGGATATATTATATAACTATAAAAAATAAAAATAATTTCGACAAAAAAAATATATTTTATGCGACCTTTGTAAAGGTACTCATTTTATGACCGCCACCGTATTGCGCGCGAAGGTCGCGATAAAAGGGATCGAAGTAAAAACTCTCACTAGGAGCGTGAGTGAAAATATAAAACTAAAGACATTTTAAGAGTTTGAAAATTAAAGTTAAGATAACCTCTCCAGCATTATAACTTTAAGAGTTATAATTCATTGGTTTCCGAGTGAGCGCAAACAAAAGAAAAATTATAAAATGGGGATATATGTATAACATTTTGTGGAACTAGGTCAGCCTTGTCGGCTCACCACATGTCACCAATGTACATAGCCTAACTATGTACTTTAGTAAAGCGTTATGTACTTATTAATGTCAAATGATCGTACATGTAAACCGAAGAACATGAGTGATTCGAAATAAGTACGATCAAAATGCCATGAAATAAAATGAGAGTACTTAAATTAAATATTGAATTTAAGTAATTTTAAGTATTAAGGTAAATATTAAGGTAGAAATTAAGGTAAATATTAAAGTGGTATTACGAGGTTATTTTTACATTTAGTTTTTGACTTCTTCTTTTTTTTTTTTTTCCTTTTTTTTTTTTTTTTGATGGTGTTAAGATTAAATGTAATTTAAGTAGAATTTCCCTTTGATTTCAATTACTTCCCTTTCTGGTTTATATTTTCTAGCGATCGCTAGTTATTAAGGTTAATTATGCTCCTGGATTTTGATTAATAACCCAAAATAGGTACATGCATGCATGTGAATAAAATCAATTGAATATGTATAAAGAAATATGATCTAAAACTATCAAGAAATAGTATTGGGCGATGTAGCTGGATGTGGCTGGTACGGTTGGGGTACAATCTCTTGGTAGACACCGTTGTGTGTTTGTTGGGTGACATGCCGCCTTTTGGATACCGTGGGTGAGTCAGTCCACGCCACGGCAAAGAATTTCCGAATAAGTAGTCATTTATTTTCTGAAAAAAAGTACTATTGTTATCTCATGCGAGCTATTTCACTGGTTCTGGCTTCGGACACTATGTAAGGAAACGTAGTTATCTTACCAAGTGAAATTCTAAAGTTGAAAAACTGCTTGCAAATCTTTATTCAGGAACCTGGATACCTTTGAAACCGAACTTTTACCGCACTTCATTTTTTACCACACTTTTATGCATATGTATATTATCATACATGTATATGAAAAAAAATTCCAGTTAAATGATTTAATTGATTAACTGCATCCACACAGCGCGAGGGTTCCCAGAAAAAGAAAGAACACTCAGTCCGGAAATTAATCCTGAGGCCATATGGCCATCGTCTTTATCGATAAGTATTATCGGAAATCATATGGTATGAATGATGGATTGAAGGAAGATTTCGCTTGTGCTGAGTTTATTAAGCACTACAGGGTGTCGTAATAAAGGAAAGAGAAGTTAAAAAAAATTAAATGGGGTGAATGATTGCAATTCTTTATATGAATTTAGCTACGTTAATGAAGGAAGATAACTCAGTCATATTCCTACGGTACATACATCCCCCGCCTAAAGTGTTGGTGCGGTGTGTTATTAATGTTTATCTGCTTGCAGATCTTTTCTGTGATATACTCCTCGTTTTCCCGAGTCATCGTCTTCTAACTCATATAAACAGTAACCTTTGATTGCTATGACTTTCGCTTTTTTGAACTTTGGCGCAAATTTCGCGCAGAATTTCTTGCTGGCATCACTTAAAACAAAATTCCTGCGATAGACGTAATCTCCAACCTTAAATGTTTCTGCAGTACTTCGCAAATTATAACGTCTTGCCGAACTATCAAACGCTTTTTTAATATTTTCCATTACGGACATGCGTATTAACTCGAGCTTGTCTTTTCGGCTTAGAATGTTGTCATCTAGTGTTCCAAGTCTCCGAAGCAGGTTATATTCGTCAGCGTGCGAGGTCATTTGCTGTCCAACGAGAGCATAATATAGTGTGCAGCCAATCGATTGGTGGAAAGAACTTCTTAAAGCTTCCGCTATACTTGGTAAGTGCTTGTCCCACAAGGTTTGATCTTCTTTTACGTAGGCCCTTATTCCCGCAATTATGGATCGATTTACTCGTTCACTCGCATTCGCTTGAGGGCTATATAATGCTGTGTAAATGTGTCTAATTCCCCGTTCGGCGAGTAAGTTGTTAAATTGTAAGGATTTAAATTGTTTCCCGTTGTCACTCAAGATAATCTCCGGGGTACCAAAAATACTAAAGACTTGTTCATTTAGAAAATTGCAAATGGGCGGTGTGCTGAAATTTCTGAGAGCTTTAAGTAAGGTGAACTTTGTTAAATGGTCTAAAACTATCAGAATCCCTGTATTACCCTGCTTAGACCTAGGGTAAGAACCTAACAAATCAATGTATAGCTTCTGAAATGGGCGCTGCACTGCATATTGTGCTAACATAGGGGGACGTAAAGTGATGTTTGGCGCTTTGCTCCGCCGACAATTATCGCATTGGCCAATGAACTCTTTAACGTCAACTGTCATGTTAGGCCAGTATAAGTTCCTTCTCAACCGCTCTAACGTCTTTGCAATTCCGCCATGACACTTCGTTGGCGGGCAGTGGGCATTTTCTATAACATCTCGTACAAGATTTTTCGGAATCCATAATTTCCAGTTATAAGTTTCCCGCTCCGGATTTCCATTAGCATGTTCTGTTCTTTTATAAACCAGGTTATCTAGGACTTGTAAGTCAGGTAAACGACTCGCATTGCTATGTACGTGGTTAAATAACTTCATATACTCTTCGCACTTGAACTCGGACGACTCTATATCTACTAGCGGACGGACTTCTAACTCACTGACTTCTTAAAAATTTTGGCGGGATAAACTGTCGGGTACTACGTTTTGCGATCCTTTTCGATGCTCTATGTTGAAACGATATCCTTGCAGTTTTAGGGACCATCGGTCTAGTCTCGTGTATAGATCAGTCTGACGCATAAGCCATTGTAGGCTGGCATGGTCAGTCACAATTGTGAAATCTTGGCCTTAAACATAGGCGCGAAATTTCTTTAGGCTGAGGATAGCCGCAAGGCATTCCAGCTCAGTAACGCTGTAGTTACTTTGGGCCTTGTTGAGTTTTTGTGAGAAGTGTGCGATTGGAACTTCCACGCCATTCTCATTTTTCTGTGCCAAAATCGCACCAACACCAAGTTTAGAAGCGTCACATTGTATTATGAAGGGTTTTTCATAATTCGGACTTGCTAATACCGGAGCTGAACAAAGCATTTCTTTTAAAAAGTCGAAAGCCCTTTGCGCATCATCGTTCCAAACAAAACCTCTTCCTTTCTTTAACAAATTAGTTAATGGGGTTGTGATGGAGGCGAAGTTATCCACGAAGCGGCGGTACCAACCGGCCATTCCAAGGAAACGCCTGAGTTGCCTTACACTAGTTGGTACTGGGTAATTGGTCACGGCCGAAATTTTATCCGGATCTGTTCGTAATGTTCCGTTCCCTACAATATAGCCCAGGTACTTTACTTCCCTGATGCAGAATTTGCTTTTATCTACGTTGATAGTCAAACCAGCTTTTCTTAAATGATGGGCAACTTCGGAAAGGACGGACATATGACTGCGAAAATCTTCTGACAGTATAAGGAGATCATCTAAGTAGACGAACACCTGGTTCTTCAATATGGGTGGAATGACGCGATCCATTAAGCGGCAAAGTGCTTGCGGGGCGTTGCATAAGCCGAAAGGCATTACGCAATAACGGTACAACGGACGATTGGGGACTGTAAAACAAGTGTAACCTCGAGAGTTTTCGGACAGGGGAATTTGCCCAAAGGCTCGAGGAAGATCTAGTGAACTTATGTATTTGGCCTTGGGTATTCTGCTTAATATACCATCAATGTGTGGAAGGGGATATGCGTCCTTGACGGTAACGCTATTAACTTTCCTAGAGTCAACACAGACGGACTTTATTTGGCTTTTTCACTAGCACAACCGGACTGGACCATGGACTATTAGGAGACTCTTCGATTACACCTAAATTAAGCATTTCGCCAATTTCAGCATGAACTAATTTTTCTATAGCTGGGGAAATGGGAAAATATTTCTGCTTGATCGGACGGACATTGGGCTGGAGTTCTATAACATACTCCATAAGGGCCGTTTTCCCTAAGCCTTCCTTCTCACTACTCGGGAATCTGTTTTTAACTAGTATTAACTGACGCTGTTGCTCCTCATTTAAGAAAAGGGTGATATCATCAGTTTTTAAATCCAGGGTAACCTCGGATATAATATGCGGCGCGATTCGAAATTTAATCCAAAAATCTACTCCCAGAATAATCTTTTGTGACATGCTAGGGATAACGTAAAATGAAATGGTTTCGCTTTTACCTTCAAACTTGACATTTAAATCTATGACACCAAAAACTACTTGTTTATTACCGTCCGCTGTACAAACAGACGTTTTATGCTGGCGTAATTTTCTTTGTTTGCAAATATCTTCGGCTAGCTTTGATCCTACACAGGATACTTGCGCTCCACTATCCAAAAGTCCTAAATACTCTGAATCGAGGACTTCAATCTTTGCATAGGGTCTTAAGTCTGAGGATTTTTGTGCTATAGAGTTAACGAAGTTTTTTAAAGACTTGCGTTTTGCTTGAACATTTCGCCAAAACTCTTTTATGTGGCGGGACGATCGACTAACTGGCGAAGTTACCTTACTGTCGGTTTTGAAAATACGGTCTCTAATGGCGATATAATTTTTCAGACGAACAGCATACGGTATGATTTTGCGGACAGACGAACTAGTTTCCAAAGGTTCGTCCGGGCGTATGGTTGACGTTACGCAACTATTTGTGTCTGACTTTTCGGGACGTATGAGTTAAATTGTTTTCCCTAACTCTTCTGGTCTTTGCGAGGATTCGGTTTCGAAACCTCGCTCGCTTTGGAGTTTCCCGAACAGAAATCGCACTTTGATCGGAACACATTGGGTTTTCCACAACCATAGCAAAATATGGTTCGTTCTTCAAAGCAATCTAAATATTTGTGTCCTTCGCTTCGGCAGTTCCAGCAGACTAATTTGTTATGAATTGATCTTTTTGACATTTCGTCAATGTCGCATTTCAACTCATCGAGTACTTCGTCATCATATTGAACTTCGTTGGTGTAACGTCGGTTTGCTGTTGGCGCTAAATTTGCGGATTTGCTGAGTTCGATTGCAAGGCTTTCACTCTTCAAACAAAGCCTCCTCAGTTCAGCAAGTGAATTAATTGGCAAATACAGTAACTGCTGTCTAACGCGCGGGCGTAAATTGTGCTGCAAAATTTTTACCAGCTCGCTTTCTATCAAAGGGGTATGCAAAGGTTCTGCTAGCTTTAGCACCGCGTTACGAAATTCGTCAAAACTCTCACTAGTGCCTTGCTTTCTACTACGAATAAGCTCTTTCATTTCAAAGTCACTCTTGTGTTGCTGAAAATTGGTACGAAGTGGCTGACAAAGAGATGTCCATGTAACGCGTTCTACAGAGCGACGATATCTCCAATACCAATCTTTAGCATCTTTGGTAAAGAGACTCTGGACATGCTCACAGAGGAGGCTAAAATTCCCTCCAAGGGTGTCTATCACTTGGCATTCAATGCGATAAAGGAAACTGTCGACGGGTATGCGGGTTGATCCATCAAACGTGATGCCCCAACTTGAAATGAGTTGTGCAATTCTAGAATTAGGAACGCTGGGCATATCGCTGAAACGTAACTGGTCCACAGCACGATAAAAATTTTGATCTGAATTGTTTGGCAAGTGTGGAATATCCCTTGGCCAGGACGGGGTCGAATTATGTGGCGGAGGAATCGGGGGCGTATTATTCTCATTTGGGCTAACATTTCCGGTGGGTGGAGCTAACTGTGCATTTATAGTTCGGGTATTCAAGTTCATCCTGCTCAATATATTAGCTAGGATGGTATCGAGTTTTTGCTCAATCAACTGAGAAACACGGTTTTCTAAATCATTGAACATAGTAGCCTGTCTGGCGGATAGTACTGCGGTCACTAAATTCCTAACGCGGCTGTCTTCATTGTTACTGCTGGCGTCTTGCGAATTGGTGGCAGGAAAGCACGATGCACCTTCACAAGCTGATTCCTGCTCCTGACTGTTTGAAAGCAGTTCTTTCCCCGTTTGGTCAGCCTGAAAAGTAGCTCGGGTTCGGGGTCGAGTTCCCGTATTCTGCCGAAAGTCCCAGCTACTACATTTGGCTCGGCATTGAGGGCACGAGGCGTTTCGTTTTAGCCAATTGAGAAGACACGGTCTATGAAAGCGATGGGAGCACAAAGTAGTCAACACATCACTCTGATCACAAAGCGTTTCTCTACAAATACTGCATACATTAGCCTAAGATGGCATGAACTCATTGCTATTGCGAACCGACATCGCAATTGAAATCATATAAACGAGCCTAAACTGAAACGAGCAAACGGAACCAAAAAAAATAGTTTCCTAACAAAATATTAACCAGTAAAAAAATACCTATTGAGGGATAAAAATTAAGAACAAAAAATGTTCACCGAAGAACACGATATCCTCCAACTAGTCAATTCAAAATCTCAGGTGATGTAATTTACATAAGAATGTCAATGATAAAATATTTATTCAGACAAAAGATTTGATGTGCTTATATCTAAATAATATCAATATTAAATGCTTAATAATTTATCTAGATCAGCAGAATAATGACAGCAAAATAAAGCTAAAATAAACTGCAGCAAAAAAAAATAATAATATCCAAAAGAAATTTGGTCTGACTCCCTGGAGGTGAGGTAATAAAATTTGGCTAGGGCAATTCCAGGCAAACGGTAGTGGAAGCTCAAGACTTGTGGCATAGAAAAAAAAACAATCTACTCAAAAATTACACAAATCTAAACAAAATAAGAATACGTCTCGAAATGGGATTTGAGACAAAGCGAATTATCAAAACCCTTCCAAAAAAATTTGTTGGTAGTTGTGCTATCGGTTAGCTAGCTGACATATAGTCGAGCCACAACTAAATTTCCAGAGAGCTTATTTAAATAAATTTAGAAAAAAAAACTCAAAAATTCGCAAAAAATTTAAACAGCATATATAAATACATATACACCTAATTTGTAGCGGTCAGATCGGTAGACATAAAGCCTTTAGGAATCCGCAATTCCGGCTACAAAATTGGTATACAACTATATAACCGTTCACAATAAACCAATATGTGTGTCAATTGAACTGGACAAAGCAAGTGGCATATAGCTGTCAGCTTTGAAATTCCAAAATACAATCCACTATAAATTGCAGACGGACGAAAATATTCCAACAGGGAATAACTCAAGGGGACTACAAGCTATTAGGGTTACTCAAAGTACACCACTCGAGCCCCACGTTGGGCGCCATTTTCTGTTATGGGCCCCTTCAGGATTTTCTTTAAGATGGGCTTGCCTTGCCTGTTTGCAACAGCGTCGTGTGCACTGGCTTTTGTGCCGGAGCTTCAGTCTGGGGAGGGGTTCAATATACTGCTGCAGAACCAAGTCAACATCTAGTAGACTGGGGGCCAAACAAGAAACTATATCTTTGCACACTAATGAAATCTACCAACAAGCCTGAGCGCCACTATTCAACCTCAGAATACCCTAAGCAACGCAGCCTGCATATGTTGTGTTTGACTGCTCTTTACCCACCCTACCATGGCTTTTAAGATCTAAATAAAGCCCCATTAAAATACACAAACCACCAAGGAAATCAGACCAGAAATATTAGTTTACAATTCCATTTTATAAAATTTATTTATTAAATTCAAGTCATATTTGTTGAGTGAATTCAGTATGACGCAAATAAACTTATGAGCTATATATAAAAGCTTACAAAGAAAACTTCAATTATTATTTTGCTAACAATTAATTTTAGGTGTACTGCCAGCTGACAAAACTAACCTACCTCAACAAGTCATACATTATATGGCCATTGACCCTAGTTGCAAACTCCAATAAGTATGGGAACCATTATTAAATTCTATATTTTGCCAAAGTTTTTCTCTCAAAACGAAGGATCAAAAAAAAATTGCAAGTAACAAACAAAAACTACTCATCCCAATTATGTATGCTTGAGATAATTGTACATACCTACATACATAGAAAAAAAAGAGGTAACGAATAATTCGAAGCCAAAACAGAACTACCTCACGTTTGGGCGCATTCTAGTAGGTATGTATGCGCACAAGAATGCACATACAAATTTACAAACTAATATATGTATGTATGTAGACTTCTTAACATCCCGATACAGGTCTTCAAAAAAAATAGGATCAATTAAACACTTTTTAAATATATGTATTAAGAAAACTAAGTGAATAACTAACTACATGTATATGTATGTATATAAGAGATATTGCAAATTCACTTACACATTGTTTTTTTTTTTGTATGTATGTTCTGCGACGCAGTCCCACGAAGCGAAGAAGGCCTCCTTTGCTGTGCAAGTAGCTGCTTACATATACGTATGTTTGGGCATGGATATATTATATAACTATAAAATAAAAAATAAAAATAATTTCGACAAAAAAACATATTTTATGCGACCTTTGTAAAGGTACTCATTTTATGACCGCCACCGTATTGCGCGCGAAGGTCGCGTTAAAAGGGATCGAAGTAAAAACTCTCACTAGGAGCGTGAGTGAAAATATAAAACTAAAGACATTTTAAGAGTTTGAAAATTAAAGTTAAGAGAACCTCTCCAGCATTATAACTTTAAGAGTTATAATTCATTGGTTTCCGAGTGAGCGCAAACAAAAGAAAAATTATAAAATGGGGATATATAACATTTTGTGGAACTAGGTCAGCCTTGTCGGCTCACCACATGTCACCAATGTACATAGCCTAACTATGTACTTTAGTAAAGCTTTATGTACTTATTAATGTCAAATGATCGTACATGTAAACCGAAGAACATGAGTGATTCGAAATAAGTACGATCAAAATGCCATGAAATAAAATGAGAGTACTTAAATTAAATATTGAATTTAAGTAATTTTAAGTATTAAGGTAAATATTAAGGTAGAAATTAAGGTAAATATTAAAGTGGTATTACGAGGTTATTTTTACATTTAGTTTTTGACTTCTTCTTTTTTTTTTTTTTTCCTTTTTTTTTTTGTTGTTGTTAAGATTAAACGTAATTTAAGTAGAATTTCCCTTTGATTTCAATTACTTCCCTTTCTGGTTTATATTTTCTAGCGATCGCTAGTTATTAAGGTTAATTATGCTCCTGGATTTTGATTAACCCACGAAAGTAGGTACATGCATGCATGTGAATAAAATCAATTGAATATGTATAAAGAAATATGATCTAAAACTATCAAGAAATAGTATTGGGCGATGTAGGTGGATGTGGCTGGTACGGTTGGGGTACAATCTCTTGGTAGACACCGTTGTGTGTTTGTTGGGTGACATGCCGCCTTTTGGATACCGTGGGTGAGTCAGTCCACGCCACGGCAAAGAATTTCCGAATAAGTAGTCATTTATTTTCTGAAAAAAAGTACTATTGTTATCTCATGCGAGCTATTTCACTGGTTCTGGCTTCGGACACTATGTAAGGAAACGTAGTTATCTTACCAAGGGAAATTCTAAAGTTGAAAAACTGCTTGCAAATCTTTATTCAGGAACCTGGATACCTTTGAAACCGAACTTTTACCGCACTTCATTTTTTACCACACTTTTATGCATATGTATATTATCATACATGTATATGAAAAAAAATTCAAGTTAAATGATTTAATTGATTAACTGCATCCACACAGCACGAGGGTTCCCAGAAAAAGAAAGAACACTCAGTCCGGAAATTAATCCTGAGGCCATATGGCCATCGTCTTTATCGATAAGTATTATCGGAAATCATATGGTATGAATGATGGATTGAAGGAAGATTTCGCTTGTGCTGAGTTTATTAAGCACTACAGGGTGTCGTAATAAAGGAAAGAGAAGTTAAAAAAAATTAAATGGGGTGAATGATTGCAATTCTTTATATGAATTTAGCTACGTTAATGAAGGAAGATAACTCAGTCATATTCCTACGGTACATACATCCCCCGCCTAAAGTGTTGGTGCGGTGTGTTATTAATGTTTATCTGCTTGCAGATCTTTTCTGTGATATACTCCTCGTTTTCCCGAGTCATCGTCTTCTAACTCATATAAACAGTAACCTTTGATTGCTATGACTTTCGCTTTTTTGAACTTTGGCGCAAATTTCGCGCAGAATTTCTTGCTGGCATCACTTAAAACAAAATTCCTGCGATAGACGTAATCTCCAACCTTAAATGTTTCTGCAGTACTTCGCAAATTATAACGTCTTGCCGAACTATCAAACGCTTTTTTAATATTTTCCATTACGGACATGCGTATTAACTCGAGCTTGTCTTTTCGGCTTAGAATGTTGTCATCTAGTGTTCCAAGTCTCCGAAGCAGGTTATATTCGTCAGCGTGCGAGGTCATTTGCTCTCCAACGAGAGCATAATATAGTGTGCAGCCAATCGATTGGTGGAAAGAACTTCTTAAAGCTTCCGCTATACTTGGTAAGTGCTTGTCCCACAAGGTTTGATCTTCTTTTACGTAGGCCCTTATTCCCGCAATTATGGATCGATTTACTCGTTCACTCGCATTCGCTTGAGGCGAGTAAGTTGTTAAATTGTAAGGATTTAAATTGTTTCCCGTTGTCACTCAAGATAATCTCCGAACCATTATTTACTAAAAAACTATTCAAAATATATCAATTCATTTGGGATAATTTCGCAAAAGCGACCTTACCAAGTAAATGGCTCAGCACATCTTCATCACCTCCATACGCGCTGTGTTCATTTGTATGAGCACATATATGTATGTATGTAAATATGTCAACAAATTCTGTCGCATTTGAACAACAGTGTTGGTCGTCACTGCATTTGCAACACATTTGCCGCGATTTCTAGTTGGAGTAGGAAATCTACTACCTTGAGAAAAATAGCAACAAATTGATAATACATTTTGGCTTTCAGGCTACTTAAAAAAGGTATTACCCAATATATTAACTTAATATTTGTTATGCACCTAAATATTATTTATTTTATCCCAGTTATATGTCTCTGAGTGATAAAAACGTACCTTTTTGTACTACTACTTGTTTTCCTCGGCCTACTACAAAAGAAAAAATAATTTCACCCAACTCTAATTTATGGTGGTGATTTATTGCTTTCGTCACGCAGCAGAATTGTTGAAAGTCGGAGCAGAAGCCAACATTTAGAGTAGAGGGGTAGTTGCGGGCAAGTGAACAAGTGTGCATTTGTATTTTAATATGTACGCACATATTTGTGTTCACATAAATATGTATGCGTTTGTCTTTTAGCTTGCACATAAGATTAATTTTAGGCATTCACTAGTTTGATCGACTATCTTATACATAGTCCATGCATACATACATACATACATAAGTATATATGTACATATACAATGTACATAATGTATGATATTGAATTCATTTTTGAGATGCAAAATGCCGACGGCAATTCGATATCAAAAATATGCAATTCTCATATTTGTTTACATAATTGAATTAGGTATTAGCTGAAAATTAAAATAATGCATATAAACATTCTTCATGAAATAAGTGCCGAATTGGCGAAAGAATTATTTTCTTATATTCCCAGCATTTTTCTTATTCGTTGCTGCATTTACCGTTCGTTTTTTGGCTAACTCTAATTCTTGTTTTGTTTTCGTCTTCGTCGATCATATGCAGCCTGCCTCCGCAAACATCCCGCTGCACATTTGTGAAATTTATATTTTTCTCATTTTCGCTATGGTATGTACCCTCGAGCTATGGTGGAAATATTGTTTGCAGCCGCTGTGCCTGCAAGTTTTTGTGGTGTGTACCCCCGACTTGTGGTGGCTGCGAGTCTGCTCGTGGTGTGTACCTCCGAGCTGAGGTATGTTCCCCCGAGTAGAATCGCAAATTTTATTCACAATGAAAGCCGGAGTCATTTTTTTCCTTCTCATTTCTTATAAGTTCTCTGTCTGTACTCTTAAATTTTAAATATCTTTAAGGTTTCTTTTCTGAACCCACTTCACGTGCAAATAAACCATATTTTCAATAAAATCCTATTTACAAACTTCAATTTTCTATTCCGAAAATTCAAGACAAAGTTACCGAATTTTTTGCAAAACATTTGAATTAATGTTGCCAAATAAATATTGGTGCTATTACCTTTAACGTGCAGAAACAGCTGGTGAAGATGTTATGTCAGTATGATGATGATTGAAAAGGAAATTAGATCTGAGTAAAATATCTTAAATTCATCTTAATTGAACCACGTAACTACCCTTATTTTTCAAAGATAAATCCGCTCGCATGTCGACATTACCTTCGTCCTCCGCTCCATGGCGGTGTTTACATGTGATCTGGGAAAAATATTGTTATTTGTAATTAATACCAGTTTTCAATATTTTTTTTATGATATACACATATGGATGGTTAAATAAAACAAGTTTTATCTTTATATTATCTTTTCCATCATGCACCCCCACAGAAATAGTTAAATTTCAATTAGATTGCGCATGTTCGACATTTGCATCTATGATTTGGAACTTGAATGAATATGGACATTGATGTATTCTTTGTTTCCATTCAACAAAAATTTTTACTATACTTCACTCTTAAAAGTAATTCACTTTACTCCCTTTTTCCAATGGTGCCTCTGTAGCCATCTTCTCCCGAGAAATTAATGCCGGCTTGGGTGCGCAATATCTGCAAGTTTGAATAAAATTATATAAAATTATATATAATTGAATTAGGTATTAGCTGAAAATTAAAATAATGCATATAAACATTCTTCATGAAATAAGTGCCGAATTGGCGAAAGAATTATTTTCTTATATTCGTTGCTGCATTTACCGTTCGTTTTTTGGCTAACTCTAATTCTTGTTTTGTTTTCGTCTTCGTCGATCATATCCAGCGCCTGCCTCCGCAAACATCCCGCTGCACATTTGTGAAATTTATATTTTTCTCATTTTCGCTATGGTATGTACCCTCGAGCTATGGTGGAAATATTGTTTGCCGCCGCTGTGGCTGCAACTTTTTGTGGTGTGTACCCCCGACTTGTGGTGGCTGCGAGTCTGCTCGCGGTGTGTACCTCCGAGCTGAGGTATGTTCCCCCGAGTAGTATCGCAAATTTTATTCACAATGAAAGCCGGAGTCATTTTTCTCCTTCTCATTTCTTATAAGTTCTCTGTCTGTACTCTTAAATTTTAAATATCTTTAAGGTTTCTATTCTGAACCCACTTCACGTGCAAATAAACCATATTTTCAATAAAATCATATTTACAAACTTCAATTTTCTATTCCGAAAATTCAAGACAAAGTTACCGAATTTTTTGCAAAACATTTGAATTAATGTTGCCAAATAAATATTGGTGTTATTACCTTTAACGTGCAGAAACAGCTGGTGAAGATGTTATGTCAGTATGATGATGAATGAAAAGGAAATTAGATCTGAGTAAAATATCTTAAATTCATCTTAATTGAACCACGTAACTACCCTTATTTTTCAAAGATAAATCCGCTCGCATGTCGACATTACCTTCGTCCTCCGCTCCATGGCGGTGTTTACATGTGATCTGGGAAAAATATTGTTATTTGTAATTAATACCAGTTTTCAATATTTTTTTTATGATATACACATATGGATGGTTAAATAAAACAAGTTTTATCTTTATATTATCTTTTCCATCATGCACCCCCACAGAAATAGTTAAATTTCAATTAGATTGCGCATGTTCGACATTTGCATCTATGATTTGGAACTTGAATGAATATGGACATTGATGTATTCTTTGTTTCCATTCAACAAAAATTTTTACTATACTTCACTCTTAAAAGTAATTCACTTTACTCCCTTTTTCCAATGGTGCCTCTGTAGCCATCTTCTCCCGAGAAATTAATGCCGGCTTGGGTGCGCAATATCTGCAAGTTTGAATAAAATTAGTTAAAATATATGTACGTGTCGAAATTTCTATTGTTCAGGCCAGCAGCCTGAACCAGTTTACTGATGGGTATTTTTCATCGTTTTTCTCAGGCTGATTTACTGCTGGGAATCAGCCTTGTTTCAAAAATAATGGTTTTGCGTAATTGCCTGCCATTGGCTAAAATTTTGTCAATCGATTGAACGGGATAGGAAAAAATCCGTGAATCACTCCGTTTTTGACCGACGACCAGAAGCCAGCAGCAGATTGTAACAGCAAACTCCAGCCAACACCAGGAAATCCATTTACAAGTGTAAGTGTAATTTTTAACGTGTTATTTTTTCTTCTGTAGTATACATACATATATTCCAATTTGTTAACAAATTAATATCCATATTTGACAATTCGTCCTAATACGAATTCCTTCCTCTTTTATTTCATTTAAAAACGGACTGTCCACGATACCAAGGGAATTGCGACAGTTTCGTCCATGGTCCTTCGTCGCGGTTGGAAAGGAACCAACGTTTTCAGATCAAGGTCTCATAATAATTATTCTCGCGCAGATTTTACCAACACCAAAGGAAAATACTCACCGAAATTGCAAGTAAAACTCAAGTGTCGACTCAAGGAGATTTGGACAGACATACATCAGCAAATTGGACACCCTCATACATACCAATACATAACATAAAATTCGAAAGGTATGTGTTTTGATTTCAAATAGGTTGACATATACATATAAGTGATTTCACGAGACAAAAATATCGAAAATACTTATATTTGTACAACGTTCGAGTGACTTTGTGGTGTTATTACAAAATTCATTTAGTGCAGTTTCGGTTGGCGCCATTAAATATCGAAAATCGCTTTAAAGTGCGTGTTGTTAGTGTTTTCTAATTTCATATTTTTGAATTGATGAAATTTCAATATAGCGACTTTAAATTTTACTATCAATCACATTTATCAACAATTCACTTTTTCAAAGCACAGCACTTAGAAAAATAAATAATATTACATCGTCCACACAAAGTCACTGCATGCAACAACCCGGTGAATTTAATATATTGGTATTCATACTAGTATCTAAATAATAACAATAATAATGTTTATTGTGTTAGCCGACTCAAGGTCAATTGAAAACTCAAATTTTGGTTTTTGTCGATTTCGATTGCTCTTCAGGGTAACTATTTAATAATAACAACCCCCATGGGGAGCAATGGGGTACAGTGGTGCTTCTGGGTATGCGGTTACAGTTGCACGACTGTACTCAATTCCTACTCTTACGTACACGTTCGTGCACCCTGGGCAACGTGAGCAACCCATGTGCGAGATACGGTAACCAGCCCGTGTGGAGCCATGGGTCACGGCTGATAGAGCGGGAGCTTTAGTGGAGCCACTCCGATATATTCGGTTTAAGGGTCTACTAAAGTCCGCAGCGTCTGTTCACCAGGAGGTGCGGCTGCAAGCGGGTGTCTGTCTTGGAGGAAGCGGCTCGCTATATAAACGAACTTAAAATTTCCAGCCCCAGCAATGGGTTGTGCGCAGGGCTTGGAACCCGCCACGTAAAAACAACTTCCCATGAAAAGGATAACAAAGCCTCGGATGAGACCCCCCTTTTTTGATGACGACCACGGCAAACGTTTTAAGGACAATGATTTGAGGCCATGCACCTGGAATGTCCGGACCCTTAATTGGGAAGGTGCCTCTGCCCGGCTGGTTGATGTCCTCAGCAGAGCAAAGGCTGACATCACCGCCATCCAAGAGATGCGATGGACGGGGCAATGGAAAAAAGTGATAGGCCCTTGCGACATCTACTACCGCTGCCATGTAAAGGAGCGCAAATTTGGTGTCGGATTTGTGGTGGGAGAGAGACTGCGCCGTGAAGTACTGTCGTTCACTCCGGTGGATGAACGTCTCGCCACAATCCGCATCAAGGGGAGATTCTTCAACATCTCCCTGATTTGCGCCCACGCCCCGACGGAAGAGAAGGACGATGGGACCAAAGATCGCTTCTACGATCTCCATGGCCGTATGAGCGGTGCCCCCACCACGATATAAAAATCGGGCTTGGTGATTTCAATGCCAAGGTGGGCAAGGGCATCTTTGGTTCCACTGTCGGAAAATTCAGTCTCCACGACGAAACGTCTGATAACGGATTGAGACTGATTGACTTCGCCGGGGCCCGAAACATGGTAGTCTGCAGTACCAGGTTCCAGCATAGGAGAATACATGAGGCTACGTGGCTGTCTCCAGATGGTAAGACACGAAACCAAATCGACCATGTTGTGATAGACGGAAGGCACGCTTCCAAGTGCGCACGATCCGAGGAGACAACATTGACGCGGATCATTGCATTGTTTCAGCTAAGATCCGCACGCGCCTCTGTGCAGCAAAAAGCGCACGCAAATAGACATAAGGAAAGCTCGACGTCGGAAAGCTGCAATCGCAACAGACAGCCACCCATTTCGCCACTCAACATGCACTCCTGCTCTCTGAGAGCAATAATCAACAGAATGATATTTGCGAGCAGTGCAACCATATTTCTCGCTGTCTACATACCGCCGCTGAAGAATCCATCGGCTTTCAGCGAGCACGAAAGACCTACTGGTATGACGAGGAATGTCGCGCTACGGAACGTAAAGACGCTGCCTACAGAGCCACACTGCGATCGGGCGCAACGCGAGCTGTGCGGGAGCGTTATCGTGAGTTGAAGAAGGAAGCAAGACGCATTTTTCGCGATAAAAAGAGAGAGGCCGAAATGCGTGAGTGCGAGGAGCTTGAGATTATGGCCGACAGGAATAGCGACCGAAAATTTTTTCAGAAAGTACGGCGGCTAACAGAAGGTTTCAAGACCAGGGCGAATTCCTGTAAGAATGAAAACGGCGACCTGGTGACTGATGTCCACAGCATACTTAAATTATGGAGGGAGCACTTCTTCACACTGCTTAATGGAAGCAGGTGCAACAACGATGGACAAGATGTTGAACCCGAATCCCCAATCAATGATGATGGACGTGATGTACCATCACCCGACTTTGACGAAATTCGGAAAGCGATAGCACGGCTGAAGAACAAAGCCCCCGGGGCTGACAGGTTACCAGCTGAGTTATTTAAGTACGGCGGAAAGGAGCTGGTTAAGTGCATGCACGAGCTCATCTCTAGAATGTGGTCGGAAGAACGCATGCCTGCTGATTGGAACTTAAGTGTGCTCTGCCCAATCCCCAAAAAGGGTGATCCTGCAGTCTGTGCCAATTATCGCGGGATTAGTCTTCTTAACATCGCCTATAAGGTTCTGTCAAGTGTATTGTGTGAAAGACTTAAGCCCACCGTCAATGAACTGATTGGACCTTATCAGTGTGGCTTTAGACCTGGTAAATCTACCACCGACCAGATATTCACAATACGCCAGATCTTGGAAAAGACCCGAGAAAGAATAATCGACACACACCACCTTTTTGTCGACTTCAAAGCCGCCTTCGACAGTACGAAAAGAAGTTTCCTATATGCCGCAATGTCTGAATTTGGGATCCCGGCAAAACTTATACGGCTATGTAAAATGACGTTGGGCAACACCAAGAGCTCCGTCAGAATTGGGAATAACCTCTCCGAGCCGTTTGATACCAAACGAGGTTTCAGACAGGGTGACTCTTTGTCGTGCGATTTCTTTAACCTGATGCTGGAGAAGATAATTCGAGCCGCAGAACTAAATCGGTCAGGCACCATCTTTCATAAGAGTGTGCAATTGCTGGCGTACGCCAATGATATTGACATCATCGGCCTTAACAACCGCGCAGTTAGTTCTGCCTTCTCCAAACTGGATAGAAAAGCGAAGCGAATGGGACTGGAGGTGAACGAGGGCAAGACGAAGTATCTCCTGTCATCAAATAGACAGTCGGCACATTCACGACTAGGATCTAACATCACTGTTGACAGCTACAACTTTGAAAAAGTAGAGGACTTCGTTTACTAAGGAACCAGCATTAACACCAATAACAGTGTGAGCCTTGAAATCCAACGCAGAATCTCTCTTGCCAACAAGTGCTACTTCGGACTGAGTAGGCAGTTGCACAGTAAAGTCATCTTTCGACGGACCAAAACCATACTCTATAAGTCTCTCATCATGCCCGTCCTATTGTATGGTGCAGAAGCATGGACGAGGAAAACATCAGATGAGAGGGCTCTTGGATTTTTCGAGAGAAAGATTCTTCGAAAGATTTATGGACTTTGCGTCGGCGAATACCGTGTACGATGGAACGATGAGCTGTACGAGCTGTGCAATGACGTAAATATAGTGCAGCGGATTAAGACTCAGCGGCTCCTCTGGCTAGGGCACGTCGTTCGAATGGATGAAATAGCTCCAGCCCTGAAGGTTGTTGACGCGGTACCCGCGGGTGGTAGCAGAGGAAAAGGAAGACCTCCTCTGCGTTGGAAAGACCAAGTGGAAAAAGACTTGGCTATACTTGGGATTTCCAATTGGCGCCAGTTAGCACGAAATAGGGACAGCTGGCGTGCTATGTTGACTTCGGCCAAAATCGCTTAGGCGTTAATGCGCCAATTAAGTAAGTAAGTAACATATAAATACAATTAACAATAATTTTTACAATAACGTACATATAAATATACATAATAACCATTACAAACATACATACTTTTTTACACGTCCTCACTGTTTAACGTGGAGTTTCGTACTAAATTTGTTGTCAATAAGTGCCTGTTCAAGTGAGCACAATTATCAGTGTCCGTTTTGTAGTTCAATCTTATGTTTGTCAGTGTGTTAATTATGTGTAGCATTTCTAAAATAAAGCGTTGGCCATAGTGTTGTTTTCTTTTTGTAATATACTGGTGTCGTCTAAATTTGGAGAGTGACCGCTGGCTGCACAGTGGGCCATGAGTGCTGTTTTCTGAAAGTCGGTATTATGGCACTGTTTGAAATCCAACTTATGTTGTGCCAGTCTGGGTTTTAATTTAGACTTCGTTGTTCCTATGTAAACCTTATGACATATTTCATTGTCTTTACTGTTGCACGGGATTTTATAAATAATGTTATTTTTATGTTTTAGTTATCGTTGCTTTGGTTTTATTGAATAAATTTTTTAAAATATTTGGAGGTTTATGTGTTTATATTTCATCTTTGTTGTAGCAATTTGATATCGTTTAGCGTTCTAATATTTGAGGTGGTGGGGTGCAATAACACCATACGTAAATGTAAATGGAAATAAAGCCATTACAGCTTTATTGCGCTTTTGAAAATGGGTACTTAGAAAAACTAAGAAAACTATTCCAGACGGAGGGTCGGCGCGCCGGGACGCGAAGGAGAGTCAGCGCGGACCGGCCAAACTATCCTGATATACTCACATTTTTCTTTTAAATATATCGAATAAATTCGGAAATATTAAGTTACCATGTTTTTATTTTATTAGTTACAAATTTTTATGGGCAATCACTGAGCTTATGTACTTATGTACATATATTTTAACAAAATCGAACAAAAAACTTGTCCAAAATGATTGAAAAATATTACTTAGAACTACATCAACACTTTAAATATACATAAATTAACAACTAGTTTGATCGACTATCTTATACATAGTCCATGCATACATACATACATACATAAGTATATATGTACATATACAATGTACATAATGTATGATATTGAATTCATTTTTGAGATGCAAAATGCCGACGGCAATTCGATATCAAAAATATGCAATTCTCATATTTGTTTACATAATTGAATTAGGTATTAGCTGAAAATTAAAATAATGCATATAAACATTCTTCATGAAATAAGTGCCGAATTGGCGAAAGAATTATTTTCTTATATTCCCAGCATTTTTCTTATTCGTTGCTGCATTTACCGTTCGTTTTTTGGCTAACTCTAATTCTTGTTTTGTTTTCGTCTTCGTCGATCATATGCAGCCGCCTGCCTCCGCAAACATCCCGCTGCACATTTGTGAAATTTATATTTTTCTCATTTTCGCTATGGTATGTACCCTCGAGCTATGGTGGAAATATTGTTTGCAGCCGCTGTGGCTGCAAGTTTTTGTGGTGTGTACCCCCGACTTGTGGTGGCTGCGAGTCTGCTCGTGGTGTGTACCTCCGAGCTGAGGTATGTTCCCCCGAGTAGAATCGCAAATTTTATTCACAATGAAAGTCGGAGTCATTTTTCTCCTTCTCATTTCTTATAAGTTCTCTGTCTGTACTCTTAAATTTTAAATATCTTTAAGGTTTCTATTCTGAATCCACTTCACGAGCAAATAAACCATATTTTCAATAAAATCCTATTTACAAACTTCAATTTTCTATTCCGAAAATTCAAGACAAAGTTACCGAATTTTTTGCAAAACATTTGAATTAATGTTGCCAAATAAATATTGGTGTTATTACCTTTAACGTGCAGAAACAGCTGGTGAAGATGTTATGTCAGTATGATGATGAATGAAAATATTTTTTTTATGATATACACATACGGATGGTTAAATAAAACAAGTTTTATCTTTATATTATCTTTTCCATCATGCACCCCCACAGAAATAGTTAAATTTCAATTAGATTGCGCATGTTCGACATTTGCATCTATGATTTGGAACTTGAATGAATATGGACATTGATGTATTCTTTGTTTCCATTCAACAAAAATTTTTACTATACTTCACTCTTAAAAGTAATTCACTTTACTCCCTTTTTCCAATGGTGCCTCTGCAGCCATCTTCTCCCGAGAAATTAATGCCGGCTTGGGTGCGCAATATCTGCAAGTTTGAATAAAATTATATAAAATTATATATAATTGAATTAGGTATTAGCTGAAAATTAAAATAATGCATATATACATTCTTCATGAAATAAGTGCCGAATTGGCGAAAGAATTATTTTCTTATATTCCCAGCATTTTTCTTATTCGTTGCTGCATTTACCGTTCGTTTTTTGGCTAACTCTAATTCTTGTTTTGTTTTCGTCTTCGTCGATCATATGCAGCCGCCTGCCTCCGCAAACATCCCGCTGCACATTTGTGAAATTTATATTTTTCTCATTTTCGCTATGGTATGTACCCTCGAGCTATGGTGGAAATATTGTTTGCAGCCGCTGTGGCTGCAAGTTTTTGTGGTGTGTACCCTCGACTTGTGGTGGCTGCGAGTCTGCTCGTGGTGTGTACCTCCGAGCTGAGGTATGTTCCCCCGAGTAGAATCGCAAATTTTATTCACAATGAAAGCCGGAGTCATTTTTCTCCTTCTCATTTCTTATAAGTTCTCTGTCTGTACTCTTAAATTTTAAATATCTTTAAGGTTTCTATTCTGAATTTTTTGCAAAACATTTGAATTAATGTTGCCAAATAAATATTGGTGTTATTACCTTTAACGTGCAGAAACAGCTGGTGAAGATGTTATGTCAGTATGATGATGAATGAAAAGGAAATTAGATCTGAGTAAAATATGTATCTTAAATTCATCTTAATTGAACCACGTACCTACCCTTATTTTTCAAAAATAAATCCGCTCGCATGTCAACATTACCTTCGTCCTCCGCTCCATGGCGGTGTTTACATGTGATCTGGGAAAAATATTGTTATTTGTAATTAATACCAGTTTTCAATATTTTTTTTATGATATACACATATGGATGGTTAAATAAAACAAGTTTTATCTTTATATTATCTTTTCCATCATGCACCCCCACAGAAATAGTTAAATTTCAATTAGATTGCGCATGTTCGACATTTGCATCTATGATTTGGAACTTGAATGAATATGGACATTGATGTATTCTTTGTTTCCATTCAACAAAAATTTTTACTATACTTCACTCTTAAAAGTAATTCACTTTACTCCCTTTTTCCAATGGTGCCTCTGCAGCCATCTTCTCCCGAGAAATTAATGCCGGCTTGGGTGCGCAATATCTGCAAGTTTGAATAAAATTAGTTAAAATATATGTACGTGTCGAAATTTCTATTGTTCAGGCCAGCAGCCTGAACCAGTTTACTGATGGGTATTTTTCATCGTTTTTCTCAGGCTGATTTACTGCTGGGAATCAGCCTTGTTTCAGAAATAATGATTTTGCGTAATTGCCTGCCATTGGCTAAAATTTTGTCAATCGATTGAACGGGATAGGAAAAAATCCGTGGATCACTCCGTTTTTGACCGACGACCAGAAGCCAGCAGCAGATTGTAACAGCAAACTCCAGCCAACACCAGGAAATCCATTTACAAGTGTAAGTGTAATTTTTAACGTGTTATATTTTCTTCTGTAGTATACATACATATATTCCAATTTGTTAACAAATTAATATCCATATTTGACAATTCGTCCTAATACGAATTCCTTCCTCTTTTATTTCATTTAAAAACGGACTGTCCACGAAACCAAGGGAATTGCGACAGTTTCGTCCATGGTCCTTCGTCGCGGTTGGAAAGGAACCAACGTTTTCAGATCAAGGTCTCATAATAATTATTCTCGCGCAGATTTTACCAACACCAAAGGAAAATACTCACCGAAATTGCAAGTAAAACTCAAGTGTCGACTCAAGGAGATTTGGACAGACATACATCAGCAAATTGGACACCCTCATACATACCAATACATAACTACAACATAAAATCCGAAAGGTATGTGTTTTGATTTCAAATTGGTTGACATATACATATAAGTGATTTCACGAGACAAAAATATCGAAAATACTTACATATATTTGTACAACGTTCGAGTGACTTTGTGGTGTTATTACAAAATTCATTTAGTGCAGTTTCGGTTGGCGCCATTAAATATCGAAAATCGCTTTAAAGTGCGTGTTGTTAGTGTTTTCTAATTTCATATTTTTGAATTGATGAAATTTCAATATAGCGACTTTAAATTTTACTATCAATCACATTTATCAACAATTCACTTTTTCAAAGCACGGCACTTAGAAAAATAAATAATATTACATCGTCCACACAAAGTCACTGCATGCAACAACCCGGTGAATTTAATATATTGGTATTCATACTAGTATCTAAATAATAACAATAATAATGTTTATTGTGTTAGCCGACTCAAGGTCAATTGAAAACTCAAATTTTGGTTTTTGTCGATTTCGATTGCTCTTCAGGGTAACTATTTAATAATAACAACCCCCATGGGGAGCAATGGGGTACAGTGGTGCTTCTGGGTATGCGGTTACAGTTGCACGACTGTACTCAATTCCTACTCTTACGTACACGTTCGTGCACCCTGGGCAACGTGAGCAACCCATGTGCGAGATACGGTAACCAGCCCGTGTGGAGCCATGGGTCACGGCTGATAGAGCGGGAGCTTTAGTGGAGCCACTCCGATATATTCGGTTTAAGGGTCTACTAAAGTCCGCAGCGTCTGTTCACCAGGAGGTGCGGCTGCAAGCGGGTGTCTGTCTTGGAGGAAGCGGCTCGCTATATAAACGAACTTAAAATTTCCAGCCCCAGCAATGGGTTGTGCGCAGGGCTTGGAACCCGCCACGTAAAAACAACTTCCCATGAAAAGGATAACAAAGCCTCGGATGAGACCCCCCTTTTTTGATGACGACCACGGCAAACGTTTTAAGGACAATGATTTGAGGCCATGCACCTGGAATGTCCGGACCCTTAATTGGGAAGGTGCCTCTGCCCGGCTGGTTGATGTCCTCAGCAGAGCAAAGGCTGACATCACCGCCTTCCAAGAGATGCGATGGATGGGGCAAGGGAAAAAAGTGATAGGCCCTTGCGACATCTACTACAGCTGCCATGTAAAGGAGCGCAAATTTGGTGTCGGATTTGTGGTGGGAGAGAGACTGGATGAACGTCTCGCCACAATCCGCATCAAGGGGAGATTCTTCAACATCTCCCTGATTTGCGCCCACGCCCCGTCGGAAGAGAAGGACGATGGGACCAAGGATCGCTTCTACGATCTCCATGGCCGCACGTATGAGCGGTGCCCCCACCACGATATAAAAATCGTGCTTGGTGATTTCAATGCCAACGTGGGCAAGGAGGGCATCTTTGGTTCCACAGTCGGAAAATTCAGTCTCCACGACGAAACGTCTGATAACGGATTGAGACTGATCGACTTCGCCGGGGCCCGAAACATGGTAGTCTGTCGTACCAGGTTCCAGCATAAAAAGACTCACCAAGCTACGCGGACTCTCTCTCTCTCCAGATGGTAAGACACGAAACCAAATCGACCAAGTTGTGATAGACGGAAGGCTTGCTTCCAGTGCCCTAAATTGTGCGCACGATCCGAGGAGCCAACATCGACTCGGATCATTTTCTTGTGGCAGCTAAGATCCGCACGCGCCTCTGTGTAGCAAAAAAGCGCACGCAAATGGACACAAGGAAAGCTCGACGTCTGAAAGCTGCAATCGCAACTGACAGCCACCCACTTCGTCACTCGTCGCACTCCTGCTCTCAGAGAGCAATAATCAACAGAACGATATTTCCGAGCAGTGGAACCATATTTCTCGCTGTCTACATACCGCCGCTGAAGAATCCATCGGATTTCAGCGAGCCCGAAAGAACAACTGGCATGACGAGGAATGTCGCGCCGCTAGGGAACGTAAAGACACTGCCTAAAGGCCACACTGCCATCCCCAAAAAAAAAATCCCCAAACACAAAATCCCCAGCTGAAAAAAAATCCCCAAACACATAATCCCCAAAATCAAAATCCCCAAAATTAAAATCCCCTAACAAGAAATCCCCACCTTTTTTTTAGGCTGTGTCACAAAATCCCCAAACACAAAATCCCCATTTTTTTATTTTTATTAAATATTATTACAGATCATATAAAAAGTAGTAAATCCGCACTTTAGTTGAGTTTTAATTCGTAGTTACATATATATGTACCCATATATGACAATTTATAGATATAGACGAGAACGCATGACGGATTTAGACGAAAAAAATAATTATTTCATCAATTTAGCGACTAAAAAGCTAAAAAAAAGAGTATTTAAAAAAGCGGCCCAGACCCGGATTTGAACCCAAAACCCTTGCATGACAGCTGCAGACTCTAACCACTGAGCTATTGCTGCATGTAACAAAGGTTGGCAAAATTAACAATATATGCAAGGGACAAGAAAACTTTTGTTTTCAGCAGCATTGTTATCGAGTAGAAAACAAAAGAATATAGAAAATCAGAGCATAATATAACATTGTCATCCATTAATCAATATATGTACATACATATGTATGACTTAAAATACAAATAGCACCGTTACTTTTTCTACAATTATTTTACCATATGCATTTTTTCATATTATTTATCACATTACGTGTAATTGATTGTGTTTAAAATTGTATAGTTATATTTTTGATTAAATATCGTGTTAAATAATATTTAAATTTAAAGAAAATGGAAGTCGTCGTTACTGTGTCAAACAAAGGAAGTAATAAAATATTTTTAGATGGTTTTGATTACCATTTTCATTCCAAAAATGAAAAGAAGAAAGAGTTCCGCTGGTCGTGTGCGCAAAGAAAATCCCTAAAATGAAAATAAGCCGACTTCGAAAGGGTACATATACCAACGAACCTGGAAATGTACAGGAAATTAATATACCGGAGCATTTGAAATACCTGGAGGGAGAATTATTTGTGTTGAGTGATTGGGATTTCTATGGTGAAAAGAACATTATTATGGGCACAACGAGTTCCCTAAAGGAATTGGATAGGTCACAATACTGGGTGATGGATGGGACGTTTTTTGTTGTACCGAAAGTTTTTCGCCAACTGTTCACCATACAAAGGCTAATTGATGGTCAATTTGTGCCTCTAGTTTTTTGCCTGATGAGCAAAAAATCCAAGCAGGCGTACACTGAATTTTTTCATCAACTATTTAATTTGGCTTTAGCACAGAATATTAATCTTAATCCGCAAAGAATTATTACTGATTTTGAGCGAACCGTCTCGTCTGCAGCAAAAGAGAATTTTCCTGATGCCCGATATAAAGGGTGTCTATTTCACTTTGGCCAGATCATTTGGAGACGAGTTCAGAAAGAAAGGCTTTCTCAAAAATATGGCAATGATGAAAGTTTCAGCATAGCTGTTCGTATGCTGAAAAGTTTATCATTTGTTCCCCCAGAATGTGTGTCAGATTATTTCAGTGAACTGAAGAGAAGCTCGACAGACAGAGATTTTAAAAAATTGTGTGCTTGGTTTAAAAACCAGTACATTAGTGAAAATATGAAGGCGGGTGCTGTGATATATAATTCAAATTTTTGGTGCGTTTCGGATTCTTTTAAGGATAATTTTCCACGCACTCAAAATTCAATCGAAGCTTGGCACCGTAGGCTTAAAGTAATTGTAGGGAGAAAAAAATGTGGTGTATATGAAATCATAAAACATTTAAAAAAAGAAATGATTGAAGTTAAATCGACCATAGAAAAAATACACTCAGGGATTGGTGTGCGAAAAAACAAAAAGAATGTCGAGCGTGTAAAGCAACGATTTTCTGCAAGGCCCATACCAACGGCCCAACGTGCAGCAAGGCCCACACCAACGGCCCAACGGTTGCTGAAAGGCCCCCACCAGTGGCCCAACGATTTGCTGCAAGGCCCATACCAACGGCTCAACGTGCAGCAAGGCCCACACCAACGGCCCAACGGTTGCTGCAAGGCCCCCACCAGTGGCCCAACGATTTGCTGCAAGGTCCATACCAACGGCCCAATGTGCAGCAAGGCCCACACCAATGGCCCAACGGTGTAGCACGGCCCACACGAGTGGCCCAACGATTTTCTGCAAGGCCCATACCAACGGCCCAAAGTGCAGCAAGGCCCACACCAACGGCCCAACGGTTGCTGCAAGGCCCCCACCAGGGGCCCAACGATTTGCTGCAAGGCCCATACCAACGGCCCAACGTGCAGCAAGGCCCACACCAACGGCCCAACGGTTGCTGCAAGGCCCCCACCAGTGGCCCAACGATTTGCTGCAAGGCCCATACCAACGGCTCAACGTGCAGCAAGGCCCACACCAACGGCCCAACGGTTGCTGCAATGCCCCCACCAGTGGCCCAACGATTTGCTGCAAGGCCCATACCAACGGCTCAACCTGCAGCAAGGCCCACACCAACGGCCCAACGGTTGCTGCAAGGCCCCCACCATGGGCCCAACGATTTGCTGCAAGGCCCATACCAACGGCCCAACATGCAGCAAGGCCCACACCAATGGCCCAACGGTGCAGCGCGGCCCACACGAGTGGCCCAACGATTTTCTGCAAGGCCCATACCAACGGCCCAACGTGCAGCAAGGCCCACACCAACGGCCCAACGGTTGCTGCAAGGCCCCCACCAGTGGCCCAACGATTTGCTGCAAGGCCCATACCAACGGCCCAACGTGCAGCAAGGCCCACACCAACGGCCCAACGGTTACTGCAAGGCCCCCACCAGTGGCCCAACGATTTGCTGCAAGGCCCATACCAACGGCCCAACGTGCAGCAAGGTCCACACCAACGGCCCAACGGTTGCTGCAAGGCCCCACCAGTGGCCCAACGATTTGCTGCAAGGCCCATCCCAACGGCCCAACGTGCAGCAAGGCCCACACCAACGGCCCAACGGTTGCTGCAAGGCCCCCACCAGTGGCCCAACGATTTGCTGCAAGGCCCATACCAACGGCTCAACATGCAGCAAGGCCCACACCAATGGCCCAACGGTACAGGACGGCCCACACGAGTGGCCCAACGATTTTCTGCAAGGCCCATACCAACGGCCCAACGTGCAGCAAGGCCCACACCAACGGCCCAACGGTTGCTGCAAGGCCCCCACCAGTGGCCCAACGATTTGCTGCAAGGCCCATACCAACGGCCCAACGTGCAGCAAGGCCCACACCAACGGCCCAACGGTTGCTGCAAGGCCCCCACCAGTGGCCCAACGATTTGCTGCAAGGCCCATACCAACGGCCCAACATGCAGCAAGGCCCACACCAATGGCCCAACGGTACAGCACGGCCCACACGAGTGGCCCAACGATTTTCTGCAAGGCCCACAGCAACGGCCCAACGGTGTAGCACGGCCCACACGAGTGGCCCAACGATTTTCTGGAAGGCCCATACCAACGGCCCAACGCGCAGCAAGGCCCACACCAACGGCCCAACGGTTGCTGCAAGGCCCCCACCAGTGGCCCAACGATTTGCTGCAAGGCCCATACCAACGGCCCAACGTGCAGCAAGGCCCACACCAACGGCCCAACGGTTGCTGCAAGGCCCCCACCAGTGGCCCAACGGTTGCTGCAAGGCCCATACCAACGGCCCAACGTGCAGCAAGGCCCACACCAACGGCCCAACGGTTGCTGCAAGGCCCCCACCAGTGGCCCAACGATTTGCTGCAAGGCCCATACCAACGGCCCAACATGCAGCAAGGCCCACACCAATGGCCCAACCGTACAGCACGGCCCACACGAGTGGCCCAACGATTTTCTGCAAGGCCCATACCAACGGCCCAACGGTTGCTGCAAGGCCCCCACCAGTGGCCCAACGTTTTGCTGCAAGGCCCATACCAACGGCCCAACGTGCAGCAAGGTCCACACCAACGGCCCAACGGTTGCTGCAAGGCCCCCACAAGGGCCCAACGATTTGCTGCAAGGCCCATACCAACGGCCCAACGTGCAGCAAGGCCCACACCAACGGCCCAACGGTTGCTGCAAGGCCCCCACCAGTGGCCCAACGATTTGCTGGAAGGCCCATACCAACGGCCCAACGGTCTGCAAGGCCCCCACCAGTGTCCCAACGATTTGCTGCAAGGCCCATACCAACGGCTCAACGTGCAGCAAGGCCCACACCAACGGCCCAACGGTTGCTGCAAGGCCCCCACCAGTGGCCCAACGATTTGCTGCAAGGCCCATACCAACGGCCCAACATGCAGCAAGGCCCACACCAATGGCCCAACGGTGCAGCACGGCCCACAGGAGTGGCCCAACGATTTTCTGCAAGGCCCATACCAACGGCCCAACGTGCAGCAAGGCCCACACCAACGGCCCAACGGTTGCTGCAAGGCCCCCACCAGTGGCCCAACGATTTGCTGCAAGGCCCATACCAACGGCCCAACGTGCAGCAAGGCCCACAAAAACGGCCCAACGGTTGCTGCAAGGCCCCCACCAGTGGCCCAACGATTTGCTGGAAGGCCCATACCAACGGCCCAACGTGCAGCAAGGTCCACACCAACGGCCCAACGGTCTGCAAGGCCCCCACCAGTGGCCCAACGATTTGCTGCAAGGCCCATACCAACGGCTCAACGTGCAGCAAGGCCCACACCAACGGCCCAACGGTTGCTGCAAGGCCCCCACCAGTGGCCCAACGATTTGCTGCAAGGCCCATACCAACGGCTCAACGTGCAGCAAGGCCCACACAAACGGCCCAACGGTTGCTGCAAGGCCCCCACCAGTGGCCCAACGATTTGCTGCAAGGCCCATACCAACGGCCCAACATGCAGCAAGGCCCACACCAATGGCCCAACGGTGCAGCATGGCCCACAGGAGTGGCCCAACGATTTTCTGCAAGGCCCATACCAACGGCCCAACGCGCAGCAAGGCCCCCACCAACGGCCCAACGGTTGCTGCAAGGCCCCCACCAGTGGCCCAACGATTTGCTGCAAGGCCCATACCAACGGCCCAACGTGCAGCAAGGCCCACACCAACGGCCCAACGGTTGCTGCAAGGCCCCCACCATGGGACCAACGATTTGCTGCAAGGCCCATACCAACGGCCCAACATGCAGCAAGGCCCACACCAATGGCCCAACGGTGCAGCACGGCCCACACGAGTGGCCCAACGATTTTCTGCAAGGCCCATACCAACGGCCCAACGTGCAGCAAGGCCCACACCAACGGCCCAACGGTTGCTGCAAGGCCCCCACCAGTGGCCCAACGATTTGCTGCAAGGCCCATACCAACGGCCCAACGTGCAGCAAGGCCCACAAAAACGGCCCAACGGTTGCTGCAAGGCCCCCACCAGTGGCCCAACGATTTGCTGGAAGGCCCATACCAACGGCCCAACGTGCAGCAAGGTCCACACCAACGGCCCAACGGTCTGCAAGGCCCCCACCAGTGGCCCAACGATTTGCTGCAAGGCCCATACCAACGGCTCAACGTGCAGCAAGGCCCACACCAACGGCCCAACGGTTGCTGCAAGGCCTCCACCAGTGGCCCAACGATTTGCTGCAAGGCCCATACCAACGGCCCAACATGCAGCAAGGCCCACACCAATGGCCCAACGGTGCAGCACGGCCCACAGGAGTGGCCCAACGATTTTCTGCAAGGCCCATACCAACGGCCCAACGTGCAGCAAGGCCCACACCAACGGCCCAACGGTTGCTGCAAGGCCCCCACCAGTGGCCCAACGATTTGCTGCAAGGCCCATACCAACGGCCCAACGTGCAGCAAGGCCCACAAAAACGGCCCAACGGTTGCTGCAAGGCCCCCACCAGTGGCCCAACGATTTGCTGGAAGGCCCATACCAACGGCCCAACGTGCAGCAAGGTCCACACCAACGGCCCAACGGTCTGCAAGGCCCCCACCAGTGGCCCAACGATTTGCTGCAAGGCCCATACCAACGGCTCAACGTGCAGCAAGGCCCACACCAACGGCCCAACGGTTGCTGCAAGGCCCCCACCAGTGGCCCAACGATTTGCTGCAAGGCCCATACCAACGGCTCAACGTGCAGCAAGGCCCACACAAACGGCCCAACGGTTGCTGCAAGGCCCCCACCAGTGGCCCAACGATTTGCTGCAAGGCCCATACCAACGGCCCAACATGCAGCAAGGCCCACACCAATGGCCCAACGGTGCAGCATGGCCCACAGGAGTGGCCCAACGATTTTCTGCAAGGCCCATACCAACGGCCCAACGCGCAGCAAGGCCCACACCAACGGCCCAACGGTTGCTGCAAGGCCCCCACCAGTGGCCCAACGATTTGCTGCAAGGCCCATACCAACGGCCCAACGTGCAGCAAGGCCCACAAAAACGGCCCAACGGTTGCTGCAAGGCCCCCACCAGTGGCCCAACGATTTGCTGCAAGGCCCATACCAACGGCTCAACCTGCAGCAAGGCCCACACCAACGGCCCAACGGTTGCTGCAAGGCCCCCACCATGGGCCCAACGATTTGCTGCAAGGCCCATACCAACGGCCCAACATGCAGCAAGGCCCACACCAATGGCCCAACGGTGCAGCACGGCCCACACGAGTGGCCCAACGATTTTCTGCAAGGCCCATACCAACGGCCCAACGTGCAGCAAGGCCCACACCAACGGCCCAACGGTTGCTGCAAGGCCCCCACCAGTGGCCCAACGATTTGCTGCAAGGCCCATACCAACGGCCCAACGTGCAGCAAGGCCCACAAAAACGGCCCAACGGTTGCTGCAAGGCCCCCACCAGTGGCCCAACGATTTGCTGGAAGGCCCATACCAACGGCCCAACGTGCAGCAAGGTCCACACCAACGGCTCAACGTGCAGCAAGGCCCACACAAACGGCCCAACGGTTGCTGCAAGGCCCCCACCAGTGGCCCAACGATTTGCTGCAAGGCCCATACCAACGGCCCAACATGCAGCAAGGCCCACACCAATGGCCCAACGGTGCAGCATGGCCCACAGGAGTGGCCCAACGATTTTCTGCAAGGCCCATACCAACGGCCCAACGCGCAGCAAGGCCCACACCAACGGCCCAACGGTTGCTGCAAGGCCCCCACCAACGGCCCAACGGTTGCTGCAAGGCCCCCACCAGTGGCCCAACGATTTGCTGCAAGGCCCATACCAACGGCCCAACGTGCAGCAAGGCCCACAAAAACGGCCCAACGGTTGCTGCAAGGCCCCCACCAGTGGCCCAACGATTTGCTGGAAGGCCCATACCAACGGCCCAACGTGCAGCAAGGTCCACACCAACGGCCCAACGGTCTGCAAGGCCCCCACCAGTGGCCCAACGATTTGCTGCAAGGCCCATACCAACGGCTCAACGTGCAGCAAGGCCCACACCAACGGCCCAACGGTTGCTGCAAGGCCCCCACCAGTGGCCCAACGATTTGCTGCAAGGCCCATACCAACGGCTCAACGTGCAGCAAGGCCCACACCAACGGCCCAACGGTTGCTGCAAGGCCCCCACCAGTGGCCCAACGATTTGCTGCAAGGCCCATACCAACGGCTCAACGTGCAGCAAGGCCCACACCAACGGCCCAACGGTTGCTGCAAGGCCCCCACCAGTGGCCCAACGATTTGCTGCAAGGCCCATACCAACGGCCCAACATGCAGCAAGGCCCACACCAATGGCCCAACGGTGCAGCACGGCCCACACCAACGGACCAACGGTTGCTGCAAGGCCCCCACCAGTGGCCCAACGATTTGCTGCAAGGCCCATACCAACGGCTCAACGTGCAGCAAGGCCGACACCAACGGCCCAACGGTTGCTGCAAGGCCCATTCCAACGGCTCAACCTGCAGCAAGGCCCACACCAACGGCCCAACGGTTGCTGCAAGGCCCCCACCATGGGCCAAACGATTTGCTGCAAGGCCCCCACCAGTGGCCCAACGATTTGCTGCACGGCCCATACCAACGACCCAACGTGCAGCAAGGTCCACACCAACGGCCCAGCGGTTGCTGCAAGGCCAACGGCTCCACGTGCAGCAAGGCCCAACGTGCAGCAAGGTCCACACCAACGGCCCAACGGTGCAGCACGGCCCTCACGATTGGCCCAACGAATCTGCAGCAAGGCCCACACCAGTGGCCCAACGAATTTGCGGCAAGGCCCACACGAACGGCCCAACGTTCAACAAGGCCCCCACCAACGGCCCAACTAATATAAATCCACGACAGCAAAAATAGCAGTAATACAAGGTAAGCCTTTGACATTCAACACGTATATTCGTGAGTGACGAAGGCCCCCACCAGTGGCCCAACGATTTGCTGCAAGGCCCATACCAACGGCCCAACGTGCAGCAAGGCCCACAAAAACGGCCCAACGGTTGCTGCAAGGCCCCCACCAGTGGCCCAACGATTTGCTGGAAGGCCCATACCAACGGCCCAACGTGCAGCAAGGTCCACACCAACGGCCCAACGGTCTGCAAGGCCCCCACCAGTGGCCCAACGATTTGCTGCAAGGCCCATACCAATGGCCCAACGGTGCAGCACGGCCCACACCAACTGACCAACGGTTGCTGCAAGGCCCCCACCAGTGGCCCAACGATTTGCTGCAAGGCCCATACCAACGGCTCAACGTGCAGCAAGGCCGACACCAACGGCCCAACGGTTGCTGCAAGGCCCCCACCAGTGGCCCAACGATTTGCTGCAAGGCCCATACCAACGGCTCAACCTGCAGCAAGGCCCACACCAACGGCCCAACGGTTGCTGCAAGGCCCCCACCAGTGGCCCAACGATTTGCTGCAAGGCCCATTCCAACGGCTCAACCTGCAGCAAGGCCCACACCAACGGCCCAACGGTTGCTGCAAGGCCCCCACCATGGGCCCAACGATTTGCTGCAAGGCCCCCACCAGTGGCCCAACGATTTGCTGCACGGCCCATACCAACGACCCAACGTGCAGCAAGGTCCACACCAACGGCCCAGCGGTTGCTGCAAGGCCCCCACCAGTGGCCCAACGATTTGCTGCAAGGCCCATACCAACGGCCCAACGTGCAGCAAGGCCCCCACCAGTGGCCCAACGATTTGCTGCAAGGCCCATACCAACGGCCCAACATGCAGCAAGGCCCACACCAATGGCCCAACGGTGCAGCACGGCCCACACGAGTGGCCCAACGATTTTCTGCAAGGCCCATACCAACGGCCCAACGTGCAGCAAGGCCCACACCAACGGCTCAACGGTTGCTGCAAGGCCCATACCAACGGCTCCACGTGCAGCAAGGCCCCCACCAGTGGCCCAACGATTTGCAGCAAGGCCCACACCAATGGCCCAACTTGTAGCAAGGCCCACACCAACGGCCCAACGGTTGCTGCAAGGCCCCCACCAGTGGCCCAACGATTTGCTGCAAGGCCCATACCAACGGCCCAACGTGCAGCAAGGTCCACACCAACGGCCCAACGGTGCAGCACGGCCCTCACGATTGGCCCAACGAAATCTGCAGCAAGGCCCACACCAGTGGCCCAACGAATTTGCGGCAAGGCCCACACGAACGGCCCAACGTTCAACAAGGCCCCCACCAACGGCCCAACTATTATAAATCCACGACAGCAAAAAGAGCAGTAATACAAGGTAAGCCTTTGACATTCAACACGTATATTCGTGAGTGACGAAGGCCCCCACCAGTGGCCCAACGATTTGCTGCAAGGCCCATACCAACGGCCCAACGTGCAGCAAGGCCACAAAAACGGCCCAACGGTTGCTGCAAGGCCCCCACCAGTGGCCCAACGATTTGCTGGAAGGCCCATACCAACGGCCCAACGTGCAGCAAGGTCCACACCAACGGCCCAACGGTCTGCAAGGCCCCCACCAGTGGCCCAACGATTTGCTGCAAGGCCCATACCAACGGCTCAACGTGCAGCAAGGCCCACACCAACGGCCCAACGGTTGCCCCCCACCAGTGGGCCCAACGATTTGCTGCAAGGCCCATACCAACGGCTCACGTGCAGCAAGGCCCACACCAACGGGCCCAACGGTTGCTTCAAGGCCCCACTAGTGGCCCAACGATTTGCTGCAAGGCCCATACCAACGGCCCAACATGCAGCAAGGCCCACACCAATGGCCCAACGGTGCAGCATGGCCCACAGGAGTGGCCCAACGATTTTCTGCAAGGCCCATACAACGGCCCAACGCGCAGCAAGGCCCACACCAACGGCCCAACGGTTGCTGCAAGGCCCCCACCAGTGGCCCAACGATTTGCTGCAAGGCCCATACCAACGGCCCAACGTGCAGCAAGGCCCACAAAAACGGGCCCAACGGTTGCTGCAAGGCCCCCACCAGTGGCCCAACGATTTGCTGCAAGGCCCATACCAACGGCTCAACGTGCAGCAAGGCCCACACCAACGGCCCAACGGTTTGCTGCAAGGCCCCACCAGTGGCCCAACGATTTGCTGCAAGGCCCATACCAACGGCTCAACCTGCAGCAAGGCCACACCAACGGCCAACGGTTGCTGCAAGGCCCCCACCATGGGCCCAACGATTTGCTGCAAGGCCCATACCAACGGCCCAACATGCAGCAAGGCCCACACCAATGGCCAACGGTGCAGCACGGCCCACACGAGTGGCCCAACGATTTTCTGCAAGGCCCTACCAACGGCCAACGTGCAGCAAGGCCCACACCAACGGCCCAACGGTTGCTGCAAGGCCCCCACCAGTGGCCCAACGATTTGCTGCAAGGCCCATACCAACGGCACAACGTGCAGCAAGGCCCACAAAAACGGCCCAACGGTTGCTGCAAGGCCCCCACCAGTGGCCCAACGATTTGCTGGAAGGCCCATACCAAGCCCAACGTGCAGCAAGGTCCACACCAACGGCCCAACGGTCTGCAAGGCCCCCACCAGTGGCCCAACGATTTGCTGCAAGGCCCATACCAACGGCTCAACCTGCAGCAAGGCCCACACCAACGGCCCAACGGTTGCTGCAAAGGCCCCCACCATGGGCCCAACGATTTGCTGCAAGGCCCATACCAACTGGCCCAACATGCAGCAAGGCCCACACCAATGGCCCAACGGTGCAGCACGGCCCACACGAGTGGCCCAACGATTTTCTGCAAGGCCCATACAACGGCCCAACGTGCAGCAAGGCCCACACCAACGGCCCAACGGTTGCTGCAAGGCCCCCACCAGTGGCCCAACGATTTGCTGCAAGGCCATACCAACGGCACAACGTGCAGCAAGGCCCACAAAACGGCCCAACGGTTGCTGCAAGGCCCCCACCAGTGGCCCAACGATTTTGCTGGAAGGCCCATACCAACGGCCCAACGTGCAGCAAGGTCCACACCAACGGCCCAACGGTCTGCAAGGCCCCCACCAGTGGCCCAACGATTTGCTGCAAGGCCCATACCAACGGCTCAACGTGCAGCAAGGCCCACACCAACGGCCCAACGGTTGCTGCAAGGCCCCCACCAGTGGCCCAACGATTTGCTGCAAGGCCCATACCAACGGCTCAACGTGCAGCAAGGCCCACACCCAACGGCCCAACGGTTGCTTCAAGGCCCCCACTAGTGGCCCAACGATTTGCTGCAAGGCCCATACCAACGGCCCAACATGCAGCAAGGCCCACACCAATGGCCCAACGGTGCAGCATGGCCCACAGGAGTGGCCCAACGATTTTCTGCAAGGCCCATACCAACGGCCCAACGTGCAGCAAGGCCCACACCAACGGCCCAACGGTTGCTGCAAGGCCCCCACCAGTGGCCCAACGATTTGCTGCAAGGCCCATACCAACGGCCCAACGTGCAGCAAGGCCCACAAAAACGGCCCAACGGTTGCTGCAAGGCCCCCACCAGTGGCCCAACGATTTGCTGGAAGGCCCATACCAACGGCCCAACGTGCAGCAAGGTCCACACCAACGGCCCAACGGTCTGCAAGGCCCCCACCAGGTGGCCCAACGATTTGCTGCAAGGCCCATACCAACGGCTCAACGTGCAGCAAGGCCCACACCAACGGCCCAACGGTTGCTGCAAGGCCCCCACCAGTGGCCCAACGATTTGCTGCAAGGCCCATACCAACGGCTCAACGTGCAGCAAGGCCCACACCAACGGCCCAACGGTTGCTGCAAGGCCCCCACCAGTGGCCCAACGATTTGCTGCAAGGCCCATACCAACGGCCCAACATGCAGCAAGGCCCCCACCAGTGGCCCAACGATTTGCTGCAAGGCCCATACCAACGGCCCAACGTGCAGCAAGGCCCACACAAAAACGGCCCAACGGTTGCTGCAAGGCCCCCACCAGTGGCCCAACGATTTGCTGGAAGGCCCATACCAACGGCCCAACGTGCAGCAAGGTCCACACCAACGGCCCAACGGTCTGCAAGGCCCCCACCAGTGGCCCAACGATTTGCTGCAAGGCCCATACCAACGGCTCAACGTGCAGCAAGGCCCACACCAACGGCCCAACGGTTGCTGCAAGGCCCCCACCAGTGGCCCAACGATTTGCTGCAAGGCCCATACCAACGGCTCAACGTGCAGCAAGGCCCACACCAACGGCCCAACGGTTGCTGCAAGGCCCCCACCAGTGGCCCAACGATTTGCTGGAAGGCCCATACCAACGGCTCAACGTGCAGCAAGGCCCACACCAACGGCCCAACGGTTGCTGCAAGGCCCCCACCAGTGGGCCCAACGATTTGCTGCAAGGCCCATTACCAACGGCCCAACGTGCAGCAAGGCCCACACCAACGGTCCAACGGTTGCTGCAAGGCCCCCACCAGTGGCCCAACGATTTGCAGCAAGGCCCATACCAACGGCCAACGTGCAGCAAGGTCCACACCAACGGCCCAACGGTTGCTGCAAGGCCCACACCAATGGCCCAACGGTGTAGCACGGCCCACACGAGTGGCCCAACGATTTTCTGCAAGGCCCATACCAACGGCCCAACGTGCAGCAAGGCCCACACCAACGGCTCAACGGTTGCTGCAAGGCCCATACCAACGGCTCCACGTGCAGCAAGGCCCCACCAGTGGCCCAACGATTTGCAGCAAGGCCCACACCAATGGCCCAACTTGTAGCAAGGCCCACACCAACGGCCCAACGGTTGCTGCAAGGCCCCCACCAGTGGCCCAACGATTTGCTGCAAGGCCCATACCAACGGCCCAACGTGCAGCAAGGTCCACACCAACGGCCCAACGGTGCAGCACGGCCCTCACGATTGGCCCAACGGATCTGCAGCAAGGCCCACACCAGTGGCCCAACGAATTTGCGGCAAGGCCCACACGAACGGCCCAAACGTTCAACAAGGCCCCCACCAACGGCCCAACTAATATAAATCCACGACAGCAAAAAGAGCAGTAATACAAGGTAAGCCTTTGACATTCAACACGTATATTCGTGAGTGACGAAGGCCCCCACCAGTGGCCCAACGATTTGCTGCAAGGCCCATACCAACGGCTCAACGTGCAGCAAGGCCCACACCAACGGCCCAACGGTTGCTGCAAGGCCCCCACCAGTGGCCCAACGATTTGCTGCAAGGCCCATACCAACGGCTCAACGTGCAGCAAGGCCCACACCAACGGCCCAACGGTTGCTGCAAGGCCCCCACCAGTGGCCCAACGATTTGCTGCAAGGCCCATACCAACGGCCCAACATGCAGCAAGGCCCACACCAATGGCCCAACGGTGCAGCAACGGCCCACAACCAACGGACCAACGGTTGCTGCAAGGCCCCCACCAGTGCCCCAACGATTTGCTGCAAGGCCCATACCAACGGCTCAACGTGCAGCAAGGCCGACACCAACGGCCCAACGGTTGCTGCAAGGCCCCCACCAGTGGCCCAACGATTTGCTGCAAGGCCCATACCAACGGCTCAACCTGCAGCAAGGCCCACACCAACGGCCCAACGGTTGCTGCAAGGCCCCCACCAGTGGCCCAACGATTTGCTGCAAGGCCCATTCCAACGGCTCAACCTGCAGCAAGGCCCACACCAACGGCCCAACGGTTGCTGCAAGGCCCCCACCATGGGCCCAACGATTTGCTGCAAGGCCCCCACCAGTGGCCCAACGATTTGCTGCACGGCCCATACCAACGACCCAACGTGCAGCAAGGTCCACACCAACGGCCCAGCGGTTGCTGCAAGGCCCCCACCAGTGGCCCAACGATTTGCTGCAAGGCCCATACCAACGGCCCAACGTGCAGCAAGGCCCCCACCAGTGGCCCAACGATTTGCTGCAAGGCCCATACCAACGGCCCAACATGCAGCAAGGCCCACACCAATGGCCCAACGGTGCAGCACGGCCCACACGAGTGGCCCAACGATTTTCTGCAAGGCCCATACCAACGGCCCAACGTGCAGCAAGGCCCACACCAACGGCTCAACGGTTGCTGCAAGGCCCATACCAACGGCTCCACGTGCAGCAAGGCCCCCACCAGTGGCCCAACGATTTGCAGCAAGGCCCACACCAATGGCCCAACTTGTAGCAAGGCCCACACCAACGGCCCAACGGTTGCTGCAAGGCCCCCACCAGTGGCCCAACGATTTGCTGCAAGGCCCATACCAACGGCCCAACGTGCAGCAAGGTCCACACCAACGGCCCAACGGTGCAGCACGGCCCTCACGATTGGCCCAACGAATCTGCAGCAAGGCCCACACCAGTGGCCCAACGAATTTGCGGCAAGGCCCACACGAACGGCCCAACGTTCAACAAGGCCCCCACCAACGGCCCAACTAATGTAAATCCACGACAGCAAAAAGAGCAGTAATACAAGGTAAGCCTTTGACATTCAACACGTATATTCGTGAGTGACGAAGGCCCCCACCAGTGGCCCAACGATTTGCTGCAAGGCCCATACCAACGGCCCAACATGCAGCAAGGCCCACACCAATGGCCCAACGGTGCAGCACGGCCCACACGAGTGGCCCAACGATTTTCTGCAAGGCCCATACCAACGGCCCAACGTGCAGCAAGGCCCACACCAACGGACCAACGGTTGCTGCAAGGCCCCCACCAGTGGCCCAACGATTTGCTGCAAGGCCCATACCAACGGCCCAACGTGCAGCAAGGCCCACACCAACGGCCCAACGGTTGCTGCAAGGCCCCCACCAGTGGCCCAACGATTTGCTGCAAGGCCCATACCAACGGCCCAACGTGCAGCAAGGCCCACACCAACGGTCCAACGGTTGCTGCAAGGCCCCCACCAGTGGCCCAACGATTTGCAGCAAGGCCCATACCAACGGCCCAACGTGCAGCAAGGTCCACACCAACGGCCCAACGGTTGCTGCAAGGCCCACACCAATGGCCCAACGGTGTAGCACGGCCCACACGAGTGGCCCAACGATTTTCTGCAAGGCCCATACCAACGGCCCAACGTGCAGCAAGGCCCACACCAACGGCTCAACGGTTGCTGCAAGGCCCATACCAACGGCTCCACGTGCAGCAAGGCCCCCACCAGTGGCCCAACGATTTGCAGCAAGGCCCACACCAATGGCCCAACTTGTAGCAAGGCCCACACCAACGGCCCAACGGTTGCTGCAAGGCCCCCACCAGTGGCCCAACGATTTGCTGCAAGGCCCATACCAACGGCCCAACGTGCAGCAAGGTCCACACCAACGGCCCAACGGTGCAGCACGGCCCTCACGATTGGCCCAACGGATCTGCAGCAAGGCCCACACCAGTGGCCCAACGAATTTGCGGCAAGGCCCACACGAACGGCCCAACGTTCAACAAGGCCCCCACCAACGGCCCAACTAATATAAATCCACGACAGCAAAAAGAGCAGTAATACAAGGTAAGCCTTTGACATTCAACACGTATATTCGTGAGTGACGAAGGCCCCCACCAGTGGCCCAACGATTTGCTGCAAGGCCCATACCAACGGCCCAACATGCAGCAAGGCCCACACCAATGGCCCAACGGTGCAGCACGGCCCACACGAGTGGCCCAACGATTTTCTGCAAGGCCCATACCAACGGCCCAACGTGCAGCAAGGCCCACACCAACGGACCAACGGTTGCTGCAAGGCCCCCACCAGTGGCCCAACGATTTGCTGCAAGGCCCATACCAACGGCCCAACGTGCAGCAAGGCCCACACCAACGGCCCAACGGTTGCTGCAAGGCCCCCACCAGTGGCCCAACGATTTGCTGCAAGGCCCATACCAACGGCCCAACGTGCAGCAAGGCCCACACCAACGGTCCAACGGTTGCTGCAAGGCCCCCACCAGTGGCCCAACGATTTGCAGCAAGGCCCATACCAACGGCCCAACGTGCAGCAAGGTCCACACCAACGGCCCAACGGTTGCTGCAAGGCCCACACCAATGGCCCAACGGTGTAGCACGGGCCACACGAGTGGCCCAACGATTTTCTGCAAGGCCCATACCAACGGCCCAACGGTTGCTGCAAGGCCCCCACCAGTGGCCCAACGATTTGCTGCAAGGCCTATACCAACGGCTCAACGTGCAGCAAGGCCCACACCAACGGCCCAACGGTTGCTGCAAGGCCCCCACCAGTGGCCCAACGATTTGCTGCAAGGCCCATACCAACGGCCCAACATGCAGCAAGGCCCACACCAATGGCCCAACGGTGCAGCACGGCCCACACGAGTGGCCCAACGATTTTCTGCAAGGCCCATACCAACGGCCCAACGTGCAGCAAGGCCCACACCAACGGCCCAACGGTTGCTGCAAGGCCCATACCAACGGCTCAACGTGCAGCAAGGCCCCCACCAGTGGCCCAACGATTTGCAGCAAGGCCCACACCAATGGCCCAACTTGCAGCAAGGCCCACACCAACGGCCCAACGGTTGCTGCAAGGCCCCCACCAGTGGCCCAACCATTTGCTGCAAGGCCCATACCAACGGCCCAACGTGCAGCAAGGTCCACACCAACGGCCCAACGGTGCAGCACGGCCCTCACGATTGGCCCAACGAATCTGCAGCAAGGCCCCCACCAGTGGCCCAACGAATTTGCGGCAAGGCCCACACGAACGGCCCAACGTTCAACAAGGCCCCCACCAACGGCCCAACTAATATAAATCCACGACAGCAAAAAGAGCAGTAATACAAGGTAAGCCTTTGACATTCAACACGTATATTCGTGAGTGACGAAGGCCCCCACCAGTGGCCCAACGATTTGCTGCAAGGCCCATACCAACGGCCCAACATGCAGCAAGGCCCACACCAATTGCCCAACGGTGCAGCACGGCCCACACGGGTGGCCCAACGATTTTCTGCAAGGCCCATACCAAGGGCCCAACGTGCAGCAAGGCCCACACCAACGGACCAACGGTTGCTGCAAGGCCCCCACCAGTGGCCCAACGATTTGCTGCAAGGCCCATACCAACGGCCCAACGTGCAGCAAGGCCCACACCAACGGCCCAACGGTTGCTGCAAGGCCCCCACCAGTGGCCCAACGATTTGCTGCAAGGCCCATACCAACGGCCCAACATGCAGCAAGGCCCACACCAATGGCCCAACGGTGCAGCACGGCCCACACGAGTGGCCCAACGATTTTCTGCAAGGCCCATACCAACGGCCCAACGTGCAGCAAGGCCCACACCAGTAGCCCAACGATTTGCTGCAAGGCCCATACCAACGGCCCAACGTGCAGCAAGGCCCATACCAATGGCCCAACGGTTACTGCAAGGCCCCCACCAGTGGCCCAACAATTTGCTGCAAGGCCCATACCAACGACCCAACGTGCAGCAAGGTCCACACCAACGGCCCAGCGGTTGCTGCAAGGCCCCCACCAGTGGCCCAACGATTTGCTGCAAGGCCCATACCAACGGCCCAACGTGCAGCAAGGCCCACACCAACGGCCCAACGGTTGCTGCAAGGCCCCAACCAGTGGCCCAACGATTTGCTGCAAGGCCCATACCAACGGCCCAACATGCAGCAAGGCCCACACCAATGGCCCAACGGTGCAGCACGGCCCACACGAGTGGCCCAACGATTTTCTGCAAGGCCCATACCAACGGCCCAACGTGCAGCAAGGCCCACACCAACGGTCCAACGGTTGCTGCAAGGCCCCCACCAGTGGCCCAACGATTTGCAGCAAGGCCCATACCAACGGCCCAACGTGCAGCAAGGTCCACACCAACGGCCCAACGGTTGCTGCAAGGCCCACACCAATGGCCCAACGGTGTAGCACGGCCCACACGAGTGGCCCAACGATTTTCTGCAAGGCCCATACCAACGGCCCAACGTGCAGCAAGGCCCACACCAACGGCCCAACGGTTGCTGCAAGGCCCCCACCAGTGGCCCAACGATTTGCTGCAAGGCGCATACCAACGGCTCAACGTGCAGCAAGGCCCACACCAACGGCCCAACGGTTGCTGCAAGGCCCCCACCAGTGGCCCAACGATTTGCTGCAAGGCCCATACCAACGGCCCAACATGCAGCAAGGCCCACACCAATGGCCCAACGGTGCAGCACGGCCCACACGAGTGGCCCAACGATTTTCTGCAAGGCCCATACCAACGGCCCAATGTGCAGCAAGGCCCACACCAACGGCCCAACGGTTGCTGCAAGGCCCCCACCAGTGGCCCAACGATTTGCTGCAAGGCCCATACCAACGGCCCAACGTGCAGCAAGGCCCACACCAACGGCCCAACGGTTGCTGCAAGGCCCCCACCAGTGGCCCAACGATTTGCTGCAAGGCCCATACCAACGGCCCAACGTGCAGCAAGGTCCACACCAACGGCCCAACGGTTGCTGCAAGGCCCCCACCAGTGGCCCAACGATTTTCTGCAAGGCCCATACCAACGGCTCAACGTGCAGCAAGGCCCCACCAGTGGCCCAATGATTTGCAGCAAGGCCCACACCAATGGCCCAACTTGCAGCAAGGCCCACACCAACGGCCCAACGGTTGCTGCAAGGCCCCCACCAGTGGCCCAACGATTTGCTGCAAGGCCCATACCAACGGCCCAACGTGCAGCAAGGTCCACACCAACGGCCCAACGGTGCAGCACGGCCCTCACGATAGGCCCAACGAATCTGCAGCAAGGCCCCCACCAGTGGCCCAACGAATTTGCGGCAAGGCCCACACGAACGGCCCAACGTTCAACAAGGCCCCCACCAACGGCCCAACTAATATAAATCCACGACAGCAAAAAGAGCAGTAATACAAGGTAAGCCTTTGACATTCAACACGTATATTCGTGAGTGACGAAAGTACGAAATTTTTTGTGAGACTATTACGGAAGAGTAGCTCGACAGACAGAGATTTTAAAAAATTGTGTGCTTGGTTTAAAAACCAGTACATTAGTGAAAATATGAAGGCGGGTGCTATGATATATAATTCAAATTTTTGGTGCGTTTCGGATTCTTTTAAGGATAATTTTCCACGCACTCAAAATTCAATCGAAGCTTGGCACCGTAGGCTTAAAGTAATTGTAGGGAGAAAAAAATGTGGTGTATATGAAATCATAAAACATTTAAAAAAAGAAATGATTGAAGTTAAATCGACCATAGAAAAAATACACTCAGGGATCGGTGTGCGAAAAAACAAAAAGAATGTCGAGCGTGTAAAGAAAATTAAAAAAGTTGTTAAACGTCGTTTAGATTTAGATAAACTTATTTATTTAAAATCGATAGCACAGAGTATTTCATTATGTAATTAGAATTTCCATACATGGTTTATTTATGTAAATGTTTTGAATTTATTGCTTTTTTGTTTATTTACATCACTAAAGATTGGTCTACATATGTATGTATATAAATATATGTTTATGTTAATGTATATAAGCTATTCGAAAAATTGTGAAGTTTGTATTTATTTATGTTGTACAAATATGTTAAACTGATTGATATAACATGTATTGCATTTTCTTTAATTTACCTATTAAATATTCGTGAAACCATTAAACATAAAATATCTCCTGAACTTCAACTTTAGATATAATATTGAGTATAGAATTCCCTTTTTCTGTGTGAAATACATTGAAATTAGGTTTTAAATCGCGGCGATTTTAAACCTAATTTCAATGTATTTCACACGGAAAAAGGGGATTTTGATTTTGGGGATTTTGATTTTGGGGATTCTGATTTTGGGGATTTTGATTTTGGGGATTTTGATTTAGGGGATTTTGATTTGGGGATTTTGATTTGGGGATTTTGATTTTGGGGATTATGTGGTACACCCATTTTCTACCGAATAGGTAAGGTCTGAAATAATTTATTCCCCAATGAATGGCTAATAACTCCTTTTCTATTATTGGTTTGTTGACTTCATGTTTGTTCAAAGATTTACTCGCATATGCTATTGGAGTGTCTTCTCCAGGCGTCCCTTGAGATAAAACTGCTCCTAAGGCATAGTTTGATGCATCAGTAGTCAAAATAAAAGGTTTGGAGAAATCGGGATATTTCAAAACAGGTGGTGTCATTAGTTTTGACTTTAGAGTTTTGAAAGCTATTTCACATTCTTTTGACCATATAAATAGTTTGTCTTTCTATAAAACGTCTATAGTAGTTGCAAAATGCTACAAATCTGCGTACCTCGTCTGCATCTTTAGGACATGGGAAATTAGTTATAGTGTCATACTTATTTGGATCAGTCGTTGTTGTTGTTGTTGTAGCAGCACAAATTATGCTGAAGTGACAGTCCTTGGCCGGACATAAATCCGGGTCGTTCCGGTAACGTAGACCCGACTGTCATGGGAACGACTGTTTGGATCAGTCGTGATACCTTCTGCTGTTATAAGGTGACCTAAATAAACTACTTCTGTTTTTAAGAAGTTACATTTGTCTGGATTTAGTTTTAAATCATATTGTTTCAGTCTTTCGAATACATTTATTAAATTTTCATTGTGTTCTTTTAGAGTTGAACCAAAAATTATTACGTCGTCTACATATAAAAATGCAGCTTCTTGGAGTCCACTCAAAGCTATAGTCATCATGCGTTGAAAACTATTAGTCGCAATTTTTAAGCCAAAAGGTAGCCTTTTGAACTGATAATGTCCTTTATTAGTCGAAAAAGCTGTAAGCGGTCTGGATTGCTTATCTAAAGGTATTTGATGGAATGAGCTGGTCATGTCCAAGGTTGAAAAATATTTGGCTTTGCCTAATTTGTCTAACACATCTTCTAGTCTTGTTAATGGGAATTTATCATTTACAATTTTGTTGTTTAGTTGTCTGTAGTCAACTACTAATCTCCATTTAGTTTCATCATTTGTGCTTTTCTTTGGCACAATTAATAATGGTGAGTTATATGGACTGGTTGAATGTTCAACAATGTCCTCTTTAATTAATTTGTCAACTTGTTGGTTAATCTCTTCAACATGTGCATTTGGTAATCTGTAGTTTTTTATATAGACTGGAGTTTTGTCATGTACAGAAATATTCTGTGTATAAAAATTGTTTTTTGTTAAAATATCTCCTTTTAGATGAAATATTTCATTGTATTTGATAGAAATATTTATTATGGATTCTTTTGCTTCTGGATCTTGGTTTTCAAAATGTATAGTATTTTTAATAAAATCTATTCGTTTTTTTTAATTAAATTTTGTGTCATATTTCAATATTGAAAAATTTTGTATTGGTTGTATGTGTAAAGGAATATCTTTAATTGTTATGTCACACTCATTTGTATTTATGAACTTTATATGTTTGTGACCTTTCTTTGGAATTATTGTGTTAGCTATAAATATGCCTGGTGTTATTTCACTAGCGCATACTAAACTGTCTTCATTTAAATCAACGTCTACTTCTTTTATAATTCCTGTTCGGGGTGGTAAATGAATACTTGGTAATGTGCTAAGTTTCATGTACATTGGCAAGATTATTTGTTGTTCTTCATACATAATTGTGATTACGAAAGTTTCGTAATCTATTTTACAATTATATTTAGTCAAGAAATCTCTGCCTATAATTCCGTCTGTAGATATGTTAATATTATCAAAAATATAAAATGTATGTTCAATATTAAGTTCATCAGATTGAAGTGAAAGTTTAGTTTTTGAATTTGTTGTTAATAGATTTTCACTAAGTCCATTTATGTTATATTGTTTACAATTTGTTATTAGACTGTTGTCGATTGATGATTTTTTTATAATAGAAATGCCTGTGTCTATTAAAAATGCTATTGGTTTTCGTATTGTCTTTGATTTAAGTATAAGGTAATTTGTATCTTTTTGTGCTATACTATACGTATTTAATGTTTTATTGATGGCCCCAGCTTCTTTCATCCGGGGACGTCCTAGTTTTCCTGAGAATTTTCTCTTTGAATATTATTATTTGTTCTGTTCTGATCAGAATTTTGTGAACGTCGGTTGTCTCCGTTGTTATTAGAATAATTTCTACTATTATTATTACTATTTCTGTTGCTGTTATTATAACTTCTATTGTTACTGTTATAATTCCTATTGCTGTTATTATAATTTCTGTTATTATTTGTATTATTGGAAACTCGATTGCGATCGTCATACCTTCTGTTTCCATTATTATTTCTTGTATTAAATGGTTGACGCGTGTTATTATTATAGTTATTATTGTAACTATTATTATTGTTATTTCTTGTCCGATATATGTTTGAGTTGTTAGTCGGTACATCTGCTTCTTGAGCTGTTTGCAGTGCTTCAGAAAAAGTCTTTGGTCTAGCCGCGAAAACAATTGATTTTAATGGTTCACTTACACCATTTTTAAAAGCGTTTAATGCCAATTGGTCATTGAGCTTGATAATTATCGATTTAGATTCTGAGCCTTGCTGCGATATTTGAATTTCATTAAGTGAGGCTGTTATGCTCTCAATTTTCGATGCAAAATTCTGCAATGGAATGTTATTTTGCTTTATCACACTAAGCGTGTTTTGTAGCTTCAGCGGATTTTTATTTAATTTATATAGTTTTTCAAGAGTTTCTTTGAGCTGATCAATAGTGGTTGGCTCTGTTTCTGCTAAAAGTCTATTTTTTACTTTTTGTGCAATTTTATTTGCATAAAACTCAATGGTGTCTAAAAATTTCGTAAGAAGATAATGTTCTCCTCCGAATTCGGGGATTATCTTTGAGGCAGTTGAAATATCAAAGCTTGCCATTTTGTTCTTTAGAAGTGAATAAATTTTGGAAGTTATGTTTTGAAATAGCGGATGTATTTCGTCAATTTGATGCTGTTTATTTTGCAATACAATGTCTGCCAAATCTCTTGTATTTTACTTTTTGTATGTTCAATATATGTATCTGAATATGTCCTAGTTGGATTCTTTTTTAAATTGGATGAAATGTTGTTTAATTTGTCCATGTACTTATTTTAAGCATGTAATAATATTTATTTTAAGCTGTTATATTAGCTACTGATTTAGAAATCTGCATTTTTACATAGTTTTTATAATACATATTTAATCTATATAAACCGTATATTATTATAATAATTAACATTAGGTATATCAAATATGTGATATTGTGGTCTTCTTTTGCTATTACGTTGTCATTTATGTTGTTATTTATTACTTCTGTTGGTCCCTGCTGGTTCTTTTTGGGCCGCACATTTTTTAAGTTGTTTCAACTTATACAAATGTTTATGCTTAAGGATGATGATTTCGTTTAGTGAACTTACTACACAATCAGCTTTAACTACTTTAGCAAAGTATATAAATTTCCATTCAGATATCTTCCTATGTCCAATGATTGGGAAATTTCTATCCACATCTGCAAGCTATACCAACTGACTAGCTTTCTCATCTCTAGTTAAAACGCTCTGTTTCTAACGAAATTTTAAACGTCTGTTATGCTTATTTCCTTTGCGGAATCTTTATATAATTTTCATTTCAACTAGCGCACTACCGCAGTAATTTTAGTTCTAAATTTTCGAAAATTCCATTTCAGAATTCTTCTCTCTTTTTAACTTATTATGGTCCTACTCCTTTTCTTAAAGGAGTTTGGCAGGATCGCCATGTAATATTTTTTTTTGTTAAATGTCGAAAGAAAAATTTTGATGGTCGCCAATTTGGCAGGATCGCCATGTAATGTTTGTTGTTGGTCAAAATTTGTTTTCCTAACATTCATCGTACAAAGCGCGACACGCTATATATTGTAGGCCACCAGGCCGCTCTTGCGAACAATAATGTGCAAACGGTTAAGTTTGTAAATTACCATTGATTTTATTTTCAAAAATGTTGTTCTTATATACTAATTTCCTCACAGAGGAAACTTATTACTAATTCTTAATTAACCAATGGGAAATCAACACGAATTAACAAATATTTTCTCACGCATTGATTTAACACGGTACTAAATAAAATATGATTAGGGTAAAATGCACTTGGTGTTTTTGTAGTGTTTGTTTTATTTATTGGCCTTCAAATTGCCGAAATGCAATGACAGGAATTTGATGCCAGAATATATTAAGTATTTTTGCTAAGCGGTCAATCACCAAAAGTACTTGTACTTGTTGTGTAATGAGCTCGCTGTTCTGCGCCCAGACATTTGGTTTTAGGTGACACTTTGTGTGTGGTGCCTTGCGCGCGTGCAGTGTACATTATACGTGTGTGTGTGTCAGTATGTTTCATTCTGTGCTATGTGCATTGTGTATGTTTGTATGTCTGTATGTTTGTTATATTGTGCGCAATGTGTATTGTGTGTGTATCAGTTATGTATGTGCATACTACATCCTACCCCTTTAGTTAAATGTACAATTGCTGTAGTTTCTTAAAAGTTAGGCAAATGTGCATATTATGTTACAATTTATGTATATTAATATATTATAGTTTACAATTAATTATATGTTTCTAGCTTTAATTATATTGTTATTGTGTATTTTAACTAATTTATTTTCTATCTGTATAAAGCTATTGACGCCTTCTTGTCTAATGACTTTGTAAGGGCCTTTAAAAATTTTATCAAATTTTTTCTTATTTCCTACTTTAATATAAACTAAATCATTATTTTTGAAATTACTTATATTATTGTTTGTTTGTTTCTTAATTCTATCAATCTTATTTTGTATTAGAGATTGATGAGCCATATTATGAGCATGTATAAGTTTCAGTTTGAGCTCTGTCAGATAATCATCAATATTGTATAATTTGTTTTTAGATTTAAGTATTTCGCAGGGTAGACTGCTGATTTTTCCAAACACTAGCTCATGTGGAGAATAATTTGTCGTACAGTTTGGCGTTGTGTTGTAGCAGTACACGTAATAGGGTAATAAGTCTTCCCAATTGTCTTCTTTGTGAAGTGCTCGTAGGTAGTCATTTAATACTCTATGGTTTCGTTCTAATGCTCCTAATGTCTCATGGTGGAATGGAGCTGAAACCTACAGTAACTGCATCTTTACTTTGCATTGGAAATGCTGCTATATACTTTGTGAGTTCACATTGAAAAGTCAGAATGTATCTGTATCCGTTTGATGGACGTAAAGGGCCTACTGTGTCAACTGTAATTGTTTCAAATGAAGTTGTTGGAGTGTCTGTCATGGTCATTTTTTCTTTTGTGTATTTAGTTACTTTTATTTCATTGCATAATTTGCAGTTATTAATATAATTCTTTACCATGTTACTCATGTTTTTCCAAACATATCTTTGTTTTAATTTTTTAATGCATCTGGAGATTCCTATATGTCCTCCTAATTCCTCATCATGATATTTGCTTATTAGACGCTTCATTTCTTTAATATTCTTTATTTCTTTTGGCGGTGTATATACTATAATGGCTGTATTAGTTTTCATTTCTTTTTGTAGCTTATTCCATTTTTCTTTAAATTCTTGCATGCTTATATACTGGAAAATTTCGTCTTCTGCAGAGACTGCTAATTTAGCTATTTCCTGTTGTTCTACGAATAATCCTAGCTTCCTCAGGATCAACGTCATAGTTGATAACGATTTATCGCTATATTCAACAACAATATTTTTCTTTTGTGCTACTATATTCGCTTTTTCATTATACATAATATTCTTTTTGAACTGAAATTGCAATTTCTTTATATGCGTGACGTCAGATAATGACGTTGCTTCCCAAATGTGAAGGTAATCAAGCTTCTCTTGAGTTGCAGCACTAGTTCTTTTTGCAAGTGGTTTTCTTGCTATGCTATTTATATCTTCATTTAGCTTTTTGCTTTCTTTGCCATTTAATTTTTCATTTAGCTTTCCGCTTTCTATGCCATTTAATTTTTCATTTTCTAATTTTTTACTAACCGCTCTTGTAATTGTAAGCATATCATTTTTCCTAGTTCTTTTGATGTAATTTTTATTCTAGATAGTGCGTCTGCATTTGTATTAATCTTTTCTTGTTTGAAAATTATTTCAAAATCATAATCCATAAGATCTACTCGTATTCTTGTTAACTTTGATGACGGGTTTTTATGTGTGAATAAACTTACTAATGGTCTATGGTCAGTGTATACCATGAATTTTCTACCGAATAGGTAAGGTCTGAAATAATTTATTCCCCAATGAATGGCTAATAACTCCTTTTCTATTATTGGTTTGTTGACTTCATGTTTGTTCAAAGATTTACTCGCATATGCTATTGGAGTGTCTTCTCCAGGCGTCCCTTGAGATAAAACTGCTCCTAAGGCATAGTTTGATGCATCAGTAGTCAAAATAAAAGGTTTGGAGAAATCGGGATATTTCAAAACAGGTGGTGTCATTAGTTTTGACTTTAGAGTTTTGAAAGCTATTTCACATTCTTTTGACCATATAAATAGTTTGTCTTTCTATAAAACGTCTATAGTAGTTGCAAAATGCTACAAATCTGCGTACCTCGTCTGCATCTTTAGGACATGGGAAATTAGTTATAGTGTCATACTTATTTGGATCAGTCGTTGTTGTTGTTGTTGTAGCAGCACAAATTATGCTGAAGTGACAGTCCTTGGCCGGACATAAATCCGGGTCGTTCCGGTAACGTAGACCCGACTGTCATGAGAACGACTGTTTGGATCAGTCGTGATACCTTCTGCTGTTATAAGGTGATCTAAATAAACTACTTCTGTTTTTAAGAAGTTACATTTGTCTGGATTTAGTTTTAAATCATATTGTTTCAGTCTTTCGAATACATTTATTAAATTTTCATTGTGTTCTTTTAGAGTTGAACCAAAAATTATTACGTCGTCTACATATAAAAATGCAGCTTCTTGGAGTCCATTCAAAGCTATAGTCATCATGCGTTGAAAACTATTAGTCGCAATTTTTAAGCCAAAAGGTAGCCTTTTGAACTGATAATGTCCTTTATTAGTCGAAAAAGCTGTAAGCGGTCTGGATTGCTTATCTAAAGGTATTTGATGGAATGAGCTGGTCATGTCCAAGGTTGAAAAATATTTGGCTTTGCCTAATTTGTCTAACACATCTTCTAGTCTTGTTAATGGGAATTTATCATTTACAATTTTGTTGTTTAGTTGTCTGTAGTCAACTACTAATCTCCATTTAGTTTCATCATTTGTGCTTTTCTTTGGCACAATTCATAATGGTGAGTTATATGGACTGGTTGAATGTTCAACAATGTCCTCTTTAATTAATTTGTCAACTTGTTGGTTAATCTCTTCAACATGTGCATTTGGTAATCTGTAGTTTTTTATATAGACTGGAGTTTTGTCATGTACAGAAATATTCTGTGTATAAAAATTGTTTTTTGTTAAAATATCTCCTTTTAGATGAAATATTTCATTGTATTTGATACAAATATTTATTATGGATTCTTTTGCTTCTGGATCTTGGTTTTCAAAATGTATAGTATTTTTAATAAAATCTATTCGTTTTTTTTAATTTAATTTTGTGTCATATTTCAATATTGAAAAATTTTGTATTGGTTGTATGTGTAAAGGAATGTCTTTAATTGTTATGTCACACTCATTTGTATTTATGAACTTTATATGTTTGTGACCTTTCTTTGGAATTACTGTGTTAGCTATAAACATGCCTGGTGTTATTTCACTAGCGCATACTAAACTGTCTTCATTTAAATCAACGTCTACTTCTTTTATAATTTCTGTTCGGGGTGGTAAATGAATACTTGGTAATGTGCTGAGTTTCATGTACATTGGCAAGATTATTTGTTGTTCTTCATACATAATTGTGATTACGAAAGTTTCGTAATCTATTTTACAATTATATTTAGTCAAGAAATCTCTGCCTATAATTCCGTCTGTAGATATGTTAATATTATCAAAAATATAAAATGTATGTTCAATATTAAGTTCATCAGATTGAAGTGAAAGTTTAGTCTTTGAATTTGTTGTTAATAGATTTTCACTAAGTCCATTTATGTTATATTGTTGACAATTTGTTATTAGACTGTTGTCGATTGATGATTTTTTTATAATAGAAATGTCTGCACCTGTGTCTATTAAAAATGCTATTGGTTTTTGTATTGTCTTTGATTTAAGTATAAGGTAATTTGTATCTTTTTGTGCTATACTATACGTATTTAATGTTTTATTGATGGCCCCAGCTTCTTTCATCCGGGGACGTCCTAGTTTTCCTGAGAATTTTGTCTTTGACTATTAGTATTTGTTCTGTTCTGATCAGAATTTTGTGGACGTCGGTTGTTTCCGTTGTCATTAGAATAATTTCTTCTGTTATTATTACTATTTCTGTTGCTGGTTTTATAACTTCTATTGTTATTGTTATTGTTATATTTCCTATTGCTGTTATTATAATTTCTGTTGTTATTTGTATTATTGGAAACTCGATTGCTATCGTCATACCTTCTGTTTCCATTATTATTTCTTGTATTAAATGGTTGACGCGTTTTATTATTATAGTTATTATTGTAACTATTATTATTGGTATTTCTTGTCCGATATATGTTCGAGTTGTTAGTTGGTACATCTGCTTCTTGAGCTGTTTGCAGTGCTTCAGAAAAAGTCTTTGGTCCAGCCGCGAAAACAATTGATTTTAATGGTTCATTTACACCATTTTTAAAAGCGTTTAATGCCAATTGGTCATTGAGCTTGATAATTATCGATTTAGATTCTGAGCCTTGCTGCGATATTTGAATTTCATTAAGTGAGGCTGTTATGCTCTCAATTTTCGATGCAAAATTCTGCAATGGAATGTTATTTTGCTTTATCAAACTAAGCGTGTTTTGTAGCTTCAGCGGATTTTTATTTAATTTATATAGTTTTTCAAGAGTTTCTTAGAGCTGATCAATAGTGGTTGGCTCTGTTTCTGCTAAAAGTCTGTTTTTTACTTTTTGTGCAATTTTTCCTGCTAATATATATTTTAATAGCATATTATTTTGTGCATCATTGAGTGTATTTGCATAAAACTCAATGGTGTCTAAAAATTTTGTAAGAAGATAATGTTCTCCTCCGAATTCGGGGATTATCTTTGAGGCAGTTGAAATATTAAAGCTTGCCATTTTGTTCTTTAGAAGTGAAAAATTTTGGAAGTTATGGTTTGAAATAGCGGATGTATTTCGTCAATTTGATGCTGTTTATTTTGCAATACAAGGGCTGCCCAAATCTCTTGTATTTTACTTTTTGTATGTTCAATATATGTATCTGAATATGTCCTAGTTGGATTCTTTTTTAAATTGGATAAAATGTTGTTTAATTTGTCCATGTAATTATTTTAAGCATGTAATAATATTTATTTTAAGCTGTTATATTAGCTACTGATTTAGAAATCTGCGTTTTTACATAGTTTTTATAATACATATTTAATCTATATAAACCGTATAATATTATAATTATTAATATAAGGTATATCAAATATGTGATATTGTGGTCTTCTTTTATTATTACGCTGTCATTTATGTTGTTATTTATTACTTCTGTTGGTCCCTGCTGGTTCTTTTTGGGCCGCACATTTTTTAAGTTGTTTCAACTGATACAAATGTTTATGCTTAATGGATGATGATTTCGTTTAGTGAACTTACTACACAATCAGCTTTAACTACTTTAGCAAAGTATATAAATTTCCATTCAGATATCTTCCTATGTCCAATGATTGGGAAATTTCTATCCACATCTGCAAGCGATAGCAACTGACTAGCTTTCTCATCTCTAGTTAAAACGCTCTGTTTCTAACGAAATTTTAAACGTTTCTTATGCTTATTTCCTATGCGGAATCTTTATATAATTTTCATTTCAACTAGCGCACTACCGCAGTAATTTTAGTTCTAAATTTTCGAAATATTCATTTCAGAATTCTTCTCTCTTTTTAACTTATTATGGTCCTACTCCTTTTCTACAGGAGTTTGGCAGGATCGCCATGTAATATTAGTTAGGAGGATTATTTGTTGTATTATTAGCGCAACTCGCTTTATATTGTAGGCCACCAGTCCGCTCTTATGAACAATAATATGCAAACGGTTAAGTTTGTAAATTACCATTGATTTTATTTTCAAAAATGTTGTTCTTATGTACTAATTTCCTCACAGAGGAAACTTGTCACTAATTCTTAATTAACCAATGGGAAATCAACACGAAATAACAAATATTTTCTCACGCATTGATTTCACACGGTACTAAATAAAATATGATTAGGGTAAAATGCGCTTGGTGTTTTTGTAGTGTTTGTTTTATTTATTGGCCTTCAAATTGCCGAAATGCAATGACAGCAATTTGATGCCAGAATGTATTAAGTATTTTTGCTAAGCGGTCAATCACCAAAATTACTTGTACTTGTTGTGTAATGAGCTCGCTGTTCTGCGCCCAGACATTTGGTTTTATGTGACACTTTGCGTGTGGTGCCTTGCGCGCGTGTAGTGTACATTATACGTGTGTGTGTGTCAGTATGTTTCATTCTGTGATATGTGCATTGTGTATGTTTGTATGTCTGTATGTTTGTTATATTGTGCGCAATGTGTATTGTGTGTGTGTATCAGTTATGTATGTGCATACTACATCCTACCCCTTTAGTTAAATGTACAATTGCTGTAGTTTCTTAAAAGTTAGGCAAATGTGCATACTACACCTTAATTGTAGTGTATTTACGTGTATTTTGAAACGTAAGGCAGAACTCCTTTCGGCGTACTTAAAGCTTACTGGGTTATATCAATTATCTTTTGTTTTCTCTTTCGCTCGTTGTTTTTAGTAGTTTGACATGCATGCATTTGTTAGGAGATTAAGTTTTTTGTGCGGGGCTTAAATATGCAACTTTATATTTAATAATTGTGAAGTATTTAAATATTATTTGATTCAAAAAACGGTGAAAATTGATAGCACAATGTGTTAATAATATGTGTGTGCCAAAAAGAATGCATTGGTAGCTCGATATTAAGTACAGAGAATGAAAATCAAACACTATATATGTGAAAAATGCAAAAAAAAGAGCATTTTTAAAGTTAAATTCTGATAAAATTTGTGGACGAATGATAGTTAAACAAAAGTTTATTTCGTTGTTCTTCTATGTGCATTTGAATTTTTCAATTTGATATACACGTTTAGCCACAGTAAACCAAATTTATGCGGCACTATACTAAACCCGACCCGCAGAACTGATTATTCTCCTTCGTTTTTTTACCAGTGAATGATAATACATATATGTAAATATCACAGTTGATAGATCATGCTTGATTTGTGTATTCATCACAGTTGATTTATGTCTCTATCACAATTGATGATAGAATATATGACAGAGCTGCTGCCAGACGCGCTCGACGGTAGAAATGAGAATACCGACAAATGTGCTAGTAAACTCATGAGGATGGTCAGCAATATCTGCGACGCATCAATGCCACGGAAAAGAAGTGGAAACAGAAGAGCCCCAGTCTACTGGTGGAACGAATAAATCGCAAAACTGCGCTCTGAGGTTCCTAAACTGCGGCGACAACATCAAAGGCAGAGAGCCAGAAATTCCCCTGAATACCTACGCCTCCAAACCGAATATAAGAGCAAGCGACGGGCTCTAAGAAAAGCTATACAGCAAAGCAAACGTCAGGCCTTCCTAGAATTAATAAAGGACGTTGACGACAACCCCTGGGGCAGTGGCTATAACATTGTGTTAAGAAAATTGAAAGGGAGCAAGGCCAAGCCACCCATGTGTCCCACAATAATGAAGCGCATAGTTTTTGGGCTCTTTCCACAGCAAGGCGTACACCAAGCGCCGCAAGCATTCGCGTTAGAAATCTCTGAAATCCCGCCAGTAACAAAGGAAGAACTGCTCGCTACTGCAAAAATAAAAAGCAAAAAGTCACCAGGCATGGACGGCATTCCAAATGGGATTCTGAAATACATTATTAAGAAGAAAACAGAACTCTTTTGTGGATTATACACGAAGTGCATCAAAGAAGGCATTTTCCCAAAGAAATGGAAGCGACAACGGCTAGTCTTACTGCCCAAAGGCAACAAGCCACCGGAAGAACCATCGTCATATAGGCCCCTGTGCATGCGGGACAGTGCAGGCAAAATACTCGAAGCAATAATCTGCGCGGATTCAAAAAATCACGGGAGGTGATCAGGGCCTTTCAAGGTGGCAATATGGCTTCCGGAAGAAGCGTTCAACTGTCGATGCAATATCGGCCGTTTGTGAGATAGCGCGAAAAGCCCTCGAAGGCAAGAGATGGTTTGAAGGAGCAAAGCAGTACTGTGCTGTTATCACGTTGGACGTAAAAAACGCTTTCAATTCTGCCAACTGGAGCCGAATAATAACTGCGATGATGGCAATGAATATTCCACACTATTTAATTCGAATAATAAATAACTATTTCAGCGAAAGAGAGCTCTTCTACGACACCAACGAAGGGCCAAAAAAGTACCATGTTACTGGAGGTGTACCCCAGGGGTCAGTCCTTGGACCGCTTCTTTGGAATATAATGTATGATGGCATCCTGAGAATATAAAAAGCAGAAGGAGTGTCGATTATAGGATACGCTGATGATATCGCGATCGTTGTTGTCGCAAAACACTTAGTAGACGTGTCACGCATGTGCACCGACACCATAGCCTCTGCCAAAACTTGGCTTCAAACAGCAGGACTAGAGCTAGCGGAACATAAGACGGAAGCGCTGCTAATGACCAGCCGGAAAAGAGTAGAAAACATCCAAATAAGAATAGGAGGCCACACTGTAGATTCCAGCCCAACCATCAAATATCTCGGTGTCATACTCGACCGTCGTCTGAGCTTCAAGGATCATCTTAATTATGCCAGCAAGAAGACGAGAAAAGTCAGCACAGCACTAGCAAGTCTCATGCCAAATATAGGAGGTCCGAAACCACATAGAAGGAAACTGCTTGCGTCGGTCAGCTCGTCCATCCTGACGTACGCAGCCCCAGTATGGGAACCGCTACCTCTGTAACCTCATATATGAGAGCACCAGCTTCAGTGCACAGGCTATCGTCTTTAAGGGTATGCTGCGCGTTCGGGACAGTGTCAGATGAAGCAGCAAATTTGCTAGCTGGAAGATGTCCGATGGACATATGCGCCAGAGCTGCAGCAGAGATCAAGCGCAGTCCAAATGAACGCAGCAAAATAATGCAACAGAGCATCGACGAGTGGCAAAACAGGTGGGACTCGTCCTCGAAAGGTCGATGGACGAAGAAATTGATCCCAAATGTAGGTGAATGGATCAAAAGAAAACACGGAGATACTGATTTTTACCTAACGCAGTTTCTCACCGGGCATGGCTGTCTTCGCCAATACTTACATAAGTTCAAACATGCCGATCATCCCCACTGCCTACATTGCGATGGGAAAACAGAAAACGCAGAGCACATACTAATGGAATGCCACAGATTTGATAATGAACGCTACCACCTGGAATAATGTATAGGCGGGGCCGTGACCCCCGAGGGCTTGCTGAAAGCAATGTTGACTGAAGAAAACGTATGGAAAAAGTGTGCAGATATTATAACTAAAAACGCACGCTGAGTGAAGACGAAGAATAACGTCCAGTGCCTGCCCTGCGAAGTAATATCGGAATTGATAGTCCCGCAGGGGTGCCACAGGCCCAGCGTACGAAGGAGGTTGGGTTTAGTCCGTAGGTGCCAGGAGGCAAATCGGGCATGCGGGCAGTACGGGCTGCTCGTATCTATGAAGATTCCTCCTCCCTGGTCGTAACCGAAAAAAAAAAAAAATAATAATCACAATTGATCGGTCATACTTGATGTATGAAGCTATCACAATTGATCTGTCATACTTGATGTATAACCACCTCACTTTAACCAATCACACTTGATGTAGATGTATATCAACAATATTTGATTTAAGTAATTGTGAAAAAGATATATTCTATTGATTTGTGTTATGGGTTACAAATATTTAATTTAATTTGAATTAAAATAAAAACTTAAAATCAAACACAAACTAAAAAAATTCAATATCATTTCAAACAAAAAATATTTCAATAATTCAAATAAACATGAAAGAAAAAAAAATAATAAAAGGCATTTATAGGGTGTTTGAATTTGTTGTTGCAGATGTAGTCGCTGTTTTTGATTTACGTAAATAGTTTTTTTGTTGCAGTCGATGATGAGCCCGCACTACTGCTTTCCGTAAGTCTTTTCAAATCCAAACACACCTTGTGCTGAGAAAACATCTAAAATTTAAATTAAGGTGGATGTATGTAAAAAGCGAATCAGTGGATATTTAAAAATAAAATGTATACCTCGTAGAATTTTGTTATCAAGCGTTAACTGGCATACAGCTTTTTTTCCCCAATTATATTGATGCAACACATCATCAGAAAAAATACTCCGTACCACGTTGCCGAAATCCTCCGCCGCAAATAAGTAGTCTATCAGCCGTGCTCCCAGCTTCACATTCACAAATTTTCCTGGGAATTCGGTTTGAAATCACTTGTTTGGTTCTCCCAATTTCACATTCACATACATTTTTGTGAATTGAATCCGAATGCTTGGTTGTATGTGAAATGAAAAGTAAATGTCAAAAAGTGTGTGAATGTTTAATTATTTTCGATTGGAATAATTTTTCAAATATCCTTTGATGTTTGTAGAATCTATTTATGACATTTCTGTATTAGTTATTCATTGAAATATGCATACTTTTCAGTGTTTTGCTGATGGCTGCTCAAAAAAGCATACATATGTATGAATCCGAAAGGGAAATTTTACCAACAGCTGTTTGTGAATTGCCACAACGATAACCGATATGTGTGACAGGGATGACCTGATATGCGAAGAAGTTTGTGAAATGGGGACCACACCAATTCCCTTTTACTTGAAATTTTTAAAATCACATTGTGGAATTGAAATGTGAACCTGGGAGCACGGTCGTATAAAAATTATAAATTTAAACAAGTCAACAATTAAGTATGAGCTATATTTTTTACCATTGCCTGTGCAAATTCAGGTAACTTTAATTTATCCTCAACTTCTTTAACAGACACTAAAGTTGTCAGAGGAATCATTGCTGCAATTTCTTCTATTTTGAGGTCAGCAACCGTCCCAGTCATGCGACACATCGTACTCAAATTTTTTTTTTGGAAACTTTGCATTCTCTTATGCTTTTCATCAACGCCATATTTTGTGGTGTTTCTTCGAATTTCTCGAACGCGGCGGCAATCCTTTCTTGATTGCCCACCAAAGCATTCATCCCTGGGCTTAGTAAAGATTGCTAACATGCAAGAAAATAACATAAATAACATGAGAAAAAAAGTTTGTTAAAGAAAATCCTACATTTTGCTCTACTTTCGGAAGTCGCGCGTTAGTCTCCCTTTGTGCTTCTAGTACCTCCTTTAATAACTTCAGAATATCTTGAGAAAAAAAATTATCGTAACTAAAACTATGAATAAATTTGAAATGAAGTTTTCTGACCGTCAGCAGAGGAGGGCGTGGACTCCGGATTTAAGCCATCATAATTGTTCCTAGGCAATATTTCTACTTTACAATTTTATTGAGCTCAAGACCAGTTTATGGCAATATTTCTTAAAAAAAAAATTATTTAGAGAAATGGTTTTGGTTGATTAATATTTTGTTTGCTTACCGTTTTCCTCTTTAGTTCCCTCAAAAATGTTGCAAAAGGTTTCTCACAACGACAGCATTACCACCAAGGCTATATGGGTTATCCAAAATAGACAAAGATGGAATACCACTCAGACCGATATGCTCATCAATTGACTCACCATCGTACGGTCTGTGCAAATACATATATTGTGAATATATTAAAAAACATCACTGCTACATATACTTATAATATCCATACTACGATGGAATTCAAGAACAGGACAAACAATTCTTACATTTGTGACGATGAAAAACTTGTTTCTTTCGACGTGGTTACATTTTTTCCAAGCATTCCAACACAGCTGGCACTTGACACAAGACAAGCAAAATTGACAACAATAGAAGAACACACTAAAATACCAAAAAAAACTGTTCATGGAAATAGTGACGTTTTGTATAAAAGAAAATAGATATTTCAAATTTAAGTACACGATATCCACGCAATTAAAAGGAATGCCAATGGGATCTCTGCCTCTCCTGTAAAAATTAGGACGAACACCAAGATTGCTCACAAAATACGTAGATGACTTATTTGCTATAGAAAACGAGAACGAGGTACAAAACACACTTGACGCACTTAATTCTTTCCAGATTCTTCAGATTCTTAGATTACGCAAAAACCAGACGATGAAACCAGTTGAAGTTAAAGTGGTATAAGAAACCAACATCATCTGGACGAATCATCAATTTTAATTCCAAACATCCCAGGACGACCATAAAAGATTAAAAAAGAAGTACGAAAGACATTAAAAATCAACGACTTTCCGAAGCACATAATAGATAAATTTAAAAAAAAATTGGGATCCTCAAACCAAAAACACCGCCTTGACAAACCTATTAAATTTAAAGCAGTAACTTATGTACCTCAAATGGTGGGGTGCAATAACACCATACCAAATAAGGCCATATGATCTTATTTCCCCTTGTGGTTGGAATTAAAGCCATATGGCGTTATTTCCAACGCAGAAGTGCAATAAAAACATATTTAAAATTTGCCAGATGAGAAATATAGCCATATCTTGAAATGGCACCCTTCCGAACTAAAAATAAAGTATGCCTGGCAACACTGTCTGTCAATCACATGGTTTCTGATAACACAGTGCTACAAAAAATAATGAAGTCGAAATACCTGGGAAGTGATGTTATTTTCCTTGTAGGTATTATCGAGTAGAACGAGAATCCAATTTTAGAATTTGTCAAACACCCCCAAAATCTCGACTTAACCTTAAAAAACCGATTTTTCGTGCTTTTGCGCACTTCTTAATCCATACCTTAGCTAATTAACAACTGATTTTCATTCTAAAAACGGTTTAAGAAAGAAGAAACTCAGACCTTTTGAAAGATATATACACGTCTGAATAAAGCTGAAGAGATTTACTTGTTTTTGCACAACAAACTTAAATTTTGCTACCCTTTTTCTTCATTTTTTGACTTTGGCAATATTTTCACACACTATTTTATAAAAACACAAAATGAGTTTTGATTAGATTCAAAGAGTACTTTCGGCCAAAACGTGACTGAGTTATTTTACTTTTTATAAGAACGAAATTTTTGCAAAAATTTACAACGAACTTAATTTACTTATAAATATTATTAAATGAAAATATATAGATCAAAAGTGCTTTTTTGACCGTTTTTTCCTTAGGTCAGCATCGTCAGTTTCGCGTTGTACTGACCAGCAATATTCTGCCATCATATTTATTTTGTTTTTTCCTTTGAAACGTTTTTCGATCGTAGCCATTTCTTGGTGGAAGTGTTCGCCTTTTTCATCACTGAACTGGCCCAGATTATGTAGGAAGAAGTCCAAATGCGAATGCAAGAAATGAATTTTTATCAACATGTTGCAACCCATTTCACCATATGCACTTAAAAATATATGGGCTAAGAAGTGCGCAAAAGCTCGAAAATCGATTTTTTAAGGTTAAGTCGAGATTTTGGGGGTGTTTGACAAATTCCAAAATTGGATTCTCGTTCTACTCGATAAGACCTACAAGAAAAATAACATCACTTCCCAGGTATTTTTGAGTGTCACACTGTGTAATTGAGAGCTGTTTTTGTTTTTTTGTGTAACTCTTATGTTTTTGGGTGCGCTGAATCCGAAAATAACATTAATTTTGTCATAGAACGTCACATTTTCTGACAATGTAGGTGTCTATGTTAAACAAGTTATCATCTTAAAAGATTAAAAAAATTTTTGAAAATTTATAATTGCATAACAAAACTAATTCATTTATGTAAAATACATTAATTAGTAAGCACTAAAAACATTTTTCTCAGTGAGACTCCTTTTGGTACATTTTCGCTTGTGCGAAGTATCGGGAAGGTCTCTTTGAAGCGTCCAACAGTAGTCGGCCATCATTGAAACGCTCCATCTTCCCGTATCTTTACTCCATCTCCTTAATATCTTGGTGAAATCGTTTACCTTGCTCTTCACTCACGTCTCATAAATTTTCTGGAAAGTAGTCGAGGTGGGAATGAAGTCGGAAATAAACTGCTTCTCACGATATCTAAACCAGGAGGAAGACACTCCCGGCAAAAGTAAGTTCCTGCTTTTGAGCCTTGATCCAAGCAACTCAGCAGCGTTTTTGGGAAGATTCAAGTCTCTTACCAGATCATTTAGCTCGCCCTGGGAACACAATTTCGGACTGCTGTCATCTTTAAATTCAAAACTTGACATTACATCGGGTTCAGGTACAGCTCCATCTTCGTCAGAACTTGGAATCTCTTCCAAGGTAGCAGGGACCTTGGGCACTGGTATTTCGGTCCCATGAGGGATGGGACGAGTAGCTGGTTGCAGATTGGAGTATGAAATTGACTGCTTCCGTTTTGACTTATACCCTTTCACATTACACGAACAAAAGTAACAATCATCACCAGAGCTGTAAAAATTTGCAATCAACTTTTTTAGCAATCAATGATTGAACAACCAGTTCGTTTGCTAATTAAAATGTATTGCTTCTTTGTGATTGAAAAAAATTACAATCTGCAATCAATTATAAATCATGATTGCAATCACTTTGATTGTAAGAAGTTTTGATTGTAATGATTGCTATTGCAATCAAATCACTGATTCAATCAAACATGTTTATTGCAATCTCAATAAATGCAATAATTTATTTACGTTTATTACGTTATACAATATTTGCAAAACGCAATAAGTTGTGAAACACTTTATTGTTGTTACGCATTATGGATTTCTCCTCCTGACCTTAGCCAGAACACGCGCCAAGTACGCGCATACCATAGCAACTGAAGCCAATAAAAAATGTTCGGATTTGGCTTGTCTGTAATGAGGGCCATAGAGAATAGGTTTTCGAATAATTTTACCTTGACTGAGAGTATGCATGATGCCATTATAGCATCAGTACTCTGTCCACAAGCGAAAATAATGTGGATATCAGCTTTGAACCCTAGCTTTGGTGAGATAAAAGTAAACGAAATTATATAGTTAGTGAAAGATGCTGTAGCGTCGTTGATTGCACATTTCAGCCTGTCGTCGAAGACGAAACTACACAATTTTTGGTTTTGAAGGTAATACCAAAAACAAAATTTATAAAATGTATAATTAAAATAAAGTTTCACATTTTTCAGCTACTTTAACGTCGAGAGCTTTGGCAGCAGACACATATCGTGACACAGAGATGCGTGCTTATTTAGCAGATTCGAATACATCTTTTACCATGTTAAATAAATACGCGCGACTGAAGTCTTTCTTTATTAAATATAATGCACCATTGCCTTCTTCTTCTGCAGTAGAACGTCTGTTTTCGTTCGCTGGCCTACTAAAATCTTCACGACGTGGATCGCTTTCTGATAGTAATTTCGAGAAATTACTATTATTGCTGAAAGCCAATAGTTTCTGTTGGGCAAAATCCTAAGCTAAGTTTAGCAAAAACGAGCTGTTGCTTACTTATTAAAATAAATTTTCTAAAACAACTTATAAAAAGTGTTGATTGAGGCAGACTCCAATTAGCAATTTTGATACAATAATGATTGCAATCAAAAATTAACTGCAATTTATTTCTTCTAAATGATTGCAAAATTGTGATTTTGGCAATCAAAATATAAGCAATCAATGTGAATTGCAATTAAAATAGAATGCAATATTTGGTATAATATGCGATTGCAATCCAATTTGAATGCAATTTTTTACAGCTCTGATCATCACTATGGTTCTTTTGTTCGCGGCATACCATAGGAATCGCATACCGCAAAGTTTTTTTTTTGCCCTTAAACCAATTTCGAAGATCTTTAACGCATCGTTTGCAGACTTTAGGAAGTGCCCAAACTTTATCCTGATCTCCAAGTTTTAAGCCAAAATACGCGAAGTATACTTTTTTTACGAAGTCCGAAATATTAATTGCTGCTTTAATATCATATATTCGCCACAAATATAACAGAAACTGTCAGACGAGTTCACACACTTCCGCACTGACGACATTGCACTATACTGAACCAAGATATACAAAACAATGACAAGTTAAAACGTAATTGTACCGCGCCACTTTCTACACTATAGGATCGCGCACGTTTAGCTTACAACATGTTTATGTTTGTTAATTCAGCTCACACAGGGTGTTCCTTATTTAGAAATTAATGATATTTATGGTAAACATTTGAAAACAGTAGTCAAAATAAAATTATACCTATTATTAATGCCTACAAGTTAGCCCAAAAAACCCTTTTTTATAATAAAATTTTGCGTTTTGTGAAATAACCTTACGTTCTGGAATTTTTTGAGTATTTTTTTAGTTTTCAGAACACCTAAATACATAGAAATAAGTTGGAAATATCCAAGTTACTATACATAGAAGCAGAAAACCAAATTTTTAAGTTTAAATTCAATCGTAATAATGTTAAATATTATTATTGCTGTCAGAGTGATTTCAAAATGAGTGTTGCAGTGAACTCTGAAAAGTTATGCAGACAAATTGGCAATACCAAAGTTCACAATCATGATCCCCAAAATGAACTGTACACCAAGCTCCACTTACTAAACTCCATAAAAAGCACTCGCAAGACGTCATCGTTGAAAAGGGCAGGAGTGCGTGAGATATATGATGAGCAATGTAAGAAATTTAAAGAATCAGCACTACTAGTACAATTTGGTCCAATACGTAGGCAACTCCTGAATATCAGACACGAATGTTTTCCTAAAGCACCAATTTGCTTTGCCGACATTGTAAAAATCTTTCAAAATGAAAATGTGTCCAAGGAATTTGCTATGTCGAAATATGAACCAGGTAAACCATTTTATAATGACACAATCATAACCGAAGAATTTTCGTATACTGTGTTCGCCTCACCTACTATTTGCAACAAATTAAAAGCTATAAGTGTGTCGGAACCACGAAAATATATTGTTGACAGCACCTTCAATGTTGTGCCCGTTTCAAAGCAATTCAAGCAACTGCTAATATTTCATATAGTTCACTCGGATCACGTAAGTTTGTTTTTTCTTTGATAATATATTCACAAAGAATTTAATTTATCCTTTACATTTCAGGCGTATCCATTCATATATGTCTTAATGTCCCACAAGTCGCAAGCAGCATGCACACATGTCCTTCAATATGTGCATTCAAATATTTTAGATTTGAAACCAACATCGGTAGTTACAGATTTTGAAGTGAGTTTACGCAATTCAATACAGATTGTGTATCCTACGGTATCTATGAAAGGTTGTTGGTTCCATTTTACAAATGCTCTACGGCGAAAAGCTTCCAAAATTCCTGGCTTCATTGGGCAGTTAAATAAGGATAATCAAGCTAAGAATTTATTTAATAAGTTTATGGTTTTACAACTACTTAAATCTGTTGATATTAAAGCAGCTTTTGAAATTATTAAAGCAGAGGCTTTTAGTTCACAACTTTTTCAACAAAATATGAATGGAAGCATATTTAAACATTTCGTCGTATATTTCAAACGCCAATGGATGAAAAAGGTAACTAAAATTACACTTTACTTATTCCTTTCAAAAGTAGCAATGATATCAAATGTTATTAAATTATATTTAAGGAGCGTCCAGAAAATTTCTCTGTACATAAAGAGCCCACTACGACTAGCAGCGCTGCGGAAGCTTTCCACAGCCAGCTAAGGACGACACTGCCGAAACGTGGAAACTTCTATAAATTTTTAAACGTTCTAATCGACGTAGATGCATCAAAATCAATAGATTTATTGAAGTCAATCGCAGGGGATACTGATTTATGTAAAGAGAAACATAAATGGTTTAAAAATCGTACACGATTCATATATGAACGACTCAGCCAATTTCACAAAAAAAAAATTACGTTGACAGTTATTCTCAACCAGCTTTCTGTAAAAGAAAGCCGGTTGTGTGCAGAAAGTTTCCTAAACGAACAACAAACCGACAATGGTGACAGTGAAGACAATGACGAAGAAGATGTTCGTGAAGAGGTGGTGCATCATACTGAACAAAGGGATCTCATATGTGTTATTTGCTGTGAAAAAGCGTAAGAAGTTTTGTTTATTCCATGTAAACATTGTAAATGTTGTCACGATTGTTTCGACCAAATTAAAGATAGGAGTATGCGGTCTGCAGTTAAAGTACTATGCCCAATTTGTCGAAGACTAGATGTTAATTTATGTATATGTAAAGTGTTGATGTAGTTCTAAGTAATATTTTTCAATCATTTTGGACAAGTTTTTTGTTCGATTTTGTTAAAATATATGTACATAAGTACATAAGCTCAGTGATTGCCCATAAAAATTTGTAACTAATAAAATAAAAACATGGTAACTTAATATTTCCGAATTTATTCGATATATTTAAAAGAAAAATGTGAGTATATCAGGATAGTTTGGCCGGTCCGCGCTGACTCTCCTTCGCGTCCCGGCGCGCCGCGGCGCGCTTCGCCGGCCTCCGCGCCGACCCTCCGTCTCGAATAGTTTTCTTAGTTTTTCTAAGTACCCATGGCTTTATTTCCATTTACATTTACGTATGGTGTTATTGCACCCCACCACCTCAAATATTAGAACGCTAAACGATATCAAATTGCTACAACAAAGATGAAATATAAACACATAAACCTCCAAATATTTTTAAAAATTTATTCAATAAAACCAAAGCAACGATAACTAAAACAGAAAAATAACATTATTTATAAAATCCCGTGCAACAGTAAAGACAATGAAATATGTCATAAGGTTTACATAGGAACAACGAAGTCTAAATTAAAACCCAGACTGGCGCAACATAAGTCGGATTTCAAACAGTGCCATAATACCGACTTTCAGAAAACAGCACTCATGGCCCACTGTGCAGCCAGCGGTCACTCTCCAAATTTAGACGACACCAGTATATTACAAAAAGAAAACAACACTATGGCAAACGCTTTATTTTAGAAATGCTACACATAATTAACACACTGACAAACATAAGACTGAACTACAAAACGGACACTGATAATTGTGCTCACTTGAACAGGCACTTATTGACAACAAATTTAGTACGAAACTCCACGTTAAACAGTGAGGACGTGTAAAAAAGTATGTATGTTTGTAATGGTTATTATGTATATTTATATGTACGTTATTGTAAAAATTATTGTTAATTGTATTTATATGTTACTTACTTACTTAATTGGCGCATTAACCGCCTAAGCGATTTTGGCCGAAGTCAACATAGCACGCCAGCTGTCCCTATTTCGTGCTAACTGGCGCCAATTGGAAATCCCAAGTATAGCCAAGTCTTTTTCCACTTGGTCTTTCCAACGCAGAGGAGGTCTTCCTTTTCCTCTGCTACCACCCGCGGGTACCGCGTCAACAACCTTCAGGGCTGGAGCTATTTCATCCATTCGAACGACGTGCCCTAGCCAGAGGAGCCGCTGAGTCTTAATCCGCTGCACTATATTTACGTCATTGTACAGCTCGTACAGCTCATCGTTCCATCGTACACGGTATTCGCCGACGCAAAGGTCCATAAATCTTTCGAAGAATCTTTCTCTCGAAAACTCCAAGAGCCCTCTCATCTGATGTTTTCCTCGTCCATGCTTCTGCACCATACAATAGGACGGGCATGATGAGAGACTTATAGAGTATGGTTTTTGTGCGTCGAGAGAGGACTTTACTGTGCAATTGCCTACTCAGTCCGAAGTAGCACTTGTTGGCAAGAGAGATTATGCGTTGGATTTCAAGGCTCACACTGTTATTGGTGTTAATGCTGGTTCCTTAGTAAACGAAGTCCTCTACTTTTTCAAAGTTGTAGCTGTCAACAGTGATGTTAGATCCTAGTCGTGAATGCGCCGACTGTCTATTTGATGACAGGAGATACTTCGTCTTGCCCTCGATCACCTCCAGACCCATTGGCTTCGCTTTTCTATCCAGTTTGGAGAAGGCAGAACTAACTGCGCGGTTGTTAAGGCCGATGATGTCAATGTCATTGGCGTACGCCAGCAATTGCACACTCTTATGAAAGATGGTGCCTGACCGATTTAGTTCTGCGGCTCGAACTATCTTCTCCAGCATCAGGTTAAAGAAATCGCACGACAAAGAGTCACCCTGTCTGAAACCTCGTTTGGTATCAAACGGCTCGGAGAGGTTATTCCCAATTCTGACGGAACTGTTGGTGTTGCCCAACGTCATTTTACATAGCCGTATAAGTTTTGCCGGGATCCCAAATTCAGACATTGCGGCATATAGGAAACTTCTTTTCGTACTGTCGAAGGCGGCTTTGAAGTCGACAAAAAGGTGGTGTGTGTCGATTATTCTTTCTCGGGTCTTTTCCAAGATCTGGCGTATTGTGAATATCTGGTCGGTGGTAGATTTACCAGGTCTAAAGCCACACTGATAAGGTCCAATCAGTTCATTGACGGTGGGCTTAAGTCTTTCACACAATACACTTGACAGAACCTTATAGGCGATGTTAAGAAGACTAATCCCGCGATAATTGGCACAGACTGCAGGATCACCCTTTTTGGGGATTGGGCAGAGCACACTTAAGTTCCAATCAGCAGGCATGCGTTCTTCCGACCACATTCTAGAGATGAGCTCGTGCATGCACTTAACCAGCTCCTTTCCGCCGTACTTAAATAACTCAGCTGGTAACCTGTCAGCCCCGGGGGCTTTGTTCTTCAGCCGTGCTATCGCTTTCCGAATTTCGTCAAAGTCGGGTGATGGTACATCACGTCCATCATCATTGATTGGGGATTCGGGTTCAACATCTTCTCCGTCGTTGTTGCACCTGCTTCCATTAAGCAGTGTGAAGAAGTGCTCCCTCCATAATTTAAGTATGCTGTGGACATCAGTCACCAGGTCGCCGTTTTCATTCTTACAGGAATTCGCCCTGGTCTTGAAACCTTCTGTTAGCCGCCGTACTTTCTGAAAAAATTTTCGGTCGCTATTCCTGTCGGCCATCATCTCAAGCTCCTCGCACTCACGCATTTCGGCCTCTCTCTTTTTATCGCGAAAAATGCGTCTTGCTTCCTTCTTCAATTCACGATAACGCTCCCGCACAGCTCGCGTTGCGCCCGATCGCAGTGTGGCTCTGTAGGCAGCGTCTTTACGTTCCGTAGCGCGACATTCCTCGTCATACCAGTAGGTCTTTCGTGCTCGCTGAAAGCCGATGGATTCTTCAGCGGCGGTATGTAGACAGCGAGAAATATGGTTGCACTGCTCGCAAATATCATTCTGTTGATTATTGCTCTCAGAGAGCAGGAGTGCATGTCGAGTTGCGAAATGGGTGGCTGTCTGTTGCGATTGCAGCTTTCCGACGTCGAGCTTTCCTTATGTCTATTTGCGTGCGCTTTTTGCTGCACAGAGGCGCGTGCGGATCTTAGCTGAAACAATGCAATGATCCGCGTCAATGTTGTCTCCTCGGATCGTGTGCACTTGGAAGCGTGCCTTCCGTCTATCACAACATGGTCGATTTGGTTTCGTGTCTTACCATCTGGAGACAGCCACGTAGCCTCATGTATTCTCCTATGCTGGAACCTGGTACTGCAGACTACCATGTTTCGGGCCCCGGCGAAGTCAATCAGTCTCAATCCGTTATCAGACGTTTCGTCGTGGAGACTGAATTTTCCGACAGTGGAACCAAAGATGCGCATGCCCACCTTGGCATTGAAATCACCAAGCCCGATTTTTATATTTTGGTGGGGGCACCGCTCATACGTGCGGCCATGGAGATCGTAGAAGCGATCTTTGGTCCCATCGTCCTTCTCTTCCGTCGGGGCGTGGGCGCAAATCAGGGAGATGTTGAAGAATCTCCCCTTGATGCGGATTGTGGCGAGACGTTCATCCACCGGAGTGAACGACAGTACTTCACGGCGCAGTCTCTCTCCCACCACAAATCCGACACCAAATTTGCGCTCCTTTACATGGCAGCGGTAGTAGATGTCGCAAGGGCCTATCACTTTTTTCCCTTGCCCCGTCCATCGCATCTCTTGGATGGCGGTGATGTCAGCCTTTGCTCTGCTGAGGACATCAACCAGCCGGGCAGAGGCACCTTCCCAATTAAGGGTCCGGACATTCCAGGTGCATGGCCTCAAATCATTGTCCTTAAAACGTTTGCCGTGGTCGTCATCAAAAAAGGGGGGTCTCATCCGAGGCTTTGTTATCCTTTTCATGGGAAGTTGTTTTTACGTGGCGGGTTCCAAGCCCTGCGCACAACCCATTGCTGGGGCTGGAAATTTTAAGTTCGTTTATATAGCGAGCCGCTTCCTCCAAGACAGACACCCGCTTGCAGCCGCACCTCCTGGTGAACAGACGCTGCGGACTTTAGTAGACCCTTAAACCGAATATATCGGAGTGGCTCCACTAAAGCTCCCGCTCTATCAGCCGTGACCTATGGCTCCACACGCGTTGGTTACCGTATCTCGCACATGGGTTGCTCACGTTGCCCAGGGTGCACGAACGTGGACGTAAGAGTAGGAATTGAGTACAGTCGTGCAACTGTAACCGCATACCCAGAAGCACCACTGTACCCCATTGCTCCCCATGGGGGTTGTTATTATTAAATAGTTACCCTGAAGAGCAATCGAAATCGACAAAAACCAAAATTTGAGTTTTCAATTGACCTTGAGTCGGCTAACACAATAAACATTATTATTATTATTATTTAGATACTAGTATGAATACCAATATATTAAATTCACCGGGTTGTTGCATGCAGTGACTTTGTGTGGACGATGTAATATTATTTATTTTTCTAAGTGCTGTGCTTTGAAAAAGTGAATTGTTGATAAATGTGATTGATAGTAAAATTTGCATTAAAGCGCATGATATCATAAATTTCACTGCTTGGTTTAAGAAAACACTAACAACACGCACTTTAAAGCGATTTTCGATATTTAATGGCGCCAACCGAAACTGCACTAAATGAATTTTGTAATAACACCACAAAGTCACTCGAACGTTGTACAAATATAAGTATTTTCGATATTTTTGTCTCGTGAAATCACTTATATGTATATGTCAACCAATTTGAAATCAAAACACATACCTTTCGGATTTTATGTTGTAGTTATGTATTGGTATGTATGAGGGTGTCCAATTTGCTGATGTATGTCTGTCCAAATCTCCTTGAGTCGACACTTGAGTTTTACTTGCAATTTCGGTGAGTATTTTCCTTTGGTGTTGGTAAAATCTGCGCGAGAATAATTATTATGAGACCTTGATCTGAAAACGTTGGTTCCTTTCCAACCGCGACGAAGGACCATGGACGAAACTGTCGCAATTCCCTTGGTTTCGTGGACAGTCCGTTTTTAAATGAAATAAAAGAGGAAGGAATTCGTATTAGGACGAATTGTCAAATATGGATATTAATTTGTTAACAAATTGGAATATATGTATGTATACTACAGAAGAAAATATAACACGTTAAAAATTACACTTACACTTGTAAATGGATTTCCTGGTGTTGGCTGGAGTTTGCTGTTACAATCTGCTGCTGGCTTCTGGTCGTCGGTCAAAAACGGAGTGATCCACGGATTTTTTCCTATCCCGTTCAATCGATTGACAAAATTTTAGCCAATGGCAGGCAATTACGCAAAACCATTATTTCTGAAACAAGGCTGATTCCCAGCAGTAAATCAGCCTGAGAAAAACGATGAAAAATACCCATCAGTAAACTGGTTCAGGCTGCTGGCCTGAACAATAGAAATTTCGACACGTACATATATTTTAACTAATTTTATTCAAACTTGCAGATATTGCGCACCCAAGACGGAAACAAAGAATACATCAATGTCCATATTCATTCAAGTTCCAAATCATAGATGCAAATGTCGAACATGCGCAATCTAATTGAAATTTAACTATTTCTGTGGGGGTGCATGATGGAAAAGATAATATAAAGATAAAACTTGTTTTATTTAACCATCCATATGTGTATATCATAAAAAAAATATTGAAAACTGGTATTAATTACAAATAACAATATTTTTCCCAGATCACATGTAAACACCGCCATGGAGCGGAGGACGAAGGTAATGTCGACATGCGAGCGGATTTATCTTTGAAAAATAAGGGTAGTTACGTGGTTCAATTAAGATGAATTTAAGATATTTTACTCAGATCTAATTTCCTTTTCATTCATCATCATACTGACATAACATCTTCACCAGCTGTTTCTGCACGTTAAAGGTAATAACACCAATATTTATTTGGCAACATTAATTCAAATGTTTTGCAAAAAATTCGGTAACTTTGTCTTGAATTTTCGGAATAGAAAATTGAAGTTTGTAAATATGATTTTATTGAAAATATGGTTTATTTGCACGTGAAGTGGGTTCAGAATAGAAACCTTAAAGATATTTAAAATTTAAGAGTACAGACAGAGAACTTATAAGAAATGAGAAGGAGAAAAATGACTCCGGCTTTCATTGTGAATAAAATTTGCGATACTACTCGGGGGAACATACCTCAGCTCGGAGGTACACACCGCGAGCAGACTCGCAGCCACCACAAGTCGGGGGTACACACCACAAAAATTTGCAGCCACAGCGGCTGCAAACAATATTTCCACCATAGCTCGAGGGTACATACCATAGCGAAAATGAGAAAAATATAAATTTCACAAATGTGCAGCGGGATGTTTGCGGAGGCAGGCGCTGGATATGATCGACGAAGACGAAAACAAAACAAGAATTAGAGTTAGCCAAAAAACGAACGGTAAATGCAGCAACGAATATAAGAAAATAATTCTTTCGCCAATTCGGCACTTATTTCATGAAGAATGTTTATATGCATTATTTTAATTTTCAGCTAATACCTAATTCAATTATATATAATTTTATATAATTTTATTCAAACTTGCAGATATTGCGCACCCAAGCCGGCATTAATTTCTCGGGAGAAGATGGCTACAGAGGCACCATTGGAAAAAGGGAGTAAAGTGAATTACTTTTAAGAGTGAAGTATAGTAACAATTTTTGTTGAATGGAAACAAAGAATACATCAATGTCCATATTCATTCAAGTTCCAAATCATAGATGCAAATGTCGAACATGCGCAATCTAATTGAAATTTAACTATTTCTGTGGGGGTGCATGATGGAAAAGATAATATAAAGATAAAACTTGTTTTATTTAACCATCCATATGTGTATATCATAAAAAAAATATTGAAAACTGGTATTAATTACAAATAACAATATTTTTTCCAGATCACATGTAAACACCGCCATGGAGCGGAGGACGAAGGTAATGTCGACATGCGAGCGGATTTATCTTTGAAAAATAAGGGTAGGTACGTGGTTCAATTAAGATGAATTTAAGATATTTTACTCAGATCTAATTTCCTTTTCATTCATCATCATACTGACATAACATCTTCACCAGCTGTTTCTGCACGTTAAAGGTAATAGCACCAATATTTATTTGGCAACATTAATTCAAATGTTTTGCAAAAAATTCGGTAACTTTGTCTTGAATTTTCGGAATAGAAAATTGAAGTTTGTAAATAGGATTTTATTGAAAATATGGTTTATTTGCACGTGAAGTGGGTTCAGAAAAGAAACCTTAAAGATATTTAAAATTTAAGAGTACAGACAGAGAACTTATAAGAAATGAGAAGGAAAAAAATGACTCCGGCTTTCATTGTGAATAAAATTTGCGATTCTACTCGGGGGAACATACCTCAGCTCGGAGGTACACACCACGAGCAGACTCGCAGCCACCACAAGTCGGGGGTACACACCACAAAAACTTGCAGGCACAGCGGCTGCAAACAATATTTCCACTATAGCTCGAGGGTACATACCATAGCGAAAATGAGAAAAATATAAATTTCACAAATGTGCAGCGGGATGTTTGCGGAGGCAGGCGGCTGCATATGATCGACGAAGACGAAAACAAAACAAGAATTAGAGTTAGCCAAAAAACGAACGGTAAATGCAGCAACGAATAAGAAAAATGCTGGGAATATAAGAAAATAATTCTTTCGCCAATTCGGCACTTATTTCATGAAGAATGTTTATATGCATTATTTTAATTTTCAGCTAATACCTAATTCAATTATGTAAACAAATATGAGAATTGCATATTTTTGATATCGAATTGCCGTCGGCATTTTGCATCTCAAAAATGAATTCAATATCATACATTATGTACATTGTATATGTACATAGATACTTATGTATGTATGTATGTATGCATGGACTATGTATAAGATAGTCGATCAAACTAGTGAATGCCTAAAATTAATCTTATGTGCAAGCTAAAAGACAAACGCATACATATTTATGTGAACACAAATATGTGCGTACATATTAAAATACAAATGCACACTTGTTCACTTGCCCGCAACTACCCCTCTACTCTAAATGTTGGCTTCTGCTCGGACTTCCAACAATTCTGCTGCGTGACGAAAGCAATAAATCACCACCATAAATTAGAGTTGGGTGAAATTATTTTTTCTTTTGTAGTAGGCCGAGGAAAACAAGTAGTAGTACAAAAAGGTACGTTTTTATCACTCAGAGACATATAACTGGGATAAAATAAATAATATTTAGGTGCATAACAAATATTAAGTTAATATATTGTGTAATACCTTTTTTAAGTAGCCTGAAAGCCAAAATGTATTATCAATTTGTTGCTATTTTTCTCAAGGTAGTAGATTTCCTACTCCAACTAGAAATCGCGGCAAATGTGTTGCAAATGCAGTGATGACCAACACTGTTGTTCAAATGCGACAGAATTTGTTGACATATTTACATACATACATATATGTGCTCATACAAATGAACACAGCGCGTATGGAGGTGATGAAGATGTGCTGAGCCATTAACTTGGTAAGGTCGCTTTTGCGAAATTATCCCAAATGAATTGATATATTTTGAATAGTTTTTTAGTAAATAATGGTTCGTAATGATTAAATATTGATGTATTAGATATGAATTTAGTAAAGCAATCTCGTATTAAGTGAGCAATGCCTAATATATGTACATATTTTAAATAATTTTTCAACTACTTATTTGTCGGACTGGGCCAAAAAATGCGAACGCCCCTGTACTTACAAAGCTGAAGACAAAAATGTTGAAATTTATAAATTTTTGCAATATCGCGACAAATGTGCTTTGCTGCCAGATTTTAGGTAGTGCTGCAATTTATGAATTAATGACGAGTTTTACGCACGCGCAGTTTATGAATGAAATCGTTTAGGACTATGGCGCCGGCGTGCTTGTCGATTTCTGGTGGTTAACGGGAAGCGAGGAAAGAAGTGTGCGCATGTTGCGGGCATGTAAACAAGTGTGCATTTGAATTTTAATATGTACATACATATTTGTGTTCACATAAACATGCGTTTGTCTTTTAGCTTGCACTCAAGATTAATTTTAGGAATTCATTAGTTTGATAAACTATCTTATACATAGACCATACATACATAAGTATATATGTACATATACAATGTACATAATTTATGATATTGAATTCATTTTTGAGAAGCAAAATGCCGACGGCAATTCGATATCAAAAATATGCAATTCTCATATTTTTTTAAATAATTGAATTAGGTATTAGCTGAAAATTAATATAATGCATATAAACATTCTTCATGAAATAAGTGCCGAATTGGCGAAAGAATTATTTTCTTATATTCCCAGCATTTTTCTTATTCGTTGCTGCATTTACCGTTCGTTTTTTGGCTAACTCTAATTCTTGTTTTGTTTTCGTCTTCGTCGATCATATGCAGCCGCCTGCCTCCGCAAACGTCCCGCTGCACATTTGTGAAATTTATATTTTTCTCATTTTCGCTATGGTATGTACCCTCGAGCTATGGTGGAAATATTGTTTGCAGCCGCTGTGGCTGCAAGTTTTTGTGGTGTGTACCCTCGACTTGTGGTGGCTGCGAGTCTGCTCGTGGTGTGTACCTCCGAGCTGAGGTATGTTCCCCCGAGTAGAATCGCAAATTTTATTCACAATGAAAGCCGGAGTCATTTTGCTCCTTCTCATTTCTTATAAGTTCTCTGGTACAGAGTTGGTTTATTAATAAGTAAAGGCCATGCCACATAGGACTTGCTTCGCTTTACCTGACATATGTAACTTTGTCAGAAAAGCGAAAAACGCAAAAGGTATGCCACAATAAAACTTTGACAATACATACTTTTCGTTTGTTTATTGTGAGTTGTGAAAATCGCACGGAACTTTATTACCAAATTTACATACATTCGGCATAATTATTGACATTATGGAAGTTTTGTTAATAGTTCTTTTACTTCACGAGCCTTATTATGTTTAAAAAACATATCAAGGCGGAAAATGTGGGTAAGGGAATTATATGTTTGCTGCCACTTCCCGCAGAAACCGGTCACGAAGTGACTTCCACCGTGCTCTGCAATGCTCCTCTATTATAAAAGAAAAAGCCTTTAGTAAATCATCACATACATATGTAAGTATATACATACATATATTTATATACAATAAAATACAATTACCAGAAACTCCTAAATTTAAAAAAATTTATATTTAAGCATTTATTTCAGTTAAATTTTATATTTACCTAGTTTTTGTGGGAAAATTTTCAATTATACGTCGAACGTTTACAGACAATTAGTGAGAGCGAACTGTCAAAGTCAGGGAAAAGATGAGAGTGGCCCAAGATTTCGCTTCGCTTTGGCGACGGTGTTGCCTATGTGGGAAATTTCGTATAATTGCATGCATTCATCTTTGCTGTCAAAGCTAAACTCTGACGTAAAGCGAAGCAGAAGTTTTATGTGGCATGGCCTTAAGAGACCAGGTTTCCTCTGTTCATCTCAACTCGTATAATAAAGCTTACAACTACAAGAGACCGGCTTGCGCTGTTCATCTAAGTAACTGCTTGCAGTACAACAACATACATACATTTAAACCATTACTAGGGAATGAGACCAGCTTTGCGCTGTTCATCTTCCAATTAGCAATAACACCTAACTACTAGATATAGCTTACCTCTTGAGCGGACGCCTTCAGCCAAATGAGACGTTCGCTCAGAGAAACATGCGCTTTTATAGGCAAACGATCAAGCTAAAGTGGAGCATGTTTTGCAAAATGTGGACCTTAAGTTATATAGTGGACAGTAAGCTGTGGACTACAATTTATACAGCGCTGCCAGATCCTTTAAATAATTAGCATATAAACTATAAAATTATACATACATATGTTTGCTTATGTCTATGTTTGTTTATTAACAATATTTGAAAATTATTAATGTATAAGTACGTATGTATACTACAAGTTGTAAATATTAATTAGAGAGTGTATTAATATACTTATGTTCTATCCGTTGTATTGTTATTTAAATTTAGACCCATTATGTGCAAAAATTTAAAAAATTGTGAAAACTTCACATATGCATGTGTGTACGAAATTTTTTAAAGTTGTTAGCCAAGTCTTATTTTTTCAAAAATGTTTGATAGTTGCAAATGTAAATTGTTATTAATAAAAGAAATGCTAAATTACCTTCCAGTCCATTATATTTTCAGTTAAATAAACTAACATTTCATATATATGTAAATCTGCAAGTTTTGAGAACTGTATTAGCGCATGTACTGGATACATACATATGCGACAGTTCCCAAAGTTGCAAGTAAGGTATACATCTTTGTGTTATTATTTTTAATTGAAACGGATGTAATTAGAAACGTAAATAAATTATATTTTAGTCCAATATATTTGTTTAAATTTAGTTAATTTTTTTTTGTTAAAATAGTCAACTTTTAAGAATTGCCTTGTGGCATGTATAGTACACATATACGACATCTCACATTGTACTAAGTGAAGTACTGATTTTTCAAATTTTTTTTTAAATTTTAAATGAAAATGCATATCATTAATAAGAATAGTGAATTATTTTTCAATACAATATATATTTTTTTAATATAATTAACGTTTTTTGAAAAAATATTCAGTTTGTGGAAGTCGTCTTATTTATTTGTTTATTTCGTTTAATAGTACAGAGTAAGACTTAGGTCTTTTAATAGTACTTCACCAATCAAATATTGTACAATGACTATATTACTTCTACTGATAATAATAATAATATCTTAAATTTAGATCTAATCGAGAATTGACTAACAAATTTTTTTGGTATAACTTAAAACTTAACTAAAAAGAAGATAATGTATTAAGAGAGAATTATTAAAAGAGAATAGAAAAGGTAAAAGTATAAAAGTTTTCCGCCCTGATATACATAATGCATTTAATCTGTTTTAAAATAGTTATTAACGAGTGTCTTGTTGTTGAATCGATCTAGTCCAGTTTTTACGGAATCAGGTATCGAATTACATACTCTAACCGCGTTGATGAAAAATAGTCTAGAAGATGCTAAGTAATGGAGTTTCGGGACAATAAGACTTTAGTGCCTCCGTGACTTTACTGGCATCAGTTTCTCAAACAGATAGGTTGGTGCCCACCACGTAATAAGTTTGTGCATAAATATACAGTTCCTAGCAGACCGGTAGTTGTCGAGGCTACAGCCCAGGATCTTTGTTCGCCACCCTGAAACATGTTCATATCTACCGATCCCATATACATATCGCGTTGCATTGTTAAATGCTACATTAATTTTATGGCTAGATAGTGAATCCAGCTTACTGTACATTATCTCTGGGTAGGTAATGAGAGGCATAATTAGTTGGAGTACTAATTTACGTCTGGTTTCTACTGGCGTTAATGTAGCAGAAACTCTTTATTTTCGCAGTACATCATATACATATATTGCTCACGACCTTATGTATATGGTCAGTACAGGTAAGCTTTGAATTAAGGACAAAACCTAAGTTTTTTATCTTATCCGTAAAATTTAGGGAACTTGAACCTATTCACAACTTGGGAATATTATCACAATATACCGCACACCTGCCTATATGTAACGGCAAGACATATGACTACAACGCATTTAAACATAAAGAGTTTTTTCTAGCCCAAACATATATAGCAGAAAAGTCAGTGCTTAATTTGGAACATAAGTCCTCAACTAGACTAGTACAATTGTATGTCATCAGCATACGCATGAACATTTACATACTGACGCACCGAAAAAAACATCATTGACGAAGAGACGGAATAAAAGCGGACCAAGGACAGATCCTTGTGGAACACCTGAATACACATTTATAGGTTGCGATATTGAATCACTTGACCTAACTTTCTGCGTTCTACCCTTAAGGTAGTTGGCCATAAGAATCACCGAATTGTCGCAGAAACCAAAATAATATTTTAATTTAAGACACAGCAAAGTATGATCCACTGGGTCAAATGCCTTCGAGAAGTCAAGTAAGCAAAGAAGTGTGAAAGTTAATTCTAATATCGTCCAGTATTTTAAGTATTGCTGTCGAGCAACTATGCTTTCTCCTGAAGCCAGATTGTAATGGGGATAGTAGACTATTACTTTGTACAAATATTGACATCTGCGCCGCCATAAGGTTTTCATAAACCTTTGAAAAGGTAGGCAATATGCTGATAGGTCTATAGTCTCCCACACGACTGGCATTTACCTTTTTCGCAACTGGCAGTATAATAGCCTTTTTCCAAACTTCTGAGAAACAGGAACTTGTAATGCTGTGATTTATAATGTGGCTTAGAGGCCCAATTATGAATTCCTTTACAATTTTGGCAAATTTCAACGAAATTCCATCGACTCCAACCGCATTCGACTTAATTTTCATTGATAATTTCAGCACATCACATTTACTTACTGGTACAAATGGAAACTCTTCTTTAATACAGCTACTATAGGATGAGAAATCTTTTAATGCAACGGCTAAATTGGTTCTGCTATTGGTACTTACAAAATATTCATTAAGCACATCAAGGTCTAAATCACATTCAGATCTTTGCTTGCCCTGTATTTTGAAGTGTTTCAAGTTGCGCCATATTTCTTTAGAAGGGAGATAGGGAATTGCTGTACCAACGCTTAACTTGCCTTATTACAGCAGTAGTTTCATTTCGAATTCCTTTGTAACGGCGCCAAGCTATATCTGTCGAATTCTTTTCCAACTTGGCATAAAATTTATTACGTCTCCTAATTGCAAAATGAACTTTTGTGGTGTACCAAGGACATGACCTATTTACAACATTAGCAGAACGAAGGGGAACATGTACATTAAATAACGTAGTGTAGTTTTTGTTGAGAAAGTCTAGTTTATTATCAACAGTGTCAAAAAACCAACATTCACTCCAATTAACGTTAGCAAAGTCTGAGTACAAAGAATTCAGATTTAACGATTTAAAATCACGATAAACAAAAGTAGAGCCTAATACTGGGCGATTCAACACGACATCTAGTGTACAAAATAGTAAGTCATGGTCGGAAATAAAGTATACTTGGTCAAATTCAAGGATATGCTGTATGTCACACGTTATAAAATAATCAAGAAGACTAGATGGAGAATTATTAGCACACCTCGTTGGAATGGATTCATTAACAACACGAAGACCTGCTGTTGACAGCTGGTTAATTAATTTTCTTCTACTAAGGTCAATTGTTAGTAAATTTACATTGAAATCACCACAAATCAAAATACGTTCATAATCTAGCATATATTCATACAGATTAACAAAAAGTAAATCAAGGCCAACACCTTTGTTGGGATTGTAGACACACGAGATAAAAATTTTGTTTTCCCCAGAGAAAATGTATTCCGTTTCATTAATATTTGATTTTGCTAGCAGTTTGAATTTGAGATTATTTTTACAGTACACCGCAACTCCTCCCATTTTTTTAAGTATACGATCATGTCTCAATAGATAATACCCGTTAAGAGAAAGAGTGAAGTCAGGAATGCCATCACGGAACCAAACGTAACTACCAAAGTCAAGTTTTCCTTGGCTTAGACTGCGCGCGTTAAAATGTACTTCATTAAAACCATCACTCTTCTTACACAAAATATCAATAAGAACTTTCTTATTTTCATCAACGCCAGAGCCGGACTTATCGAACGGACCTATATTTGCTGCACTGAACCAGAACAGAAACAACCACGAGCAAGCAACCAATGCATGTAAGTAACAGGGGAATAATACTCGTAATAACAATAGAAAGGCATGATAGTGTGGGACATATATCTAATGAAATAATTATAAATTCAAGAGAATTACAATTAAAAAATAACTCAAAATATAAATCAACAAAGATCAAATGAAAAGGGCAACCTGAAGAGATAGAAAAAGAGTAGACAAAATAGCACATAAAACATAAAAACATAATAAACATAACAGCTAATCTTAAACATTCGTATCAGGTGACTGCAGCAACAATACTTTTAATGTCCTCTGTATTGAGTACTTTTCCAGCTTTAAAATTAGGGCGAATGCGTACATACACATACCCACGAACAGAAAAAGCAGCTACAAGCTTTTGTTCTCTTCTTAGCTGCATTAACTCTTTGTTGTTTTTCGTGAGACACTCATGTATATGTATTATCCCATCAGAGTTGAGTCCAATATCACTGAGCGCTAGTGGCCTCTTCTTTTCTTTGCTAAAGCGAGCCACTGATTTAAACAAGGTGGATCAATAAGCAGAAGATCTTAACTTAACAATTACGGAAACGGCGTTGCAGTTGCTCAGTGTTCACAATTTTGGCTTCTGCTTTCTCACCAAAAAAAATTTGGTGGACATATTTCCCTTGATTCGGAAAGCGATAGCACGGCTGAAGAACAACAAAGTCCCCGGGGCTGACAGGTTACCAGCTGAGTTATTTAAGTACGGCGGAAAGGAGCTGGTTAAGTGCATGCACGAGCTCATCTCTAGAATATATTCGGAAGAACGCATGCCTGCTGATTGGAACTTAAGTGTGCTCTGCCCAATCCACAAAAAGGGTGATCCTGCAGTATGTGCCAATTATCGCGGGATTAGTCTTCTTAACATCGCCTATAAGGTTCTGTCAAGTGTATTGTGTGAAAGACTTAAGCCCACTGTCAATGAACTGATTGGACCTTATCAGTGTGGCTTTAGACCTGGTAAACCTACCACCGACCAGTAATTCACAATACGCCAGATCTTGGAAAAGACCCGAGAAAGAAGAATCGACACACACCATCTTTTTGTCGACTTCAAAGCCGCTTTCGACAGTACGAAAAGAAGTTTACTATATGCCGCAATGTCTGAATTTCGGATCCCGGCAAAACTTATACGGCTATGTAAAATGACGTTGAGCAACACCACCAGCTCCGTCGGAATTGGGAAGAACCTCTCCGAGCCGTTTGATACCAAACGAGGTTTCAGACAGGGTGAGTCTTGTCGTGCGATTTCTTTAACCTGATGCTGGAGAAGATAATTCGAGCCGCGGAACTAAATCGGTCAGGCACCATCTTTTATAAGAGTGTGCAATTGCTGGCGTACGCCGATGACATTGACATCATCGGCCTTAACAACCGCGCAGTTAGTTCTGCCTTCTCCAAACTGGATAGAGAAGCGAAGCGAATGGGTCTGGAGGTGAACGAGGGCAAGACGAAGTATCTCCTGTCATTAAATAGACAGTCGGCGCATTCACGACTGGGATCTAACATCACTGTTGACAGCTACAACCTTGAAAAAGTAGAGGACTTCGTTTACTTAGGAACCAGCATTAACACCAATAACAGTGTCAGCCTTGAAATCCAACGCAGAATCGCTCTTGCCAACAAGTGCTACTTCGGACTGAGTAGGCAATTGCACAGTAAAGTCCTCTCTCGACGCACAGAAACCATACTCTATAAGTCTCTCATCATGCCCGTCCTATTGTATGGCGCAGAAGCATGGACGATGACAACATCAGATGAGAGGGCTCTTGGAGTGTTCGAGAGAAAGATTCTTCGAAAGATTTATGGTCCTTTGCGTCTTTGCGACGGCGAATACCGTGTACGATGGAACGATGAGCTGTACGAGCTGAACAATGACGTAGATATAGTGCAGCGGATTAAGAATCGGCGGCTCCGCTGGCTAGGTCACGTCGTTCGAGTGGATGAAATAGCTCCAGCCCTTAAGGTTTTTGACGCGGTACCCGCGGGTGCTAGAGGAAAAGGAAGACCTCCTCTGCGTTGGAAAGACCACGTGGAAAAAGACTTGGCTATACTTGGGATTTCCAATCCAGTTAGCATGAGATAGGGACAGCTGGCGTGCTTTGTTGACCTCGGCCAAAATCGCTTAGGCGGATAATGCGCCAATTAAGTAAGTAAGTAAGTATTTCCCTTGATATCGCTATTATTATTGTAGAAAATTTTTTTTCGGTATCTATTTATTTATTTATTTATTTATTACGGTCTTAGAGACCTAGATTACATATAACAATTCAAACTATTTCATTTTTTACATTATTTTAAAAATTTGACTAGGATGACATATTATATCTAGTAAATTATCTAATTGGTAAAGTCTTACAGTAATTAAATAGTAATTTCTTAAATTTTATGATGTTATTGCAATCTTTTATATTATTTGGGAGTTCATTATATTCTCTTACTCCCTCATAATATAAACTTTTTTTATCAAATTCTGATCTTACAATTGGCAAGTGAAAATTATGTCTGTTTCTTGTTTGATATCTATGTACGTCTCTATTGTATCTCACACGATCATTTAAATAACTTGGAAGATTTCCTAATTTTATGTTATGTATAAATTTCATCGTATGGTACATAATTAGTTGCTTCACACTAAGCCAGTTTAGACTGTCAATTAACTCCTGAATTGGAGTATCAAACCGTTTCTTAAGTATGTATCGCATGACTTTGTTTTGCTTAATCTGTAGTTTAGATATTTGTGAGTTGGCTAGGCCGAATAGTATCGTGGGACAGTATATAAAGTGTGGTTCAATGATGGATCTATAAACCATTTTTTTATAATGCCTGCTAATGTGCTTGCATGTTCGAAACATAAATCCTAGTTTTTTTGATAGTTTGCCTTCTATATATTCAAGATGCTTATCAAATTTTAACTTATCATCTATTATTATTCCCAAATATTTGAATTCGTTTATTCTTTGTAAAGGCGTATTATCTATTTTCAAAGCTACGTTATCATCATTGACCAATTTATTCCCAATAACCATCCATTTAGTTTTCTCTACATTAATTTTCAGCTTATTTTGACATAACCACTTATATATTGAATCTAGATCTGATTGTATTTTTGTGACCGCTTCATCCAGTGTGTGACAACTTAAGGTCAATAGTGCGTCATCCGCGAATAATCGTATTTTGCAGTAGCTAAGGCAATTTTTAACATCATTTATATAGATTATAAACAGGAGTGCTGCGAGCACAGATCCTTGTGGTAAACCTATTTCAACTTCTATTTCAGGTGACAGTGTATTTCTTATTATAGTTCTTTGTTTTCTTCCGGTGAGGTAGCTTTTGAACCATTTAAGCGCTACATCTTGTACTCCAATCGCATAAAGTTTCCTTAGTAGGATGTCTCTATCAACTGTTTCAAACGCTCTTTTTAAATCGAGAAAAACTGAAATCGTTATCTGTTTATTTGACCTGCTTTCTTTCCATTCTGCTATTACCAAGTTAAGTGCGGTTTCACATGAATGTTTCGCTCTGAACCCCGATTGCTCATTAATAATAATTTCATGCTTATTCATGTACTCGAGCAATTGTTCTTTGACTATAGTTTCGATAATTTTTTCATCGCTCGGCAACGTATTTATAGGCCGTATCTCCTCTGGTTTAATTGTTCCTTTAATTTTTTCTACAGGCACAATTGTCGATGTTTTCCAACATTCTGGAAAAACACCACTATTAAGACTTTCATTAGCTATGCATGTGTAGATATAGCCTAAGTACTCCATACTGTCTTTCAAAACGCCTTCTGTTACCAGTTTTTTTCCACCATATTTACTTTTTAATGTTGTGGTTTTTTGCATAAATTATTCCACATTTATCGGTTTAAATTCAAATGGGCTTCTATTCATCTCTACTAGGTCTTCCACTGGTGCAATATTTTCGATATTATTACGAATCATTAGTATGCTCTCAACAAAAAAGCGGTTTAGTTCAGTTGCAATTCCATAATCATCTTCAATGAAGACATCATTTATAGCTATTCTTTTTATTTGTGTGGTCTCATTGTTCATATTTACAGTATCTTTAAGACATTTCCACATTAACTTTTGGTTATTACTATTATTTGTAATTTTATTTTCCATATATTTTTTCTTTTTTATTTTAATAAGTTTTTTGTAATACCGTTTTAAATTATTATAATTATCCCATTCATTAGATCTCTTCGCCAATATAAAAAACTCATATTTCAACTTATTTAAATCAAATAGTTCACGATCGTACCACTTATTGATTATTTAATTTGCACTCGCTTTTCATATGTTAGTGTTGACATTATATTACAAAGGATATTGTTTATGGTTTGGACTTTTAGTCCATTCTCGTAGTGGTTTAATTCTTCAAAATTATAATTTCTAAGTTGATTTATCAAGTTCTCTTTGGTATAGTTTTCCCAACACATGCGATTTTCATACACTCTCATTTGGTATTTTTTTTGAATTGGCAATTTGAAAGAAATCGTTTCGTGGTCAGATATTTTATGGTTTTCTAAATTTGCAATCTCAATTTGATCACTGTTGCTAAAGAGTAGATCTATTTTTGTTTGGGCTGTTTCGGTTATTCTCGTATTAAAGTTAATTAATTGATACATTGACAAGGATGCAAATGTACATGATAGCCGGTTTGAGTAAGTCGAATTTGTATTTAAGTTTATATTGAAGTCGCCAATAATGATGTTATTGTCGCTTTCAATAAATCTTTCTTCCAGTACTTGACCAATATAAATTTCTTATAAATTCAGCATCACTTGTGTTTGGTGAGTGATATATTGCACTAATTTGCCATTTAATCGTGTTTTTTATTGTTTTTATCACTATACACCATATATTATTGTCTATGCTGTTATTATAGATAAGTTTAAAGTCAATCAATTTATGAACATAGATTAGGACACCACCGGTATGCCGGCTATGTGAGTCGCACCTTACATGATTGTATCCAATGATTTTTAGTTCTGAATCACTAATATTCTCTTTGGTATGGGTTTCTGCACATATTACAATATTTGGCATTTCTTTCTCTATCATTCTTTCCAATTCACACTTGTTTGCTGTGATACTATTTGTATTCAGATATATACATTTTAGTTTATTTTTCCGTTTCTTGTTTTGTTTATTGTTTACATTGAATTTGTTTTCTTCATCACTATTTCGTTGCTAATATCCGAGCTTCTGTTTTCTTATCTGCAATTTATTAGCATAGCACGGACATTGTTTGTCAAATGTATCGTGATTTATATCCAATTCTAGATTTAAGTTTTCGTTCGCTTTTATGCAATTTAAACATTTGTTGATTGGGTTTTCTTTACATTCTTTTGTGTTATGATTTCCGTGGCACTTTTGGCAAGCTTCTTCATTTTTACATTCTGCATATTTATGTGTGTGAAATTCGGTATTTGGAGCGATTTTGAACTAAGAAATTAGGTATTAATGTAATTTTGAAAAATGGGCGTTGCCACGCCCACTTAGGAAAAAATGTCAGTATCTCAATAACGGTGTAAGGTATCATCACAAAATTTGGTGAAGAAATTTTCCTCAATATCGCTGTTATCCTTAAAAATTTTTGAAATCGGACCATAACCTCGCCCACCTCCTATATAACTCTAATTTTGAAAAATGCAAAAATTTCGTTTTTTCTTTATCTATTGGAACATATTAATTAAAATTTCATATTTAGAGATAGTTAATTAAGCAACTTAATTTTTATGAAATTTTGAAAAATGAAAAAATGTCTGTAGGTATCTCAATAACGATGTAAGATATTGCCACAAAATCTGGTGAACATATTGTCCTGGATATCACTATCATCACCGTCAATATATTTTGAAATCGGACCTTAACCACGTCCCACTTCCATATACCCGAAATTTTGAAACATTCAAAAAATTTTGTTTTTCAGTATTTATTGGAAGTTATTGAGTAAAGTTTAATAGTAGCGGAGATTTTAAACAAAAATACATCGCTAGGGTATATAAAAATCGGTTTCGCCCGAATTTAGCATTTCCTACTTGTTTTTTTTTTAGATTCGCCAGCTCAGCCGATATTTCACCAAACCGTTGCATTAGTCGCTCTTCGGACGATTTCACTCGCTCAGCTATCTCCTCCACAATATTCTTTCTCTGCATATTGAGTTGTTCCTCAATACATTTAAGGTGGCGAGCTCTCTTTTTCCTCTGCTTTATTAAGAGAACTGCTTTGCGGGGTATATACAGCTTGGCGCGCAGCCTTGGTTCTTGTTGACATATTTAGCGATTTTTTTTTAGTAATTTTAGTTAGATGATTTATTAATAATACTTTCGCAAACGCAATAAATTGTCAACAGAACCACTCGGCATCAAATTAAGAAAACATTGGATCACCACTTGTGCAAATATACTGACGAGAACTCAAATTAAACATGTAATAACTGCAGCGCACCGAAAAACACGTCTACTCAGCTTGACACATTACATGTAAGTAACATATTTATAAGTAAAGTATTCATTTTTCAAAAATAAGCGATTTTTGAAACTGAAAATGCATATTACAAGAAAGATAAGTATCTATTAGTCCACCATATTTTTTTTTATTTAATAAATATTTTTCATAAAAATTTGTCACGTACACGTTGCCGGTCATTTTGTGGCTATCGACCGGAAGTTACGTTTCGTTCTCTATCATATCAATGCAAACAGGAAGCCCACCCTTCCATGAAATTCATTATTTAAATGCGATTTCCCTTTAACCGACTCCAATCAACCATGCGCACTTAACCTTTTGTCATCCTCCCATCTCCTTAAAGTTTACTTAGGCCTTCATTTTCTTTTTGTTATGACTCAATTATACAATCTACTTTTATTTAAAATTTCTTAATATTTATTATTAGAGACAATTTGGAGCTAATCTTTATATAATAAAAATTGAAGTTATAAAAAGAAATTTAACAAAAAAAAAGGCACTTAAAATATACTATCATCTACAGATTACATATTACACGTTTTAACAATTTTTAAATTTTTATTCTTTTAATCCGCCAAAAAAAAAAGGAACCAACCAAATATATGTTTGTATATATGTCTCAAGACGCAGTGATTTTTGCACAAAAAAAGAAAGGTTAAACTTTGTCTTCCTACACCCTAAAAAGCTCCTTATTGTTGGGGTTGAGGTTTTCGGGTCTTTATTTGATCCGCTTGATATGAAATTACTTTACTCCGTTTGGTTCTTTTTTTCCTTTTTTTTTTTTTTTTTAAACGGCGGTTGACAATACGGAAACAATATGGATATATTTCACCTAAAACAAGGATAAACGATTTTATACAACAAAGAAGCTAATTAGGGTTTTACACTTAAGTATAAATACATATTTAATTTGTTATATAAAAATAAACGGAAGCGGAGGGTGCAAACTATAAATTTCTTATACTACATTTATGTCGCGCAGTGTCCTTTACTGGCGGGATATTTTTGTTATAGGGTAAAGTGGTGTTCTTGGCTAACCTCTTAAAGTGTTATCCTCTATTTTTATAAGGGATTTTATTTATGGTTGTGGGCTCTCCACGAAGATAACCCTTAAGCCGTGCACTCACCAGTTAATTCGCTGCGCCCTTTTACCTTAAACGATTGATTGCTGTTGTAGTTGGGCAATTTCACCGGAGATTGTCGCCTTCTCAAAAAAGTCTTCCCAAGAAATATCAGCGGCTTTGTCCTCCCGTCGTAATTACGATCTGGTTTTAATTTAATAATTATTCATGCAGGGTTGGGGGCTTTCTTTTCGTCCCAGACTCGCGCACGGCGTATCTGCTTCTTTCACCGCCAAACAAAATCCAATCCTTTTTGCTCACATTTATCACCCCCTTATATATTCTTCGTTCGCCCGCTACTCAGCCTGATCACCGGTTATTCTTTTGTTTTGTTTTTTTTTACGTTATCTCGTCCACCTATATCCATCCCTCTCACGTCAGCGTAACCAACTCTACACACGCGACCATAGTCTGGCAACCTCATCGTAACCAAAAGCTCTATAATTTTCCTATTTGGTCCTTTAGCTCCTTGACATTTCTTGAACTGACAGATGGACACCAACTTTTGGTAAAAAGATTATTTTGGTGTTTTTTTCTTTTTTCTTTGTTTACATTAATTTATTATTTTTAAGCAAGTGCCCAACGTGGGGAACTCGCACGCCCTGACAAATTTTCAAACTTTGAGAAGTGCCTTATTGCATGTGCACACCACATGTACGGCATATCACATACTTGAAGGCAAAGTTGATTTTTTTTTTAATGTTCGATAATTGCAATTTTAAATGGATATCAGTTGTAAGGATAGCCAATTATCTTTCTGTTCATGTTATTTTCTTTTAAAAATATTAATATTTTTTATGAAAATTTTTAACTTTTGAAAACTGTCTTTATGGATGGGCAGGGTACATACACGGCATTTCACATACTTGTAAGTCAAGTATACATATTTTGAAAATTTTCGAATATTACGAATACAAATTGATGCTTTCTTCTTTCTGATAATCAATTATCTTTCAGTTCAATATATTTTTTTTAAATTTAATAAATATTTTAAATGAAATTTTCGAACTTTTGAAAATTCCCTTATTGTACATGCACAGTACGAGCACATATACGGCATTTCACATGGTTGTAAGTCAAGTAAAAATATTGAAAAAGATGAAAGGTTAAGATAAAAATCATGTCTTGCTAATTCTATCGCTTGAAATCGAAGCCTTTTTATTTCGTTTTTTTCTAAAATGGCGTCTCTGACACGGGCTGCCAACCACGCACAATAAACTAATTGTCGTTCCTGTTGCCAACCATACTTAAATCTAATAACTAGGTTACAGTAGATAGTTCTTAGCCTAATACTTAAGGAGAGTGCGCACTCCCAATATTCTTAGCCTACGACAATATCTTATAGCTAGTTAAGATTATTATTATTATTATTATTATCAGGGCATAGTAGCGCTGCGACCTAAAAAAAAAGATCTATTGTGCTAACCCTTTAAGTTGTCACTCCATCTTTAGGCTATTTATGAGACTAAGCACTTTGGAGGGTGCGATTGTCCATATTGAGGATGGAGATAACAGTCGCTCTCCAAGGTGTATTAGCCTGAGTCTACTTATACTCGGGTATTCACACAGTATGTGCTCAGAGGTCTCCGCCTCTAAGCCACAAAACCTACAGTCTGAAACCTCAGAGAGTCCTATTTTGTGAAGGTGGTATCTCAGCCTACAATGACCTGTTAAGTACCCGGTAAGAGTTCTAAGACCCTCCCTGCTCAGATTAAGAAGTTTTCTAGAGGTTTCACGGGATGGACTTATGAACCTCTTAGATTGCCTATTACCCTTAGACGATCGCCATTGGGCTGCGATTCTCGAGTCCTCCCACCTTCTTCGAAGTTCTGCTGTGTATCCCTTAGAAGGACCGCAGAACGGCTGAGGACCGCAGAAGCTCTGTTGGGCCCCTTTTTTTGCGAGATAGTCCGCCCTCTCATTGCCATCCACACCCTCATGACCCGGAACCCACCACAGAGTGACTTTGTTGTTGGCTCCTAATGATTCCAGTGCCGCTCTGCAGCTGTCTACCAGTTTTGACTCCGTTTTGAAGGAGTCTAGTGCCCTAAGGGCTGCCTGGCTGTCTGACATAATGTTGATTGTGGCTCCATTTGTCTTTCTGCGAAGACATTAGTGTGCACACAGCTCAATAGCATAGATTTCCGCCTGGAAGATGGTTGGGTATGACCCCATCGGGGAACTTTTTTGAAATCTTGGTCCGAACACCCCGGCCCCGGTGCTCCCATTGATAAGTTTGGATCCGTCAGTGTACCAGACCTGTGATCCTTTATTAATTGCTTTCACCATCCCTTTACATGTATCCCTTTCAAGTATTATGACTTTGTAGGTCTTGGTAAAGGATAGTTTTGGCAACATAGTGTCTGTGAGTTTGATTATTGGATCGGCACTGAGTGGTTGTAGGACACCCAAATGCCCCCTGAAATCTCCACTTTTCAGACGACTAAGATTAGTTAAGAGTATGTCGTTCGTAGTCTAGTACTTAAAGGTTGTGTGCACATGCAACCTTAGCTTACTAAAGACATTCCTACAACTCGGGCATCTTGACTTGTGAAATCTCCTGATTATACGCGTTACGAAGAGCCAGGTCATGCACTCTTGGCTTTTGTAATTTTTCCCGCACTACCGTATTCATACCAAGGTTTTAGATTTGTAACCGACCACGTACCCTTGTTCTACGTCTTCTACCACGTACCTATCATTCTCTAACACCGCGGATATCTTATATGGCCCCTTGAATTTTGGTATGAGTTTGCTTGATGCTCCTACTTGCGAGCTCATATTTGAAATCATTACGTATTCTCCTACGTTGATTCTACGGGATTCTCGCCGCTTAGCATCCGCATATACTTTGAGCACCCATTTATACAACTTGCACATTTTCTCTTATACTTTACAAAGTTTTATCACTGTCTAACACATTTTCCCTGACGCTATCTACAATCTTTCCTCTTTGCCTGACTCCAAACAACATCACGCTAGGCTGTTCTTTGACTGATTTATGTACGGTGTTATTCATGGCGTGATCCCAGTCTAACACATTTTCCCTGACGCTATCTATAATCTTTCCTCTTTGTCTGACTCCAAACAACATCACGCTAGGCTGTTCTTTGACTGATTTATGTACGGTGTTATTCATGGCGTGTTCTACCAACTCTAAAACTTTTTCCCATCCCATGTTTTCTTCGGTGTTTACCATTTTGCCTATCATAGGCCCCAAATTCTTATTTATTATCTCGACTTGGCCATCTGCTTGGGGTGATCCTGTCCCTCTGTCCGAGACGATAACTTTTGGTCTACTGTATGCGCGAAAGTAATCTACGAGCGCAGCGACGGCTTCTTTTGACGCCGTCGTCATTGCCGGGTAAAGACGGACAAATTTCGTAAAAGAGTCTACTACTGCTAAAACATATTTATACTTTGTCTGTTTACTATGAATCGGTCCGTAGTGATCTATATGTACCATTTGAAACGGTTTGTTCCCTTTAGGAATCATATGCAACAGTCCTTCCTTTTTCCCACTTTTACTTGAGAAAGCTATGCACTTCAGACAATTCTTTACATGTGTTGACGTTTTACTTCAAATGTTCGGAAACCAGTCGCTTTTTTCTATTGTATCCACCACTTTATTTATACCTAAATGCTTAATAAATCCTCGTTCTTCTTCTTTTTATATACTATCCAGTGTGGAGCGCCAGGGCTCCGCTATCACTCGCTGGTGCTGTTGCTGCAGCTGCTGCTGCTACGGCCACTGCCGCCATGTGGAGCGCCAAGGCTCCGCTGACACTCGCTGCTGCAGTTGGTGCTTTTATTTTAAATAAATATGCTACTGGTACCTCGGCCAGTTGCCGGTATCTCCAATTATATCCAAATAGTTGCCAGTAAATTAAAATAGGTCCGAACTGTTTTAGTGCGCGCAAAAGAGTGACGCGTTCTTTATTTTTCACTTAATTACTAAACTTAGCTGCGGTTACAAACTAGTACTAATTTTAATAGATCTTATATTTAGGGTTGTATTTTATAAGGTTAGTACTAAATTAATTATCTTATTAGGTAGGGTTGCAACTTGTAATTTGTTTCCATTACATCACCCTCCTTTGAAAAAGAAGGATGTAGCAAGGTGATCAGTATTGCTATATCCTTCTGCACATAATTAATAGAAAATTTTCATTATTTGTTTATAAATTTACATGTAAGTATGCCATGTAACTTAAAATTAACAATATTTTAGTCTTATTAGTTAAATTTTAAAAGATATTTTTAAATTAGTTAATTATTCTAATTTTAATAGCCATAATAATATATATAAATGTATGTAGATTTTTATATTGTATGTTTACCTATACTTTTAGAATTATATAGGCTTAAATTAAGAGCATGAAGTTTATTCAGTTTTACATTACCATTCTTAGGGTAAGTGTAAAATAAATTTAAATTTATATTTTGAATATTTTTGATATTTTTGATATACAAATTTTAATTTTCGTTGTATTTTAATTTTAATATAATTAAAGTTTTTGTAGCCAATTTTTATATACGACTTATAAAAGTTTTGATTTTTCTTTTTGTTTTGTACAGGTATGGTTTATATTTTTTTTCATATATTACTAATAAAGTATACTATTAGACTTTATATCTATCAAATTTTATTTAACTTATTTTGTGTATACGGTTTTTGTGTACTTTCTTTTCTTTCTTTTTCCCTTTATCAAAAATTGTTACGTTTACACCGTCAATTTTTGTTACTATGTGTGGACCATTGTATATGTTTGCATGTTTATCTCGTGGTTCTTTTTGAATTAAAACCAAATCATTTATGTTAACTGATAAAGGACGCGCGGTTTTATCATATAGATTTTTATTTCGCGTTTTATGTTTGTTAATAAGTTCTTTTGCGAGTACGTGTGATTTTTGCATTCTATATTTTACTTCCTTTGCATAATTTTCAACGTTATATATTGGATCGATTTTTCCTTTTTGTAATTCATTTGGCAAAATAACTTTTCTTCCAAATACTAATTCGAATGGAGTAAATTTGTAATCAAAAACTGTGTTTGTTGTTGTGTTATGCAAAAATGTAAAATATTTTAGATATACGTCCCAATCGGAATATGTTTCTTCTAAGTACGCACGCAAATATTCGTTAAATACCCTATGGTTCCGTTCAATTGTACAAACGGTTTCATGATGGTATGCGGTTGAAAAATTATGTTCGATTTTTAAAATTTTCGTTAATTCTTGAAAAATATCGTTTTTGAATTCTGTACCTAAATCGGATTTAATAGAATTCATAATACCATATGTTAACACGAAACTCTCAAAAATGGCAGATGCAATTGTTTTAGCACTTTTGTCTGGAATAGCAATTGTTACTAAATATTTAGTTAAGTCGCATATAATGATAAATGCGAACTTATCATTATTCGACTCAGGTAAGGGTCCTATTGTATGAATAACTACAATGTCGAATGGTTTGCAAGGTGTTGGTGTAAGAACAAGATTTTCTTTAGTTTTAGGCTTAACTTTGTTTAATAAACATTTTTCGCAACTTTTTACAAATTTAGCAATGTCACGAGCCATGTTTTTCCAATAGTATTTTGTACGTATTTTTGCATAAAGTTTTTTGTTTCCGCAATGTCCTCCTGCAAGCGGGTCAGTGTGGTAAATTGTCATTAGTTTTTGTTTCTGATCGTCGTTGTCTACAGTCTCTACTGGATCTGTTAGTATTATATGTAAATTCTTTAAAATTTTGTTTCCGCTGTTTTTTAATTCTGATATAGAAAAATATTTGAAAAATGTATCGTTTTTTGGCCATTCAAAATGTTTAATGTTGCGATTGCCGGCTTCGTTTTCGAGCCTCGAAAGTAAGTCATCTAAATTCGTTATTTCGTTAACAACCTCGACATTAAGCAACTCGATTTTTTTGTGTTTTATATGTGCACATATTTGTAAATTTGAAATTTTGTAATTTTTATCGTGATTCATTGTTGATCTAATACGCGGTATTTTTTTTGAAAAATTAAATGCAAATTTGTCATAAACGTTTAAAGTCTGCGTTGAATCGTCTATGTCGCTGTTTTGTATTTCTGTTTTGTTACATTTCTTAGTCATCGCTCTAGTTTTAATTGCAAGAACGTGTTTCGTTGATTCCCTAATCTCGTCAATGGAAATGCGTGAAAGTGCGTCGGTACTGACGTTTGATTTACCTTTAATGTACTCTATAATGAAATTATATTCGGCTAATTCGAGACGAATTCTCGCAAGTTTTGAAGATGGATCCTTCATATTGAAAAGAAAAACTAGTGGTCTGTGATCTGATTTAACAAGGAAGTTAGTTCCGTAAATGTATGGACGAAATTGTTTTATGGCAAAGTAAATAGCTAGAAGTTCCATCTCTATAATTGGTTTTTTCTGTTCCGCTTTATTAAATGCTTTAGAAGCGAAACAAATAGGCAGATCGTTATTGAAGCATCAACTGTAATAATAAATTGTTTGGAAAAGTCTGGATATTGTAGCAATTTAGGTGACATTAACGCTGATTTTAGTGATTCGAAAGCTTTCTCGCACTCGCTGTCCCAAATAAATTCTACTTTTTTCTGTTTAAACGATTCAAGGGTGCGGCTAGAGACGCAAAGTTAGGTATAAACCTTCGGTAGTAATTTGCAAATGCCGAACATTTGTGGCCTAAAAATGTTACTTCTGGCCTTAGAAAATTGCACTTATTTGGATTAAGTTTGAGGTTAAAAGATTGACATGTATCGAAAACTTTTGAAAGGTTTTTAATGTGATGTGCTTCACTACAGCCTATGACGATGATATCGTCGACGTACAAAAATGCTACATTAGCCGGAATACCTGAAAAAGCGATTGTCATCATTCGTGTAAACGAATTCGGTGCTATATTCAAACCAAAAGGCAAAACTTTCCATCTAAATGCTCCACGTTCGGTGCTAAAAGAAGTTATATCGCGTGAATCTGTATGCAAGGGGATTTGATGAAATCCAGAGAAAAGGTCTAGTGTCGAAAAATACTTTGCTCGACCAAGGTTATCTAAAATGTCATCAACACGTGCCAAAGGGAACTTGTCTGCAATTAGTTTTTTATTGACTGCACGAAAGTCTACGCACATACGATATGCTTTTCGCCCATCATTGTTTTTTTTTGGAACTATAATTAAAGGACTGTTGTAATTTGAGTAACTTGGTTCGATAAGGTCATTGTTTAACAATTTATTCACTTGGCTATTTATTTCCTCACGCTGAGAATATGGTAATCTGTAATTTTTAATATAAACGGGGTTTGTGTCTGTCAGTCTTAATTTTTGTTCGTAAAAGTTATTTAATGTCATTTTGTCGTCAGGCAGAGCGAATATATCTGCATATTTTAGACATAAGTCGAGTAATTTGCTTGCGTTATTGCTTTCAATTTGTTTCTTTAAAATTTTACTAAGTTCTTTTGTCCGGTTATCGTCTTTCGTCGTCTTTTTGATGGAATAAATATGATAATTAGAAAGTTCATCTGTCCGAATGTTACAGTTCTTTACGTATTTTATATCGTCTGTGGTATTTATAATCTTGATGATTGGGTTGCTGGCATTAACAATGCATCTTGCTGTAAATACACCGTTATCAATTTCTTGTGAGTCCACGAAGAGTGACTCCGGTTGCTTGCCTAAATCAAAGAGTCGAAAAACTTCGCATCTGGGAGGTATAACACAGTTATCGCTTTCTGTCCCGTGAAGAATCGGAATCGCGACTTTTTCATTGCCTACCCAGAAGGAAATGCAGTTGTTTGCATAGCTAATAACACACTTGTTTGTTTTTAAAAAGTCTTTACCCAGTATACCATCAGATGGAATGTTAAAATCGTCATTCACCACATGTAAATTATGTCTTATAGAAAAGTTCGAAAAATTTTAATTTGCGGTTATTTTACCTAAAGTAGAAACACTGTTGGAAGTGACACCAGTAATGCGGATAACATCGTCTGTATTGATGGAAAAATGATTGTTCAAACTTGAAATTTTGATTAAAGAAATGTCGGCTTGCGTATCGACTAAAAACGTACGTAATTTCTTAGATCCGGTAAAGTTTAATTGGATAAAGTCAGAATAATTTAAGTTAAGACAGTAAATGCCTATTGTTGTAGACAGATCGGTTAGATGTCCGTTTCTTGCTCCCCCAGTGTTCGCTCCTGAGGGGCCAGAGCGTTTAAAGTCCGCACATTTGAATAATTTCCACTATTATTGTTAGTTCCGTTGGTATTGTTGTTTCTGTTTTGCGTATTGTTGTTAAAATTGTTTGCGTTACCCCTAGTACTGTTGTTATTGTACCTAGTATTGTTGCCATTGTTGTTTGACCTGTAATTATTGCCGTTGTCGTTGTTCCTATAGTTGTTGCCATTTTTGTTGTACCTAAAGTTGTTGCCATTATTGTTGTACCTAAAGTTGTTTGCGTTATTGTTGTACCTAAAATTGTTTGCGTAATTGACTTAACTAAGTCAGAACGTGTATTTAATCTGCATACATTTATGGTTTGTTCAACTGCCATTTCTTGGGCTTTAGCTTGTGTCATACCTTCAGTGATTAAAGAACGTCGTAGTGCATCAGAGAGCTCCTCGACACGTTTGGCAAATTCTGTATAATTGTTGTTTACTATGTGCAAAGATGCAATTTTTCCAGCTACAACTTTTGAGTTGTCCGGTTTTATTCTACTACGTAAGGCGTCTTTAATCTGAACAATGGAACTAATATCAGTTGGAATTGCGTCGCGTGCCTTGCCTTCAAGCTTTGATTTTAAAAATGCTATAAATGTACTTTGTAGGTTTTCGTCTGAGAGATCTTCAATTAAATTAATTTTATCTATAAATGATTCAAGTGCTAGCGGATCACCGTTGTAATTTTCCCTAATGATTGATGCACAAAGGCTAATAAAAGATTTTTTCTGTTCCGGAGTTGCCATTTTTGTATCGTTAGTACTCAAAGTTAAATTTATATTTGATAATGATTCGAATCCTAACAGGTCTTCACTGATTGAAAAATCTGGATGACCTGTGTCACTATCTGACATTTGACGAAGCTTTAAAAATCTAATAAAAATCAATTTATTTATCTAAACGTTGAATTGTTGTTAAGTTCTATTGTATCGTCTTGCAAATTTTTAGTTTAATTAGCACTGTATGGCAAAATTTATGAAAAAAAGAAAATTTTGAAATTTCGACTTAATGTGAAATGTTTATTTGAAAAATCTTATAAAGTTTAACGTAGACATAGTACGACAAGGCACAGATCAAAAATCGTATTAAGGTTTCAAATTAATTATTTGTATTTTCGAAAAAAAACAGTTTTAAAGTCTGACTCACGACTAACACTGCAAGGCACCACCGAAAAGTTTTTATTGAGAAAATATTTTTAAATTATTGCAAAAATTAATATTTGAAGAAATAGTAGTAAGTGTTTGCACACTTCTGTATGTAAAGCTGAAATTCCGATGAAAAAACAGTAACACAAATGTATATAGGTATTGAAGCATGTATTGGATTGGCTATGTAAGTAATATAAACGTATGATTAGATAAAAAGTACAGTAAGCAAAAGTGCAAAAAAAAACAGTACGAATACCTGTATGTATGTAGTATATAATGTAAAGGTATATAATCAAAAGTACAGTAGTTGAACAACTAAAAAGTTACGGTATATTATGCAAATTGTACAGTTGTACGCAAAAGTGAAAAGGTATTGGCATATACATATGTATGTAGGGATATAATATAAAGGTATTTGATCAAAAGTACAGTAGTTTAAAAAGTTAAAAGTTACGGTATATAATGCAAATTGTACAGTAGTACGCAAAATTGAAAAAATTTAATTTTAATGAAAAAGATGTACATATGTCGTTATATAATTTCCGCACACTGTGCGCCATACCCAACGCTGCAAAAACCGCTACTCATTGCTTCTGACCGCTGCGTTGTCCTCTATTGGTGCTGTTGTGCAGGTATTCCCTCGATGTGGGCTGTACCGAAAACAGTAAATCGGTTTGTCGGTTACTAACGGCGCTTTGTTATGGCGTGGTTTGCCATATGTAAGATTTGTTATTGTTTGGCAATTTATTTAACTGTTTTTTTTTTTAAAATTTGGTACCACCGCTTTTTTTTGTATTTTAAAATGTTTTTTTTGTAGTTTTGTCGAACATTGTAAATGTGTTCGTTCGAAAATTTGGTACCACCGCTTTTTTTTGTATATTTTTTTTTGGTTTTATATTTACCGTTTAAAAATTGTTCATTTTTATTAATTTTGGAAAAAAAATTTTGTTTTTCTTTTAAATTCAGTTCATGTTTGTATGTTTAAAATTTTGTTAGTTCATTTTTAAAGTAATTTTATTCAAAAATTTCAATTTTTTTGAATTTGATTTCAATTTAAAAATCATTAAATGTCAAATGATTTTAGGGGGTTTTTTTTTGCGCTTATTTTTGTGCAGGAAAGTTCCATTGAAATTTTTTTTTTAATTTTTATTTTTTGGTTTACATTTGAAAGGGGTTTTTTTTTTTGAAAAAAAAATCAAGTTTTAGTTCAGTTCAGAGGTTATTTTTTTTTTTTTTTTAATTTGTTTTTGTGTTTAAATTCAATTAAATAACATTTTTTTTGTAATTTTATTTTTTTTTTTTGTAATTTTTATATATTTTTTGGATTTTATAATTTTTCGATAAGGACCAAATTTTATTTTTTTTTTTTCTTATTTCACATCAATTGGCTCTGCCCTAATTATATCCAAATAGTTGCCAGTAAATTAAAATAGGTCCGAACTGTTTTAGTGCGCGCAAAAGAGTGACGCGTTCTTTATTTTTTACTTAATTACTAAACTTAGCTGCGGTTACAAACTAGTACTAATTGTCATAGATCTTATATTTAGGGTTGTATTTTATAAGGTTAGTACTAAATTAATTATCTTATTAGGTAGGGTTGCAACTTGTAATTTGTTTCCATTACACCAGTTTCTCATTTCGTACTGACTACTTTCCGTAAACTCAAGCTCTTTCTTTATTTCTGCAATTTTATCGTCTCTGTTCTGGCATATGACTAAGTTTTCTTCGAACGTGTTTGCTTAAATGACCAGTATGTTATTTGTTATACTAAGTGCATCTACGTGTTACATTCGTTTAGCCGATCTGTGTTATAGCTCATAGTCGTAGTTTTGCAGTTCGAGTGCCCATCCTCGGATTCATATCTTTTTTTGTTAAGCGTTAAAGTTAACGAATTACAGTCCGTAACAATTTTAAACTTAACTCCTTGTAAATATATTCGGATCCGTTTTAGTGCATAAACGATTGCTAGAGTTTCTAACTCAAAACTATGATATCTAGACTCAACCTCGGTAGTACGTTTCGAAAAATAAAAAATTGGGTGAAGTTTATTGTCCTTTTTCTTTTGAAGTAATATTGCCCAGAAACCTAACGCACTCGCATCACAGTGGAGTTCTGTGACATCACTGGGATCGTAAATCGCCAAAATGGGAGACACTAACAGTTTTCTTTTCAGTGTATCAAATGTTTCCATTTCTAGTTGCCCAAACCAAATTTTTTCTTCATTTTTCAAAAGATCAAAGAGTGGCTTTGCTATAGTTGAAAAATGTTTAATGAACCTGCGAAAATATGAACAAAGCCCTAGGAAACTTTGCACTTTTTGTACTTTTGTTGGCACTGCAAAATCTTCGACGGCTTTTAAGCCTTTCTTGTCTGCCCTTTTGCCTTCACCTGTGATTGAATATCTAGGTACGAAATCCTTGTGTGTAGGAACTCACATTTGTCTAAACGTAACTCCAACTTATTTTGTACTAACCGCTGAAAAACGTTTTTTCAAAATGTACAGATGTTCGTCTAAAGTCTTTGTCGCTATCATGATGTCGTCAAGGTATACAATAACTTCATTGCTACGTATCATATCCGTAAATATTTGGTTGATGAATTTTTGAAATGTAGCGGGAGCGTTTCTTAACCCGAACGGCATTCTCGTGAACTCGAATTGCCCCAGCGGCGTTGTAAGAGAGGTGTACTTGTTCGATTCTTTTTCTACGAAGACGTGGAAAAATCCGTTTTTCAGATCTAACTTTGTGAATATTTTTTTGTTAACTAACCTATCTAACAAGTCGTCTATTAGTTTTATGGGATAGCTATCCTTCGCTGTAACTTTGTTCAACTTTCTATAATCTACGCACAATCGCAGTTCGCCCGTTTTCTTTATTACCAATACTATCGGCGAAACAAATTCTGAACAACTAGGCCGTATATACCCTTTTGCTAAATAATCGTCTAGTATTTTCTGTAGTTCTGTCTTCTCTTTATACGATAACCTCCTAGGAGCGCAACTGAAAGGTTTATGATCTTCTAAAACTAGACGTATCTCTTTCTTCACTTCTGGTTCAGCTGGCCGTACCGCATGCATATATTCTTTAGCAAACAACTCCTGAAAGTGCTTATTTTCTTCGCTACTAACCTCACTTTCGAACTTACATTCGAATTTGTTTTCATCACTTACATCTATAGCTAGCATTTCACTTATAACCTTAAGCAAATTATCGTTTACGTCATTGAATATTTTTTTTTCACCACCGACAATTTCTGACACATGGCTTTCGAAACTTGAATCTGTAGTTGCATCAACAATTTCCACATCGCCGATTTTTAGTTTGGCCTCACTTGCCGTTATAAAATTTCTGCCTAATATAACCGGGAAACTAATCGATTCGTCAGGAACCACTATAAGTTCAATTAACAAATTTTTATTAAGAACATTAACATAATAATTCAATTTTCCAAAAGTTACCAGTTTTGACTTATTTAGCCCCAAATATGTATTGTGTTCTTAACGTAAATGTATTCTTCCTGGTACAAGGTTCTTTTTGATTACGCTTATGGCGCTCCCCGAATCGATTAGGCACTCTACACCCGCACCGTCGCAACGTTGTCGGCATTTTCGCCATTGTGTTCATCGTCGTATGTTTCACCGTCGCTATCAATATTTGATAACATCGTTTCTCCTGTAGTACGTTTTTCAGGTACCCTATCCTTTTCAGCCGGCAGCACTTCATTGGTTCCTGGACACAGGCCTCTAGCTTTAGATAGCTCGCTGAGTCATGCTGCTAGCGAGGCCTTTGCTCCGCTGGCGTTGAGTCCAACTGCCGTGCACCAGGCCTTAAGCTGGAGTAGGGTATATCTCTCAGTGTTAATCGCGTCTCGATTCATTATTAATTTTAGTAAATTTAAGGTTGGAAGGGCTCACTGACCACTTCTGATGAAAAAGATGAAAGGTTAAGATAAAAATCACGTCTTGCCAATTATATCGCTTGAAATCGAATGCCTTTTCATTTCGTTTTTTCTAAAATGGTGTCTCTGATACGGGTTGCCAACCACGAACAATAAACTAATTGTCGTTCCTGTTGCTCATGCAATCTTAGCTTACTAAAGATATTCCTACAATATTTAAAAAAATTTCAAATAAAAATGGTTGCTATTAGAAAGAATAATCAATTGCTATTTTCTTTTAAAAACATTAATATTTTACAAAAAAATTCTCAACTTTTGATTTACAACTTTTTAATTTTTTTATATTGTTATCAAAATACCGGATAGGTATGGACTTCTGCAGGTTGAAGGAAGACGTTCCTTAAGGCACCATCGCTCATCCTATACTATGTTTCCACGGCACATGATTGGCTCTCCCATTCGTAATTTGCTCTCTCATTCGTAATTGGCAGCCCAATCACGAACCGAATTCACTCTATTCGCCATACAAATTTTTGTGAGCGAATCATCTCATTTGTAGTTGATTCAATCTGAATCAACATGCGAATTAAGTAAAAATCGATGCCGTCTCGAATTTTAATCGGAAATTTAACGAAAATAACTGCTAAAGTACATATAAATATCAAAACAACACAAAAATAAAACAAACAATAAACAATTTCATGCTTAAATGGTTTCAAACGTTAAATTTCTGAAGAAAAAAATAATGTAAAAGAGGTTGTGAGGCAAACCTATGAAGACGCAAAAGTATGGAAGTATGGATGTAAGTATTACCAGAGAACTTATATCTGACAGAGAAGATTTTCACGCGCATATCAGTGTGAATTGTCAAAATCCAAGTGAATGTCTTGCAGAATCCCACCACGCCAGGGCTAACAGGGGAAACAGCGAGAGTGGCAAGTTAACAGAGCTGAGTGAGGCCGAAAGAAATTTAACAGCTTGTATATTCTCATACATATATGTAAGAAAAATATACTTATTTTATATTACATACGTGCATTTGTGAAATTAATGACTGAAGTCGCCCCTTTTTTGTTTTATGAATATGGGTTTAAGTAATGCCCAAATGTAAGCATAATCCACCTGTTATTTTGCCGACGGCATTACGGATTAGGAAATTTATGAATTTTCTTTGGATATTAGATAAATAAAGTAAAAAGCCTAATTTCATTTATTAAATAATAATAACGTTTGTTTTATTAATTAATGAAGAGTCCTCTTTTGTGTTATTTGTGTGTACGTACCAGAGAACTGCAACGAGTGCAGAAATTGTGTGTATAAGTAAAATAATTGTTTATTTGTTGAACAATTATTTATTTCCTCTGCTATGCAGAGGCAGCCGTTTGGTTACAGTGAGTAGTTAGAACTAACTTTATCGGTGTCTGCACCTGAATGCCTAACCTGAGCAGCCCCACTTGGTTTGTCGGATATTCCGCTGACTCTGCGATTCCCACACTCCAGTTGTGCGCTTCCGAGCTTCAGCTCCAGATGGCTACACCCGTAAGCTCGATTGCTGACTTGGCAATTCCCACGGTTCAGAGCGCTACTTTTGTATGTTTGTTAACAGCATACGAGCTGCATACAAGTTATGATTGTTGTTACTATTGTTTTTGTGTGTCGCAGTAGCTAACACCTGGCTATTGTTGTGTCTATGTTTGCTGCTACTTGATGGTTGCTGCAGCAGCTTATTTGAGCTGTCGTTGTGGCTATGGTGTGTTAACTACTCCCCCTTTTAAAAGCGACCGTCCTCGGGTGCCTCTTACACATCGGGTGGAGTTGCAGTGTCGGTGTTTCTAATCACTTCAATGATGGCTAGCTTTCGCTGCCTCCTGGACCAAAAGTAAGCTATTATCATAACTATGATGATGGTAGCCACTAGCCCCAGTGGACTAATCGAAATCAAATGTCTGGTTGCCATTTCTTGTTGTAGTGATGCAATGTGCTTTAAGTTCTTCACATGGACCTCCTCCAGATACGGCAATGATAGAGTTTTTATATGTTCCGTAAACTTTACTATTGTTGAAGGAGGGGCTTCGGGATGGGATTTAACAACTTTTTTCCAGTTGACATAATTAGTTCCGTTTATGGTGACATTACCTTCAAACATAACGAGAAAGGTGCCCTTTATAGTAACGCCTGATCGTGTTCCCTCTGTGATCTCAACGCACTGGTCATTTACCATTATTAGTCCGTCGGCAATTTCCTCAATAGGGGTGATGTGTTCTGCTGAGGTTGTTTTGCATTGCGCTGAATTGTGAATCAATAGCTGTTCCACACATGAGGCTGAAGCAAGTGGCTGGCAAAATGTAAGGATTGTAGCATTTTTGCAGTTTGTGAGAGGTTGGTAGTCGGGAGCGCAGTGTGCTGCTATATCTGTTTCTAAGTTAATTATCTTCTTACTATGAATTACAGGTAAAAGCCTAACTTTTTTACAAATTCTGCTGATTTTAGGATATTTAATTACAAAATAAATATTATCACTATCCTGCAATATTCTTAGCTTAGAGGCAGTTAAAATATCGCTTATAGTAATATTGGCAAAGTGTTCGGCAAATAGCAAAATTTTAGCATCTTCACTATCCAAAATGACGGGATCAATTACACTGTGTAACACTGAAAATGAACTTTGAAAGAGACCTAGCCTAGGCGTTAGGCCTTATAAAACTAAGAAAAACTGTATACTTGAAATTTGCGAAACACCCCCAAAATCTCATTTTAGGGCCAAAAAACTGTTTTTGAGGTCATTCGCTAGTCAATCATCAATATCTTTGCGAATTTTCATCCGATTCAAAAGTTGTTTATATATTTTGAAAGGTGACAAATCACTGTTTTAATGGCGTATAACTCATCAAAATCAAACGAGAACTGACGAAGCTACAGAGAAAAAAAATCGTAACTTAATAAAAAAAAATTAATTTTGAAACTTTGACTACGATTTTACGATAGTCTTAATTCAGAAAGGTACCTATCAAAGACAATATTATTAAAGTGAATTTAGTACTGCGTCGATTAAGCTATTTCAATAGAAAATCGGTTGGAAATTGACAGAGTTATTACTATTTAAATTATTTTAGATGATGACCATATTTAAAAATTCATACATTTTGATTATCTTTCAACTTCAAATTTTTATTGACTGAAAACAAAAAAAAATTAATCATTAAAATGCTAAATAACTTTATAGCTAAAAATGTTTGCTTGATCTTCTGCGTTTATAAGACGAGTCATCTGTTTCACGTTTGAGTGACCAGCAGTAATTAGCTATCATCATAACTTGGTTCTTTCCTGTAAACCGTTTTTCAATGTTGGAGATTTCTTGGTGAAATCTTTCACCTTGTTCGTCGCTGAATTGACCAAGATTATCCGGGAAAAATTCCAAATGAGAATGCAAAAAGTGAATTTTTATAGACATGTTGCATCCCATTTCTCCATAAGCTTCCAAAAATTCATGGACCACCTCAACGTAATTTGAACTTCTCGTGTTTCCAAGAAAGTTTCGGCACAAAGAAATGAAACTCAGCCATGCTCTTTTCTCTACTGGGTTCAATTTTTTTATGAAGTCATCATCAGTCATAATCTTACGAATTTGCGGTCCAACGAAAACGCCTGTAATTCATGATCAAAATGTAAAAATAATTTAGGATGAATTCTTTTTGAAGAATTCTTGTTGGGAAATTTTTATAAGTACCTTCTTTAATCTTGGCGTCACTCAACTTGGGGAATACAAGTTTCAGGTGTAGAAAAGCCTCGCTGTTTTTTTCGAGTCGTTTAACAAACTGTTTCATGTACCCCAATTTTAAATGCAATGGCGGCAAAATTATATCATCAGGCTTAACTAATGCAATATTGAGAACATTATTTTTGCCAATTTGAAACTTTCTCGGTGGCCATATGTTACACTTGTAATGATTTTTGGCACGACTGTCCCATTCACAAAAGTAACAAGGATATTTAGTGTAGCCACCTTGCATTCAAAGTAGAATTGTCAGGACTTTAAGGTCCGAGACAATCTGCCAGCGAAATTTATTGTATTTAAGCAATCGTAGAATTTTTTCCATCGATATCAGTAGCGTATGCCACTGGAACTGATGGCAATTCATTTCTGTTGTGCAGCAATACTGCTTTCAGACCTACGATGTTAGTCAATTGAAAATGAATTGATAAATTGTATTCAAATTTAGTTCTCTCACACTCATAACACATTAAATACTTACTTTTGCAAGAACCGTCTAGAAATAATCGCCAATCTTGTGGACAGTGCACGTGATCGAGTGCAGCAAACAATTCATCCACATCAACGCAATAAACTAGTTTGTTATTGGTGTCATCAGCTTTGAAAATGTGTTCGAACGAAGATAGGTCTCTGTCTCATGCAGACGTTACTTTAAAGTTACTGTCTACTATATTCCACTGCTTTAATCTGGAGGCCAGAATCTCTGTCTGTCTTATAGACAGATCCATATCCCGCACAAGATCACAATAATCGTGATTTGACACGAAATGACGTTCCGTTTCTATTGCTTTGGTTGGAAGGTACGGTTCGTCATTTACCTCATTAGAAGATTTGTGGCTTGAATCAGGAAATGTAGCTGGATTTTTGTCTTTAGTTCGCTGATCTTGTTTTCCTCTTGGAATCGGTTTCGATACAGTCAACACATTGGCATATTCTATGAGGTGGCGACTTTTTTAGCGGTGACCAGTGATTTTTGTTCGGCAAAAGTAGCAATCCTCCGGCTTGTGATATATTTGATAATGCCAAGCCATAGGAGTCACAAACGGCAGACGCTGGTCATCGCATTTACCGGCTTTCCATTGTTTTAATGTTGTACAGCACATCGAACAAATATATTCTGGTTCATACCAAGCACTTTCCACGTATGAGCAACTGAAAAAGAGGTTGAACGCTTCAACCACAGCTTTATTTGTTCTTAAATCGAACCGATATTTCTTATCAACAAATAGACCGCAGGCGTAACAAAATTTGTTGCGCCTATCACACATTTTACCACACTTATTACACAATATAATTGCGAAGCGGTTGCAAGGTTGAATTGACGGCGTAAATTTATTAGATGACCACTCAAAATTTTTGGAAATGAATGTGTTTAAAATAATTCCTCATACTTGCTATGTTTCTAGTAAAATAACGCAATGAAATGCGGTCAAAGTAGAAAAATTAAAAAAAAAAAACTTTTCGCAAGGTAAATTTATTTAATAGCAGAAAAAATTTAATAGCTTCGTCAATTTTTGTCCGATTTCATTGCATGAGCACTCAAAATTTTTGGACTTGAATGTACTTTCAAAATAATTCCTCATACTTGATATATTTTTAGTAAAATACTGCAATAAAATGCGGTCAAAGTAGACAAATTTGAAGAAAAAACAAATTTTCCAAGTTTACCCGATGAAAACTTACAACACGCTAGCTCAAAAAATAGATCTTTATATCTCAATTTAATAATCCTTACCTTTCCAAAACATATTTCATATTGAAAATCGGTAAAGAAATGGCCAAGTAATGAAAAGATTAGCGCGTACACTTCCGTACACTTTTAACGGTAAAGCAAGATTTTGAGGGTGTTACAAATTTTCCAAAAACCGTTTTGAGTTATATTCGACCAGGTGAACATTTTCCAATATGTCACTTTAAAAGTTCATTCAATTTTTTCCATTTTGTAACACTGTGTTATGTTATGCTTTCCTAGTGTTACTGAATGAACAATATTTGTGAGGTCTGCAAGTACTGCCCTGTTTCTCGCCGTAGCCAACCCAAATAAATGCCCTGTATTCACAATTGTTTCTTTTGTAACTTTAAGTAGGTCATTCATTGCTCGTGTCAGATTATTTATCCTTGCCTGAAGCTGAGTGTTAATTGTAATCTGTCGTTCATTAGCCTCAATCAGTTCGCGTTCTTTGGTTGCGACCTCATTAAAATCGTCGAAGTCGGGTGTCCCTGCGATGTATTTCAGTGCAGTACCTATGATGTTGATACCACGCGAATGCCGGTGATGGGTCTTCAGAGTCTCTAATAAAACGAGGATGTGACCAGCATCTGCCTTGAGCAATTTCCTTGCAGGAGAATGTGGAAACTGTTCAAGCAGCCCTTCTGTATCTGCTGCTATGGCTTCATAATTCGTCAAGTTAGTTTTATGTAGCAAAATACCGTATTGATCGTGAATAGCAACTGTCCCGGTTGAAATCATCATGTAGTGTGAGTTGGTGTAGTTAAATAATTTCGCCTGCGTCCAGAAAATAACCGTCAAAAACGAGTATCTGAGAAAAAAAAAGGAAAAAAAAACTTGCTTTACCTCAAGTTTGCCTTGTGAACCCGTCTACCATTTATCATGACCGTAGTTCCCAAGTCCTGCTCAATAATATTCTCAACATACAATTTTGTTAATTTATTGCCAATTCTTTTATTGGTTTTAATAAATACTTTGTCTCCGGGTTGATATGTTTTCAACTTCCTATATTAATTCAATCGATCTAACTCAAGTGCTTGTGCCCTGACAATTTTGTTCACGATGTCTTCGCGTAATTGCTGAGGAATAGAATGAACTACATCTATAGGCCTTTGCCCCGTAACGGAATGAACCGACCTATTATATTTGGATGTAGCAAGCAATATCAAATCCACCGTCTCGTTCAGTCCTTGAGAAAGTTTGGTGCACCTTGCAATCTCTGTTAATGTGCTATGAAACCTTTCGACCTGCCCATTAGTGGTACTTTGGTGCGGAGGGGTTGTAAACATGGTCACCGAGAAATGATCTCTCAACAGTGACTTTATTGTTTGGGAATTGAAAGACTTTTCATTATCGCAAACTATGGTTTTCGTATTTTTAAAAAAATTTAGAATTTGTATAATAGGTTGTTTTATGGCAATTATTGACCTGGAAGCAATGGGTGAAACGATCGCGAATTTTGAGAACTTGTCAACACACGTCAGGAAATGTTTCTTATCTGTTGAATAAATGTCGAGGTGGAGAATTTCTCCAGGATACTGTGGTATAGGGGTTTGGCCTACCGTCGGATTTGGGGGTGGCGTTGGTATTTGGCCTCCCGGCAGATTTTACAGTTAATTACCAATTCCTTCAATTTCGGTCGCATTCTGGGGAAATAATACTCCTTTAGAATCTGTTGCAGGTTTTCCTTTAAAGAACGATGGGCCCGATTATGTTCGGTTTCCAGTATCTCTTTCTGATCGTCTTCGTTGGTTATGTCTATCACTTGCCTCGTTGTATGCCGGAATTTTACGCTTGGGAATTTCGTTAATACTTCGTCTTGAATTCCTGCAAGTGTTGGTAGGTCACATAATAGTCCGTTTACAACATTAGGATTAACACAGTCCCCTATGATTTTCGTTAGTTCACTTCTGTCATTAAAGATGATGTGGTGCCTTATCTGCGTTCTAAAAATTATTTTTGAAGTCTTCGATGGGGAGCTACCTTCTTCAAGAATTATTTGACTCTTAAAGCAATTAATATGATTCTGTATTGTGGGAATAGTTTTAGTGAGTGATACCTCACTGTGTGCCGTAGCATCCGTAGAGGAGCCTGAATTTTCCAAACCATTAATATGCTGTCGTGACAGCGCATCCGCTACGACATTATCTTTCCCTGGCTTGTAGAAAAATTTAGGGGAAAATTCCTCCACAAATGCTCTCCATCGCTTAAGTTTCGCGTTTGGGTTTTTGTCCGATATGGCGAACGTAAGGGGTTGATGGTCTGTGTAGATGTTAAGCTGTTTAACACCATAAAGATAATTTCTCAATTTCTGGAGAGACCAGACTATTGCTAAGAGCTCGCGCTCGTTCGTAGCGAAATGTTCTTCAGTGGATGACAAGGTCCGGGAAATCATTGTGACAGGTCGACCGCCCTGTGACAGAACTGCACCCAATGCATGTGAGGATGCATCGGTCGTTAAGTCGAAAGGTTTTTCGAAATCAGGGTATAGTAAGAGGACGTCCTCTGAAGCCAAAATTTCCTTGATTTTACCAAATGCTCGTATTGCCTCTTGGTCTAGCTGAATATGAACGTTTTTAGAACGATTGGCGCTAACATGTCCATTTTCGCCGCGAAGGTATTTCGTTAATGGCTTAACAATTGACGCATAGTCCTTCACGAACCGTCTATAGTACCCCGAGAGTCCGAGGAAGGACCGCAAGGCACGAAGTGTTCTTGGAGTTTCATATTTGACAATGTCTTGCACCTTGTCTGGGCAGGTTTTTATTCCATCCCTAGAGACAATGAATCCGAGGAATTCTACTTCACCTCTTATAAACTTGGTTTTTTCAAGTGACACTCTCATGTTTGCTTCGTAAAGTTTTTCGAGAATACGTTTAATATGCTTAACGTGTTGATCTTCATCCCCAGAGAAGATAATGACGTCGTCAACGTAAACATGGCAACACTTGCCAATTTCGTCTCGAAGAACGTCATCGATGGCCCGCTGAAAGATGCTAGGCGCATTCTTAAGGCCGAACGGAAGTCGGCAAAATTCATATTTCCCGTTATTAACGGAGAATGCTGTCTTTTCTCTGTCCCGTTCTGCTAGTCTTATCTGGTGGAACCCAGATTTAAGATCAAGAGTGGTAAAAAACGATGATTTCCCCAGATTAGCCAAGATGACCGAAGTTTCAGGAATAGGATATCTATCGCTTATCGTTTTTTCATTAAGCTTCCTGAAATCAATAACCAGGCGCATGTTTTTTTCTCCAGATTCAGTAAGTCCCTTTTTTCCTACAACCCATATTGGATTATTATACGGTGACCGTGAAGGTCTAATTATGCCGTTGCGGAGCAGATCGGAAATTTCTCGATTTACGAAGTCGGCTGAAGCCATTGGATATGGGTAGCTTTTGGAATAGACCGGATTGTCATCAACGGTTCTTATTGTTCCTACAATATTTGTATTATAGGGCAATGACTCATTTGGTACGGCAAACACTCCTGAATGCTCCTTTATTAACTTTGATATTCGATTTTCGCGATTATTAGTAGACAGGATAGCGTTCACGTCTCGACAAGGGAAATGCCTAAGAGTTTCTTTTTTCCCATTATAGTGAATAATCCCGTTCTTCATGTCTAGATCTGCGCCTATTTCTTTAAGAAAGTCAAACCCTTCGATACCGTCAAATGTCTGGAGAGAAGTCAGAATATAGAATTGAGCATTTTTGTCGAAGAAATGTATAGTGCATTTATGTTCGATGTTATCAGTCCCGTGGATTGAGTTAACAAGGAAGGGCTTCTCAACTTTCTTAATGCCCTTAAGGAAATCGAAGTTTTTAACGTAATTTTTCGCGGCACCGGTATCTATCAAAAATTTTAGCTCCCTCCCTCTGCTTACATATGGCAGGAGGGACTTTGATCTAAAAAATTAATTTCATCAATAGGTTCGTCCACGTATTGGTCGTCGTACTGTATGTCTTCGCCGTTATTAACATTCTGGTCACCGCTATAGTCTTCATCGCACCCTTGCTTCTCATCCCCATAACCCTGCGTCCCTAAGTGGTTTATGCGCTGCATCTTTGGTGCCGTCTGCCTGTCGCTTTCCACTCGCCTCTTTTGAGCTACTTCCTGCGTCCCTTGGGACCGGTAAGTATTGAACGGATTCCTCTGAGGAAGAGGATTCGCAGTGGATCCTGGTTGGTTTCCCTGGCCTTTGTTAATCGATTGACGCAATTGCTGTCTATTCTGTCGATGGTATGAAAGGGACGGATCGACTTCCATCGGTGTCACATCCTGTCGGGTGGCTTCCGCTCTTCGATATTGAGGGAGACTCTGGGGAATGAATGGGGTTGCCCTCTGAATGGCTCCAAGCGGTCGCTCATTCCTATTGAGGAACGACTGGGCGAATGCAGACCTGGCTTGGTTAGCTTCTAGCTCTTGTGCAAGGGCTAGTGCTGTGGGCATATCAGCGGGCCTCGAGGAGAACAAAACATCGCATAGAGGCCTGTTAAGTCCTGAAACAAACACCCTTAGCGCATCTTGTCGATATTTTTGATTAAGAGTGCTGATTAGTTCAGCGTTTCCACTATACGACATCGCTGTTTTGTTTACGAGCAAAGTAAGTTTTCGTTCTACTTCATCGTAGAACTGCAGGATATTCTAGTTGCCTTGACGCAACGTCGACATTTCCTGCTCAATCATATGAAGGGGTCTCTTATCGGAGTAAGTGAAGTCTAATCTGGCGATAATCGCCTTGAAATTTAGAACCATGTTGAAAGAAGCGAGCACAGTGTCAGCTGTCCCTGTAATCTTGTTCCTAATGATCGCTACCGCTTGGTAGTGACGGGAACTACCGTCATATTGTTCATACACCTTATACGCTGCCTGAGCGGCATTTCTCCACGAAACATATCGTGATTGTGTCCCGTTGAATTCGGGCAGAGATTTTATCACGTCCAGAGATTCGTCACATTGAACATTTCCTGTGATCGTAACAGGCGCATATTCTATTACCCTTGTAGGGGTCTCTAAAGTCGCCAGTCTGTTCGTCAATGAGTCAATGGTTCCCTGAAAATCCCTTTTTGCCATTTCAGTGGCAGTCCTTATGGCTGCTGTTATCAAACCTTGCATCGTTTGTGCGTCCATAGCTTATGCAAAAACGATCACTCAAACGAGAATAAAAAAACGAAAAGAAAAAAAAAATTTTAATAACACTAACTATGTCGTGCTCCTGGCGAGATTTTAACAAAGCAGTATTAGCGTCGCTTATTCAGACAACTATGTATGTCCGCTATTCCCGAACCAATTTACTAACACTTTCACAATAATTGATCCACGCACAAAAGTTAAGGAAAAAAATTTATTTATTCAAATGTCAAACACTTTACTTACATGTTTAAAACTATCATATTTTATATTTAATGAGGATGTCCGCAGCTTCGTCTGATTATCTCTTCAGTCCCTCGCTGGCTACGTCTAGGCTTGACGTGCAAATCCTTAAGTTTGTTGCTTTAAGCGTTATTTTAAGTTTAAGGTTTAATGACAATTTTGGTTTTCGCGAATCGCGGAATTGATTTTTAAATGTTATTTTTATTTTAAGTTTTAAAATTTAATTAAAATTTTGGTTGTCACAGATAGCTGAGATCGCGGGGATCGAGCTCGCGGCCACTTTGCGTATTGTTAGAATATTATCCTTTTATAAGGACTTTACCGTATCGTTTTCCGCGCGTGGCCCCACGTTGGGCGCCAGTAAAAGAATTGTTTATTTGTTGAACAATTATTTATTTCCTCTGCTATGCAGAGGCAGCCGTTTGGTTACAGTGAGTAGTTAGAACTAACTTTATCGGTGTCTGCACCTGAATGCCTAACCTGAACAGCCCCACTTGGTTTGTCGGATTTTCCGCTGACTCGGAGATTCCCACACTCCAGTTGTGCGCTTCCGAGCTTCAGCTCCAGATGGCTACACCCGTAAGCTCGATTGCTGACTTGGCAATTCCCACGGTTCAGAGCGCTACTTTTGTATGTTTGTTAACAGCATACGAGCTGCATACAAAGTTATGATTGTTGTTAATATTGTTTTTGTGTGTCGCAGTAGCTAACACCTGGCTATTGTTGTGTCTATGTTTGCTGCTACTTGATGGTTGCTGCAGCAGCTTATTTGAGCTGTCGTTGTGGCTATGGTGTGTTAACTTATACTCGCGCATGTAGCCGTATTTTGCATGCTTTGTTGTTTTCGTGTACAAACCGTCGCTTGTCTGTTTGCTCATAGATCAATACGATCATGACGATGCATACATGCTCGCTACATTATCCGTCGGACAAATTTGCGCCAGCATACAAAGTTGCATGTATGTAACACACTCGCCGGCGACAAACGCTCGCGACACTCGAGTGTTGTTTCCGAGCCACTCGGGTTACCCGTAACAATATTTTTCTTTGCAAGCAGTAGTTGATTAGCGATCTTAAGTGTGTTTTCTATCATATTTTTTGTATTGTTTTTTTTTACGTGACATGGCAGATACATAGTGGAAGAGAGTTTTTGAAATGTGATTTTTGTTCCTATAACTTTAATTTTCTATCCAGCAGATTAAGAACTTTGAAATTAAATTAAGTCTTATTAAATGTTTATTTTTATTTTAAATTTAACTCCTACTATAAAAAAATTTTTTAAATACTAACCCTACATGTTGGATCTCATGAAATGTTTTTGTTAAATAAATGTATACAATACATATTAATTAAAATTAACTAAGTCGTTTCTTTTATCTGTAAATAATAGGATAAATACTTATGGCGTTTTCTTTTCTACAGAAAATGTTGCCTTAACATTGCCCTCTGCGCACGTACACACAAGAGCGGGACAATGAAGTGCAACATTTTTTGTAGAAAAGAAATCGCCATTAGTAGATGCCCGAGTGCACTCGAGTGTGTACATGCGCAAGTTTGCGCCTTCACATGCACGGCCAATCATGTGAACTACCACACTCGAAAATGAAATGATATATCCCGCACATGTCAGCCTTATGTTTATGAGTGAGCATGAATGAGCGCACAGCAGCAGACGGCTGTGCTTGCTTGTATCAAATTTTAGGGATGATGAATATGCACACTCGAGCGCACTCAATGCCGTTCTCTGGTACGTACCTATGATATGATAAGATTTGCTATAATGGTGGTGCGCAAACGCAAATGTTAAAATGCCGGCGGCGATTTGCATTTTTTGGCACATAATTTTTACGCTTTTACTTAATAAGTTATTCGCAAAAATTACTGCAAATCATGTGTATTGTGTGTATGTACATTCATAAATGCATGGATATTAATTTATTCAACGTAGTACAAATCAATATTTTACCCATTATAAGTATATACTTATCTATGCGTACATTTGTATACAAAAAAAAAGAAGTAACTTTGTTCATACATATGTACATATGAACATATACATATATATACGTATTTACATATATAAATGCTTATATAAAATCAAATGAACTCGTATTTACATAATCATATAAATCAACCTTGACCTGCATAGGTACATCACATGCCAAAATATATGTAAATTCAAGGACAAATGACGTCTTTGTACATACAAATATACGCACATACTTATATTTATACATATTTACATATCGACGTGCGCACACTTCTGACCTCACTTCCCGCAGCAACTGCTAAATCAACAGTTACACCGGCACCATAAATCCTAAACCATTTCATTCATAAATTGCGCGTGCGTAAAACTCATTTCATTCATAAATTGCAGCACAACTTAAAATCTGACAGCGAAGAACATTTTTCGCGATCTTGCAAAAATTTATAAATTTGAACATTTTCGTCTTCAGCTTTGCAAGTACAGGGGCGCTGCCTGTTTCTGGCCCAGTCCGGCAAATGTGTTGGTGAAAAACAAATGAAAATATGTACAATAGACATTCCTCAGCTAATACGATATTCTTTTACCAAATTCATATCTAATTTATGAATATTTAATCATTACGAACGATTATATTGTAAAATACCAATAAAAATATATAAATGCATTCGGTATTATTTCGCAAAATCGGCCTTGCCTAGAGAAATACTCAGCACATCTTCATCACCTCAATGCGCGCTGTGTACATTTGTATGAGCTTATATATATATGTAAATATGTAGCCGAATTTTGTCACATTTGAACAACAGTGTTGGTCATCATTGAATTTGCAAACCATTTACTGCAATTTGCAGTCCGAGTAGGAAATCTACTACTTTATGAAAAGTAGTTACAGAAATTCATAATGAATTTTCACTTTTAATTTATTTAAAAAATGTATCAGACTATATCCCAGCTTAATAAGTATTAAGAAGCCATATATTATTGATTTTCTCCCAGTTAAACGTCTCTGAGAGTTAAATCGTATATTTTTTTATTACTCCTATTTTTCCTTGGACCTACTGCGAAGCGAAAAGTATTGGCACCCAACTCTAATTTATGGTGGCCTTCGTCTCGCAGCAGAATTGTCGGAAATCCGAGCAGAAGCAAACATTTAGAGCTCAAGGGTGGTTTGAGGGCACGTGAACAAATGTACGTTTGTATTTATTGTATGTATGTATGTGCATAAAAATATGCGTTTGTATTTTTGCTTGCAAGTAAGATGAATTTTAGGCTAGAAGCCTAATCAATCAAATATTTTAAACATGGGTGATATGTGTTAAATTTAGTTTCGGAAAGCATACTAAATTTTATTACATGTGATAACAAGTAACTAGTAAAATCAACAAATAAATATGCATATAAATTCTATTAGGCATATTGTTGGCTTTTTACAGATTTTGTATGAATCAGAATATGATATGCGCCATTATATGTATGTACGTACATAAGTACATAAAATAAGAACATATTTACGTTCATTCATATATATATGCATGTACATATGTTTGTAGAATATATATTTATGTAATATTTATGATTGTAGGTAAATACATAAGAAACCTGTGAAGATTCAAAATTACTGAATTTAAATCAACCAAATTGAATGTTAAAAAGTAAATAAATTGCTCATATGGCCAGATTTACATGTGTACAAAGTACTACTTGCTATGCATTGTACCAAATTTGAAAAATATTGCTTCATAAATTATGAATGCATTTTACCAAAATTTAAATAAATCTCCAGCTCGACCGATAACATAACAAAAATATATTAAAACTCTCGCTTTTTCAATTCTCGCTCTGGCAATGTTAGTTTTTTCGCTCTATCGCTGTCGAATCGTGGTGAACATTCATAAGAAATATAGTGGTGAGACTCGATAAGAAATCAAGTGCCCCTCAAAATCAGAGGAATGTGTAACGGAATGGACTGGGATAAGGCTTCTCTGTCAATACACGTTCTCTGGTATTACAACAGCAACAGATATGCCAAACGAATCACGAATGTGTCGTGTAAACGAGTTGATTGGCCATTCGTAATGCAAACATGATTCACTTGGCATGGAACCACCATTATATATATGTATAAGGACTTTTGTATGGATAAATATAAGTTATATATGTAGATATGTAAATAAATTAGAGTTAAGTAAAAAGAGTTGTTTCGTATATGTATGATATTTCTTGAAACAGAAAATTTAAATATTTTAAGTGGTCCAATTAAGATTATTTTAGAGGGGGACCTCCTGACTACAAATATATAGTTTTTAGCTGCCGAAGCCTTATAGTTTACGAGATATTAACAGTTAAAGTTTATTAAATGCACACTATTATATTGTTTATTTCACTGAAAATTACACTATAAACACTTATCTTCCGTTTGTAAAATGCAAATTATTAACATGCCCGAGCCCGCACAATTAAGAAAATTAATATTTAAACGTTTTATTAATAAATATTAAATAAATAAAATTAAACTAATCGCGCACCTGCATACACGCAAAATGGTTGCCACTAACATTAGATAAGTGTGTTGCCATATCTGTGATGTGCATAAAATAATAAGAAAAATAGTCATAGTCACCTTTGATTGTACCCATTTTATATTGATTTTTTGTGAAAATTGCAATCAGGAGGTCCCCCCTACCCCCCAATGGCCCCTTGATTTTCAATTCGTGTGGGGCTAAACTAAATCCCAGCCTTATTTTCTTCTGTTATTAGATATTTTTATACTTTTATCTTTGGTATTTTAAGTTGATAAATTGTACTCTATATTCAGAAATTATTAATAATTAATTTAAGTTTAAATATTGTAAAATAAAATACTTGAATTAAAAAAAAATAATTTTTTAATTAAAACAATTTAGTTAACTAAAGATAAGCGTTAGGTAACAGTTAGCTAACTGTTAGCGGTAACCAGTAGGTAACAAATAGAAGTGGTTAGAGGAAACAAATGAATAAACATAGGGTAACTTATAAAACTGTTTCCGATAACAAGAAGCTAACTATAAGGGTAACAAGTAAAAGTGGTTACAGATAAGAAGTAGATAACAAAGGCGGTAACTCATAAAACTGGTACTGCTACCAAACAACTACCAGTAGTGCGATTCTGTAACTCTTAACAACCCAAAAGTTGTGTGATTACTTAACAACTTTTGCTGTTTGCACTTACAAGTGTGTTATTCTGTAACTCTTCCTAAACAATGAAAAACAGCTGACTATTAGGACTTATTTATAATGCTCACGTGTGGCATCTCAGTCGAAGCAAATGTCAAATATAAGAAAAATACAGAGAGGAATGAAAGAAGGTAAATAATTGAGCTTTTACGTTAACATACATTTTTCAACTTTTACTTTGTTTACGCCAGATGGAAATAAAATTCATAAGATTTCAAACAGTATCGTGTTTGCAACAATGGGAGAACCTGGTGATACCGTGCAGTTTACCGAGTTCATTTCCAACATATTGCTCTGTACAAAATGCGAAACAATTACGAGCTGTCTCCCAAGGAAGCAGCACACTTTACCTGCAAGAATTTAGCAGATTATCTACGCAGCAGAACACCTTACCAAGTGAATATGATGTTAGCTGGGTAAGCAATACATAAGACTGAATCGGCTTTTATTAGTAATGTATTGTTTTTGTAGGTATGACGAGAAATCGCAGAAATGCGCGGTTACTTGGCGGTGAAATATAGTGGACCAGGCTATGGAGCTATATTCTGCCAAAGTATCTTTGATAGAGAATATAAAAAAGAACTAAGCAAAGATGAAGCCTATCAAAATTTCGAACACTGTGTTAAGGAAATCCAAAAACGGCTTGTCATAAATCAAAAGAATTTCCAAGTAGCTTTTGTGAATAAGGACGGAGTAACAGCATTGCCAGATATTTAAGCGAAAATCGAATGTAATTACTATTAAATTAATTACGCTTGTTTGGTACTTTATATGAAATTTTAATAAAAGCAAAGCTATTACTATCACTTTCGGTAATTCGTTAACCATTTACCTTTGGTGGCCAATCCAAGTCTATTTCCACTACGTCAAGGGCGATAATGTCAATAGGTTGTCCAATTATTGAAGCTACTTATGGTGTTGTCTTTCCGAATTATCCATCTACCAACTCCTTGATATAGGTCCCCGCTTGCGTTACTACATCAAGTGTAAGTAGACGTCTATTTAGCTGATACACTGAAGCTTTAAGGCTGTATACTGTTCTGGGGCGTGTATGCAGAGGTCGACGATGTAACACAAGTATCGGTGTTTTTTGTTGAATTTCAAATTCTTGTAAATCTAGATTTTTTAGTACATCTGCGGTGACACAAGTATAAAGTTGACAAAGTGCACGATAGCATTTTCGTTTTTGTTCTTCTCCCATTTTAATATATGATAAATCTTCTCTTGACACCATCTGAAGATCGCGCACAGACACTATTTGAGAATCATCGATACATTTCTTCATTTCACGAGCACATTCGGAAGACATAGAAAAATGGAATGCATTTGGTATTTCCAAAACGAATGGGCGTCCGGCGCCAAAGCATCGTACATCTACATCTTCTCTACCACTCGACATAAAATTGATTTTCTTCCGATCATCGCTGCAATACAAACATAAAATATAGAATATACGAATTTTGAAAAATATGAATAAATGAGTATTTTTTTATCATGCCTTTTTTCACACAAATTAATCTACCGGAGTCACTTAAACGATCCGCTTAAAATAATAAAACAAAAATAAAATTGTTAGTAAACAACTCAAAACGAGACGTCGGTAGCTAAACCACAAAAACAAACAGCTGACTGTATTTGCAGTTATTGAACAATTACAAATGTTGCCAACGCTGTAAGAGAATCACTAAACCAGAAAAAAAGTTGCCAACTATCGATAACAGTGTGAAATGTGGATTAAATTAGTTACAGAATCGCACTACAGTTTAAGATTTTGCACACATTTGCGTTTCACAATGGAGGCTTAAGTATGGAAAATATTTAGTTCAGAAATATGATAGCACAACAAGAATTTGCTTTGTTTTTCCATATTTTGAAAATGGTCTAAATAGAAAATAACTCATATAAATAGATTTGTGTGCGGTTAATTAAAAAATGATTTTCAAGTTCAAATATTACAGAAATATATTTATTTAATTTAAACAAAATCGAAAATACAAAGAGAAGAAGCAATTTCGCTCCGAATTAGATTGACTTGGTGGGTAATCTTTGGCCGAATTATTTTTTTTTTCTCTTTGTCAAAGTTTTATAAATTTCCTCTCAACAATGTTATAGGGTATGACGTTAACTCGTATGTTATGGCTCGTGAGACAGTAGCTTTGTCGAAATGTTAACAAAAACACACTCTCCAGACACAACGCATGGTTCCTGAGACAAATTAAAGTAGTTCATGTTTCTTTGGAAATAATAAAGGATACACATACCTGATAGTCTTATGCTTAAATTCAATATTATCAATTTAAGGACATTCCAAGCATTATTGAAATAATATCAGTCGTGAAAATCTTTCTCATCGTACAATAACATTTATTACTTCCACGTACTCTAAGTTACTGTCTTCATAACTACTCCAATCACATTCCATATTTCGAAAAATCTTTAGATTTTTTCAATTAATTGTGGTGAAGTCACCTTATCAGGATGCGCAAACGCAGGTGGCAACCCCAATTCAGCGCATTTCAGCAACTACCGCGCGAGCGAGTAAATGGTACTCAGCTGTCAAAAACCAGCGAGTACACAATTTTTAGCATATACATAAATTTTCTTTCTTGTTCCTGGTTAAGACGTTCGCCCTGCATATAATTTATATATATGTATATATTAGCATAGCTGTGCCATTATCGCATTTTCTATTCATTTTGTTAATTATCATAGTATTTGAATGCAGTGAATATTAATTGTACAATCTAAAAGTGAAATAAATCGGTTGTGAAGTCAAAGTGCTTGAATACGACTTTTCTATACAGCATTATTTCGGTTCGGGGCAGTGTCTTCGTACAGATTTGACCTTAGTTGAGGGGAATTGCTGACTCGGCGTCAACTCCGACTACCATCCAACGTTGCAGACCGCCAGTGCCGCTCTGCCAATCCCTTTGCCACCACATCAAGATCATTCAAGCAACGTCCCGAGTCCAACGAGGAATTCAACCATCGCCGCTGTGCCCTAACTACGTGCCGTAGCTTCCAAAAGCAGTAACGGCACAAACACTGGTCCTTCGACGCCATTAAAAGAATCTCAAAAAAAAAAGCTTAAGTAGAAAACTACTAAAACCGTGAGTACGCATACTACATGTCTACTAATAACCCTACGGTATAATGTAAAATCGTCAGCTTCTTTTGCTTAAATTGTTAAAATTCAAACAAACAAAAAAAAAATAGCTTCAAAAAATAATTTGGGAATCCACATATACGAGTATATATGTAAGTGAGCAGAGTTCATAAAGAATTTTCCCGCTAAAAATTAGATCTCACGGTGAGCATATTCGCAAGTAGATACATACATATATATATCTATATAAATATACTTAGGTACATAGTTACCGCTTTCCTCAAACGAGTGCATATATGTATGTAGCCCTAAAATATAGTCAGGCTCAAAAAGTTACAATATTACTTTCAAAATCCCGCTTTAAGTTAGAACTTTATATACTATTTCTTCACACATACAAATATAGTCCAGTTACTAGTTTATACAAACGCACGTTTGTTTCCCTCCCAACATACGAGTATACTTATATATACGAGAATATGTACTTATAAAGACTGGAGCAGCGGCAGAGAAGAAAACATGTTATTTCTCTATATATAATAACATTAAACTCCTATATTAAATATACATATTATTCAAATATTAGCACATATATATGTACAAAAACTAAGTGAGCGGTACAGTGATGGGAATAAAAAAAAGCATTCTTTACTAATAAATAGCGGGTACAGTGGTGCAAACAAAATTTCGGACGTGACAAAAATTATCGGCAATCCTTACGCTCCTTTAATAAATATAAAAAATAAATAAAAATAAATAATTTTTATTTAAATCTCGCTGTTAATTATCAGCCTTGTTTTAATATTCATTGAATTAAGCACAACGAATTACAAATCGTTTGTGACATTTGTATCTCAAATTTCAAAAAAAATATATTAACTTAGGTTTCGAAACGCCTCCTTCGACTCGATTCGTTTTGACCATCCTCACCCTTTCGCATAAATCCAAATTCGGTAGTTGGTATTTTCGGTCAAGCCTTTTACATCCCTAAAATGAGTGACGAGGAAACTCAGCGCGTCACACGCGCAAGTGCAAAAGCTGTCAAGATCGGCAAACAAATGGTCGAGACCATTAAGTTCGTGGCAGAAACCGATAACTTTACTGATTATTGTACGAGATTTAGCTCGGCCCCATTACACAACTACTCCGAATCGGCATTAAAAATAAAAGACTTTAACATAGATAATTTTTGGAACCGAATTCAAAAGGCATTTGACGCCTTATTAGAAACCGACGAAGATGACCTACCCAAAGATTTCAAAGCAGCTGCTTTCAATAAATATAGGTCATGTCTCATAGCATATGAAGACACGAAAGCTCAAATCGGTGATCTACTTCAGTTAGTGATCCCACAAATCCTGCCAATACATCGCAGCCTCAAGAGAACTCAGGCATCAGCTTAAAAATCCCACCTTGCGACACTGAGACCTTTTATGGGGATATGAGCAATGGCCGTCTTTCCGTGATATGTTCACTGCGGTATACATAAACCACCCAAAGCTCTCAAAGGCTCAGAAACTATATCATCTGAGGTATAAAACGCAAGGAAAAGCTGGCGAAATAGTAAAGCAATTCCCACTAAGCGATGATAACTTTGAATTGGCGTGGGAAGCCCTACGGTCCCGGTATGAAAATAAGAGGATATTGGTTGACAACCAAATTCGCAACCTTATGAATTTGAAACCAATTCATCAAGAGAGTAGCGAGGAAATACAGAAATTACAAACTACGGCAAACAACAGCCTTCAGATCCTCGCTACACAACAAGTCGCAACTCAGAATTGGGATCCAAATTTTTATATATTTGGTGACATCAAAACTTCCTGAGAACACTGTAACCCTGTGGGAACAATCTCTCAGTTCCAGGAAGGACCTCCCCAACGGGTCCAAATGAACCAGTTCCTGACCACTCGCTATGAAGAGTGAAAGAGTGGATGAATGGCGCCCAACCAAGTATAAGTTAAATACACAAGACGCTCACCCTTTAAGGTCAAACCTCTCTCTGAACAGATCGTTTTCAAAACCCTTAGCCTCACACTACTCTCACAACAAATCTCCCTCTCAGATCCAAGCGCATATGACGGAGCACCGAGTTATGTACAAATGCTTGTTCTGCAAGGTCACTAATCACACACTAGCGCAGTGTTTCCACTTCCGAAAAATGTCGGCCCAGGATCGCAGAAAGTTCGTGAGAGAGAACAATATGTGCTTCAATTGTTTCTCACAATCACATTTGTTGAATATTTGCCCTAGCACTCAGACTTGTAACCGGTGCAATGAAAAACACAATTCAGTGCTGCATGATAGCCCAACCTCTAAGCCAATGTGCCAACAGTCTGGAATTCAAAAGACTACGTCTCATTGTCGCATTGGCTGCACCCGTTTACTTGCAAACTGTGGATACAACCGAGGATCCGGACGATCAAACCTCGTGCTCACCCAAGACACAAGTACACTCATTATACTCCGAAAACAAAGGTCAAGTGTTCCTCCCAACGGCAGTCGTGCCAGTGGAACATAGAGGTGAAATTTTTAAGCTTAGAGCCCTTATAGACCAAGGATCGGAACGGAGCTTTATTTCCTCTAAAGCTCAGACCAAATTAGAACTTCCATGCCAACTCTCGAATTTTGAAATCTCAGGCATGCGAGGAAAAGTTGTCCAAACCTCGAACAAACTATACTCTTTAACCCTTGTTTCCGCTGACTTTAACACGAAAGTCAAAGCCCAGGCAATTGTCTTACCACAGCTAACAAAATTGCTTCCAAAATTCCAGCCCACTGATGAGCAACGTGAGAAATGGAGCCATCTCAAGCTAGCAGATCCAAACTGCCACTCCCCATCGCAAATTGGTTTAGTTGTTGGCAGTGATCTCATCCCCCAAGTAATGCTGGAAGGCATAGAAAACCTCTCAATAAGTCTACTAGCTCAAAATACTATATTTGGCTGGATACATAGTGGTAAAGTACCCGAAAAGATGGATTCATTTTCGACTCAGGTCGAAAAGACCTTACATGAGCCAGTTACGAAAGTTTTGGGAATAAGAAGAGGTCCCCAGGTCCAAGGCTTTAAGCCCCGAGGACGAAATGTGCGAAGACTTTTATCAATCTACCACTACTCGCACTCCGGATGGCCGGTACGAAGTCCGACTCCCTTTCAAGCAAGGCTTTCCGGATAAAGTCGCCTTGGGTCCATCTCGCACTCCTGCTCTGCAACAATTTTTAAGTTTGGAGAAAACTCTCAAGAGAAAATGTGGCGTAAAACCGCTGTACGACAGCGTCTTAGAAGAGTATATTTCCCTCAATCATATGGAGCAAACGAGCTCTTCTGAAAAATCCTCTAAAGGAAAATACAAGTCGTTCTACCTTCCTCATCACGCGGTTATTAAACCCGAAAAAAGAATGTCAAAGGTACGCGTCGTCTTCAATGCATCAAAAAAATCAGGTTCCGGATACTCCCTCAATGATGTTCTTTATACCGGTCCGACCCTCCAACCAGATTTGATGCCACTAATCCTCAAATGGCGTACATATCGGTTTGTTTTTAACGGTGATGTAGAGAAGATGTATCGCCAGATACTCCTACACCAAGACGACCAAAATTACCAACGAATTATATTTCGACCAGATCCAAACACTTCAGTAAAGGACTATGGATTAAAAACCGTCACATTCGTTGAAAATTGCGCGCCCTATCTAGCTATATGCACACTAAACCAACTCGCAAAAGAAGTGCGACACACATACCCCCTAGCCTCTCCAATCTTAGAGAACGAAACTTATGTTGACGATGTACTCTCCGGCGTTCATGACTTACGCTCAGCTGAGCAGGCACCTTTACAAATCAAACAAGCGCTCAGCTCCGCACATTTCCCGCTGAAGAAAATCACAGCTAACCACCCTGAAATACTCAAAAAAATTAGTAAAGAAAACTTGCTTGATACAAACTTTCTCGAATTTGAAAAAGCAAGCACAACCAAAACTCTAGGGATTAAATGGAACGCTATAACGGATTCCTTCTCATATACCGTCGAGTCCATCCCAGCATCGTCCGCCTGCACAAAATGTCAGATTCTCTCCTCCGTCGCGAAACTTTTCGACCCGGCAGGATGGCTTACGCCAATAATGATTCAAGCAAAAGTTCTCTTGCAGGAGCTGTGGCTTGATGGTACCGACCGGGATGAGCAAGTCAAGCCATTCCGCCTCACAAAATGGATGCATTATGCAAACAACTTGCAAACAATCTCAGCAATCCGAATACCTAGGTGGGTAAACTACATACCGGACCAAAATGTTGATCTGCATGGTCTCTGTGACGCCTCTGAGAAGGCTTACTGTGCAAACATATATGTTCGTAGCATACAAGGGTCCCACATTACCTCTCACCTTTTGGTGTCCAAAGGTAAAGTGGCACCTCTCAGAACGACAAGTTTGCCACGTCTCGAACTGTGTGCAGCTCTCCTCCTAGCCAAATTAGCAGCCGTCGTCCAGTCTCAACTTGAGCTTTCTCGAGGAAAATAGACGCTTTGGTCCGATTCCGAAATTGTTTTGGCATGGCTAGAGAAACCACCCCATACTTGGAAGACATTTGTCTCCAACCGAACCGCTCAAATAATTGACCTAGTCGGTAATGCCTCTTGGAAGCATGTGCATAGCAATGAAAACCCCGCTGATATGGGCACTCGCGGATGCAAGCCCCTCGAGTTGGTAAGGTCCTCATTGTGGTTTAATGGCCCAGAATGGCTTTCCGATTCTCAAAACTCCTGGCCAAATTCGTGCACACGAAGCATCACCCCGCCGGAAATACGGCGAATCGAAGCATTTCACGCTGTCGAAGAAGAGACCGACATTCTTGATCGATTCTCATCATTTCGATGTGCTCTCAAGGTGATGGCGTATGTCTTTAAGTTTATAAAAATACTCAGCAACCGTATAAAAGGCGTCTACGTCTCTCCTTCCACCTCTCTAACACATGACGATTTGCGAAATACTAAACATCGTCTTATATCTCTAACACAAACTCGTTACTACCACCGTGAAAAGGTATGTATAAAGGGCTCATTGCCAGTAGGAAAGCGGAGTCCACTCCGCGCACTCAATCCATTTTTTGATGAAAATGAACTCCTACGGGTAAACGGGCGATTGGTTCACTTAACTCTTGGCTACAATGAGCGCTATCCGATTATCATCCCCGAAAAATCTCGATTAGCTATTCTTTATATGAATTTTTTACATGAGCTGCTCTTACACGCAGAACTTCGGCTGATGCACCAGGCCATCCGAATGGAATTTTATATACCCAGACTTAAACCCCTCATCAAGAAATGCATATTTCAATGTAAAACGTGCACCGTCCATAAGCAGCAAATGCGATCGCAGATAATGGCGGCTTTGCCGCCCGATCGGTGCTCTTACGCACCAGCTTTCACGACAACGGGGGTCGACTTCGCGGGCCCTTTCCAGATGAAAGCCTCTCTTCTGCGCTCGTCTACGTTGGTGAAGGGTTACGTGGCCGTCTTCGTCTGTTTCACAACAAAGGCGGTCCACCTAGAACTATGCTCAGACCTCACCATTAACGCTTTTCTGGCTGCATTCGCTCGCTTAGTAGGACGACGTGGCTATCCCGCACAAATGATGAGTGACAATGGACGGACATAGGATCGAAAAGAGCCACAGAAAGGGAGTTTACCAATTTTCTCAATGAGGTTTCTCAAGAAATAATTCAAAAGTACTCGCCTCAAGGCATTAATTGGAAGTTTATCCCTCCTGGTGCTCCTCATATGGGTGGTTTGTGGGAATCCGCGGTCAAGAGCTTCAAACCCTACTTTAAAAGGATCGCTGTTTCGCACAAATTCACATTCGAGGAGTTTACTACTCATACGAATTGAAGCTGTGCTCAACTCTCGACCAATCTCTCCACTCTCACAAGACCCTATGGTGTTCACGGCGCTAACGCCTGGTTATTTCCTCAGGGGAGCTCCCCTCCTATCTATTCCCGAGGTGAACCATGAGCACTTGTCTCTCCTGAACAGATGGGAAAAAATAAAAGTTTTGCACCATAAATTTAGTAAACGATGGAAAGAAGACTATGTGAAGAACTTACAGAAACGACACCGATGGCAGGATACCCGGAAAGAATCAAAGATCGGCGAGTGTGTGCTCATCAATGACAACACACTTCCGCCTACGGAATGGCGTCTGGGACGAATTGAAAGGATACACCCTGGCCCGGATGGGCATATCCGCGTTGTTGATGTACGCACCCAGTCCGGCATTCTGACCCGGCCATTAGTCAAATTGTGTTTCTTGCCATCCGAAGATAAAAACTCCAGATCTATTGATACTAATTAGCTTTGGCTGCGTTTGCGCCACTCCGCTTCCGCCCTTCCCCGTTCTCGTTTAATCACTGTCAACCTCCGTCACTGTACGACTCTTCGCATATCAACCCGACCAAAACTATATCCAAAACCTCAATATAAATAGATAATATCTTGTGAGCATAGAACTAAAGTGTGCCCTCTAACCCTCTCTTCGTAGAGGGACAGCGACCACGCTCCGCAACCAGCTCCACGGACATCATTGCGATCCAGTTTTGGGAGTGCCGCCCCCAAGTGGCCACCGAACAAGCAGACGAATACCAACGATGTCGTCTCTGCACCCGTCCTCATTCTTTGCGCAGGTGTGTGGTCTTCCAAAAAATGAAACCGCCGCAAGGTTTCTTCTGGCACGAGCTCATCACTTCTGCACGAACTGTATGGCACTGTCCCACGGCACCCAAGACTGCCCCTCCACTGAGACATGCAGATTATGCAAGCAACGCCACCACATCTTATTACATCGCCATCCATCGCATCAAATGACCCACCAGTGGCCAGCAGGCGCTGCAACGCGGTCAGCTCGCAACCTGCCGCGCTCAGTTTAACAGCATTGGTCGACGCGCAAATCACCACGCGCAGCTGCTCACGTCACCGTCCTCGTTCCGCTCGCGTCCATGAGTGTAGACACGAAAGCTACACAGCAGCAACAGTTCTTCCGTCTCACGACCGACGTACACAATGCGGCCATCGCACGGTACGCTGCACCGCACAGGGCCTGCGTACAGCAGTGGCGCAAACTAAGGTCAACAAGATCCTCGTCAAGGAAGCTATGCGCTCTCTGCAGGAGCTCCAGGAATAGCTAGACGCTTAGCGCGTCTAGGGCGGCCAGAATGGTGAAGTCACCTTATCAGGTTGCGCAAACGCAGGTGGCAACCCCAATTCAGGGCTTTTCAGCAACTACCGCGCGAGCGAGTAAATGAACTCAGCTGTCAAAAACCAGCGAGTACACTATTTTTAGCATATACACAAATTTTCTTTCTTGTTCCTGGTTAACACGTTCGCCCTGCATATAATTTATATATATATATTAGCATCGCTGTGCCATTATCGCATTTTCTATTCATTTTGTTAATTATCATAGTATTTGAATGCAGTGAATATTAATTGTACAATCTAAAAGTGAAATAAATCGGTTGTGAAGTCAAAGTGCTTGAATACGACTTTTCTATACAGCATTATTTCGGTTCGGGGCAGTGTCTTCGTACAGATTTGACCTTAGTTGAGGGGAATTGCTGACTCGGCGTCAACTCCGACTACCATCCAACGTTGCAGACCGCCAGCGCCGATCTGCCAATCCCTTTGCCGCCACATCAAGATCATTCAAGCAACGTCCCGAGTCCAACGAGGAATTCAACCATCGCCGCTGTGCCCTAACTACGTGCCGTAGCTTCCAAAAGCAGTAACGGCGCAAACAAGTTGTATTTAGGTCTTTACAATTTTATTTGACAAGCAATAATCGGCTGTTCGCTGAGATAAGATGAGTTTAACCCCTGAATTCAGTAAGCAGTCTCAGTCTCTAATAGAGACAAAAGTCCCAATTTTAGACTATTTGACATTCTTCAGTTTCAAAATAAAGCCTCTAGTCTCCAAATAAAGTCTCTAAATTGTGACCTGGTGATGAGCAGGTCACAAAAAATTAAAATAAAAACAAAACAAAAAAACGTGAAAGCGAGGAAAAGCAATAATCTCTAGCTCATTTTGAGACTTGAGATGGTACAAAGTTACTGAATTCGGGCATAAGACAAGAAATTCGGCAAGTTAAGTTCAAGTTAAGTCGAGCTTTAGATTTGGTTGGTGAAACGCTTAAGTTCGACTAAAAAATGCATTGTAATACCGGTCCTAAATTTCAGAGTACACGTCACGCGGAGCCGCCACACGTACACGATGGTGAGTTTTCATTTATATGGCACCCTCAAAAGTTTGATCGTGTTAGCTGACACGTAACGTACGGCTACGTCGGTGACTGTTTGCACTATTAAATGTAAGGTCGTTTTTAAATCTGACTGTTCTGAACCAGTTGAAAGTCTGTTTGTCGAAATCAGTGATATTATTCAAAAGTGTCTAGTTATATGTATGTGTTTATAATCCTCATAAATCTAATGACTTTACCTGACTTTTTACAAAAATCTCTCAACTATCCTTGAGATGTCCTTGTATGTGGTGATTTTAAAATAGATCTTCTCCTGAATAATGTTAAGTTTAAGCACTTATTATAAAATTTTAACTCTTGTGGCTTAACTGTTGCAAACAAATTTGCAACTCATTTTGCACCGAAATGTATTTCTTTTATTTATTTATTGTTTACAGTCTTGCGACTTTAAAATGTACAATTTTACAAAGTTATAATATATTTTCCAGTGAAACATAAGTGCATGTTAGATATATTTCTAAAAATCATTAATAAAATTGCTTAAAAATAATTGCGTAGTTGGGTAGCTGGAAAGGCCCCGTTTGTCATGGTCGGAAATTACGTAAATGGATAGGTTGAAAGGCCTAGTTTCCGCTCCGCATTCCTGTTGATTGGTTTCTGTTGGTCGGAAAGAACGAGTTTCCGATCCATATTCCACTTCTTACTTACCATACAGTATGTGAGTCGAGCGGAAATGTCTTCCGCTCTGCTCTATAGGCCGTGTTTCCGATCCATGGTCGTATCCCATTTATTTGATGCCAGGACGGATGAAAAGACCAACTTTCCATTCCGAGCCCTTACCGGATAGCCAATGGTCATACAGAAATTTCTTGAAACCACTTAAGTTAGTGCAGTTTTTATGTGCGACGGTAATTCATTCAATCACTTTAGCCCTTTATAGAAAATATTTCTTTTATTGATATTTAACTATCAACGTATATCCCTAAGTATTTTGGCTGTAGTTTGAGCATCCGATATTGACTGCCCATGTCAAGACCATAAACTGTGTCTTATTAACATTCAGTTGTAGTTTATTAGAGCATAATCAGATATATAAGGAATTTATATCATCTTGCAATTTTTCTATCGCATTCTGCACGTTCCTATCACTGACTGTTAGGAGCGTGTCATCAGCGAAAAATTTTATCTTACCGTGTTTTAGCACCATATTAATATCATTGATAAAAGTGTTTTTTGTTGTTTTTTTACTCAGACAAGGTTGAAAGTTGATGTATTTTGGAACGATTTTCCGTCGATCCTTGTCAAATTTGGTTTTGAAACAAACCGGTTTCGGCGTTGTGCCATCTTCAGTGTTATTTTTCGAACGAAAATCGACGGAAAATCGTTCCAAAATACATCATTGATATAATTATTAAAAAGAACTGGTGCTAACACCGATCCCTGTGGTAACCCAATGTTCCAAGGCTCTTTTTTATCAGTAAGGAGTAGAAGTGTTTCCTTTATTCTCTACTGAGTCTTTAATAACACCCTCAGACAATATATTTTGCCCTCCTATCTTCCTCTTAAATATTTTTTCGGTATGTACAATATCATTCGAGTTAATCTGGTTGAATTTAAACTTATTAACTGATTAGCCTGCGGTATAAAGTTACTGTTAATAAGTCCTTTATTTCTGTTTATCTCCACTATACTTTCTACGGAGAAATCGTCTGCATTTTCTGCAATTTCTTCGCTGCTTTTGAATATTTTACCCCTTATTAGTACTTCTGTTATTTTTTCTTTACTATCTGATTTATTACCCACTTGTTTGAAGTGTTTCCGTGTTGTAAGCCTAGCATGTTAGATCTCTTTTTGGCGTAAGCGATTTTGGTAGAGTTAATCTTGTAGACCACTTTTTGCTAGTTGGTCTCTCTGATCATGAATTAATATTAAATATTGAGTCACTCAATTTCAGTGTAACAAAGTGAAGTCTGTTACCAAGTTTACGTTTAGAGACTTTAAAAATATAAGCAAAGTTTTACTAAATGACGAAAGTATATCCCTGGACTGTATCTCATGTTGGTTCTTCTCAATTCTTGACGATAAATTAGATAAATCTAATAGGCTAGTAAAATATTTGTATGATAAATTTGTTCCTGTGCGTACTTTTGAGGTGAATAATTACAAACAACCATTCTTAATCTTATAAAGGACTGAGGTCTATAAATAATGGAATGGGAATCCATACGAATGAGAGAGCGAATTACGAATCGGAGAGCGAATCATGTGTCCTGGAAACATAGTATTAGTGTCAAAGCACAATGAATGAGCGTTTTGATATTCTTCCCCATTTAAGCAATTAAACGAATAAAGTTTTTGAGATTTTCTTAAAAGTATGTATGTATTTCCTGTGGAGTAGTACTGAACACGATCATGTGAAAAAATCTTTGATAACGCATATATGTACGTAGATAACAAACATTAACGGCAAACAGAGACAAAATTGCTGCACAATGCGATGTGTATCACAATATCGCTACTGGATACATACATATGTATGTATCATTGCGCAATTGAGTTAACTCAATGTATTAACGCACTACAGTGCGCTTGCGCCAATGTATCAATGCATGAAAAATTGCGCCATTACCCACCCCTAATTCGGTCTCCTTTGAAAAAATTTACATGTATGTATCTATTTAGCTTTTGAAGTTGTGTTCCCTCAGTTTATTTAACACCTTATTCACTCTAATAATGTGTTCCTTTATTATTGCTAAAGATCAGTATGCCATCGAGATAAACAACGCATATTTTGTTTATGTATTCTCTTAAAACTGAATTCATTAGTCTTTGAAATGTGGCAGGTGAGTTTTCAATCCGAATGGCATTCGAATAAACTCTAAATGAGCTAGGGGTGTGGAAAATGCAGTTTCCAGGTCGAGGATTGTGAAGTATTGGACTTTGCTCAGTTTTTCTATGTTTGTAATTGAAAATTTATCCCTTATTGTGACTTCATTTAATTTCTTATAGTCAATTACGATTCTCCATTTTCTCTTACCTGGGTTGTCCATTTTTTTTGGAACAATCCACAATGGTGAGTTATATGGGGACGTACTTTCTAATATTATTTTTTGTTTTAGCATGTCGTCAATTTGTTTATTGATTTCATCTTGGTGAATTTTTGGGTATTTTTGAATATACAGCATTGTTAGTTGTGGTGACAACCTCATGTTGCACCCCATGGGTATGGCTTAAAGATTCGCCTTCTTTAAAGAAAATATCACCGTTATTAGCAATAAGTTTCTCTAGCTCTCTCTGTTCTTCATTGTTCATGTTAGTCTTTATAAGTTTGTTTAGTACTTCTGGGTCATTTCCTTGGCATTCCTACAAGTGGATGTTTTCGTACTTGTAAGGACAAGCGCCTAGAAAGCTTATTTTATTTTTATTTACTTCGAGGTAATTTTCTTCAAAATTAATTATTGCCCCCAATCTTCTTAAAATGTTTTGAACTATCAGTCCCTGAAAATTTTTATTTTTAAATGTGGTGACCTTCCAAGCCATTAAATTTGGATTGTTAAATTCTTCAGGTATTTCAGAAATAACTTCATATTCTGTATGACTTTGTCCGTTTAATGTGTTAAATATTATTGGCCTGTCCAATTTGATCCTTTCATAGTTTGGAAGTGCGTCTTTGTCTAAGAGTGTTGTTGAGGATCCAGTCAATGAGGCATATTAATTTGTGTTTGCCTATTTTTAATTCAACTAACGGAATATTTCCTTGTTCATAGCCGATAGAAAATGTATCTCCTGTTCTTCTAATTCTTTTTTTTAACTGTAAGTGGTCTACCTCCTTCGGTTCGTACCGGCGAGATTGTGTAGATTTTTAGCTGGAATAATTTTACTTTGACCGTCCTAATGCAGTTTGCTTATTAATTCCTGAAGCTGTTGTTTTTGGTTGGTCTTGCCTATTTTCTGAGGAATGAATATTATTACTCCGATTTGATTGCCCTATATTTTGTGTTGCATTTTTTGTTCCTGCGTTGTCCAATTTTCTGGTTGGTTTCCTTACCCTGTTTTCTCCAAAGTATAATATGCCTCCCTAAGTGTCCCTATGCTCCTGCTATATATTATAATTGCTAGATGGCCGGGGATATTATTAAGGAATGTTGTTAAGATCATAGATTCATTAACAGCCGGGCGAAATTCTATTGACTTATTTTCATCTTGTTCAAATTTAGTGTTCAAATTATCTAATACATTCTTAAGGTAATTATAATAGTGACTTACATTATTACTATTTTTGGCTTTGATGGCCCTGTAGTATAGTTGATGATACGTGTCTCTTATACCAACGTTTTTGATCAGCTCCCTTGGAGTTAATAATTGCGTAGTGGTGATTGAGATCCCTCCATTTTTCCTGCTTCGTTTTGTAAATTTCTGCACTTACCAGCCAGTGGATGTCCTTTTTTGAAATGGTGTTTTGTAAAAATAGCGGTTCTTTAGCCGCCAGCTTAACTCTTTCGTCAGCTGCTTCGTTGCAGGGGATTCAAACGTGGCTTGGTACCCACATGATTTTGATTGATTTACCTCCGTGGAGAAGTGCGTTGCGAATTAATATGATCAGGTTATCCATGTTTGACGTGTTTTGGATGGATTGTATAACCGATAAACTGTCTGAGCATACAATGTATTTCTCCTTGGTGCCGAGGGCAAATTTCGTTGCTTGGAGTATCGCATTGGCTTCAGCAGTGTATACTAAACAGAAGGGCAGTAAATGACCAGCCGTAATTGTGTTGTGGTTTGCATTTACCACTGCAAAAGCTGTGGTGGAGTGGACCTTTGTTCCATCGGTATAGAGGTGGTGTACAGCTCTTGTTGCTTTTGCTTATGTATAGGATAACATAGATTTAAAATTCATCCAAGGCGGAGGATAGTTAATAATTTTGGCCGGTTTTATAGGTACTCCTCATTGCTTCGCTGCGGCTATGCACCTTGTTATGGTTGATTTGCGACATGGTACTTTTTTGCTCCTTACCACTGAGTTGACCGCAGAGGATACTACCGTGTTCTTGCTTTGAAGAAGCTTATGGAATAGCTTTATGGGGAAGTAAGCGTTTCATATTGCTGCGCGCACAGTGCCCGTAGATAGTTAACCCATAGTCGAGTTTTGATAAGATCAGAGCTTTTGTTATATTATTTAATATTGTTGGGTGCAGAAGACAGTGTTTTGATGATACAAGTTTTATTATATTCAACCTTTTGTCTAAATTAGTTCTTAAGTAGTCTATATGATTTCTATGAGTTAGTTTACTATCGAATATAATTCCCAAAATTTTTAAGTTTATCCTATTTACAATGTCTATATTATTGAAGTTAAGATTTATGGGTGGACAAAGCCGTTTGTTGCATATATGAGAAGTTTTACATTTGTGGTATGACAGTTTGACTCCAGAAGTTTTGGACCAATTTGTTATTTCAGATAATATTTGCAGGAAGTCGCTTTGTACCACCGATAAATCCTTACATTTGATAAATAATATTAAATCACCTGCATACATAATACTTGATATTCCCTTGTAGTTCGAAAGAAGGAGGTTGATTTCGTCAAAAGCTGCTATAAAGAGTACTATCGACAAGGGTGATCCTTGTGGAATGCCATTATCTAGTTTATAAGTTTTTGAATATTTATTATTTGTTTTAACGCAAAAGGATCGGTTGTTTAGAAAAGCTTTGACGAAATCATATATTTTTTTTACTGATCCTTCACTTGGCAAGCTGTCTAAGGACGATATGCGCACCGATTATATCGTAGGCCTTTTCAATGTCAAGACTTAGGATAGAAGCGTGATTTTTTGTTGCAATGATTTTCTGAAGGACTTTACTCAAACACGGAAGAAGGGATATTGGCCTGTACCCAGAAGGGCTAGAGGAGCACTGATTCGGCTTAGGAATAGGGACGACCATTGAATTTTTCCAAGTGTGTGGTAATGAACCCTGGTCTAAAATGTTGTTGTACAAGTCTAACAATCTGGTTTTAACTTTCTGGGGTAAATTGTTTAGCATTTGGTACGATATACGGTCTCTACCTGGTGTTTTCCCTGACATGGCATTGACAGTTAGATCATACTCAAATTCTGTGATGGGGCATTCCATTTGTTTTGCTGACAAGGGAGGATGATTGTTTGTGTATTCGGTTTCTAGTATACTTCTTTTTTTAGCTACAAACTCCTATGGAAAGTTTGAATCTTTCGAGTAGTTAGACCAAAGTTTTTATACTTGCCCAGATTTTTTTTGGATCCGAGTTGGGGGTTATTCTCTCCGTTAATTTTTCCAAGCTTGCTCTCTTAGCCCTTTCAGTTTTCTTTTACATAAGGCGTTTGCATTTTTATATTTCATGAGGTTGCTAAGAGACCTATTCTTTCTATACTTATGCCATAAATTCTGTTTAGTTTCTCTTAATGCATCGAGGACCGAGGACCAATATGGAACTACAGCTTTGCGAACTGTGTGGGTTTGGGGTATTGAGAGATGAGCTGCTGTTCGGATTGCTTTCTGTAAACAGTAGTCTTCCTTATTTATATGAAAAAAATTTGGGTATTTCTCTATGGTATTGTTAGCCGAACATCGGAATTTCGGCCAATTGGCCTTTTCTATTATAAATTTCGATTTGGGTGTCCCAGGGTTTGATGGAGCTAAAGCTATTTTGGTCAACAGAGGGAAACGATCACTTCTATGAAGTTGGGACAGAGTGGAGCAGGACAGTTTCGGGCCTATACCCGCGGAGCATATACAAACATCTATGTGTGTGAATGTCTGGTGGTTTGTGAAATGTGTTGGTGCCATGTCGTTTAGAACTATTAAATTTTTAGAAAGCAGGAAATCTTCTAGAATTTTACCTCTTTGGTTAGTGGAGTTTGAGCCCCATAAAGGGCTCTATGCGTTAATGTCTCCTACTAATAACAGTTCTGTTTGCACTCCAGAAATAATATCGTATAGATCTTTGCAGCAAAATGTTTGTTGAGGAGGTATGTAAATTGATAGAATAGTGAACTTAAGGCCCATGTTCACTTCGATAGCGATGGTAGCTATTGTTGACTGCACATTTATACGTTTGTGCGGTATGAGTTTAATACTGGTGCTGTTTTGTTGTATGGTAGGTGTGTTTCTTGTAGTGAGATGATAGAAGGAGCAAGCTCTTTTATTAGTAATTTTAATTCATTCATGTTGTTGTGTATTCCTTTTATGTTCCATTGTAGTACGTCAAAAGTCCTTGTCAGCTAAAAAACTATCGTCCAGGGGTTCTCTTGTTTGTAGACGTAAAGAATCTTCGTCGTAGTTTGGGGATAAGAAGTAGTTATTGCTTTGAATTAGTTGTTGACTAAGTCGAGAGATGGGAGAGTCATTTGTTAGGCGTACTGTTTTCGGGTTTGCATTTTTGGGAGCATATGCTCTAGGAAACTGTGCTGAGTACATTTCTCTTGCTTGTTTTAACGTGCATTTACGTTGAATTTTTATTTTTAGTATTGCCTTTTGCTGAAGGAATTTGGGACATTTATTCGAGTTTGCGGGATGATCTTCGTCACAATTGGCGCATTTTATGCGATTGCATTCATTTTGATGGGGTCGTAGGCTGCATATTACACACAGTGGATCGTTGCTACAGTGTTTTTTTGGTATGACCTAAACGCTGACATAGTTTGCAGCGCATAGGTTTTGGGAAATACTCCCTTACACGTGCTTTGTACCATGAAATGTCGATGGTTTCCGGTAGTCTGTATTGATCGAAAGTTAGTAAGATTACCCCAGTAGGCACTGTTTTTTTGTCAACTATTCTTGTAAATTTGAAAACTTCGACCACTCCCTCAGCAGCCAATTCCTTTTTTATTTCTTCATCGGGCAGATTTTTAAGGTAAGGTGCGAAGACCGTCCCTTTAACGTAATTGAGGTTTTCATGTAGTTTGCATTTAATTTCGCATATGCCTGGTAGTTGCTTCGTAGAAATGAGTTTATGAGCATTTTTTTTGTCTTTCGCTAGTAACAGTAAGCTACCGTTCCTAAGCTCCGTAATGCTTTCTATGTCTTTGCTTATTACTTGTAGCGATCTTTGTACGGCAAAGCATGAATAGTGGGAGATTTTTGTTCATTTGTGGAGGAGACTACGACATATTTTGGGTTAGGAAGGTTTGTGGGGGGGGCGAAGTTCGGGGAAGTCGTTAAGGTTTTTGAAAGTCTGTTTTAGTTTTTTCCTTTTGGGGCTGTTTGCTAAAGCAGCAAACCTATGACTTACTTACTTAATTGGCGCATTAACCGCCCAAGCAATTTTGAGCGAGGTCAACAAAGCACGCCAGCTGTCCCTATTTCGTGCTAACTGGCGTCAATTGGAAATCCCAAGTATAGCCAAGTCTTTTTCCACTTGGTCTTTCCAACGCAGAGGAGGTCTTCCTTTTCCTATGCTACCACCCGCGGGTACCGCGTCAAAAACCTTCAGGGCTGGAGCTATTTCATCCATTCGAACACCGTGACCTAGCCAGCGGAGCCGCTGATTCTTAATCCGCTGCACTATATCTACGTCATTGTACAGCTCGTACAGCTCATCGTTCCATCGAACGCGGTATTCGCCGTCGCAAAGACGCAAAGGTCCATAAATCTTTCGAAGAATCTTTCTCTCGAACACTCCAAGAGCCCTCTCGTCTGATGTTGTCATCGTCCATGCTTCTGGGCCATACAATAGGACGGGCATGATGAGAGACTTATAGAGTATGGTTTTTGTCCGTCGAGAGAGGACTTTACTGTGCAATTGCCTACTCAGTCCGACGTAGCACTTGTTGGCAAGAGAGATTCTCCGTTGGATTTCAAGGCTGACGCTGTTATTGCTGTTAATGCTGGTTCCTAAGTAAACGAAGTTCTCTACTTTTTCAAAAGTTATAACTGTCAACAGTGATTTGTGATCCCAGTCGTGAATGTGCCGACTGTCTATTTGATGACAGGAGATACTTCGTCTTGCCCTCGTTCACCTCCAGACCCATTCGCTTCGCTTCTCTATCCAGTTTGGAGAAGGCAGAACTAACTGCGCGGTTGTTAAGGCCGATAATGTCAATGTCATCGGCGTAGGCCAGCAATTGCACACTCTTATAAAAGATGGTACCTGACCGATTTAGTTCTGCTGCTCGAATTATTTTCTCCAGCATCTGGTTAAAGAAATCGCACGACAGAGAGTCACCTTGTCTGTAACCTCGTTTGGTATCAAACGGCTCGGAAAGCTTCTTCCCAATTCTGACGGAGCTGGTGGTGTTGCTTAACGTCATTTTACTTAGCCGTATAAGTTTTGCCGGGATCCCAAATTCAGACATTGCGGCATATAGGAAACTTCTTTTCGTACTGTCGAAGGCGGCTTTGAAGTCGACAAAAAGGTGGTGTGTGTCGATTCTTCTTTCTCGGGTCTTTTCCAAGATCTGGCGTATTGTGAATATCTGGTCGGTGGTGGATTTACCAGGTCTAAAGCCACACTGATAAGGTCCAATCAGTTCGTTGACGGTGGGCTTAAGTCTTTCGCACAATACACTTGACAGAACCTTATACGCGATGTTAAGAAGACTAATCCCGCGATAATTGGCACAGACTGCAGGATCACCCTTTTTGTGGATTGGGCAGAGCACACTTACGTTCCAATCAGCAGGCATGCGTTCTTCCGACCATATTCTGGAGATGAGCTTAACCAGCTCCTCTCCGCCGTACTTAAATAACTCAGCTGGTAACCCGTCAGCCCCGGGGCTTTGTTGTTCTTCAGCCGTGCTATCGCTTTCCGAATTTCGTCATGGTCGGGTGATGGTACATCACGTCCAACATCATTGATTGGGGATTCAGGTTCAACATCTTCTCCAACGTTGTTGCAGCTGCTTCCATTCAGCAGTGTGAAGAAGTGCTCCCTCCATAATTTAAGTATGTTGTGGACATCAGTCACCAGGTCGCCGTTGTCATTCTTACAGGAATTCGCCTCGGTCTTGAAACCTTCTGTTAGCCGCCGTACTTTCTGAAAAAATTTTCGGTCGCTATTCCTGTCGGCCAGCATCTCAAGCTCTTCGCACTCACGCATTTCGGCCTCTCTCTTTTTCTCGCGAAAAATGCGTCTTGCTTCCTTCTTCAACTCACGATAACGCTCCCGCACAGCTCGCGTTTCGCCCGATCGCAGTGTGGCCCTGTAGGCAGCGTCTTTACGTTTCGTAGCGGCGCGGCATTCCTCGTCATACCAGTTGTTCTTTCGGGCTCGCTGAAATCCGATGGATTCTTCAGCGGCGGTATGTAGACAGCGAGAAATATGGTTCCACTGCTCGGAAATATCGTTCTGTTGATTATTGCCCTCAGAGAGCTGGAGTGCAAGTCGAGTGGCGAAGTGGGTGGCTGTCTGTTGCGATTGCAGCTTTCCGACGTCGAGCTTTCCTTGTGTCCGTTTGCGTGCGCTTTTTGCTACACAGAGGCGCGTGCGGATCTTAGCTGCCACAACAAAATGATCCAAGTCGATGTTGGCTCCTCGGATCGTGCGCACATTTAGGACACTGGAAGCATGCCTTCCGTCTATCACAACGTGGTCGATTTGGTTTCGTGTCTTACCATCTGGAGACAGCCACGTAGCTTGGTGAATCTTTTTATGCTGGAACCTGGTACTACAGACTACCATGTTTCGGGCCCCGCCGAAGTCGATCAGTCTCATTCCGTTATCGGACGTTTCGTTGTGGAGACTGAATTTTCCGACTGTAGAACCAAATCGCCAAGCACGATTTTTATATCGTGGTGGGGGCATCGCTCATACGTGCGGCCAAGGAGATCGTAGAAGCGATCTTTGGTCCCATCGTCCTTCTCTTCCGTCGGAGCGTGGGCGCCAATCAGGGAGATGTTGAAGAATCTCCCCTTGATGCGGATTGTGGCGAGACGTTCATCCACCGGAGTGAACGACAGTTCTTTACGGCGCAGTCTCTCTCCCACCACAAATCCGACACCAAATTTGCGCTCCTTTACATGGCAGCTGTAGTAGATGTCGCAAGGGCTTATAGATTTTTTCCCTTGCCCCGTCCATCGCATCTCTTGGATGGCGGTGATGTCAGCCTTCGCTCTGCTGAGAACATCAACCAGCCGGGCAGAGGCACCTTCCCAATTAAGGGTCCGGACATTCAAGGTGCATGCCCTCAAATCGTTGTCCTTAATACGTTTGCCGCGGTCGTCATCAAAAAAGGGGGGTCTCATCCGAGGGTTTATTTTCCTTTTCATTGAAAGTTGTTTTTTACGGGGCGGGTTCCGAGCCCTGCGCACAACCCATTGCTGGGGGTATTTGCCCCGAAGGACATGGTGTCGAAAAAATGTATAAGTACACTTTCTTTAAAGCAAGTGCGCACTCAGTAAGGAAAAATGTATTAAGCTGAAGGTGTTTGTTGTTATATGAATAACTGCACTTGGAATGTATGTTTGTATATTAGATAGGAAAAACACAATCGAAACACAACCGTACACGGCGAATGCTAGTCGATGACTGCCTTGTAGTTTATTAATTACACATCGTTGGAAAACATATTCCTTCATGTTTGCATATTCGTGTTTGCAAACAAGGACAGGAATATTTCAACTTCCCTGATGAACGAGGTTAGGTCATAGTCCCTATTATTTAATCTTACTTGCTTCCTTCAGTAGTTCTGACACCGGAATGGTGAAGTTGTTTGCTGAATTTTCTCCTTCCATTTTTATTTTATGATTTGTATTGCGGTACAGGTACAGTTTACAAAAGGTTTTTCTTCACGATGCACAGTTTATATTGTTGGTCGTTTTACTGATTTTATAATTTACTTTGCATATGGGTGATAAGCTTTTTTTTTACAAAGTTCCTCTTTTCCATAAGTTCACAATTTTTATTGTTTTGGTCTTTTGCTGATTTTATAATTTACTTTGCATATGGATGTTTTGCTTTTTTTTTTAAAAAAGGTTCTCTTTTTCAACAATTTCACAATTTATATTGCTATGGTATCCTTCGAAATTCCCAATATAGTATTTGCGTTAACTTTTCGGATTTTCATTTATTCGTTCTCTCTTCCACAGTAGGGAGTCCTGCTTCTGTAAGGGTGTATCGTACTGGAGACGTCGGAAATGCGCGTATACATATTCTGGCTGCAGTATGATATGGGGGAAGTAAGCGTTTCATATTGCTGCGCGCACAGTGCCCGTAGATAGTTAACCCATAGTCGAGTTTTGCTAAGATCAGAGCTTTTGTTATATTAGTTAATATTGTTGGGTGCAGAATACAGTGTTTTGATGATAAAAATTTTATTATATTCAACCTTTTGTATAAATTAGTTCTTAAGTAGTCTATATGATTTCTATGAGTTAGTTTACTATCGAATATAATTCCCAAAATTTTTAAGTTTATCCTATTTACAATGTCTATATTATTGAAGTTAAGATTTATGGGTGGACAAAGCCGTTTGTTGCATATATGAGAAGTTTTACATTTGTGGTATGACAGTTTGGCTCCAGAAGTTTTGGACCAATTTGTTACTTCAGATAATATTTGCAGGAAGTCGCTTTGTACCACCGATAAATCCTTACATTTGATAAATAATATTAAATCACCTGCATACATAATACTTGATATTCCCTTGTAGTTCGAAAGAAGGAGGTTGATTTCGTCAAAAGCTGCTATAAAGAGTACTATCGACAAGGGTGATCCTTGTGGAATGCCATTATCTAGTTTATAAGTTTTTGAATATTTATTATTTGTTTTAACGCAAAAGGATCGGTTGTTTAGAAAAGCTTTGACGAAATCATATATTTTTTTTACTGATCCTTCACTTGGCAAGCTGTCTAAGGACGATATGCGCACCGATTATATCGTAGGCCTTTTCAATGTCAAGACTTAGGATAGAAGCGTGATTTTTTGTTGCAATGATTTTCTCAAGGACTTTACTCAAACACGGAAGAAGGGATATTGGCCTGTACCCAGAAGGGCTAGAGGAGCACTGATTCGGCTTAGGAATAGGGACGACCATTGAATTTTTCCAAGTGTGTGGTAATGAACCCTGGTCTAAAATGTTGTTGTACAAGTCTAACAATCTGGTTTTAACTTTCTGGGGTAAATTGTTTAGCATTTGGTACGATATACGGTCTCTACCTGGTGTTTTCCCTGACATGGCATTGACAGTTAGATCATACTCAAATTCTGTGATGGGGCATTCCATTTGTTTTGCTGACAAGGGAGGATGATTGTTTGTGTATTCGGTTTCTAGTATACTTCTTTTTTTAGCTACAAACTCCTATGGAAAGTTTGAATCTTTCGAGTAGTTAGACCAAAGTTTTTATACTTGCCCAGATTTTTTTTGGATCCGAGTTGGGGGTTATTCTCTCCGTTAATTTTTCCAAGCTTGCTCTCTTAGCCCTTTCAGTTTTCTTTTACATAAGGCGTTTGCATTTTTATATTTCATGAGGTTGCTAAGAGACCTATTCTTTCTATACTTATGCCATAAATTCTGTTTAGTTTCTCTTAATGCATCGAGGTGCGAGGACCAATATGGAACTACAGCTTTGCGAACTGTGTGGGTTTGGGGTATTGAGAGATGAGCTGCTGTTCGGATTGCTTTCTGTAAACAGTAGTCTTCCTTATTTATATGAAAAAAATTTGGGTATTTCTCTATGGTATTGTTAGCCGAACATCGGAATTTCGGCCAATTGGCCTTTTCTATTATAAATTTCGATTTGGGTGTCCCAGGGTTTGATGGAGCTAAAGCTATTTTGGTCAACAGAGGGAAACGATCACTTCTATGAAGTTGGGACAGAGTGGAGCAGGACAGTTTCGGGCCTATACCCGCGGAGCATATACAAACATCTATGTGTGTGAATGTCTGGTGGTTTGTGAAATGTGTTGGTGCCATGTCGTTTAGAACTATTAAATTTTTAGAAAGCAGGAAATCTTCTAGAATTTTACCTCTTTGGTTAGTGGAGTTTGAGCCCCATAAAGGGCTCTATGCGTTAATGTCTCCTACTAATAACAGTTCTGTTTGCACTCCAGAAATAATATCGTATAGATCTTTGCAGCAAATTGTTTGTTGAGGAGGTATGTAAATTGATAGAATAGTGAACTTAAGGCCCATGTTCACTTCGATAGCGATGGTAGCTATTGTTGACTGCACATTTATACGTTTGTGCGGTATTCCATTTTTAACCATTACGGATATTCCTTGTTTATTTGTTAAGTTTTGTGGTAAGTTAAAAAAATATGTGGTGTATGAGTTTAATACTGGTGCTGTTTTGTTGTATGGTAGGTGTGTTTCTTGTAGTGAGATGATAGAAGGAGCAAGCTCTTTTATTAGTAATTTTAATTCATTCATGTTGTTGTGTATTCCTTTTATGTTCCATTGTAGTACGTCAAAAGTCCTTGTCAGCTAAAAAACTATCGTCCAGGGGTTCTCTTGTTTGTAGACGTAAAGAATCTTCGTCGTAGTTTGGGGATAAGAAGTAGTTATTGATTTGAATTAGTTGTTGACTAAGTCGAGAGATGGGAGAGTCATTTGTTAGGCGTACTGTTTTCGGGTTTGCATTTTTGGGAGCATATGCTCTAGGAAACTGTGCTGAGTACATTTCTCTTGCTTGTTTTAACGTGCATTTACGTTGAATTTTTATTTTTAGTATTGCCTTTTGCTGAAGAAATTTGGGACATTTATTCGAGTTTGCGGGATGATCTTCGTCACAATTGGCGCATTTTATGCGATTGCATTCATTTTGATGGGGTCGTAGGCTGCATATTACACACAGTGGATCGTTGCTACAGTGCTTTTTTGGTATGACCTAAACGCTGACATAGTTTGCAGCGCATAGGATTTGGGAAATACTCCCTTACACGTGCTTTGTACCATGAAATGTCGATGGTTTCCGGTAGTCTGTATTGATCGAAAGTTAGTAAGATTACCCCAGTAGGCACTGTTTTTTTGTCAACTATTCTTGTAAATTTGAAAACTTCGACCACTCCCTCAGCAGCCAATTCCTTTTTTATTTCTTCATCGGGCAGATTTTTAAGGTAAGGTGCGAAGACCGTCCCTTTACGTAATTGAGGTTTTCATGTAGTTTGCATTTAATTTCGCATATGCCTGGTAGTTGCTTCGTAGAAATGAGTTTATGAGCATTTTTTTTGTCTTTCACTAGTAACAGTAAGCTACCGTTCCTAAGCTCCGTAATGCTTTCTATGTCTTTGCTTATTACTTGTAGCGATCTTTGTACGGCAAAGCATGAATAGTGGGAAAGAGATTTTTGTTCATTTGTGGAGGAGACTACGACATATTTTGGGTTAGGAAAGTTTGTGGGGGGGGGGCCGAAGTTCGGAGAAGTCGTTAAGGTTTTTGAAAGTCTGTTTTAGTTTTTCCTTTTGGGGCTGTTTGCTAAAGCAGCAAACCTATGACTTACTTACTTAATTGGCGCATTAACCGCCCAAGCGATTTTGGCCGAGGTCAACAAAGCACGCCAGCTGTCCTTATTTCGTGCTAACTGGCGCCAATTGGAAATCCCAAGTATAGCCAAGTCTTTTTCCACTTGGTCTTTCCAACGCAGAGGAGGTCTTCCTTTTCCTATGCTACCACCCGCGGGTACCGCGTCAAAAACCTTCAGGGCTGGAGCTATTTCATCCATTCGAACGATGTGACCTAGCCAGCGGAGCCGCTGATTCTTAATCCGCTGCACTATATCTACGTCATTGTACAGCTCGTACAGCTCATCGTTCCATCGAACGCGGTATTCGCCGTCGCAAAGACGCAAAGGTCCATAAATCTTTCGAAGAATCTTTCTCTCGAACACTCCAAGAGCCCTCTCGTCTGATGTTGTCATCGTCCATGCTTCTGGGAAATACAATAGGACGGGCATGATGAGAGACTTATAGAGTATGGTTTTTGTCCGTCGAGAGAGGACTTTACTGTGCAATTGCCTACTCAGTCCGACGTAGCACTTGTTGGCAAGAGAGATTCTCCGTTGGATTTCAAGGCTGACGCTGTTATTGCTGTTAATGCTGGTTCCTAAGTAAACGAAGTTCTCTACTTTTTCAAAAGTTATAACTGTCAACAGTGATTTGTGATCCCAGTCGTGAATGTGCCGACTGTCTATTTGATGACAGGAGATACTTCGTCTTGCCCTCGTTCACCTCCAGACCCATTCGCTTCGCTTCTATATCCAGTTTGGAGAAGGCAGAACTAACTGCGCGGTTGTTAAGGCCGATAATGTCAATGTCATCGGCGTAGGCTGGCAATTGCACACTCTTATAAAAGATGGTACCTGACCGATTTAGTTCTGCGGCTCGAATTATTTTCTCCAACATCTGGTTAAAGAAATCGCACGACAGAGAGTCACCTTGTCTGAAACCTCGTTTGGTATCAAACGGCTCGGAGAGGTTCTTCCCAATTCTGACGGAGCTGGTGGTGTTGCTTAACGTCATTTTACTTAGCCGTATAAGTTTTGCCGGGATCCCAAATTCAGACATAGCGGCATATAGGAAACTTGTTTTCGTACTGTCGAAGGCGGCTTTGAAGTCAAAAAGGTGGTGTGTGTCGATTCTTCTTTCTCGGGTCTTTTCCAAGATCTGGCGTATTGTGAATATCTGGTCGGTGGTGGATTTACCAGGTCTAAAGCCACACTGATAAGGTCCAATCAGTTCGTTGACGGTGGGCTTAAGTCTTTCGCACAACACACTTGACAGAACCTTATACGCGATGTTAAGAAGGCTAATCCCGCGATAATTGGCACAGACTGCAGGATCACCCTTTTTGTGGATTGGGCAGAGCACACTTACGTTCCAATCAGCAGGCATGCGTTCTTCCGACCATATTCTAGAGATGAGCTTAACCAGCTCCTCTCCACCGTACTTAAATAACTCAGCTGGTAACCCGTCAGCCCCGGGGGCTTTGTTGTTCTTCAGCCGTGCTATCGCTTTCCGAATTTCGTCATGGTCGGGTGATGGTACATCACGTCCAACATCATTGATTGGGGATTCAGGTGCAACATCTTCTCCAACGTTGTTGCAGCTGCTTCCATTAAGCAGTGTGAAGAAGTGCTCCCTACATTAATTTAAGTATGTTGTGGGCATCAGTCACCAGGTCCCCGTTGTCATTCTTACAGGAATTCGCCCCGGTCTTGAAACCTTCTGTTAGCCGCCGTACTTTCTGAAAAAATTTTCGGTCGCTATTCCTGTCGGCCAGCATCTCAAGCTCTTCGCACTCACGCATTTCGGCCTCTCTCTTTTTCTCGCGAAAAATGCGTCTTGCTTCCTTCTTCAACTCACGATAACGCTCCCGCACAGCTCGCGTTGCGCCCGATCGCAGTGTGGCCCTGTAGGCAGCGTCTTTACGTTTCGTAGCGGCGCGGCATTCCTCGTCATACCAGTTGTTCTTTCGGGCTCGCTGAAATCCGATGGATTCTTCAGCGGCGGTATGTAGACAGCGAGAAATATGGTTCCACTGCTCGGAAATATCGTTCTGTTGATTATTGCCCTCAGAGAGCTGGAGTGCAAGTCGAGTGGCGAGGTGGGTGGCTGTCTGTTGCGATTGCAGCTTTCCGACGTCGAGCTTTCCTTGTGTCCGTTTGCGTGCGCTTTTTGCTGCACAGAGGCGCGTGCGGATCTTAGCTGCCACAACAAAATGATCCAAGTCGATGTTGGCTCCTCGGATCGTGCGCACATTTAGGACACTGGAAGCATGCCTTCCGTCTATCACAACGTGGTCGATTTGGTTTCGTGTCTTACCATCTGGAGACAGCCACGTAGCTTGGTGAATCTTTTTATGCTGGAACCTGGTACTACAGACTACCATGTTTCGGGCCCCGCCGAAGTCGATCAGTCTCATTCCGTTATCGGACGTTTCGTTGTGGAGACTGAATTTTCCGACTGTAGAACCAAATCGCCAAGCACGATTTTTATATCGTGGTGGGGGCATCGCGGCCAAGGAGATCGTAGAAAAACACAATCGAAACACAACCGTACACGGCGAATGCTAGTCGATGACTGCCTTGTAGTTTATTAATTACACATCGTTGGAAAACATATTCCTTCATGTTTGCATATTCCTGTTTGCAAACAAGGACAGGCATATTTCAACTTCCCTGATGAACGAGGTTAGGTCATAGTCCCTATTATTTAATCTTACTTGCTTCCTTCAGTAGTTCTGACACCGGAATGGTGAAGTTGTTTGCTGAATTTTCTCCTTCCATTTTTATTTTATGATTTGTATTGCGGTACAGGTACAGTTTACAAAAGGTTTTTCTTCACGATGCACAGTTTATATTGTTGGTCGTTTTACTGATTTTATAATTTACTTTGCATATGGGTGATTAGCTTTTTTTTTTACAAAGTTCCTCTTTTCCATAAGTTCACAATTTTTATTGTTTTGGTCTTTTGCTGATTTTATAATTTACTTTGCATATGGATGTTTTGCTTTTTTTTTTAAAAAGGTTCTCTTTTTCCACAATTTCACAATTTATATTGCTATGGTATGCTTCGGGATTCTCAATATAGTATTTGCGTTAACTTTTCGGATTTTCATTTATTCGCTATTCGAATGCGAGGAGGTAAAATATAGTGGACAAGGCTAAGGAGCTATGTTCTGCCAAAGTATCTTTGATAGAGAATATAAAAGAGGACTAAGCGTTTTTACCTCCTTGGTAAATGCAAATAACTCTGTCCAACAGCATTTTTGGAACAGAATAGCGAAGGGTATGTTGAGTAGATCATTTTTCTAGAACAAACTTATGGTCCAGCACGTCTGAGTTTTTTTTACAGTGGGTCAAAGTTTTCATATTTTGGTCGAAGGGAGCATTATACTATATGAAAAAAATGTTGTAAGTTAATGTCTGAGAGAATTCTTATGGTCAGAGTTGTATTGTGGAATTGTATGAGGATTATTTTTGTGGAAGATCTTAACCCTCTAACTGGTCTCTTTATGGGTCAATTTGACCATTTTTTCGAGAAAATCAAAAAATATCATTTAAAAAAGGACAATTAAGGATTAAAATATTCTACGAAAATGTTTGGCGGAAAATTTCAGTGGGGGTCACCAAAGACACCATTGTTGTAAATAAAGCTCTTTACGATTAATTGGCAAAATTACACGCCAACTTCTATAAAAAAATTATAATTTTGTTTTAATAGTGGTTTATTATAGTATGTACATATTTATTTTTTTGCTTCATCAGTAGTATGACAATGGATTAAAGATTGAACTTAATATGCTTTCCTGTATTTAGCTTGACGTGAATGTTCCGATGTGTCAAGGTTTCTGTACAAGCCCCATACGTATTCAGCAAGCATTACACTTTGGGATTTCCCTTTGAACCTTTCTTCCAATACCTTTATATCCTGATGAAACCTTTCACCGTGTTCATCTGAAACCGCTCCAAGGTTTGCTTAAAAAAAATTGAGAAGAGAGTGCAGAAAATGCAGCTTTAGTGACATCTTAACGCCAATATTGTTAAAACCGATTAGCATGCTTTCAATATTTTCTGCATAGTTTTGTGCTTTTGAGTTTCCAAGCAATTCTGATATAACCAGCTGCATAAAGTCAAATGCTGTCTTTTAGATATCCGACAGATGACCATAAAATTCTTCATCTTGTAATAATTTTCTTATATCGAGTCCAACGAGCATTCCTAGAAAAGGTAATTTACATTAAATGAAATAAATTATTTCTTAAAACCGTATTTTACCTTCTTTTAATTTTGCTGCAGATAATCTGGGGAAAATTGTTTGAATGCGTTTGAAAGCATTTTCTTGTGTATTTAGGTAAGCTTTTAATAAAATTTTTCACCACGCCCAACTTAATATGCAGCGGTGGAAGTATGACCTTATCTTTTGGGACAAGGGATTCATGGATTACATTTAAGTCACCAATAATATTTTCTTTCGAAATATTTAATATGATAATGGCTGCTGGTAGCACGTGAATCCCATTTACAAAGAAAGCACATATATTTTGTGTATCCTGTTTGCATTCCAGTCAATATTGCAATCATTTTGAAGTCTGCGCATACTTCCCATTTATATTTATAGTATTCAATTTTATTTAAGAGATTTGAAATATTTGCGTATGTTTCCTTCTTTTTTGTGAAATACGCAACCGGTATTGATGGATACTGATTTCCATTGTGCAGTAAAACTGCTTTTAAGCTGTGTTTTGAACTATCTATAAATAGTCGCCAAGCGGAAGAGGCCAGTGGAAGCTTTAGATATTTAAGAACCTCTTCAATACTGCAACAGTATACAAGTTCTTCTGATTTTTTTAAAATAACTGTCCAGATCGGCGTGTCTTTTTCTTGGCGATGTAACTTTTACATCGGCTTTTATCAAATTCCTGTTTTTCAATCTGGAATATAATATTTCAGCTTTCTCTTTTGTTAGTCCTAAATCTCTTACAAGATCTTTAAAATAAGCTTGGTCTATCAAATTAGGACATATGTTTAAACCATCAGGAGGCAAGTAACTTATATCTGATATGTTTTCAACCGCCGCTGTTATTTCTGTATTGGCGTATGTAGGGAATATCTTTCTTCTGCTTTGATGGTGCGAAAAATGTCCACAAATAAAACAAAACCAATCTCTTAATTTGCAAACAGAATCCGCCATGTTTATTTAAGCCTTAATTGTTCTTTTTTTATATTAATTTTAGTAAAAATCACACCCGATATGTACTGCTTAGTAGCTCAATTATGCTTAATTTTATCACACCCGATTTGTAAGTCACAGCTGATTTGTAAGTCACAGCTGACTAGACGCGAGAACTCAGTGTTTGGCCCGGCCGAACTTGACGACGTTTTCACCTGCTTTGTATATGTTGGCGTGTAATTTTGCCAATTAATCGTAAAGAGCTTTATTTACAACAATGGTGTCTTTGGTGACCCCCACTGAAATTTTCCGCCAAACATTTTCGTAGAATATTTTAATCCTTAAATGTCCTTTTATAAAGGATATTATATGATTTTCTCGAAAAAAAGGGTCAAATTGACCCATAAAGAGACCAGTTAGAGGGTTAAGATCTTCCACAAAAATAATCCTCATACAATTCCACAATACAACTCTGACCATAAGAATTCTCTCAGACATTAACTTACAACATTTTTTTCATATAGTATAATGCTCCATTCGACAAAAAAATTAAAACTTTGACCCACTGTAAAAAAAAAACTCAGACGTGCTGGACCATAAGTTTGTTCTACAAAAATGATCTACTCAACATACCCTTTCAGAATTATGGGATCGCTATTCTGTTCCATTCAAAAAGTCTTCATTTGTTGGACAGTGTAATTAGTTTTACTCTTTTCCTTTTATTGTGCTTGTAGAGGCACGCTGAATTTTTTTTACAAAAGTCTTCTACCTGGTCAAAAGATATAATGAATCGAAACGAGAGAAGAAATAAGATTGGCAGGGTTGCTATTATCCAACAGAGTTGCATTCGCACACAGGGTCGCAACCGGCGACAGAAACTTAAGAGTGATATCAAGTTGTTAACAACTCGGCCAATCTGACATTTGATCGACCTCGATCATAATCTTAATTTTACAACATTGGTTTACTTACGATATAACTAGTTAAACACCAATTTAAAATTAAATGAATATCACATAATTAATAGATCTTAGCTTAAGTTAAAGTATTGCTTTGCTCCTTGACAGATTCAGCCTCCATATTTGGCTCAAGCCACTTACGCATTCTATTTGCCTCAACCGCACCGTCATATGGGATCTGAGTTAATTGGCAATTCTCTAAGTCTTTTATAGCGTATCGATTCCGATGTTTTTGTGTACGACGTAGGGCCCCTTGTATTTAGGGACGAGTTTTTTGTTAGTGCCGGCGGTAGTGTCTACGTTTCTAACTACGACGAAATCGCCTACTTCTTACTTTTTAGCTTTCCCGCAATGTTTTAAATGATATTCCTGACTTCGCTCCGAGGGCCAAGTTTATCTTCAAAGTATTCCGTGAATGCATCTACTGCATACTGGGAGAAAATTTTGTGGTACCGTGAACCGAATTATTTAATACATATTCTAGAAGCCTATTTGACCAATCAGCTTGATCGATGGGGTCACTCAGTTTTCCTAACATGGTTTTAATAACTCGATTAACCCTTTCGACCTGTACGTTGGCTTGCGACGAAGCCACCGCGACCTTTACATGAACAATATTCCGGTTAAGTAGAAATTCCCCAAATTCTAAAGATGTGAATGAAGATCCTCTGTCAGATATAATTTGCCTCGGGCTACTATCATAGCTGAATTATTTCCCTAGCGCGGGGGTTACTGCCCTCGTACTCGTCGAATTCGTCGGGCATAGTTTCACAAACTTCGTGAAGCTATCAATTACAACCAAAATGTGCTTCCTCTTGGACTTTGGTGATGTTAACGGCCCAAAATGATCTAGATGCAACGTGTCGAAGGGAACTGGTCTCTTAGGGATGCTATACAGGTGCCTCTCCTTTGCTCGCACTGGTTGAGCATACATGATGCATTTAAGACAATTACGAATAAAACGCTCTATCTTCTGACGCATTTGTGGGAACCAATAATGATCAAAGACTTTCCTGAGGGTTTTAATCAATCTTATTATATTGTCTTCCATCTCACACGGTATATACAGAACCTTGCGACCATCGCGCCTAACTCTAAGGACAAGGCCATTCTCTAGTTCAAATCCTCTTACCTCTGCTAACTGTAACTGGTCTCGTATGATCCTCTCGTCACGTTCCTGAGCGATTTCTACCTGGAGTTCGATTTCGTCAATGTCCAAAGTCGCCCCCACTTGGCAGCGACTCAGTGCGTCCTCATGCCTTATCAAAGCACCGCTACGGTGTACTATCTTGTAATCGTATGCTTCGAGCTCGAGAGCCCATCTAGCTATTCGCGGATTAACTTGTTTCCTATCTAAGGTCATGGCAAGGGAATTGCCGTCTGCAACTATTTTGAATGGGATTCCCTCCAAGTAACCCCTAAATCTTCGTAAGGCATAAATCAAAGCTAATGCCTCTAATTCGAATCAATGATATCTGGCTTCAGCAGCGGAAGTACTCTTGGTAAAGTATGATATTGGAAGGAGTTTTCCGTCCTGTTGTCGTTGCAGTAAGACTGCACCAAAGCCAGTTGTGCGGACATCACAGTGAAGTTCCGTCTCTCTTGTGGGGTTATATATGGCTAGGATTAGAGGTTCTACCAGCTTGGCTTTAAGTTGTTTAAACGCGGCAAGGCAGTGCTCATCAAAATTAAAGTCAGTGTTCCTTTTCATTAAGTTAAGCAGTGGTCTTGCAATTGAAGAGAAGGACGACACAAAGCGTCGGAAATAAGAGAACAGACCTATGCAGGAGTGTAACTGTTTTTGGTTCGTTGGTATTGGGTATCTCTGTATATCTTGCACATGTGATTCACTTAAAGTGATTCCGCTTGGGGATACCGAATATCCAAGATATTAAATCTGGGCATATCCGAATTTGCAATTTCGACAAATTTAACTTCAAACCTCGTTTACTAATTCGCTCGAGTAGTGTCTGCAGTAATGTCATATGTTCTTCAAAAGCAGCAGTCGCTATAACTATATCGTCCATGTAAATGATTACTTTCCTTGCCTCGACTAAGTCTCTAAATATATCATTTATAAATTTTTGGAAGACGGCATTTTTAGATATTCGTATTGGCCAGTCGGCGTCACGAATGCAGTATACCGAACAGATCCATTTTTAAGACCCAAAACCGAAAACACCTCTTTACTCTCGAGATATTCTAGACAATGTTCTATTAAAGGTAAAGGGTAGTTATCCCGTACAGTTATTTTGTTCAAACCCCTATAATCTACACACAGGCGCCTTTGGCCATTCCTTTTCTTAACGAGAACTATAGGGGAAGCATAAGGGAAATTACTCGGGCGTATGATTCCATCAGACTCAAGATCTCTTAATATATTTTGAACTATGGTTCGTACGGCATAAGATAAACGTCTAGGCGAGCAATGAAACGGCACGTCAGTTCAACGTGGTTCAACTCTGGCATCTTTCGGATGTATATAATAATTTTCTATCAGTCTATTTAGTTCCGCACGTTGACTGGGAAGTAATGTAAAATCTATGTCTAACTCTTCGTTTAGGTCGGCAATTTCGATATTGAATGTATCCGGCATTTCGGCAGAGGCACTACAGCCGTCACTAACAATCTCGCTAATAATGGTCCTACTTACAGTGTTGTTAATTGGCTATATAGTATATTCAGCTTAAGTCCACCAATGCTGCGATAGTTTGTTGCGGATTGCTTAACGATACTAAGCTGCACGGCACACACGATTGCTTCATAAAGCTTGTTGGACTACTCGTGTCAAAAAGAGAAATGAATTTGTTAAAATCTGCACTCTCCCGCAGATTGGTCTTAAAAGCAATACTTACAAAGTTTAGTGATTCCAACTCTATGAGTTCATCTTCTAGGACGGCAGTAACTTGTTGATCGGCAATCGGCTTCAAAATTTTCCTTGGATTAGTGCATGAGTAGTGGTCGTGTCCCATTTGTCAGCAGCGGAAACAAGAGCCACTGGGACGCATCGGGTTCGGGCAGTTCGGCTTTATATGCCCCCTCATGGAACAATTGAAGCAGAGCGGTTGGCTACTCTTTCCAGCCTCGTTGCTTATCTTTCCGCCAGTAAATGGTTTAACGGCGACGGCAGGCGTTATTCGTCGTGTAATGCTGGAGCTTGGCTTAAGGTACTTTAAATAATAGCGATTCACCAGCCTTTTCAACTCATTTAGTGACTGCGCTGGCATAAGTAAGTTAAGATTATTTATTATGTTGCCGATCCCGTCCAGAATTAGGTCGATAACGTCAGTTTCTCGGATGCCACCCTGCCTCGCCAAAGCCTGCATAGTCAAAATGTAGCAGTGCAGGGACTCTTCTCGTTGCTTCCACTTCCGCTCAGTCAGTGTTCGATATACGTCCTGACGACTGACTGCACTATCGAATTCATCGATAGTTAAGCGCAGACGTCGTTGTTTAAAATACTCGAACAGTACCGTGTAGAGAGCGGCGTAGGTTTAGCAATTTTAATTGGTCATCTGTATTGACGGTACGCATAATTTCTTCGAAATCCTCAAAGAAATGGTGCACTGTTCGTGTGAATTTGTCATCAGTAAATTTTGGTACCGCATGCTCGATATCTGCGAACGAGGCTCTGCATTCGGTAGGCCTGCTGATCATTTTTTTCCAATTCAAAAGTTTGTCGCTGTAGCTCCAACAGTTCGCGCTTCTTCCTAAGTTCTCTAAGCTGTTGGTCCACGTCATTGCGCGCAGCGACAGTAAAGCATTCGGTATTGGCGGCAACAGTATAAGTTGCAGCAACAATATTAGTGGCAGGGGCGGCGGCAGTATTAGTGGCAGCGGCAATGTTAGTAGCAGCGGTGATGTTAGCGGCGGCGGCAGAGTGCAAGGCGGCGGCAGTATTCGCAGCGGCGAATTGAGAGGAGTCGGCAGAATTGCTGGCGACTGCAGCACCAGCAGCGGCAGGGTGCGAAGCGACGACAAATTCCGTGGTGGCGTCGAAAGCGGCAGAGCGTTCGCCCAGGGCAGCGGCAGTGTTAGTGGTACCTCCGTTAGAGCCCACAGTACCGGTGGCGGCAACGGTATATTGGGCTTTTCGAATCCCGAGGCCCTGGCCGAGGTAGCGTTGTCGTCCAGGGCCACCGGGCCTTCCGTGTCGGATATGTTTTCCTCGTCCTCATCGTAAGGCGATTGGCTGATGCATTGTTCGACGTACAGGGGGTTAAGTTGGGCTACCGTGGCCGTCGTCGGGAAATTCAAGCCAGCCTCCATAAGCGCATCGGCGAGAGTCGTTGTGGCATTTACAAAACTTGTTATAGCAAATAGCAATGTTGCCACTAGTAGTGGTAAATATTTAAGCGCAGGGTGCGCCAGATAAAGATTTTCGTTTGTTTTAAAGAAAAACACAGATGGTTAGGAATTCAGGAAACTTTATTTAATTTTCATGCATCAACGATGCAATTAGAAATATATGTGTATATTGCCTGAGTGGCGAAAGGCTAAAAAAAATGAATGTTAAAGTTAAAAGGCGGAAAGGCGATGCGACGGCGGCGGCGGTGATTTTACTACTACTTTAATTTTTAATAGCGGGCTCGGGACATCCCGTGGCAGCGCTGACAAAGCAAAAAATTTACAAGCATTCACAATAATGTACAACTAAAGGTTGCCGGCCGCACGCACAATGAAAATAAAACATATTTAATCAAAATCAATTAAATTGGGACTCATGTCCTCGACATGCCGGCCCGCCTGCACCGGTGCAAGGTGAAGTAGCTCCTGCATCTTCTCTAGAGTAAGCACCGCTCGGTTGAACAGGTCTCGGAGACGTTTCTGGACGATGTTACGGCTGCCCTGCGCCCGGTTCGTTGGCATCTTGACCGCCACGCGCACATTCTTATCGGGTCCGGGATGCAATTTTATGATACGTCCGAGTCTCCACTCGTTTGGGGGTAGTAGATCGTATTTTATAACGACGAGATCTCTTTCAGTTAAGTTGGGTTGTTGACGCTTCCACTTATGCCTCTTATGAAGTTCTTTAAGGTATTCATCCTTCACCGAGTACTAAACTGGTGGTGAATAACTTTAAATTTTTGCCATTTATTGACCAGAGTAAGTTGGTCCGTTTGGGGTTCAGGCAAGGAGTGAAGTGGGGCACCCCGCAAGAAATGACCGGGTGTCAACGCCAGCAGATCGGTAGGATCCTGAGACATGGGGGATAGCGGCCGTGAGTTAAGGACCGCTTCAATGCGAACGAGTAGGATAGTGAACTCTTCAAATGTAAACTTATGATTCCCTGCCACCTTTGTGAAATGTGTCTTAAAGCTTTTAACCGCCGCTTCCCATAGACCACCCATGTGAGGAGCGTAGGGGGGAATTAACTGCCAGATCAGTCCGTGAATAGCGTATTTTTCGGCAATGTCAGTAGCGGATTCTTTGAGAAATTGGGAAAACTCTCTTTGGAGGGATCGCTTTTCGCCTACGAAGGTCTTTCTGTTATCGGACATGATTTTATATGGGATTCCACGACGGCCGACAAATCGGGTGAACGCAGCTTTAAATGCCTCAGTGGTGAGATCCGAGCACAACTCTAAATGCACTGCTTTCGTCGAAAAACACACAAACACACACACATACGCCTTAGCATGAGGAGCCCGTCTGAGTACGGAGGTTTTCACCATAAATGGTCCAGCAAAATCAACGCCTGTGGTGTGAAAGGGGAGTGTAAAGGTAGACCTTTCAGGGGGCAGGGCAGCCATGATCTGCGAGCACATTCTTTGTTTGTAAAGGGTACAAACCTTGCAGTGAAAAATGCATTTTTTCAACTTTTGCTTCAACCGTGGGATATAATATTCTCTTTGCACCATTCGAACCATGAGTTGCTTGTCAGCATGCAAAAGAGTAGTATGCAGGAAGTCAAGCAGTAGCGAACAGAGCTTTGAGCTTTTCGGGACTATGATGGGATGACGTTCATTGTAGCTGAGTGCTGCATAAGTGTGTCGCCCATTCACACGCATAATCCCTGCTTTATCCACCATGGGATTTAAAGTTAGTAAGGAACTTTTTTTCCTAATGGGTTTGCCTGCATTTAGTGAATTGAGCTCGTTGGCATAATATTTGCTCTGCGCTTGAGCAATAACGCGTAATTTTGCGTGATTTATTTCTGCGTGGGTTAGGGTGAGCGAAGAGGGGATTGGATGTTTCCTAGCAGCGTTCAGAAATCGAAACATGAACGCGGTTACTCGCAGAGCGCGAGCTAATGAAGAAAAACGATCAAGGATATCGACATGTTCAACCACATGTAGAGCTTCAACACGTCGTGTTTCCGGAGGGGAGGAATGTGGTGACAAATTTTTTGGCCACAACGAAGGGGGTTGCGGTAACCATTCTGGGCCTTTCCACCAGAGGCTGCAGTTTTCAAGATCTTGGGGCTGACAACCTCGTGTACCAAGATCTGCTGGGTTATCAGCACTTGACACATGACGCCACGTAGCATTGCTTACGTTTTCGAGGATAAGGGAAATCCTATTTGCAACGTAAGTTTTCCACGAATGTGGCGGCTTTTCCAACCAGGCTAACACAATGGAAGAATCTGACCATAGATACAGATCATGAGCAGGTAAATTTAATGCGGAGCGGAGTTGGGCCACCAATTTCGAGAGCAGGACGGCTCCGCAGAGTTCGAGCCTCGGGAGACTGGCTGTTTGCAAGGGGGCTACTTTACTTTTTGCTGCGAGCAAATACGATGAAAAGGAGTTTTCGTCATGTTGTATTCTGAGATAAACACATGCGCAATATGCCTTTTCAGATGCGTCTGAGAAGCCATGTATTTGCACCGGTTGACTAGGAGAGAATTCCACCCAGCGGGGGATTTGAATTTGATTAATCGCGGGGAGATTTTCGCGCAGAGTGTTCCATTTGTGAAACGCGACGGGTTTTACGTGCTCGTCCCAGTCGGTTCCTTCCATCCATAATTGCTGAAGGAGTATTTTGGCCGAGATCATTATTGGCGTCAGCCATCCTGCCGGATCGAATAATTTCGCTACAGCCGATAATATCTGTCGTTTAGTCCTTGATTGAGCAGCGGGGAGAGGATCGTAAGTATAAGAAAAGGAATCCGTGAGTGCATTCCATTTTATGCCCAAAGTTTTTGTCGCGCTTGTGTCCTGAAATTGTAGAAACTTAACATCAAGAACTTCAGACACTGGGATTCTTTCCAAAATTGTTGGGTGATTTGAGGTGATTTTTCGCAGCGGGAAGCCTGCGGATTTCAAGGCATCCTTTACTTGGGTCATTGCGTTTATAGTGGACTGTATATTGTGCCCGCCAGAGAGTATCATCTGCGTATGTTTCGCGTAGAAGAATATTGGGGGCTAGAGGAAATTGGTCTCTACAATCATGCGCTAACTGATGGAGTGTGCGGATTGCAAGGTAGGGAGCGCAATTCACACCGAATGTAACAGTTTTGAGCTTGAAATCTTGTATGGGTTGATTATGTGACTTACGAAAAAGAATTCTTTGGAAGTCCTGATCTTCCTTGTCGATAAGAATTTGGCGATACATCTTTTCAATGTCGCCATTGAATACTTACTTGTAGAGCCGCCATCGGAGAATGACGAGCATCAAGTCGTTCTGTAAGGCGGGGCCAGTATAGAGAACATCGTTAAGAGCGCTTCCAGAGTGGGAGATTCTAGAATCATTAAAAACAACTCGTACTTTGGTTGTTATGCTTTCGGCTTTTATGACAGCATGGTGTGGTAAATAAAATGAGAAGTATTTACCGCCCCTAATGATCTCATGGGATGAGGTGGGGTCCATGTGATTCATGGTAATATATTCTTCAAGGGTTTCTAGGTATTTTGCCCGTAATTCGGGTTTCCTACCCAGCGTTCTTTCGATGCTAATGTATTGCTTCTGCGCTGCTAGTCGGGAGTGGCCTAAAGCTATCGATTCCGCGAAATCGGGTTTAAAAGGGAGTTCAACCATATAACGCCCATCTTCCTGACGGACTGTGGTTTGCCGATACAATTCCTCACAGGCTTCATCTTCGTTGGAGTGGGAGTGAGTCACTGCTACTTCCTCTTGCTCCCAAAACTTCCTCAGTAGTATGTTGGGAAATTCCTCTTGAGGTTCCGTCACCTGAGTGGTAAACGCTGTGATCTTCTCCGGGATTGGGCCGTTCAAAATCCAACCGAATATTGTGTTTTGGGCAATGAGACTTCTGCTGATGTTGTGCTGCAGTCCTTGCAAGAGGATTTGGGGGATTAAGTCACTGCCGATGACCATGTCTATCTTACTAGGGGTGAAGCAGTGGGGATCGGCGAGTGTCAAATTTTTTACCTCGTCAAGTTTAATATTCGCAATATTTGAGGTAGGAAGAAAATGAGTGAGCTTGGGTAAAATAATGGCTTTGGCTTTAATTTTTTTCGTTCGGTCCGCTGAGCAGAGTGTTATTTCACATATTTTTTGGGAGTTCTGCACCACCATTCCCCCCATTCCGGAGATTTGGAATTTTGCATCTTTCATGGGTAAAGTCAGGAGTTTTTGTATTCGGGATGATACAAAAGTTTTTTGTGAACCTTGATCCACGAGAGCGCGAATATTGTGATATTCGCCATCGTTATAGATCGGAACTATTGCGGTTGGGAGTAAAGTCATGGCGTTAGTACCCGAAAAATGAGATGATACTTTATTCACATTTCTTTGGTCTGAACTTTGAGCGGGAGATGTCTTTGTCATCTGTTTTGAGCATGAGGGTTGCTCATTACTTATTGGTGTTTGTGTCGTTAGTTGACTGGTGGTTCTCTGGGGTTTATTGTTATTTTTAAAAATTTCGATTTTTTGGAGGAAATGTAAGAGCGAATGGTGTCTTTTTTGGCAGTATACGCACGAAAAATTACTTTGACAAACATTCTTGAGGTGAGAGTAAGAGAGACAATTTTCACAGTAATTGTTTTCTTTTACAAACTTTAGCCGATTGGGTACGGATAAGGCTTTAAATTTTACACATGTCTTCATTGGGTGCCTTGAGTTGCACAGTTTGCATGATATGGGTTGATTGATAAAAGTCGAGCTTTGATTTATCGATCTTGGTGTGAATATTGGGTGGGTGGGTTTTGATTTGCCTGGTCGATAGGTCTGAAGTCTTTCTACTACTTCATACCGGCTTGTGAGGAATTTATTCATATCTGTCCAAAGTGGCAGCTCTTTTCGAGAGCTGAGTGATTGCTCCCATAGAGATAGAGTCTCACTTGGCAGTTTTGAAGAGCAGAGATACACAAGAATGGGGTCCCAATCGCTAGTTTGGATTCCTTGTGCTGAGAGCGTAGCTAGAGAGTTGTTAATGGTGGCTTGAATTCTTTGGATTTGCTCACCATTTTCTGTATATAGAGGTGGTATGTTGAAAAGGGCTTTAAGCTGGTTATCGACCAGTATTCTACGGTTTTCATACCGTGATTTGAGGGCATCCCAAGCTTGTTGGAAATTATCGTCAGTTAGGGGAAACTGCTTAACTATTTGTCCTGCTTGGCTTCGGGTTTTTTGCCGTAAATGGTATAGCTTCTGAGCTGGAGTTAATTTGGGGTGATTTTTATAGACTGCCGTGAACATATCTCTAAACGCCGGCCAGTCTTCGTACCCACCGTGGAAAATCTTTGTGTCGCACGGTGGTACTTTGAGAAATACTTCTTGGGAGTTTGAAGTATGTGTGGTGTTTGCTGCAAACGTTGTGTTTGTTTGAGGTTGGGAGTTTTCTCCACAAAGTTGTAGCGAATCTAAAATTTGCGATTTGCAATTTTCTTAGCTTTCTGAGCATTTCTCGTATTTCTGCTCAACTGAACCGCTGGATTCGGACAAGTTTATCGAGTGAAATACGGCCTTGTACGAGTTTATAAGGCATTCCCAGAGCTTGTCAAGTTGCTGTAACTTGACAGTGAGAAGAGATGGGGTATGGTCACTTATTAGGGTGGCGGGCCATTTTGAATAAAATGATTCAAGCCTATTGCTTTCAAAAATGAAATCTTGAAGGCAGGGATCTATAACAGATTTTTGTGGGGTATCCTGAGATTTTGGCATATTTGAGATTTATTTAAAGGGATGAGGGTATAAAAATCCACTGGAATCTATAAAATAATTCGGGAATCGTATTTTGAAGTATTTTCGTAATTAATTAATTTGAAATACACCGAATTAAAATTGCGTTTAATTATTGGGAGAAGTAATGTGGTTATTATTTTGTCCCACAGTAGTGCCAATTTTTTCACATGCACTGTACTGCCTTAGCGCGTAGTAGCAGTAGCAACGCTAAATCTTTTTGAGTGAGCTACAAAAGGGGTGGAGCTTATACGCAAATGCGTTTGTACGTAAATGTATGTATGTGTAGCTATGTGATGCTACTCAAATTGACAAACAACTGAAATACGTATGTAAGTATGTATGTATATACTTATGTGCTCTCGCGCCGGTGTACAGCAAGTAATATTAGGGTGGTCAAATTTTTAGTAGAAGGTGAATTAGGGAAACAACAAATTAGTGAGAGAAGGGGCGAATAAATAATATATAATTTTATCAATTTGTTATAATAATGTTAATAAAATAAATATGAGATTATTTTTGAAATTGATGTATGTATATAATAAATTTATATCAAATTATGCAAGTATTAAAGTTTTTTTTTTCCAATTGAATACGTGCGTGTATGGCAAGGGTGCCTCTACCTATACGTATTTATAAGTATACAAAAGCGCGTAAGCGAATGTGTGAGTGCGAGGGTTTATGCATGTGCATATGTATGTGCCATGAGATTTGAATTTACCTACATACATATATATAAATAAAATTTTTTTTATTTTATTGCGTTAGAGAGTTTGAAACTTCAAACGGAGAGAAATTCCGTTAACTCCTCTCTTGTATTTAAAACGGTTATTAAGGAGGGGAATGAGTTTTGCGCGGGAATTTGCCTTCGAGAGTTTGCGAATTAAAAAATTAGATAATCCTCTAATTACTGTCTTGTATTTAACAAGTCGTTGAGAAAGGGAAATGAGTTTTGCGCGGGAATTGTGCGCACATATTTATATTGTTTTGCTGCACTGTACTGTCTTAGCGCGTCTAAGCACAGTAACGGTACATTTACTGGTCGAGAGAGACACAAAAGAAGGGGTGGAGTTTAGAATATTCGCGAATTTTAGTTGAGAAGATATATGTACGTATGTATATCTATGTATATATATGCATATGTGTATGGAAACCAAATGTTCCGCGCAATTTTTTTTTTTTTTTTCTTCGGTTATTTTTGCCTATATGTACATACATACAAATGTAGAGGATAAATTATTTATGTGGAGATGTACCGTACTGTATATGGGAATATATGTATGTACGTTTGTATGTATATTCATGCATATATTGTGGTAATGTATGTACATATAGAGTAGTAAGGAATTGAACTCCACTTACTTGAAGTCAGGCACTTTTATGGGACTGTACCTGCACCTGCGATACGTGCTGATATCCGTTACTCGCTTCGCTTGCTGTTGTTGTTGCTATTGTAGCCTACTGCTGTTGAAGTTGTTGTTGCTGCTATAGTCTGCTGCTTTGTTTTTCGCTGCTGTTTATGTTGTTGTTGAATTTTACGTTTCGCACCCGCACTTGTATTTATGCATATGTATGTATGCAAGTATTTTTATATATGTACATATGTAAGTATGTATTTTTTGTGTGACCTACATATGTATACATATGTAGGTATGTTTAACGTTTCGAGCACTTTTTTCTGTATGTATGTATTAAGGTAACGTTTAGTTAACCTTTTTTAAACTCACTTTTATATTTTTACACAAATTTTGTTTAATTTTTAAGCTTATTCGCGAATTAATTGTAATTTTTTTTTTCTTTTCTTTCCACCTTCTTTTTGTTAAAAAAATTTTGTTGTTTTTTGACGCAAGTATGTGTGTATTTATGTTAACCTTTAGTTAACCTTTACTAAACTCACTTTTATATTTAACTTTCTTTTCACAAGTTATCGCATGTATGTACATATGTACATACATATTTATGTACAGCACTGAGCATTCGCTTTCAATTAAACCAAAATAATTTTTTTTGAATTTTCACTTCAAAAATTTTTTCTTTACTCTATTTTGGTTTTTTTTTTTTGTAACCGCGCACAGTTTTTGGTTTTTTGTTTTTTGAAATTAAGCACTTTACTTTGTTTTTAACACTATTTTTGGTATTTTTTTTTTTTTGTAACCGCTCACAGTTTTTGGTTTTTTGTTTTTTGAAATTATGCACTGTACTTTGTTTTTAACACTATTTTTGGTTTTTTTTTTTTTGTAACCGCTCACAGTTTTTGGTTTTTTGTTTTTTTAAATTATGCACTTTACTTTGTTTTTAACACTATTTTAGAATTTGGCACCTTTACTTGGTGTTAGACGCAGACCGCACTGATACAAAAAAATCGACCGATCGCAACCGCAAATTCATCACCAACTATTCCGTTTGTACATTTCCGTGTATGTACATTCCAAAATGTCGCTAGGCCGCGGGTTGCCTTTTTTGGCGAGAAAGGACCATGTTGCCACTTGTAGTGGTAAATATTTAAGCGCAGGGTGCGCCAGATAAAGATTTTCGTTTGTTTTAAAGAAAAACACAGATGGTTAAGAATTCAGGAAACTTTATTTAAATTTCATGCATCAACGATGCAACTAGAAATATATGTGTATATTGCCTGAGTGGCGAAAGGCTAAAAAAAATGAATGTTAAAGTTAAAAGGCGGAAAGGCGATGCGACGGCGGCGGCGGTGATTTTACTACTACTTTAATTTTTAATAGCGGGCTCGGGACATCCCGTGGCAGCGCTGACAAAGCAAAAAATTTACAAGCATTCACAATAATGTACAACTAAAGGTTGCCGGCCGCACGCACAATGAAAATAATACATATTTGATCAATTAAATTGGGACTCATGTCCTCGACAACACCCCATACCTGAAGTTTTAGTCCTTGCTAAATGCAAATAATTAGTTTTACTTTTTCCCTTTTATTGTGCTTGTAGAAGCACGCCGAAAAACGGCTTATAATAAATAAAAAGAATTTTAAAGTAGCTCTTCTGAATAAGGACGGAGTAACAGCATTGCCTGATATAAAAGCGAAAATCTAATATAATTAGTATTAAATTAATTACGCTTCTTTGGTACTTTATATGAAATTTTATTAAAAGCAAAGCTATTACTATCACTTTCGGTAATTCGTTAACTGTTTACTTTTGGTGGCCAATCCAAGTATATTTCCAATACGTCAAGGGCGATAATGTCAATCAAGCTTTAAGGCTGTATAATGTTCTGCGGCGTGTATGCAGAGGTCGACGATGTAACACAAGTATCGGTGATTTTGGTTGAATTTCAAATTCTTGTAAATCTAGATTTTTTAGTACATCTGCGGTGACACAAGTATAAAGTTGACAAAGTGCACGATAGCATTTTCGTTTTTGTTCTTCTCCCATTTTAATATGTGATAATTCTTCTCATGACACCATCTGAAGATCGCGCACAGACACCATTTGAGAATCATCGATACATTTCTTCATTTCACGAGCACATTCGGAAGACATAGAAAAACGGAATGCATTTGGTATTTCCAAAACGAATGGGCGTCCGGCGCCAAGGCATCGTACATCTACATCTTCTCTACCACACGACATAAAATTGATTTTCTTCCGATCATCGCTGCAATACAAACATAAAATATAGAATATACGAATTTCGAAAAATATGATTAAATGAGTATTTTTTTAATCATGCCTTTTTTCACACAAATTAATCTACCGGAGTCACTTAAACGATCCGCTTAAAATAATAAAACAAAAACAAAAACTAACGAAAACAGTGTGAAATTTGGGTTAAATTAGTTACAGAATCGCACTACAGTTTAAGATTTTGCACACATTTGCGTTTCACAATGGATACTTAAGTATGGAAAATATTTAATTCAGTAATATGGTAGCACAACAGGAATTTGCTTTGTTTTTCCATATTTTGAAAATGGTCTAAATAGAAAGTAACTCATATAAATAGATTTGTGTGCGGTTAATTAAAAAAATATTTTCAAGTTAAAATATTACAGAAATATATTTATTTAATTTAAACAAAATCGAAAATACAAACAGAAGAAGCAATTTCGCTCCGAATTAGATTGACTTGGTGGGTAATCTTTGGCTAAACTAATTTTTTTTTCTCTTTGTCAAAGTTTTATAAATTTTCACTCAACAGTACTATAGTGTGTGACGTAAACTCGTATGTTATGGCTCGCGAGGTAGTAGCTTTGTCGAAATGTTAACAAAAACACACTCTTCAGACACAACGCATGGTTCCTGAGACAAATTAAAGTAGTTCATGTTTCTTTGGAAATAATAAAGGATACACATACCTGATAGTCTTATGCTTAAATTCGATATTATCAATTTAAGGACATTCCATGCATTATTGAAATAATATCAGTCGTGAAAATCTTTCTCATCGTACAATTGAAATAACTTTAGTTCTCTTAATACAATAACATTTATTACTTCGTCGTACTCTAAGTCACTGTCTTCATCACTACTCCAATCACATTCCATATTTCGAAAATTCTTTAGATTTTTTCAATTAATTGTATTTAGGTCTTTACAATTTTATTTGACAAGCAATAATCAGCTGTTCGCTGAGATAAGATGAGTTTAACCCCCGAATTCAGTAAGCAGTCTCAGCCTCTAATAGAGACAAAAGTCACAATTTTTGACTATTTGACATTCTTTAGTTTCAAAATAAAGCCTCTAGTCTCCAAATAAAGTTTCTAAATTGTGACCTAAATATTTTGGCTGTAGTTTGAGCATCCGATATTGACTGCCCTAGTTAAGACCATAAACTGTGTCTTATTATTGTAGTTTATTAGAGCATAACCAGATATATAAGGAATTTATATCTTCTTGCATTTTTTTCAATCGCATTCTGCACGTTCCTATCACTGACTGTTAGGAGCGTGTCATCAGCGAAAATTTTATCTTCCCGTGTTTTAGCACCATATTAATATAATTGATATATGTATTTTGGAACGATTTTCCGTCGATCCTTGTCAAATTTGGTTTTGTTTCAAAACATATATCAATACATCAACTTTCAACCTTGTCGGAGTAAAAAAACAACAAAAAAATAATTGATATAATTATTGAAAAGAACTGGTGCTAACACCGATCCCTGTGGTATCCCAATGTTCAACGGCTACTTTTTTTGACACAGTTGAGTCGCTCACTGTTTGTTGCATACGATCGGTAAGGTAGCTCCGAAACCAGTCAAGCTCCTTGTCTTTTATACAAATATGCTCCAGTTTTTTCAGCATTCGATCCCTGTCAATAGTTTCAAAAGCTCTTTTGAGATCAATAAACACCGCTACGATATTCAACTTTGAATTAAGATCTTCCTTCCTTCCTTTCCATAATTGTTTCAATATTTGGAAGAGTGTTAATTGGCCTCATTTCTTCAGCTTTTATAGTACCCTTTACTTTTTTAACGGGGACTATCGTCGAAATTTTTCACTCTTCGGGTACTATTCCTGTTCCAAGGCTCTTTTTTATCAGTAAGGAGTAGAAGGGTATATTCTCTACTGAGTGTTTAATAACACCCTCAGACAATAAATTTTTCCCTCCTATCTTCCTCTTAAATATTTTTTCGGTATGTACAATATCATTCGAGTTAATCTGGTTGAATTTAAACTTATTAACTGATTAGTCTGCCGTATAAAGTTACTGTTAATAAGTTCTTTATTTCTGTTTATCTCCACTATACTTTCTACGGAGAAATCGTTTGCGTTTTTCTGCAATTTCTTCGCTGCTTTTGAATATTTTACCCCTTATTAGTACTTCTGTTATTTTTTCTTTACTATCTGATTTATTAACCACTTGTTTTACGTGTTTCCGTGCTGTAAGCCTAGCATGTTAGATCTCTTTATGGCGTAAGCGATTTTAGTAGAGTTAATGATGTAGACCACCTTTCCCTAGATGGTATCTCTGATCATGAATAAATATTAAATATTGAGTCACTCAATTTGAGTGTAACAAAGTGAAGTCTGTTACCAAGTTGACGTTTAGAGACTTTAAAAATATAAGCAAAGTTTTACTAAATGACGAAAGTATATCCCTGGACTGGAACTCATGTGGGTTCTTCTCAATTCTTGACGATAAATTAGATACATTCAATAGGCTAGTAAAATATTTGTATGATAAATTTGTTCCTGTGCGTACTTTAGAGGTGAATAATTACAACAACCACTCTTAATCTTATAAAGGACCGAGGTCTATAAATATTGGAAGCGGAATCCTACCAGCGAGCGTTGGAGTTCACACAAAACCTTAAGAAATAAAGTAGAGAGATAAGTAAGTCATAGTAAATGAGTATATTTGATATACATATGTATATTATATAGACAATTTTTTTTTTCTAAAAGCGATCACCCCTCGGCAGGCCATGTCAAACCTCCGAGGGTATTTCTGCCATGAAAAGGCTTCTCATAAAACACATTTGCCGTACGGATTCGGCATAAACATTAATATGTACACCACAAATGTTAGGTGAAGCTCGGCCAAACACTGAGCTATATATATAGAGTGAAATAGTAAAAACATTAAAGAGAGTAAGTCCCTGTTCGTTTGTAGTTAAAAACATATGAGTGTTTATTGCTGTTTAACATCTCCATGTATTTTTAAATTTTTCTTTGGTGAAATAAATAAAGCCGCCCCTGAAGATGCTAAAATATTTAGCGAAACGTCGGGCAAAGGTGAAATAAAAAGTATTTTATTTGCATCAACAATTAGTAGATCAGACAAGCCTAAAAAATCATCAATACAAATTCGAACTGATCGCAACTAAATTATTCAAATAGAGAGATTCAAATTACATATTTCTGTTTCAGTTGAGAATTACGGCCGATAGCTTATACACAATTGGGGGAATTCATCAGCGACATGCTCCAGTGCACTTTTGATTACTCCGCCATTTTTTAACTTTTTCGAGTGTTTTTTTTGGGAATATTGCTTAAAAGTTGTCTTAAATGCATTTTTCGATTAAACAATTTATATAATTTCCTTGTCATCAAAAAAAAAGTACCGAAAATCACAATTTTTTGCATCTTAAAAGTTGTCTTAAATGCATTTTTCGATTAAACAATTTATATAATTTCCTTGTCATCAAAAAAAAAGTACCGAAAAATCACAATTTTTTGCATCTTAAACGTAATTTAAATTTTCTTCAATCGTCTCGCACTTGTAAAATTGGGGAAAAATTCGGTATAGTGCTCCACGCTTTGGAAAAAATGACTTTTATGGGGGGGTAGGGGGGCTTGTACAGATGACGAAACTGAAAACCAAACCGCGAGAAAACTTTTAGTTTAAAAGATATTTGCGTTTAAAGTTTTGAAATTCACCACATCGAAAAGATGAATTTCAACCGATTTTAACAAAAAAAAAATGCACAAAACACATAAAAATCAATAGTTTAATCTTTTTGTATTTTACAGACATCATTAATTAGCCTAAATTATATATTTTTAATAAAATTTTGAAAGACACAAAATTAATTAACACCTAGGAATGAAATGTATAATTAAAACTTACTTGCGAATGAGTTTGGTCGTGATGCCTGATCAATAACAAATTAACAACGCTGCCAGATACACCAAAATTGTAATGAGTAGATTTAGTTACCCAAAGGGAGCATTTTGAACTAGTTTAGACCGAATATATTTTACAAATGAGCGAACAAACTTCAACAGTATTTTTGCGTAGAACTCCTTTCCGCGTGGGCGGCCTTCGGCCGCGCTTCAAAGAAATATCCCTGGCCGAGCAAACTGCGGCTACGCCATCAACAGTATTTTTGCGCGGAACTCCTTTTCGCGTGAGCGGCCTTCGGCCGCGCTTCAAAAAAATAACCCTGGCCGAGCAAACTTCGGCTACGCCATCAACAGTATTTTTGCGTAGAAATAAACAAAGCAAAGCAAATAACCTTAATCTTTATGTGTGGAAACATAAGTCATTAACACGCTTAATAATCAAAAAGTTGACCTGTAAAGTGCATACATATTAACAACAAATAAAATAAAAACTATTATTAACTGAAAACTTAAATATATAATTTTAGTTAAAGAAACACTTAAGCTATGTTCCTGCAAAATTTCATGTGAATATTCTTAGTGGTGTGCATATAAATCCAAGTGGTGCATTATACCGAAGTCAACCCTAAAATTGTCGTCTCTTAACGCCAAACGTTACTAGCCTCAAGATTAGTGATGTGTAACGCAACGTAGCGCTGCGTTATTGAGTTAATACTCGAGGTGAGCTATGCGCGCTGATACGCCAACTTGGGAACTCAGTAGCGCAGTAGCGCAATAAAGCGTTGACAGCACAACAATGCATTCAGAGCGAAACATTGCGTTGACAGCAAAATGCGTTGAGAGCGATACATTGTGTTGATAGCGCAATACCAAGAATGACAGGAAAGTCGGATACTTCAACAAGAACAAAAAATAAAATGATAGGATACGTCATTTCGGTGCAATTTGGCACAATACTGCGATGAGAGTTCAACAATCACACATAAGTGAATCCTGTTTGAAATTTGAATGGCCAATCAACCCGTTTACACGACACATTCGTGATTCGTTTGGCATATCTGTTGTTGTTCTAATACTTACATGCATACTTTTGCGTCTTCATTGACTCTAAGTTTGCCTCACAACCTCTTTCACATGATTATTTTCTTCACAAGCTCAACGTTTGGAACCATTTAAGCGTTTAATTGTTTCTTGTTTGTTTAATTTTTGTGTTGTTTTGAAACTTATATGTACTTTAGCAGCTATTTTCGATAAATTTCCGATTAAAATTAGAGACGGCATCGATTTTTTCTTGATTCGCATGTTGATTCAGATTGAATGAACTACAAATGAGATGATTCGCTCACAAAAATTTGTTTGGGGAATCGAGTGAATTCGCGTCGTGATTAGGTTGCCAAATACGAATGAGAGAGCGAATTACGAATGGGAGAGCGAATCATGTGTCCTGGAGACATAGTATTAGTGTCAAAGCACAATGAATGAGCGTTTTGACATTCTTCCCCATTCAAGCAATAAAACAAATAAAGTTTTTGAGATTTACTTAAAAGTATGTATGTATTTCCTGTGGAGAAGTACTGAACACGATTATGTGATATAACCTTTGATTACGCATATACAAAGATAACAAACATTAACGGCAAACAGAGACTAAATTGCTGCAATTCGAAAAAAAAACCTCCAAAATTTGTAACGCACCAGTTCACAATACGATGTGTATTACAATATCGCTACTCGATACATACATACGTATCATGGCGCAATTGAGTTAACTCAAACAATGCATGAAAAATTGCGCCATTACCCACCCCTATTTCGGTCTCCTTTGAAAAAAAATTACATTAATCTGTTTGGATTTTGAAGTTGTGTTCCCTCAGTTTATTTAACACCTTATTCACACTAATAATGTGTTCCTTTAAGCTTGTGCTAGAGATCAGTATGTCATCGAGATAAACAACGCATATGTTGTTAATGTATTCTCTTAAAACTGAATTTATTAGTCTTTGAAATGTGGCAGGTGAGTTTTCAATCCGAATGGCATTCGAATAAACTCGAAAGGACCTATGGGTGTGGAAAATGCAGTTTTTTTCTATCTTCTTTCTTGACAAGCACTTGGTGGAAACCTTTAGCCAGGTCGAGGATTGTGAAGTATTGGGCTTTGGCCAGTTTTTTTAAAATATATTTTTTGTTTTAGCATGTCATCAATTTGTTTATTGATTTCTTCTTGGTGAATCTTTGGGTATTTTAGAATATACAGCATTGTTAGTTGTGGTGACAACCTCATGTTGCACCCCATGGGTATGGCTTAAAGATTCGCCTTCTTTAAAGAAAATATCACCGTTATTAACAATACGTTTCTCTAGCTCTCTCTGTTCTTCATTGTTCGTGTCAGTCTTTATAAGTTTGTTTAGTACTTCTGGGTCATTTCCTTGGCATTTCAACAAGTGGATGTTTTCGTACTTGTAAGGACAAGCGCCTAGAAAGCTTATTTTATTTTTATTTACTTCGAGGTAATTTTCTTCTAAATTAATTATTGCTCCCAATCTTCTTAAAATGTTTTGACCTATCAGTCCCTGACCTTCCAAGCCATTAAATTTGGATTGTTAAATTCTTCAGGTATTTCAGAAATAACCTCATATTCTGTATGACTTCGTCCGTTTAATGTGTTAAATATTATTGGCCTGTTTAATTTGATCCTTTCATAGTTTGGAAGTGCGTCTTTGTCTAAGAGTGTTGTTGAGGATCCAGTCAATTAGGCATATTAATTTGTGTTTGCATATTTTTAATTCAACTAACGGAATATTTCCTTGTTCATAGCTGATAGAAAATTTATCTCCTGTTCTTCTGATTCTTTTTTTTTCTGTAAGTGGTCTACCTCCTTCGGTTCGTAACGGCGAGATTATGTAGATTTTTAATTGGAATAATTTTACTTTGACCGTCCTAATGCAGTTTGCTTATTAATTCCTGAAGCTGTTGTTTTTGGTTGGTCTTGCCTATTTTCTGAGGAATGAATATTATTACTCCGATTTGATTGCCCTATATTTTGTGTTGCATTTTTTGTTCCTGCGTTGTCCAATTTTCTGGTTGGTTTCGCTAATAATGTTTCCTCTAAACTATAATATGCCTCCCTAAGTGTACCTATGCTCCTGCTGTTTAATATACTTGCTAGATGGGTGTGGATATTATTAAGAATGTTGTTAAGATCATAGATTCATTAACAGCCGGACAAAATTTTATTGGCTTATTTTCATCTTGTTCAAATTTAGTGTTTAAATTATCTAATACATTCTTATGGTATTATAATAGTGACTTACATTATTATTGTTTTTGGCGTTGATGGCCCTGCAGTATAGTTGATGATACGTGTCTCTTATACCAAAGTTTTTGATCAGCTCCTTCTTAAGCAGATCCCACGTTGGGTGAGCACCTAGTTCCCTGACTACGATGAGTGCCGCACCTTGTAGCTTATTATTATTATTATTATTATTAAAGGAAAAGGAGTGAAATATCACTTCTTTACCGACGACAGGAGCACTAGTATGAACACCTCCGGCTCGCTTTTAGTATGTACACTTGTTCAGTACTTAGATTAACATACGTTCTTAGAGATAATTAATACTAGATTAGTTTCTTAAGATTCGTTAACCTAAAGAATTAATTTATTTTTATAATAGATTCAGTATCGTGGTTTTTTAGTAAATGTGATGCATTGGTGTTGTTGAAGATGCTGGATCTGATTGTGTAGAAACTTTGACATTTGTCGAGGAGATGGGCGACGGTAATGGTTTCTGCGTTATAGTAGGGGCACTGTGGCGGCCTCGAACCATTCAAGAGATGTTCATGGGTGATAATCGTATGACCAATACGTAGTCGAATAAACGCTTTAAGAAAGTTGCAGCTAACCTTATCCGGAAAAATAGGTTTCTGCCCCTTGGAGTTAATAATTGCGTAGTGGTGATTGAGATCCCTCCATTTTTCCTGCTTCGTTTTGTAAATTTCTGCACTTACCAGCCAGTGGATGTTCTTTTTTGAAATGGTGTTTTATAAAAATAGCGGTTCTTTAGCCGCCAGCTTAACTCTTTCGTCAGCTGCTTCGTTGCAGGGGATTAAAACGTGGCTTGGTACCCACATGATTTTGATTGATTTACCTCCGTGGAGAAGTGCGTTGCGAATTAATATGATCAGGTTATCCATGTTCGACGTGTTTAGGATGGATTATATAACCGATAAACTGTCTGAGCATACAATGTATTTCTCCTTGGTGCCGAGGGAAAATTTCGTTGCTTGGAGTATCGCATTGGCTTCAGCAGTGTATACTAAACAGAAGGGCAGTAAATGACCAGCCGTAATTGTGTTGTGGTTTGCATTTACCACTGCAAAAGCTGTGGTGGAGTGGACCTTTGTTCCATCGGTATAGAGGTGGTGTACAGCTCTTGTTGCTTTTGCTTATGTATAGGATAACATAGATTTAAAATTCATCCAAGGCGGAGGATAGTTAATAATTTTGGCCGGTTTTATAGGTACTCCTCATTGCTTCGCTGCGGCTATGCACCTTGTTATGGTTGATGTGCGACATGGTACTTTTTTGCTCCTTACCACTGAGTTGACCGCAGAGGATACTACCGTGTTCTTGCTTTGAAGAAGCTTATGGAATAGCTTTATGGGGAAGTAAGCGTTTCATATTGCTGCGCGCACAGTGCCCGTAGATAGTTAACCCATAGTCGAGTTTTGATAAGATCAGAGCTTTTGTTATATTATTTAATATTGTTGGGTGCAGAAGACAGTGTTTTGATGATACAAGTTTTATTATATTCAACCTTTTGTCTAAATTAGTTCTTAAGTAGTCTACATGATTTCTATGAGTTAGTTTACTATCGAATATAATTCCCAAAATTTTTAAGTTTTTGCTATTTACAATGTCTATATTATTGAAGTTAAGATTTATGGGTGGACAAAGCCGTTTGTTGCATATATGAGAAGTTTTACATTTGTGGTATGACAGTTTGGCTCCAGAAGTTTTGGACCAATTTGTTATTTCAGATAATATTTGCAGGAAGTCGCTTTGTACCAGCGATAAATCCTTACATTTGATAAATAATATTAAATCATCTGCATACACAATACTTGATATTCTCTTGTAGTTCGAAAGAAGGAGGGTGATCGACAAGGGTGATCCTTGTGGAATGCCATTTTCTAGTTTATAAGTTTTTGAATATTTATTATTTGTTTTAACGCAAAAGGATCGGTTGTTTAGAAAAGCTTTGACGAAATCATATATTTTTTGTACTGATCCTCCACTTGGCAAGCTGTCTAAGGACGATATGCGCACCGATTATATCGTAGGCCTTTTCAATGTCAAGACTTAGGATAGAAGCGTGATTTTTTGTTGCAATGATGCGTTTTGCAATGATTTTCTCAAGGACTTTACTCAAACACGGAAGAAGGGATATTGGCCTGTACTCAGAAGGGCTAGAGGAGCACTGATTCGGCTTAGGAATAGGGACGACCCTTGAATTTTTCCAAGTGTGTGGTAATGAACCCTGGTCTTAAATGTTGTTGTACAAGTTTAACAATCTGGTTTTAACTTTCTGGGGTAAATTTTTTATCATTTGGTACGATATACGGTCTCTACCTGGTGTTTTCCCTGACATGGCAATGACATTTAGATCATACTCAAATTCTGTGATGGGGCATTCCATTTCTTTTGCTGACAAGGAAGGATGATTGTTTGTGTATTCGGTTTCTAGTACACTTCTTTTTTTAGCTACAAACTCCTGTGGAAAGTTTGAATCTTTCGAGTAGTTAGACCAAAGTTTTTATACTTGCCCAGATTTTTTTTGGATCCGAGTTGGGGGTTATTCTCTCCGTTAATTTTTCCAAGCTTTCTCTCTTAGCCCTTTCAGTTTTCTTTTAACTAAGGCGTTTGCATTTTTATATTTCATGAGGTTGCTAAGAGACCTATTCTTTCTATACTTATGCCATAAATTCTGTTTAGTTTCTCTTAATGCATCGAGGTGCGGGGACCAATATGGAACTACAGCTTTGCGAACTGTTATGTGGGTTTGGGGTATTGAGAGATGAGCTGCTGTTCGGATTGCTTTTTGTAAACAGTAGGCTTCCTTATTTATATGAACAAATTTTGGGTATTTCTCTATGGTATTGTTAGCCGAACATCGGAATTTCGGCCAATTGGCCTTTTCTATTATAAATTTTGGGTTGGGAGTCCCAGGGTTTGATGGAGCTAAAGCTTTTTTGGTCAACAGAGGGAAATGATCACTTCTATAAAGTAGGGACAGAGTGGAGCAGGACAGTTTCGGGTCTATACCCGCAGAGCATATACAAACATCTATGTGTGTGAATGTCTGGTGGGTTGTGAAATGTGTTGGTGCCATGTCGTTTAGAACTATTAAATTTTTAGAAAGCAGGAAATCTTCTAGAATTTTACCTCTTTGGTTAGTGGAGTTTGATCCCCATAAAGGGCTCTATGCGATAATGTCTCCTACTAATAACAGTTCTGTTTGCACTCCAGAGATAATATTGTATAGATCTTTGCAGCAAAATGTTTGTTGAGGAGGTATATAAATTGATAGAATAGTGAACTTAAGGCCCATGTTCACTTCGATAGCGATGGTAGCTATTGTTGACTGCACATTTATACGTTTGTGCGGTATTCCATTTTTAACCATTACGGCTATTCCTTGTTTATTTGTTAAGTTTTGTGGTAAGTTAAAAAAATATGTGGTGTATGAGTTTGATACTGGTGCTGTTTTGTTGTATGGTAGGTGTGTTTCTTGTAGTGAGATGATAGAAGGAGCAAGCTCTTTTATTAGTAATTTTCATCATTCATGTTGTTGTGTATTCCTTTTATGTTCCATTGTAGTACGTCAAAAGTCATTGTCAGCTAAAAAACTATCGTCCAGGGGTTCTCTTGTTTGTAGACGTAAAGAATCTTCGTCGTAGTTTTGGGATAAGAAGTAGTTATTGCTTTGAATTAGTTGTTGATTAAGTCGAGTGATAGGAGAGTCATTTGTTAGGCTTACTGTTTTCGGGTTTGCATTTTTGTGAGCTGGTGTAACTGTTGAATGTGTTGCGTATTCATTTGAGGATTTTTCTAGGTTCTGAGGAGTGCTAGTGCTAGTGCTAGACTTCTCGTTTAAAGAAGATTTGTTGATGATATGTTCGTCTATTTTATTTGTTGGTTTGTTGTTGCTGTTGTTGTTTGTTTCTTTTGTGGTGTCAGATGCTATAGGAAACTGTGCTGAGTACATTTCTCTTGCTTGTTTTAACGTGTATTTACGTTGAATTTTTATTTTTAGTATTTCCTTTTGCTGAAGGAATTTGGGACATTTATTCGAGTTTGCGGGATGATCTTCGTCACAATTGGCGCATTTTATGCGATTGCATTCATTTTGATGGGGTCGTAGGCTGCATATTACACACAGTGGATCGTTGCTACAGTGTTTTTTGGTATGACCTAAACGCTGACATAGTTTGCAGCGCATAGGATTTGGGAAATACTCCCTTACACGTGCTTTGTACCATGAAATGTCGATGGTTTCCGGTAGTCTGTATTGATCGAAAGTTAGTAAGATTACCCCAGTAGGCACTGTTTTTTTGTCAACTATTCTTGTAAATTTGAAAACTTCGACCACTCCCTCAGCAGCCATTTCCTTTTTTATTTCTTCATCGAGCAGATTTTTAAGGTAAGGTGCGAATACCGTCCCTTTAACGTAATTGAGGTTTTCATGTAGTTTGCATTTGATTTCGCATATGCCTGGTAGTTGCTTCGTAGAAATGAGTTTATCAGCATTTTTTTTGTCTTTCACTAGTAACAGTAAGCTACCGTTCCTAAGCTCCGTAATGCTTTCTATGTCTTTGCTTATTACTTGTAGCGATCTTTGTACGGCAAAGTATGAATAGTGGGAAAGAGGTTTTTGTTCATTTGTGGAGGAGACTACGACATATTTTGGGTTAGGAAGGTGTGTGGGGGGGAAAAGTTCGGGGAAGTCGTTAAGGTTTTTAAAAGTCTGTTTTACTTTTTTCCTTTTGGGGCTGTTTGCTAAAGCAGCAAACCTATTATCCCCTAGGCTGTTTGCCCCGAAGGGGACATGGTGTCGAAAAAATGTAGTGTACTTTCTTTAAAGCACGTGCGCACTCAGTAAGGAAAAATGTATTAAGCTGAAGGTGTTTGTTGTTATATGAATAACTGCACTTGGAATGTATGTATGTTTGTATATTAGATAGGAAAAACACAATCGAAACACAACCGTAAACGGCGAATGCTAGTCGATGACTGCCTTGTAGTTTATTAATTACACATCGTTGGAAAACATATTCCTTCATGTCTGCATATTCGTATTTGCAAACAAGGACAGGAATATTTCAACTTCCCTGATGAACGAGGTTAGGTCATAGTCCCTATTATTTAATCTTACTTGCTTCCTTCAGTAGTTCTGACACCGGAATGGTGAAGTTGTTTGCTGAATTTTCTCCTTCCATTTTTATTTTATGATTTGTATTGCGGTACAGGTACAGTTTACAAAAGGTTTTTCTTCACGATGCACAGTTTATATTGTTGGTCGTTTTACTGATTTTATAATTTACTTTGCATATGGGTGATTAGCTTTTTTTTACAAAGTTCCTCTTTTCCATAAGTTCACAATTTTTATTGTTTTGGTCTTTTGCTGATTTTGTAATTTACTTTGCATATGGATGTTTTGCTTTTTTTTTTTAAAAAGGTTCTCTTTTTCCACAATTTCACAATTTATATTGCTATGGTATCCTTCGGGATTCCCAATATAGTATTTGCGTTAACTTTTCGGATTTTCATTTATTCGCTATTCGAATGCGAGGAGGTAAAATATAGTGGACAAGGCTAAGGAGCTATGTTCTGCCAAAGTATCTTTGATAGAGAATATAAAAGAGGACTAAGCGTTTTTACCTCCTTGGTAAATGCAAATAACTCTGTCCAACAGCATTTTTGGAACAGAATAGCGACCATATAATTCTGAAAGGGTATGTTGAGTAGATCATTTTTGTAGAACAAACTTATGGTCCAGCACTTCTGAGTTTTTTTTTTACAGTGGGTCAAAGTTTCATATTTTGGTCGAAGGGAGCATTATACTATATGAAAAAAATGTTGTAAGTTAATGTCTGAGAGAATTCTTATGGTCAGAGTTGTATTGTGGAATTGTATGAGGATTATTTTTGTGGAAGATCTTAACCCTCTAACTGGTCTCTTTATGGGTCAATTTGACCATTTTTTCGAGAAAATCAAAAAATATCATTTAAAAAAGGACAATTAAGGATTAAAATATTCTACGAAAATGTTTGGCGGAAAATTTCAGTGGGGGTCACCAAAGACACCATTGTTGTAAATAAAGCTCTTTACGATTAATTGGCAAAATTACACGCCAACTTCTATAAAAAAATTATAATTTTGTTTTAATAGTGGTTTATTATAGTATGTACATATTTATTTTTTTGCTTCATCAGTAGTATGACAATGGATTAAAGATTGAACTTAATATGCTTTCCTGTATTTAGCTTGACGTGAATGTTCCGATGTGTCAAGGTTTCTGTACAAGCCCCATACGTATTCAGCAAGCATTACACTTTGGGATTTCCCTTTGAACCTTTCTTCCAATACCTTTATATCCTGATGAAACCTTTCACCGTGTTCATCTGAAACCGCTCCAAGGTTTGCTTTAAAAAAATTGAGAAGAGAGTGCAGAAATGCAGCTTTAGTGACATCTTAACGCCAATATTGTTAAAACCGATTAGCATGCTTTCAATATTTTCTGCATAGTTTTGTGCTTTTGAGTTTCCAAGGAATTCTGATATAACCAGCTGCATAAAGTCAAATGCTGTCTTTTAGATATCCGACAGATGACCATAAAATTCTTCATCTTGTAATAATTTTCTTATATCGGGTCCAACGAGCATTCCTAGAAAAGGTAATTTACATTAAATGAAATAAATTATTTCTTAAAACCGTATTTTACCTTCTTTTAATTTTGCTGCAGATAATCTGGGGAAAATTGTTTGAATGCGTTTGAAAGCATTTTCTTGTGTATTTAGGTAAGCTTTTAATAAAATTTTTCACCACGCCCAACTTAATATGCAGCGGTGGAAGTATGACCTTATCTTTTGGGACAAGGGATTCATGGATTACATTTATGTCACCAATAATATTTTCTTTACGTTCTTTGAAATATTTTATATGATAATGGCTGCTGGTAGCACGTGAATCCCATTTACAAAGAAAGCACATATATTTTGTGTATCCTGTTTGCATTCCAGTCAATATTGCAATCATTTTGAAGTCTGCGCATACTTCCCATTTATATTTATAGTATTCAATTTTATTTAAGAGATTTAAGAGATTTGAAATATTTGCGTATGTTTCCCTCTTTTTTGTGGAATACGCAACCGGTATTGATGGATGCTGATTTTCATTGTGCAGTAAAACTGCTTTTAAGCTGTGTTTTGAACTATCTATAAATAGTCGCCAAGCGGAAGAGGCCAGTGGAAGCTTTAGATATTTTAGAACCTCTTCAATACTGCAACAGTATACAAGTTCTTCTAAATTTTTTAAAATAACTGCCCAGATCGGCGTGTCTTTTTCTTGGCGATGTAACTTTTACATCGGCTTTTATCAAATTCCTGTTTTTCAATCTGGAATATAATATTTCAGCTTTCTCTTTTGTTAGTCCTAAATCTCTTACAAGATCTTTAAAATAAGCTTGGTCTATCAAATTAGGACATATGTATGTTTAAACCATCAGGAGGCAAGTAACTTATTTCTGATATGTTTTCAACCGCCGCTGTTATTTCTGTATTGGCGTATGTAGAGAATATCTTTCTTCTGCTTTGATGGTGCGTAAAATGTCCACAAATAAAACAAAACCAATCTCTTAATTTGCAAACAGAATCCGCCATGTTTATTTAAGCCTTAATTGTTCTTTTATTATATTAATTTTAGTAAAAATCACACCCGATATGTACTGCTTAGTAGCTCAATTATGCTTAATTTTATCACACCCGATTTGTAAGTCACAGCTGATTTGTAAGTCACAGCTGACTAGACGCGAGAACTCAGTGTTTGGCCCGGCCGAACTTGAAGACGTTTTCACCTGCTTTGTATATGTTGGCGTGTAATTTTGCCAATTAATCGTAAAGAGCTTTATTTACAACAATGGTGTCTTTGGTGACCAACACTGAAATTTTCCGCCAAACATTTTCGTAGAATATTTTAATCCTTAAATGTCCTTTTTAAAGGATATTATTTGATTTTCTCGAAAAAAAGGGTCAAATTGACCCATAAAGAGACCAGTTAGAGGGTTAAGATCTTCCACAAAAATAATCCTCATACAATTCCACAATACAACTCTGACCATAAGAATTCTCTCAGACATTAACTTACAACATTTTTTTCATATAGTATAATGCTCAATTCGACAAAAAAATTAAAACTTTGACCCACTGTAAAAAAAAAAAATCAGACGTGCTGGACCATAAGTTTGTTCTACAAAAATGATCTACTCAACATACCCTTTAAGAATTATGGGATCGCTATTCTGTTCCATTCAAAAAGTCTTCATTTGTTGGACAGTGTAATTAGTTTTATTCTTTTCCTTTTATTGTGCTTGTAGAGGCACGCTGAATTTTTTTTACAAACGTCTTCTACCTGGTCAAAAGATATAATGAATCGAAACGAGAGAAGAAATAAGATTGGCAGGGTTGCTATTATCCAACAGAGTTGCATTCGCACACAGGGTCGCAACCGGCGACAGAAACTTAAGAGTGATATCAAGTTGTTAACAACTCGGCCAATCTGACATTTGATCGACCTCGATCATAATCTTAATTTTACAACATTGGTTTACTTACGATATAACTAGTTAAACACCAATTTAAAATTATATGAATATCACATAATTAATAGATCTTAGCTTAAGTTAAAGTATTGCTTTGCTCCTTGACAGATTCAGCCTCCATATTTGGCTCAAGCCACTTACGCATTCTATTTGCCTCAACCACACCGTCATATGGGATCTGAGTTAATTGGCAACTCTCTAAGTCTTTTATAGCGTATCGATTCCGATGTTTTTGTGTACGACGTAGGGCCCCTTGTATTTAGGGACGAGTTTTTTGTTAGTGCCGGCGGTAGTGTCTACGTTTCTAACTACGACGAAATCGCCTACTTCTTACTTTTTAGCTTTCCCGCAATGTTTTAAATGATATTCCTGACTTCGCTCCGAGGGCCAAGTTTATCTTCAAAGTATTCCGTGAATGCATCTACTGCATACTGGGAGAAAATTTTGTGGTACCGTGAACCGAATTATTTAATGCATATTCTAGAAGCCTATTTGACCAATCAGCTTGATCGATGGGGTCACTCAGTTTTCCTAACATGGTTTTAATAACTCGATTAACCCTTTCGACCTGTACGTTGGCTTGCGACGAAGCCACCGCGACCTTTACATGAACAATATTCCGGTTAAGTAGAAATTCCCCAAATTCTAAAGATGTGAATGAAGATCCTCTGTCAGATATAATTTGCCTCGGGCTACTATAATAGCTGAATTATTTCCCTAGCGCGGGGGTTACTTCCCTCGTACTCGTCGAACTCGTCGGGCATAGTTTCACAAACTTCGTGAAGCTATCAATTACAACCAAAATGTGCTTCCTCTTGGACTTTGGTAATGGTAGCGGGCCAAAATGATCTAGATGCAACGTGTCGAAGGGAACTGGTCTCTTAGGGATGCTATACAGGTGCCTCTCCTTTGCTCGCACTGGTTGAGCATACATGATGCATTTAAGACAATTACGAATAAAACGCTCTATCTTCTGACGCATTTGTGGGAACCAATAATGATCAAAGACTTTCCTGAGGGTTTTAATCAATCTTATTATATTGTCTTCCATCTCACGCGGTATATACAGAACCTTGCGACCATCGCGCCTAACTCTAAGGACAAGGCCATTCTCTAGTTCCAATCCTTTTACCTCTGCTTACTGTAACTGGTCTCGTATGATCCTCTCGTCACGTTCCTGAGCGATTTGTACCTGGAGTTCTATTTCGTCAATGTCCAAAGTCGCCCCCACTTGGCAGCGACTCAGTGCGTCCGCATGCCTCATCAAAGCACCGCTACGGTGTACTATCTTCTAATCGTATGCTTCGAGCTCGAGAGCCCATCTAGCTATTCGCGGATTAACTTGTTTCCTATCTAAGGTCATGGCAAGGGAATTGCCGTCTGTAACTATTTTGAATGGGATTCCCTCCAAGTAAACCCTAAATCTTCGTAAGGCATAAATCCAAGCTAATGCCTCTAATTCAAATCAATGATATCTGGCTTCAGCAGCGGAAGTACTCTTGGTAAAGTTTGATATTGGATGGAGTTTTCCGTCCTGTTGTCGTTGCAGTAAGACTGCGCCAAAGCCAGTTGTGCGGACATCACAGTGAAGTTCCGTTCTTTCTTGTGGGGTTATATATGGCTAGGATTGGAGGTTCTACCAGCTTGGCTTTAAGTTGTTTAAACGCGGCAAGGCAGTGCTCATCAAAATTAAAGTCAGTGTTCCTTTTCATTAAGTTAAGCAGTGGTCTTGCAATTGTAGAGAAGGACGACACAAAGCGTCGGAAATAAGAGAACAGACCTATGCAGGAGTGTAACTGTTTTTGGTTTGTTGGTATTGGGTATCTCTGTATATCTTGCACATGTGATTCCCTTAAAGTGATTCCGCTTGGGGATACCGAATATCCAAGATATTCTATCTGGGCATATCCGAATTTGCAATTTCGACAAATTAAACTTCAAACCTCGTTTACTAATTCGCTCGAGTAGTGTCTGCAGTAATGTCATATGTTCTTCAAAAGTAGCAGTCGCTATAACTATATCGTCCAGGTAAATGATTACTTTCCTTGCCTCGACTAAGTCTCTAAATATATCATTTATAAATTTTTGGAAGACGGCATTTTTAGATATTCGTATTGGCCAGTCGGCGTCACGAATGCAGTATACCGAACAGATCCATTTTTAAGACCCAAAACCGAAAACACCTCTTTACTCTCGAGATATTCTAGACAATATTCTATTAAAGGTAAAGGGTAGTTATCCCGTACAGTTATTTTGTTCAAACCCCTATAATCTACACAAAGGCGCCTTTGGTCATTCCTTTTCTTAACGAGAACTATAGGGGAAGCATATGGGAAATTACTCGGGCGTATGATTTCATCAGACCCAAGATCTCTTAACATATTTTGAACTATGGTTCGTACGGCATAAGATAAACGTCTAGGCGAGCTGTAAAATCGCGGGTACTCTTTGCTTGTGAGCTCAGATTTACCGGATTTTATTTGGTTTGATTGTGCAAGAAAGGTAAAAGAAAAAAACGCAATGGTTTAGTACTTCGGTACAAATATATGTGTTTGTGTATATTTAAATATTTTGATGAATAATATTTCACAAAGTTATGTTACCTGGATGAGGCTGGTAGCTCGATGTCTTCACTTTAACTCGGTCAAAAAAGAAGTGTTAGCAGAAGTAAAACCGTTTTGTGTCCGAACCGTCGGACAATATGAATTAGGGGAAAATTAACGAAAATGTTTATCCGGCGGGAAAATGTAAAACGGAAGAAATTGAGTGAATGTGTTAATGTGTATGTGTGTGTAACTTGTGTGTGCTTATCTGTACATACACACATACAACGATATGAGTGCCGTGAATACGGGATGACCGCTGCACATTAGGGCGGGTCGTTTAATGGTGGGATGTTTTAATTTTTAGGCATAGAGGCCTAAACATGCCGCCCCCCTTGCGGTACGCAACATGGCCAAAAACCAGTGAAAACCCTGAGCTACCAGCTTCATGTACATATGAAGAAAATTTGTAATATTGAATAAACGCAGTCCTCTGTCGACATTGCCAAGATCTTGCATCCGCAGTATCGTTCCTCGAATGTATCGTAACCTAGAATGCTGCGGGAGAAAATATTGGGAATTATGAAAAAAAATGTACGTGGTCAACTTCAATGCACTCTAATATCGTAAAAAAAAAGGATGAAATTTTTCATTTATGTATATATTTTGTGTTAATGTTTTATTTTTAAGTAATTCGTAAAATTTCATTATTATTATTATTATTTTTTTTTTTTTTTTCGTATATCGGTTAGTTTCTCGCCGATCCCGACAAGATCCACCCAAAGATCGTGCTTTGGGCGACGAGTGGGCCGAAGGTGCCAGGTAGTGTGCCTGGCAACATGACGCTCTGGTAGACGTCAGCGCCGAGGACCAAAGGAACTGGGGCCGCGGTGTGAAAATTTGGATCGGCGAGCCGTATGTGGGTAAAATGCGTGGCAATAGACGAGTCGATGCTGCTGTTGGGGCACCTGCGCACGAAGCGATGCTTTACCACGGCATGCGTTGCTACTTGGGTGTTTACCCCATACTTCCCACGCAGACGCAGAATGCAACCCCGCTCGTTCCCGACGATCGTTTCTTCACAGTTAAGGGTTTGTGCTAAGTCAGCGGAGATAATCGACGTAGGCGCGCAGACGTCGATGAGCGCGCGAACGAGGTGCAGTCGCCCCTGTGCCTCAATCTTGACCACGGCGGTTGGAGCGATTGCCGTGGTGGGCTGCAGCGCAATGGTAGGATGACAGCTCCGGAAAGTTGCCGGTAACTGGCGATTTGGTAGTGCGCGTGTGTGTAAAGACCGTGGGTGGAAAGGCCGAGATTCCACTCCACGGCGTCGTTGTGCTGGTGGGCGTGGGCGGAAAGTCCGGGATTCCGCTCCACGTCGATAATGCGGTGTTGGGAGTGGGCGGAAAGTCCGAGATTCCGCTCCACGTCTGGTTTGTGCTAGTGGGAGTGGGCGGAAAGTCCTAGATTCCGCTCCACTCTGATGGCGTCTTTCGTGCCTTAGCAAAGGGCGAAACGGTCGGGATTCTAATCCTCTGCGAGCAGCCGGGCGGAAAGTCCGAGATTCCGCTCCGGCACCCAGCCCACCTTCTTCGGGTTCTGGGCGGGTTGACCGTGTCTCCATACCGGAGTCGGATGCGTGGATTGACAGATCATTGTCGGAATCCATCTCGCTTGCGACTTGCTCGCTCCATGGCCTGGTGTCGACAGGACGATGCTCCTCAATTTCCTCGTCCAGATGCAACATTGTATGGTGCTTTTCATTGCACTGATGGCATCTGACAGCACTCGGACATGTTTCGGCTCGATGCGCCACTGACAGGCAATTGGCGCAATATTTGCCAAGGAGGGACTCCCGGAGCCTTTCTTCAGCGGTTTTTGCCCGAAATACTGGGCAAAGCCTTATCGGGTGTTTGCCTTCACATAGACGACACGGTTGTGGATAGCGATGGGCCTGTTGCTCAGCCTTTTTTAGAAGAGCGGCGTAACGAGTCATCTTTCTGCTACTGGATTTTGCTGTATGTTCGTAACAAAAATATCATAGAAAAAGTCATGATTTTGTTATGTATTTATGGGTTATTGTAGCTGGGTGGCGAGCATTTTATGATGCGTGAATACATCGTTCGTGAACCAAACGTGTGCGCTATACATAAAATTGAATGTGTGCACATTGCATTATGTATTTGACTAATTTATTCGGTGTAACCTTGGCATTATATTGATATATTATAATTCGGCTAACTATGTACTAGGCAACCCTGGTAAGTTGGCTTCCACTCTTAGTGATGTGCACACAAATGAAATTGTTACAAATACGTTTTGGGTAAATGTACAAACAAAGAAAAATTTTTTTTTTTTTTTTTTTTTTTTATTATTCGACCTAATCGTGAAAAAAATGTCGGTGAATTGTTTATATGTGAACAAAAAGTTGTATTATTACTTCGTTTAGATTTAACTTAATTAGGTGTGGTAAATATGTGGAATCTATACCTATCCTGCCACCCAAAGAAATTGCAGCAAAGCGAGCAACCTTCATGTAATTGCTAGCGGACAACAGATGTCGCCAGTGATGCGTAGAAATGTCTCTTGTATGGTAAAGAGTTGGATACTTAAGAGTTTTGATACAAAAGAGGTGTTGGATTTACCCTATTTTAAATTTACTATGATGAGTTCTATTACTCATTCTTATTAAATAATTATTCGTTTTTTTTTTTTTTTTTTTTTTTAAATGTGGTGTATTCACATCTGCACTATGATTGATGTAATTTGCTACGAGTTAAATACTCATACAATGCACTTAAAAACCCGCCCAAGTGGTTATATACATGCTTCGAAAGGAACTACCAGACTTAATATTAAAATAAGTACTTATTATTTCTTGCATCCAGCAGGTACTTGTATTCATTAATCGGAGTACAAAAAAATACTCGGTTTTACGAAGAGTACTCATCAAATTTGGGACAGGTAGAAGTACTCATGCAGTGTATTCGATTATTTACAATCGATACACCATCGACTAATACGTTTGTGGAGATTTTGCTGACTTCCGTCAATGGCAGTCAATTCATTCACAAAGAAATAAAAAACGTTCGGTTTAGAGTTGCAGGTAAGTAAAAAAAGGAAATTTTACTCATTTGAATGTATATCACATATCTGTAATTATGTTAATATTTCCTCCAATTACAGAGATTGAAAAGGCGTTAAATATTTTGAGTTTGTTGGTCGTGAAATACAAGATAACTTAATTTACCTAGTGGTCACCATGTGAAAGACAGATACATATGTATGTGCATATGTACATGTGGAAAACAAAAATGTGTACACTTGAATACACACATTTTGCTGTTAAGATCGGCCAACATTGGTCATGAGGTATTATCAGGTGGAAGAATTCTGTCTTCGCGATGGTCAACCCTTCCAGTTAAGCGATTTAGTAATTGATATAATACATTGGCGTATACATAAATAAGCATTGATTCTTTATATTATTTTAGACACGCATTTCTACATGGAAGGGAAGGTGGACAACCTTTAAGCAAACCATTTTGAGGTCCCGGAGCGGTTTTGGGTGATACAATTGAAATCGACTCGAAAGACAGTTCTGATGAGTGAATATCATTACATGACCCAAGCACCGACCGCACCCTGCATGTAATCACGGTATGATCTTATGAATTATATCTTGGGTAAAGGTTTGTATTTAAAATTACCGTGCAGATGAAGATTAAATTAATATATGTACTATTTTAGGCGAATCATGTAGCGCCATTACATCGAGAACACTGTATAAGTGGGCAGAAAACACGGAACACCGCAACTGACAAATGGTCAGCGAGCATTGGCGTTTACCTTTTGTTGGTTGCAACTAGTACACTGCGCGAAATTATAAGGAGCCGATCGAGCGCCGCATCGATATGTCGATGATCGCCTACGGCATGGCCATTTCGTGCAGCTGGGTGAGCGTCAAGGCCGCTATCCATCACATCCAAAAACAGGCGCAGTAAAACAATGTCTGCTAGACAACGATTGATCATATATGTATATATAAATTTAAAGGACCAGCAGGTAACTTCTTATATTTCTTCATGTGTTCGCATGCACAAGAGCCAAAATTATTTCTCAGGCGTTAAGTTGCGAATACATATGTACACACGCAGACATACGTTTATACGAGGATGTGAATATATATAGATGGCTCAACCCAGCCAGAGTAAGGCAGAACGTATCTTTGGATGCACACCACACCTAGCTGCCACGTAAATTGCTGTTTGTTAGAATGTAAAGATTGGTATCTATCTTATTGAAATTATTGCTTGAAACTGGACAAATGTTCGGAAATAAATAACTAATTGGCAGTACAAATGCAGGTTTTGAGGAGGCAGTAAACTGATTGATTCACACCAACATAAACTTTTGTAATGGTGCTTTTTTTTTTTTTATTTTTAAAACCATTTTTAAATAAATGAGTAAAAGTTATTAAAGTAAACTTGCTTTGATTATAGTACCATTTGGTTTTTACGTTTCAATTTGAGTTGCAGTATGGATGCGTGGTGTGTACGTATGTGCATCCATTCCCTTTTAGATATGTACGTGGGTACGTAGAAAATCAGTGAGTATGTGCAAGAGATAGATCCGATGTAAACAACCCAAGAATTACATTAAATGAGCAAAATGACAGTGAATGTAAACTCGTGTCAAAAAACGTTAGGATTGCTAAAGGTAGTAGTCTAGTAATATTATTCAACTTAAAATTGAACTAATAACAGCCGTACGTTAGTAGTTTTATTAGTAGTGTTGGCTTTTATAAGAGTATATTTAATTCCTCTCGAATTGGTGGGAGCAGAGTGAGAATACTCTGAAATATTGCTGAATGAAAACAAATTTAGAAAATTTTAGCAAACGGCTCTTTGTCTTTTAAAATAGCAATGCAAGATTTTGGCTTCTTCGCTTTCTCCTCCACCATTGTTGCATCAAAGATTTGTGTATGTTCAATTGATCATGATTCAATTCAATTATTTGTCCCATTTTTCAGACAGAGGTAGTAAAGAAGTAGGAAACTAGTAGCGAAATGCGGTGTGAACCGTGCATGTTAATTAATTTTTCTTTAACTCAATATCAATTTTATCTATCAAAATAAGAGGGCTCCAGCAAACTTAAAATGTGTACATACCTCACTACGATTTCAAACCCCTTTATTTCCCTTTTTTTTTTTTTTTAAAAAGAGCGCAACACTGGCTACCGTCAATAACATTAGTTTGAAGGCATCTCGATTTTCGAATAAAAGATCTGACGATGGTCGGTTTCATATTACCAGATCGACCCGGGAGGACCCGGTAAAGAACCATCACCTGATATTGACATGTAGTTTAAAGGGTTATGGTTGTTGTTGAACATATAGTTAGCCAGGGAGTGGAATTCTGCAGATCAAGGAAGTGGAATTTTGTGGTTAGCCTGGAAGTGGAATGACTGGATGAATAAGGTTCCCTTTTTTTTTTTTTTTTTTTTTTGTTTTATTGTTTAGAGTTGTTAATAGCGCGAGAAGTAGGATAAGAAGGGCTTGTGGGCTCATCTCTCTCCTTGTGCTCCAGGGAGTAGAATTAGTTTCACTAGCGGTCTTGTCACCTACAATGGTTTTATTGTTTAGAGTTGTTAATAGGGCGAGAAGTAGGATAAGAAGGGCTTGTGGGCTCATCTCTCTCCTTGTGCTCCAGGGAGTAGAACTAGTTTCACTATCGGTCTTGTCACCTGCCCTCTTTCTGTGGCAATGTCCACCACACGTATTCGGTTGTCTGACCCGGGGTGCAGTCCTGTTACTCGACCCATTCTCCATTCGTTTGGGGCAAGATTGTCTTCTTTAATTACAACTAAATCCCCGATTTCTATATTCTGCTTTGGGTGTTTCCACTTAACTCGCTTTTGTAGTTCAGATAGATATTCCGCCTTCCATCGCCTGCAGAAGGTTTGATGCAGGGCTTTTAGTTTCTGCCACCTATTAAGTATGGACGCTGGGGTTTCATAATTTTCTAATTCCGGTGGCGCGAGCAGATGGCCGCCCACCAAAAAATGACCAGGAGTCAGCGGCTCCAAATCAGTCGGCTCATTTGATGAGGGACTAAGCGGTCTAGATTTGAGGCACGACTCAACTCGGCATAATAGGGTTGTAAATTCCTCAAATGTATACTTGTGATTACAAGCGACCTTTTTGAAGTGGTTCTTGAAACTCTTGACTCCCGCTTCCCATAATCCCCCCATGTGGGGGGCAGAAGCGGGAATAAAATGCCATGTAAGTATTTGCTGGGCATATTTTGATAAGGTGCTATTGCGAGAATCAGCTATAAAGGCTTTTATTTCGGTTTTTAATGCGCGCGAAGCACCAACAAAGTTCGTTCCATTGTCGGAATACATGTTTTTTGGGCAACCTCGCCTTCCTACAAATCTAGCAAAAGCTGCTAGGAACGATTGTGTGCTCAAATCGGAGGTGGCTTCCAAATGGATCGCCTTCGTTGCGAAGCACACAAACAGGCAGACGTATCCTTTGGATACTCGACAACCGCGTCCATTGTAGGTCTTTATATCGAACGGACCCGTGAAGTCGACACCTGTATTCGTAAATGCGCGTGAAAATGTAGTACGTTCTGTAGGAAGCATACCCATAAGCTGTGATTGTGAACGTTTTCGGTAGATCGTGCAGATTTTGCAGTTGTAAATTGTTGACCTGATCAAATTTTGAACTCGAGGTATCCAATACTGGGTTCTAATCAGGCGCAACATCAATTGATTTTCACCATGCAATGATACAGTGTGGATAAACTGAACTATAAGACGAGACAATCTACTATTATATGGAAGTATAATTGGGTGTTGCTCGTTAAACGAGAGATCAAGGGATTTCCCTAATCGACCACCCGTCCTTATTATGTTTTCCTTGTCGATATATGGGTTAAGTGGCAATATTTCGCTTTTTGAATTTACTGGTTTGTTCGATTTCAATGCTAAGTATTCTTGACCATAATATTTCTTCTGTGAGATGATTATTAAGCGTTGCGTCGTTGCTTCAATTTCATGGGCTGAAATTGAGCAAGACTCCGCGTGAAAGAAAGTTTCTGCATTTGGACGAGTTCTCCGTGAGAACCTTAATACGTAGGATAAGACTCTCAAAGCCCTCGATAGATCGGAAAATCTATCAAGAATCTCATCACCGATATCGATTGTAGTTGTTGCACAGACTTGAACCCTTTTTTGTTCTACTTCAGTGCTATAGTTCGTTTCTTGTGTGGGCCAATTGGAGCTATCTTCTTGTAGCCAAGAAGGGCCTTGCCACCACAAACAATTGTTGGCTAGTTCATATGCTGGAAGTCCTCTGCTTGCCAAGTCGGCTGGGTTTGATGCTGAGTCCACATGTGACCAGTTTTTAGTTCCAACTTTTTCCACGATTTTTGTTATTCTATGGGCGACGAAAGTCGACCACGAGCAAGGTGGCTTACGTATCCATGCGAGAACGATTGTGGAGTCTGTCCACAGGTGTACCTTGAAATGTCCCAAGTCAAGACTTTCTGTCACAGATTCAATGATTTCTGCTAACAGCACGGCGCCGCAAAGTTCCAATCGTGGTAACGAGATAGTCATGACCGGAGCTACCCTAGTTTTTGCTAGTAGTAGATTTACTTCTTTTTTGACCGAGTTAAAGTGAAGACATCGAGCTACCAGCCTCATCCAGGTAACATAACTTTGTGAAATATTATTCATCAAAATATTTAAATATACACAAACACATATATTTGTACCGAAGTACTAAACCATTGCGTTTTTTTCTTTTACCTTTCTTGCACAATCAAACCAAATAAAATCCGGTAAATCTGAGCTCACAAGCAAAGAGTACCCGCGATTTTACATGAATGAAACGGCACGTCAGTCGTTAGGTGTATCTTCATTTTATATTCCATTGGTTCAACTCTGGCATCTTTCGGATGTATATAATAATTTTCTATCAGTCTATTTAGTTCCGCACGTTGCCTGGGAAGTAATGTAAAATCTATGTCTAACTCTTCGTTTAGGTCGGCAATTTCGATATTGAATATATCCGGCATTTCGGCAGAGGCACTACAGCCGGCACTAACACCCTCGCTAATAATGGTCCTACTTACAGTGTTGTTAAGTGGCTTATAAGCTTTCAAGAGGCTAAACCTATTTAATATTTTGACCAAATCGTTCGACAGGAGAGTGCAGGGAATTTTGTTTCTACAGTATACTAAATACCTTTTGGTATATTTATTTGTTATTTTAGTTAGTCGTATGTTAAACAACTTCAAGAAATCTCTTCCAAAAATAACGGGCACTAGCATATCATTATCTGGCAAAATATTAATTTCAATGTTTTTTATTTCGTTTTTAAATTTCAAAAAACATGGTATTTCACAAAGTATATTCAGCTTAAGTCCATTAATGCTGCGATAGTTTGTTGCGGATTGCTTAACGATTCTAAGCTGCACGGCACACAAGATTGCTTCATAAAGCTAGTTGGACTACCCGTGTCAAAAAGAGAAAGGAATTTGTTAAAATCTGCACTCTCCCGCAGATTGGTCTTAAAAGCAATACTTACAAAGTTTAGTGATTCCAACTCTATGAGTTCATCTCATTTTTCAGCAGCGGAAACAAGAGCCACTGGGGCGCATCGGGTACGGGCAGTTCGGCTTTATATGCCCCCTCATGGAACAATTGAAGCAGAGCGGTTGGCTACTCTTTCCAGCTTCGTTGCTTATCTTTCCGCCAGTAAATAGTTTAACGGCGACGGCAGGCGTAATTTGTCGTGTAATGCTGGAGCTTGGCTTAAGGTACTTTAAATAATAGAGGTTCACCAGTTTCTTCAACTAATCCAGTGAATGCGCTGGCATAAGTAAGTTAACATTATTTATCAGTATTAGTGGCAGCGGCAATGTTCGTAGCAGCGGTGGTGTTAGCGGCGGCGGCCGAGTGCAAGGCGGCGGCAGTATTCGCAGCGGCAAAGTGAGAGGAGTCGGCAGAACTGCTGGCGACTGCAGCACCAGCAGCGGCAGGGTGCGAAGCGACGACAAATTCCGTGGTGGCGTCGAAAGCGGCAGAGCGTTCGCCGAGGGCAGCGGCAGTGTTAGTGGTACCTCCATTAGAGCCCACAGTACCGGTGGCGGCAACGGTATATTGGGCAACGGTATCTTCGACACATGTAACATGCTTTTCGAACCCCGAGGCTTTGGCCGAGGTAGCGTTGTCCTCCAGGGTCACCGGGCCTTCCGTGTCGGATATGTTTTCCTCGTCCTCATCGTAATGCGAATGGCTGATGCATTGTTCGACGTACAGGGGTTAAGTTGGGCTACCGTGGCCGTCGTCGGGAAATTCAAGCCAGCCTCCATAAGCGCATCGGCGAGATGCTGCTTAGTGAGTCGTTGTGGCATTTTACGAAACTTGTTTTGGCAAATAGCAATGGGTACTTACACGCCACACCTGAAGCTTTTACCTTCTTGGTAAATGCAAATAATGAGTTTTACTTTTTTCCTTTTATTGTGCTTGTAGAAGCACGCCGAATTTTTTTACAAAAGTCTTCTACCCGGTCAAAAGATATAATGAATCGAAACGAGAGAAGGAATAAGATTGGCAGGGTTGCTATTATCCAACAGAGTTGCATTCGCACACAGGGTCGCAACCGGCGACAGAAACTTAAGAGTGATAACAAGTTGTTAACAGCATAGATGAAGCCAATCAATTCTCGAACACTGTATTAAGCAAATCCAAAACCGGCTTATAATAAATCAAAAGAATTTTAAAGTAGCTCTTCTGAATAAGGACGGAGTAACAGCATTGCCTGATATTAAAGCGAAAATCTAATCTAATTAGTATTAAATTAATTACGCTTCTTTGGTACTTTATATGAAATTTTATTAAAAGCAAAGCTTTTACTATCACTTTCGGTAATTCGTTAACTGTTTACTTTTGGTGGCCAATCCAAGTATATTTCCAATACGTCAAGGGCGATAATGTCAATCAAGCTTTAAGGCTGTATACTGTTCTCGGACGTATATGCAGATGTCGACGATGTAATACAAGTATCGGTGTTTTTGGTTGAATTTCAAATTCTTGTAAATCTAGATTTTTTAGTACATCTGCGGTGATACAAGTATTAAGTTGACAAAGTGCACGATAGCATTTTCGTTTTTGTTCTTCTCTCATTTTAATATGTGTAAATCTTTTCTTGACACCATCTGAAAAGATCGCGCACAGACACTTTTTGAGAATCATCGATACATTTCTTCATTTCACGAGCATATTCGGAAGACATAGAAAACGGATTGCATTTGGTATTTCCAAAACGAATGGGCGTGCGGCGCCAAGGCATCGTGCATCTACATCTTCTCTACCACTCGACATAAAATTGATTTTCTTCCGATCATCGCTGCAATACAAACATAAAATATAGAATATACGAAGTTCGAAAAATATGAACAAATGTGTATTTTTTATCATGCCATTTTTCACACAAATTAATCTACCTTAGTCACTTAAACGCACACGATCCGCTTTAAATAATAAAACTAAAATAAAATTGTTAGTAAACAACTCAAAACGAGACTGTAGGGTTTATAATATATGTATCTACTTTATTAATTTAAACTTGTTTTAATATTTTTATTTTCATATATAAATGTGTCTTTCAATATTTTTCAATTTGATTTTTTAATAATTAATTTTCTGAATGTATAAAAGAAAAGTTGTATAAATAAATATTTTAAAATAGAATAAAAACATATTCTATATTGGCGATCCTACCAACCAACAATAAGAACAATTGCAACATCTACATACATCTTTACAACTAGGACGTACTAAACAGCTGTGCCAACTTCATAAACAACGTTAATTGGTCAATACCACAGCAAACGTTTTCTACTACAATTTAAGCAAATTCGTTTCCTCAATTTCGTCATCATCTACAGCGTATTTTTCATCATCGAGTTCATTGACATCGAACGTTGAATTGAATTCAAATCAATCATCATATTTTTCACACAACTTTAATTTTTAAATCTGCAGCAATTAATATCTATCAATCGATCGAGGAAAAGATACCAATAATAAACTTATATTAGCAACCAGCATCATCAACAACAACTACTTTGCTGAATTAAAACATTGCGAAATAAACAATCTCAACATTCAACATCAAATTCAGCATCAACAATCCGCACAACATCACTTCAAATATTCGCATTTAACGTCGCTACAACCATCACAGTGTCGGCAACAACGCAATAACACTTCAGATCATCTATAATCTCTTTTATAATTGCAAATACCACAACAGTTTCTTGCTGAACATTTTGTGTACAAAACAAGTTTGTATCTTAAATTTTTTATTAAAATTAAATTAATACAAATATTAAATATTAATTCTTAATATTAATATTATTTAAATTATTATTATTACTTATATTTAATTTACTTTTGTAAACTTTCTCTCCAATTATTTTTTTTTTTTTTTTATATGCCACTATCACGTTCACCTATACGTACACGCAACTTCACAACAATGGAAAACCAAAATAACAATCCAACTTACACTTCAGACTTAAACACTACACAAAATATACACAATGATAATTTAACTCAAAACACTAATAACTTAAGAACAAATTTTTCAAAATCAATTAAATTACCTCCATTTTGGGAAGAATGTCCTGAAACTTGGTTTCTTCTTGTTGAAGGACAATTTGAAATCAATAATATTCAAGACGATAATATAAAATTTCAAAACATACTTATAGTTTTACAACGTGAAACAATTTCCAAAATTTTGGATGTTATCAATCCACCTCCTTTTATGAATAAGTACGCTACTATTAAGAAAGCGTTGTGTGAAAGATTTTCTCTTAGCGAAGAAAAAAGATTAGAAAAGTTATTTTCAAATACAGAACTAGGCGATCGTTCTCCATCAGAACTTTTTAGATATATGAAGTCTCTAATAGGTTCTGATTCTATCGTCAGTAAGGAATTACTTTTCAAATTGTGGATCCGAAAATTACCACAACAGATACAAATTCATTTAACATCAAGTAATAATCAAAATAAAGATGAAAATGTTATTCTTGCAGATAAACTTTTTGATTTATTAAATCAATCTCAATCTTCTAAATCTTTGTCAATAGCAAGTGTTGAAAATAACATCCTCGAACAATGTATTAAAAATTTAACAGAATTAACTACTACAATTTATCAAAATTTAAACAAAATTACTTCTGATATTAATGAATTACAAATTAGATCAAGATCTAGAAATAGAAATAGAAGTAATTCTAATTCAAGAAGATTTTCTAGATCAAAAGATAATATTATTCAAACCATTTGTTGGTATCATAGAAAATTTAAAAATAATGCTTTAAAATGTATTAAACCCTGTAATTTTAATACAAATAAAAATCAATCAAATCAAAACTGTTTAAACTGAAACGTTCCATTATGACGGTGGCTAATAATGGAAATAACATTAAATCATCACGCCGCCTATTTATTTATGATAAATTAAATAAACTAAATTTTTTAATAGATACTGGCGCTATAGTTTCTGTAATTCCTTTTTCCAAATTCAAATCATTTAAAAGAAATTCCGATCTTAATTTGACTGCAGCTAACGGTTCCTCTATTAAAACATTTGGTACCAAACTTTTAAAAATTGACTTAGGTCTTAGACGTGATTTCGAATTCCCTTTCATTTTAACAGATATTTCAACTCCAATTATAGGTGCTAACTTTTTAGAGAAATTCGGGATATTAGTGGATATCAGAAATAAAGAAATTACTGATTTAACAACAAAATTAAAAGTTTCTGGATCTTCTGGATTTTGCGATATATTTTCACTCAAAATACCAATTTCTGAAAATAAATTTACAACCCTTTTAAATAATTTTCCTTTAATAACCTGTGAACCAGATTACACTAAACCAGTGCAACACCATACGGTTCACAGGATTGAAACCAAAGGAGTTCTACCTTTTTCAAAACCTCGTCGTCTAGATCAAATTAAATTTAAAATAGCAAAAACTGAATTCGAATTTTTAATAAAAACTGGTATATGCAGACCTTCAAACTCTCACATTGCATCTCCTTTACATTTAGTTCCAAAAAAAGAACCAAATGATTGGAGACCTTGTGGCGATTACAGAAGACTCAATTTTATAACGATACCTGATCGTTATCCATTACCACATATTCATGATTTAACTATAAATTTACATAATAAACAAATATTTTCGAAAATTGATCTTGTTCGTGCATATCACCAAATTCCAATGGCTGAAGAAGACATTCATAAAACAGCAATAACCACACCTTTTGGAATGTTTGAGTTCGTACGGATGCCTTTTGGTTTACGAAACAGTGCCCAAACATTTCAACGTTTTATTAACGAAGTATTTTCCGGTTTAGAATTTGTATTTGTTTATATTGATGATATTCTTGTTGCTAGTGATAATGAAGAACAACATTTAGAACATTTAAAACTAATATTTAAAAGACTTGAGAAATATAATTTAAATATTAAACCTTCTAAATGCATTTTCGGAACTAATAAACTAGATTTTCTCAGTTATGAAATATCTAATCAAGGCATTAGACCATCTTCCGATCGTATTGAAACCATTACAAATTTTGAAAAACCACTTTCAATAAATAAATTACAAAAGTTCTTAGGTATGGTAAATTATTACCATAGATATGTGAAAATGTTAGCAGCAGAACTTAGTCCTCTGCATGACATGTTAACATTTGCAACTAAACAAAAACTCAAACAGCTTATTTGGACAGAAAAGACAACCACTGCTTTTGAAAACGTTAAACAACTCTTTGCTCAACAAACTTTACTTACTCATTTTGATAAAAATGGTAAATTATCACTTGCTGTAGATGCATCAAATGTAGCAATTGGTGCAGTTTTACAACAATTTAGTAACAACACTTTAGAACCACTTGCTTATTTTTCACGAAAATTATCTTCTACAGAAATGAATTACTCAACATTTGACAGAGAACTTTTAGCCATATACAATTCAATTAAACATTTTAAACATTTTCTTGAAGGTAGAATTTTCACAATATACACTGATCATAAACCTTTAACACATGTTCTAAATTCAAAAACAGATAGATCACCTCGACAAATTAGACATCTTGAGTACATTGCACAATTTACAAATGATATTCAATACATTTCTGGAAAAGAAAACATTGTTGCTGACACACTTTCACGTATCTCAGATATTAACACAATTTTAACCCAAGATATTAATTTTCAAACTTTGTATAAAGAACAACAAAAAGACCAAACTCTTCATAACTTAATTTCTGACAAAAATTGTAACAATAATTTAAAAGAAATTAATATTCCAGTTCTTAATCTCAATATTTGGTGTGATATTTCTCAACAACCTTTTAGACCTTTTCTTCCAAATTCTATGAAGAATATAATTTTTGATAAAATCCATTATTTATCACATCCTAGTGTTCGTACTACTAGACGTTTAATTCAATCAAAATATTTTTGGCCTAACATGCGTAAAGAAATTAATAGTTGGACTTCCGCATGTATTAACTGCCAGAAATCAAAAATTTCTAAATATACTAAAACACCAGTACAAAAAATTAATATACCATCTAGACGATTTGAACACATACATATGGATCTTGTTGGTCCATTACCTGTTTCAAAAGAAAATCGTTACATTTTAACTATAATTGACAGACATACACGTTGGCCGGAAGCTTATCCACTTAAAGATATTTCAGCGAATACAATTGCCAAAACATTTGTACAAAATTATATTCCCCGTTTCGGCGTTCCACTTAATATAACAGTAGATCAAGGATCACAATTTACATCAAAATTATTTACTGAATTAACAAAATTATTAGGATCTCACAAAATTCATACATCTCCTTATCATCCTCAATCAAATGGAATGATTGAAAGATTTCATAGAACCTTAAAAACTGCTATTACAGCATCAAACGATTCAATTCACTGGTCTGAAATTCTTCCTTGGATTTTATTTGGACTTCGTATATCTATTAAAGATGATTTAAAATGTTCTTCTGCAGAATTAGTTTACGGACAAACACTCAGATTACCTGGAGAATTAATCGTTTCAAATAATAATAACAATAATGAATTTGATAATACAATGGAAACACTTTCCAAACTGAGAGAACATTTTTCACACGTTCGTTCAAAAATTGTACATCATAATAAAGAAGATTTTTTTGTTCCCAAAAATTTGGATACTTGCGAATATGTGTTTGTTAAAGTTATTCATAAGTCAAATCTACAACCACCTTATGAAGGCCCATTTAAAGTTATCTCTAAACACAATAAAGTATTCAAAATTCAAAAAGGTAACTTAATCAAAACAATTTCCATAGACTTATTAAAACCTGCACATACAATTCCTAATTCCAGTTCACTAACACTTCCAAAGAAAACCAAAAAAATTACATTTAATATTAATTAATTTTTTTTTTTTTTTTTATATGAGGGGGAGTATATGTAGGGTTTATAATATATGTATCTACTTTATTAATTTAAACTTGTTTTAATATTTTTATTTTCATATATAAATTTGTCTTTCAATATTTTTCAATTTGATTTTTTAATAATTAATTTTCTGAATGTATAAAAGAAAAGTTGTATAAATAAATATTTTAAAATAGAATAAAAACATATTCTATAGAGACGTCGGTAGCTAAACCACAAAAACAAACAGATGACTGCATTGCTAACGATAACAATTTAAAATGTGATTTAAATTAGTTACAGAATCGCATTACAGACTAGGTAACCGACAACGTTTAAGCGAGAGTAGAAAAAGATATGTGTAAATGCCATGAGTAAGAGCGAGTAGGATGATCACACTGACGTGAAACAGGGATTGAAAATTGTTATTCTTTTTCCCACGGCTAGAACAAATGTGACTAATTTGGTAACAATCGAACAAGTGAACGCTACCGTTTAGCTACTTGGTTTACTAACCATTACCCATCTTGTAGGGTAATATATAAGAATTTTCATTGCATATATTGGTGATCCTGCAGGTTTTACACTCCGTTTAAGTATGCAAAGCAATGATTTGAAAAAATAATCCTGGCCGGACAAACTCCGACTACGCCATGAGCAATATTTTTGCGCAGAACTCCTCTAAGCGTGAGCGGCCTTCTGCCGCGCTTCAAAAAAATAACCCTGGCTGGACAAACTCCGGCTACGCCATCAACAGCATATTTCCGCAGAACTCCTTTCCGAGTGAGCAGCCTTCGTCCGCGCTTCAAAAAAATAACCCTGGCCGGACAAACTCCGGCTTCCCTACCAACAGTATTTTTTCGCAGAACGGCAATATTCCGAATGTTAGAGCCCGGAAATCGCGTGTGCTAGAGAGTGCTAGCAATAGACAACGAAACTTCGTTGGAATATCGGTAAGTTGCATTTATTTTCAGTTTTATTAATTAAAATATTGATATTTTGTACTTTAATTTCAGCAGAAGCAACGCCGAAAGGGTATTTCAAAGGTTTGTTTAGAAATTTCGACACGTACATATAATTTAACTAATTTTATATAAACTTGCAGGTATTGCGCACCCAAGCCGGCAGCAAATTCTACGGAAAAGATGACCATTGGAAAAAGTGAGTAAAGTGAATTACTTTTAAGAGCTAGTGAAGTGTGGTGAAAATATTTGTTGAATGGAAACAAAAAATGCATCAGTGTCCATATCCATTCAAGTTCCCAATCATAGATGCAAATGTCCAACATGCGCAATCTAATTGAAATTTATCAATTTCTGTGCGTTTGCTTGTTGGAAAAGATAATATAATAGGACTTATTTTTTTTAAGCATCCATATGTGTATATAATAAAAAAAATATTGAAAACTGGTTGTCGCTTCACAGCACTGATTATTTTTAATATTTTGTTAATTTTATGGCAACTCTATTTTAGTTTTCTGCAATTCATTTGTCTTGTCAATTTCTTTGTCTTCGTGTGCCCTCGCGGCATTGTAATTTTGAAGGCCGGAGCAGACACTTGAAAAAGAACACAATTTGAAACGTAATTTTAGCAGTAATATATCAATAAACTAACATATGTACATATATAATTCGCAATACAATTTAACTTTTCATTTACTCGTCGTCAACAAATAAGTTTTCAAATTGTTCTTCGTTCGAGCGTCAAGTCGTCATAAAATGTTTGCAGTTTTTTTTTCGTCGCAACGCCGTTATAAAGCGGCAGTTAAATACATAGCCGTGAGTGGGTGTCGTCACAGCCGTTTGCAGTTGCTGTAAGTTTGCAGTTTTTCCGTCGCAACGCCGGTATAAAGCGGCAGTTCAACACATAGCCGTGTGTGTGTATCATCATAGCCGTTTGCAGTTGCTGTAAGTTTGCAGTTTTTTTTCTTTTTTTTTGTCGCAACACCGTTCTAAAGGGGCAGTTAAATACTCAGTTGTCTGTGTGTGCGTCGCTATAGCCCTGAACGTTTGTTGGAGGTCTACCGCGTTAGAAGACCAGTTAGCTGGGGTAATCAGGCGATTCTGTAGTCCGTTATACGAAGATTTGCATGCTCATCCTGAAAGCTATCTTAACATACTGCCACGTACACGTAAATATTAAGTGCTGCTACGTATTTGACTGATTCTTCGATTATGTTTACCAGGGGAAGAACAATTAAAACTCCTGCCGCTGGAGATGCCGAGGGTAGCAACTCTGTATTCGATGCAGACGCAACTGCGATTAATATCGGAGCCCAGAGCCCCCAAGTCAACCACAAGTAAACCTCGGAAGCGAAGCCGTAGCCACTTTAGTAGCAAGCATTGCAGCACTGAAGACAAGTGTTCAAGAATTGCGCAATGACACTAGTCGTAGTCAAGCGGAGATGCAGCAACTCCGGCAGCGAATGGAAATAGATTCAGCCAACGCCACAGCACCAACGCTTTATATACAGCCGCCTCAAGCATTGCAGTTAGCGAAGGGTTCAGCCGCCAAGCTGTATCCGTTGCCAACATTCGATGGTAGTCCGGAGGATTGGCCATTATTTTCGGCAAATTATGTGGACACTACGGCCGAGTTCAGGTATAATAATAGGCAAAACCTCATGCGGTTACAGAAGGCACTGCAAGGCAATGCCAAGCGAGCGGTGATGTCGATGCTAATATACCCTGATGACTTGCCTAAAGTTATAAAAGAGATAGAATTAAATTTTGGCCGGCAAGATTTGTTAATACGTTCGCAAATACAAAGAGTTCAACAGTTTCCCATAATCCACGACAATCACTTCGATCAGGTTATGGAATTTTCTAATCGTGTACGCAACATAACGGCGTTCTTCAAATCAGCAAAATGTGAACACCATCTTATGAATCCTACACTTCTAGAGCAGTTGATCGCGAAGCTGCCGCCGTCGAAACAATTCGAGTGGAGCAAGCATGTCGCAAATATTTTGCCTTTCCCAACTGTGGGAACCTTCGCAGATTGGCTGAGTAGCTTGGCCAAAGTTGTATCAATTATGCCCGGTGTCGCTGACACTTCGCTGCGTTTTGGCCAACCGTCGTTAACAATGTTGCGACAAAGTACAAATGCCAATCGTCAGCCTGCATTGAGCGGTCGTCCACCACGTCGAGTTCTCCACAGTAGCGGGGAACAGCGTACATGTCTTTGTTGCAACCAATATCACGTCATAACCAGTTGTCTAGAATTCGAGGTGCTCGACTGCGCAGCAAAATGGTCGCTTGTAAAAAAAAGCGTTTGTGCTTCGTTTGTTTGCAGAGATGTCACGGACTGTCAGGATGTCGCCCTCGTAAGTCGTGCGCTATCAACGGTTGTAAGCGTATGCATCATCAGCTGTTATACCAAGATTTTCATCCATCTTCACATCCAACAACTTCAGATAAAGAACGCATCCTGAATTGCCATCAGAAAAGAGAAGCTAGTTTTTTTAGGATATTGCCGTTATTTTGTCCGGCCCGCATGGTAGCGTGGAGGTGTATGCTATGTACGACGAAGGGTCGTCCGTGTCACTTCTGCAAGATGACGTCGCTAAACAGCTGGGGTTAAAAGGCTGTGTTACTCCCTTAACTTTGCAGTGGTATGGGGATAGCCAAACAACAGATAGTTGCAGAAATGTATCTTGTGATGTCAGGGGCGTGTGCAGTCAACAAAATTACCAGCTTAAAAATTTGCATACAATTCAAGGTCTAAATTTGCCGAAACAGTCGTTCTACAAATACCTGCACTCACACACGGAGAACTTACCAGTACAGAACTACGAAGACGTCAAGCCCGTCCTGCTTCTTGGGCTAGATAACTGTCATTTGGGTGTGCTCAGTAGGACAGTCACGGCCAGACACAACGAGCCAGCCGCCATCCTTACAAAGTTGGGCTGGGTTGTATCTGGACCTCATGGCCAAGAACCAACAGCCACTCCAACGGTGCTCCACTTGCGAAAGTCTATCACTTGAGGACAACTCAGCAATCTAGTTGAAGAATATTTTTTAATTGAGAACTTCGGAGTCAACTGTAAAGTCGAAAAAGGTTATGCGCGACAGTAAACGCCAGATGAAGCCACGCAAGAAGGGCCTCGGCACTTTCGTGTTACCTCGTGGTACCTCACGCACTTTCGTGTTGTCAATCCACATAAGCCGTCCATAAATTCCGTCACTGAGTTGTAGCAGTGGCTGGTGACATCCAAGAGATGTTCTCACAGGTGCGAATACGAGACATGGATCAGGATGCGCAGCGATTTCTATGGCGAGATGGAAATCCAAAAGAGCCGACACGTACCTACAAGATGGTTACAATGATATTTGGAGCAGTTTGTTCGCCGTGTTGTGGTGAGCACATTAAAAACACCAATGCCACGAGGTTCCAGTCAACGATTCCCAGCGGTGCACGAGCAGTTATGAAGAGCACCTATGTCGACGACCTGGTCATAAGCTTCAACAGCGTCGACGAAGCCATCGAAGTTACCAACGAAGCCATCAGAATCAACGCCGCTGCGGGATTCAAGCTCCGCAAATTTGTATCAAACAACAAGCAAGTCCAACGAACACTGAATGGTCAAAGATTCACTGCTAAGGACAAGATTGTGAAAATGGAACGTCAAGCAACAATGGAGAAGGTTTTGGGCATGTTTTTGGACACTACCAACGACGGTTTAGAATTTCATTTCAAGTTTCATAAGATAAGTCGCGATGTTCTCGAAGGTATACAATCTCCATCTAAGCGAGAGTTGTTGGGCATAGCGATGTCCATGTACGATCCATTTCGCCACTTAGCAAACCGAACGGTAGCTCTTAAATTGTTGATGCAATCCTTGTGGAAGCTACATATACAGTGGGACGAAACGATGCCGTATCAATTGGAAGAGTAGTGGTCCAAGTGGTGGAGAGGCATACATTCAGAAAACGTCTTTCGGTGCCACGCTGCTACTCCATAATGTTACCAGTCGGATGAGATACAGCTGCACATTTTCGTCGACGCCAGCTCTTCCGCTTATGCTGCGTATTTGCGCGTTAGAAAAGGAAACAAAATCGAGGTAAAGTTGATGTGCACTAAGTCAAGGTGTGCGCCGCTGAAGGTTATGACCATACCGCGTTTGGAGCTACAGGCCGCAGTGTTGGGCTGTCGTCTAAAAGAGTCGCTCGAACGGTGTCATGACTTTCAAGTGCAGAGCACTACATTTTGGAGTGATTCCAAAACAGTGAAACTTTGGATTCGCTCAAAAAATCGAAGCTAGAAACGTCGCATATCGTATATCTGAAATATTACGCGCTAAATCTCTATTCAATGGCGCTGGATCATAATTCGAGTGCGAAATAAAGTCAAGGTGGTTCACGGTACCAGAGTTTCTGTACAAAGATGCAACGTACTGGCCACAGGAGATAGCAGAGCTAACGTCCGACCATTGTGCTGTGGAAGAGTCTTCAAAACGAGTTACACTAATGACAAGTCAAGGCGAGTATCTTATAAATTTTATTAATTATTCGTCTTTTGTGAAAATCACCAGAATTGTTGCCCGGATTTTTCGATTTTGTAACAACGCCAAGCCTGGCACTCGTCATAGAGGGGAAGTCAACGCCACAGAACTGGCCAACGCCGAAAAAACCATTATTCGAAGAGCACAAGCCAAGGCATTTGCCGAAGAAATTAAAGCTAATAAGCAGAAAAAATGTCTGTCGAAGTCAAGTCCGATATACCAGTTGATGCCATTCCTAGATATCGATGGTCTGCTAAAAATCAACGGCAGAACCGACGCCGCTTACTGCCTGCCCATCACAGCTCGGTGCCCCGTTACTTTACATCAAAATCATCATATTACGCGACTTCTTATGAAGCAGTATCATTGTCAACTTCACCATCAAAACGATTGTCTTACAATCAACGAAATGAGACAAAAATTTTAAGTTCCGTGTGCGCATTCTCTCCTCAAGTCAACAAAAAAGGAGTGTCCGGTGTGTGCCTACAATATCGCCAGACCAGCTATTCCGCTCATGGGTCAACTGCCAGTAGACCGCCTTACGCCTTACGTCCATCCGTTTTCCTACACCGGAGTCGACTATTGTGGCCCGTTTTTTGTGGCAATCGGAAGGAGAAGAGAAAAACGATGGGTTGCTTTGTTTACCTGCTTGACGCCACGGGCAGTACATTTAGAGGTCGCTGAAGAGCTTTCAACAGACGCCTTTATCCTGTGCTTGAGGAATTTCGTTAACCGCCGAGGGGTGCCAGTAAGGATTCGTAGCGACAACGGGACCAATTTCGTTGGCGCTCAAAGAGAACTTAAGGCAGAAGAGCGCATTTTTGTTTTTAGTCGCCTAGAGGGTGAGATGGCACGTCGTAACATTGAGTAGATATACAACTGTCCGGCTAACCCGTCAGCAGGAGGTTGCTGGGAGCAGAAGGTTGCTCCAGTGCGTCAAAAGACTATTGCAGAAAGTATTGAAACAACAAGCACCACGCTTAGAAACATTTCGAAGCGCTCTTATAGAGGCGGAAAACATTATAAATAGCCGCCCTTAAACAGAGACAGCCATTAACCCCGAACCATTTCTTGCTGGGATGTCTCAACTCCACTCAAACGCCTGGCACAGATGACGATAGGGAATACCTCCGCAAAAAGTGTCGCATAGCTCAAAGTTTAAAAAATCTACTATGGAAGAGATGGACAAATGAATACCTACCTCAACTGAATTTTCCATGGCATGCTAGGGATGGCCAGCCCTCGATAGTCTCGTTTAATCAGGATATGAAAAATGAGTTTATTGTTCGAATTATAAGTTATTAAAATGCTTTATACTAATAATGACCGAATAAGAAAAGTTAATGTGTGAAGTTTTCCTTTTTATCAATTTATTTAGTTTGGAATATCATGAAATTTTGCAATAATTTCGAATATGATATAAATGGTAACATTTCTTTACTTGGACTTTAAACGTGCTATATTTTGATTGATATGGAAGAAATAGAAGAAAAAAAGTTTTTACGTAATTGAAGTTTGGCTATATCTTTATTTTTAGTAAGGGAATTTAATAAAATTACAACGCCATATATCGGAGGCCATCGTTGGCCACCCACCTCCACGACCATCAGACCGGTTTATTTTTCGTTTTGCTTTTCTCCTTTTTCGCTAACGGTAAAATCGCGGCACCATGGTGACGCTCGGTTTCCCCGCCTTCGTTTGTTGCCTTCTCTACTTCTTCCACTATTTCTGTCTCCTTCCTTTTCACTATACCGTAAAATGACGTCACTACGGTGGCGCGTGATTTTCCCGCCATTGCTTATTGCCTTCTCCACTTCTTCTACTATTCCTGTCTCCTTCTATTCTGGCATCCTTCCAACTAATCCCAAATCCCAGGGAATGTTGTCTAAAAAAGACATTTGTCTGGCTACAACCCGCCAGAAAGGTCGTATGGAAAACGTGCCGTGGCTATTTTTGTTTCTTATTATTGGCTTCGTGGGACATTTTCTAAAGCGAGAACTCGTCCAAACTCCGAAAAATAATTGTTTAGACATTTTGAGGAGAACTCGTCCAAACTCCGGAAGTAATTGGTTAGACATTTTGAGGAGAACTCGTCCAAACTCCTAAAATGACAGTCCAGTAAATCACGACTCCCGGTGGGAGTGGGTGTGATCTACCTTTTGGTTACAGATGCTCGAGAAGGATACTGGGCTAATAGTCCCCGACCGCCTAGAAGCCAAGGTTCTCTGTTGACTTACGTCGGCTAGAGTTGCCTTCCCCCCAATTTGGCTGACTTAGCAGGTATTTACAGCAAAGCCCCTGTGCTAGTTCAAACCTTACATAACTTAGCTTCGCGGAAAAGCTATGTAAGGCCGAACCCCGGGCAATCTACGTGTGTCCGAGGACAACCCCTCGGCTGGATTTTTTCTTGGAAAACATATGTATTTATATAAAAAAAATTTAAACGTGTTATTGAATGTATTGAGAAAACTTGTAAATAATTAGATTGAGAAAGCCGGTTAGTTTTAGGATGCTCTTCGTGACGGATGGAGATGTCACGGTCAGATGTCAGATGCGTGGAACCTACCAACTGGTTTGCCATTCAAGTCTTCTAAGTGATACAACGCATTGTCTATCTTCCGCAAAACACGACATTTTGCTTAAAGTTGCTTAAGGCGAAGTTTTTTCGGAACACTTCTTGACCCTCTCGGTAGTTTATTGCCCTTAAGCGCTTGTTGTACGTTTGCGCCGCTCTACCTTGTGTCTGTCCTAAATTTTTGCGCATGTGCTTGCAATATTTTATAGGCTGATGCATGCTGAATCATAATCTGTCCAAATAACGCAAAGTATGGTAAGCATTGAATTGACGTATGAAAGTCGCTTCTCAAAACTGACAGTTTTCTCTGTTTACGCGCTCCGTAGCATTAGCCTGCGGTGAGTATAACCCCGTTTTAATATGAACAATCCCGTAGTTTTTAAAAGACTGCTGCAATTCCTTCGAAACAAACTGCTTTCCATTATCACTATGGACGAATTGAGGAACTGCGAAACCTGGAAAAATTTCTGTAGAAAAAAAGCCAATACCATTCGACGACGTCACGTTTTGCATCGGTTTTAGAAAAACATTATTTGAGAAATGATCAAGCACTACGAAAAGAAACTGGTTTCCTCGTTTGGATCCTGGATATGTTCCTAGGAAGTCACAGTAAAGAAGTTCGAAAGGCCTCTCCGAAATGAAGACATTGCCTATAGGTGGTCTAGACACTTGATTTGTAGCTTTTACGGCTTTGCAAGTTTCACACTGTTTTACGTAGTTCCTTACATCTATCGCCATTTGCGGCCAGAAATATTTCTGTCGGATTCGCTCCAAAGTTTTCTGCCAACCTCCGTGATAACTGTCATTCGAGTCGTGCGAGCATTTGATTGCAGACTTCGTCAGCCGGTTCGGCAGCCACAAACGCCACAGCGATTCTTCTATTTCCACACCTCTCCAAAACATGACACTTTTGTAAACTTTGTTGACAGCTATGCGTAAATCGGGCAGCCTTTCCTTGTTGGTTTTAACCGTCTCGCGGAATTCTGAGTATTCTACGCCATCAAATTCCGGTGATGTTAGGTCAATTTTTCGTGGCGCCGTACGTCAAAGTCGTCGACACAAAAGCTATAGGATGTTAAGCTCCCTCGTCTTCTAGCTGGAATAGCACGCCTCCCACCTCTATTTTGGATGCATCACATTGGATAACGAACTCTTTTGTGAAATCGGGTTGCGCCGAACTTAACGATGCCTTCAACTTTTCGAATGCTTCGACGGCTTCTGGAGTTAACTTAAAAGGACCAGGTGATTTACAAAGACAGTCTGTCAATGGGCCTGCCAAATCAGGGAAGTTGGTAATGAAGGACCTATACCAGTTTGCCATCCCTACAAACCTACGAACCTGACGAGGAGATTTCGGAATCGGAAAATTCTTCACCGATTCAATCTTGCCAGGGTCTACTTTCATACATCCATTACCAATGAAATGTCCGAGATAACAAATTTCTTTCTGGCAGAATTTACTCTCTTCGACGTTGATTGTAAGTCCTGCATTCCGCAAACATTTTGCCACCTCCTTAAGCAATCCCAAGTGTTCCGAGAAATTCATCCAGATAGACGAATACGTTCTCTCGCAAGCGTGACGGGATAGCTTTATCCATCAGTCAACTCATCGTTTGAGGTCTCTTGCACAAGCCAAAGGGCATTACTTTAAAGTGATATAAGGGCTTTCCCGGAACTGTAAATGCTTTTTTCTCCTTTGATGATTCCGTTAATTTAATTTGGAAGAAGGCATCTTTCAAATCAATACCACTTATAAAGTACGCGTCCTTTAGTCTGCTTAGCAATCCGTTGATATGCGGCAGCGGATAGGAGTACTTTTTAGTTACCGCATTCACCTTCCTGGAATCTACTTGCAACCTGACCTTGCCTGGTTTCCGTACGAGGACCACGCGATTACACCACGGTGAGTTCGATTCTTCGATTACGCCCATCTTGAGAAGCCGGTCGATTTCGCTGAAAGCCTCCTGTAGTATGCACATACATAACTGATACACACACAATACACATTGCGCACAATATAACAAACATACACAATGCACATAGCACAGAATGAAACATACTGACACACACACACGTATAATGTACACTGCACGCGCGCAAGGCACCACACACAAAGTGTCACCTAAAACCAAATGTCTGGGCGCAGAACAGCGAGCTCATTACACAACAAGTACAAGTACTTTTGGTGATTGACCGCTTAGCAAAAATACTTAATATATTCTGGCATCAAATTCCTGTCATTGCATTTCGGCAATTTGAAGGTCAATAAATAAAACAAACACTACAAAAACACCAAGTGCATTTTACCCTAATCATATTTTATTTAGTACCGTGTTAAATCAATGCGTGAGAAAATATTTGTTAATTCGTGTTGATTTCCCATTGGTTAATTAAGAAATAGTAATAAGTTTCCTCTGTGAGGAAATTAGTACATAAGAACAACATTTTTGAAAATAAAATCAATGGTAATTTACAAACTTAACCGTTTGCACATTATTGTTCGCAAGAGCGGCCTGGTGGCCTACAATATATAGCGTGTCGCGCTTTGTACGATGAATGTTAGGAAAACAAATTTTGACCAACAACAAACATTACATGGCGATCCTGCCAAACTGGCGACCATCAACATTTTTCTTTCGACATTTAACAAAAAAAAATATTACATGGCGATCCTGCCAAACTCCTTTAAGAAAAGGAGTAGGACCATAATAAGTTAAAAAGAGAGAAGAATTCTGAAATGAAAATTTCGAAAATTTAGAACTAAAATTACTGCGGTAGTGCGCTAGTTGGAATGAAAATTATATAAAGATTCCGCAAAGGAAATAAGCATAACAGACGTTTAAAATTTCGTTAGAAACAGAGCGTTTTAACTAGAGATGAGAAAGCTAGTCAGTTGGTATAGCTTGCAGATGTGGATAGAAATTTCCCAATCATTGGACATAGGAAGATATCTGAATGGAAATTTATATACTTTGCTAAAGTAGTTAAAGCTGATTGTGTAGTAAGTTCACTAAACGAAATCATCATCCTTAAGCATAAACATTTGTATAAGTTGAAACAACTTAAAAAATGTGCGGCCCAAAAAGAACCAGCAGGGACCAACAGAAGTAATAAATAACAACATAAATGACAACGTAATAGCAAAAGAAGACCACAATATCACATATTTGATATACCTAATGTTAATTATTATAATAATATACGGTTTATATAGATTAAATATGTATTATAAAAACTATGTAAAAATGCAGATTTCTAAATCAGTAGCTAATATAACAGCTTAAAATAAATATTATTACATGCTTAAAATAAGTACATGGACAAATTAAACAACATTTCATCCAATTTAAAAAAGAATCCAACTAGGACATATTCAGATACATATATTGAACATACAAAAAGTAAAATACAAGAGATTTGGCAGACATTGTATTGCAAACTAAACAGCATCAAATTGACGAAATACATCCGCTATTTCAAAACATAACTCCAAAATTTATTCACTTCTAAAGAACAAAATGGCAAGCTTTGATATTTCAACTGCCTCAAAGATAATCCCCGAATTCGGAGGAGAACATTATCTTCTTACGAAATTTTTAGACACCATTGAGTTTTATGCAAATACACTCAATGATGCACAAAAGAATATGCTATTAAAATATATATTAGCAGGAAAAATTGCACAAAAAGTAAAAAATAGACTTTTAGCAGAAACAGAGCCAACCACTATTGATCAGCTCAAAGAAACTCTTGAAAAACTATATAAATTAAATAAAAATCCGCTGAAGCTACAAAACACGCTTAGTGTGATAAAGCAAAATAACATTCCATTGCAGAATTTTGCATCGAAAATTGAGAGCATAACAGCCTCACTTAATGAAATTCAAATATCGCAGCAAGGCTCAGAATCTAAATCGATAATTATCAAGCTCAATGACCAATTGGCATTAAACGCTTTTAAAAATGGTGTAAGTGAACCATTAAAATCAATTGTTTTCGCGGCTAGACCAAAGACTTTTTCTGAAGCACTGCAAACAGCTCAAGAAGCAGATGTACCGACTAACAACTCAAACATATATCGGACAAGAAATAACAATAATAATAGTTACAATAATAACTATAATAATAACACGCGTCAACCATTTAATACAAGAAATAATAATGGAAACAGAAGGTATGACGATCGCAATCGAGTTTCCAATAATACAAATAATAACAGAAATTATAATAACAGCAATAGGAATTATAACAATAACAATAGAAGTTATAATAACAGCAACAGAAATAGTAATAATAATAGTAGAAATTATTCTAATAACAACGGAGACAACCGACGTTCACAAAATTCTGATCAGAACAGAACAAATAATAATATTCAAAGAGAAAATTTTCAGGAAAACTAGGACGTCCCCGGATGAAAGAAGCTGGGGCCATCAATAAAACATTAAAAACCAATAGCATTTTTAATAGACACAGGTACAGACATTTCTATTTTAAAAAAATCATCAATCGACAACAGTATAATAACAAATTGTAAACAATATAACATAAATGGACTTAGTGAAAATCTATTAACAACAAATTCAAAAACTAAACTTTCACTTCAATCTGATGAACTTAATATTGAACATACATTTTATATTTTTGATAATATTAACATATCTACAGACGGAATTATAGGCAGAGATTTCTTGACTAAATATAATTGTAAAATAGATTACGAAACTTTCGTAATCACAATTATGTATGAAGAACAACAAATAATCTTGCCAATGTACATGAAACTTAGCACATTACCAAGTATTCATTTACCACCCCGAACAGGAATTATAAAAGAAGTAGACGTTGATTTAAATGAAGACAGTTTAGTATGCGCTAGTGAAATAACACCAGGCATATTTATAGCTAACACAATAATTCCAAAGAAAGGTCACAAACATATAAAGTTCATAAATACAAATGAGTGTGACATAACAATTAAAGATATTCCTTTACACATACAACCAATACAAAATTTTTCAATATTGAAATATGACACAAAATTTAATTAAAAAAAACGAATAGATTTTATTAAAAATACTATACATTTTGAAAACCAAGATCCAGAAGCAAAAGAATCCATAATAAATATTTGTATCAAATACAATGAAATATTTCATCTAAAAGGAGATATTTTAACAAAAAACAATTTTTATACACAGAATATTTCTGTACATGACAAAACTCCAGTCTATATAAAAAACTACAGATTACCAAATGCACATGTTGAAGAGATTAACCAACAAGTTGACAAATTAATTAAAGAGGACATTGTTGAACATTCAACCAGTCCATATAACTCACCATTATTAATTGTGCCAAAGAAAAGCACAAATGATGAAACTAAATGGAGATTAGTAGTTGACTACAGACAACTAAACAACAAAATTGTAAATGATAAATTCCCATTAACAAGACTAGAAGATGTGTTAGACAAATTAGGCAAAGCCAAATATTTTTCAACCTTGGACATGACCAGCTCATTCCATCAAATACCTTTAGATAAGCAATCCAGACCGCTTACAGCTTTTTCGACTAATAAAGGACATTATCAGTTCAAAAGGCTACCTTTTGGCTTAAAAATTGCGACTAATAGTTTTCAACGCATGATGACTATAGCTTTGAGTGGACTCCAAGAAGCTGCATTTTTATATGTAGACGACGTAATAATTTTTGGTTCAACTCTAAAAGAACACAATGAAAATTTAATAAATGTATTCGAAAGACTGAAACAATATGATTTAAAACTAAATCCAGACAAATGTAACTTCTTAAAAACAGAAGTAGTTTATTTAGGTCACCTTATAAAAGCAGAAGGTATCACGACTGATCCAAACAGTCGTTCCCATGACAGTCGGGTCTACGTTACCGGAACGACCCGGATTTATGTCCGGCCAAGGACTGTCACTTCAGCATAATTTGTGCTGCTACAACAACAACAACAACGACTGATCCAAATAAGTATGACACTATAACTAATTTCCCATGTCCTAAAGATGCAGACGAGGTACGCAGATTTGTAGCATTTTGCAACTACTATAGACGTTTTATAGAAAGACAAACTATTTATATGGTCAAAAGAATGTGAAATAGCTTTCAAAACTCTAAAGTCAAAACTAATGACACCACCTGTTTTGAAATATCCCGATTTCTCCAAACCTTTTATTTTGACTACTGATGCATCAAACTATGCCTTAGGAGCAGTTTTATCTCAAGGGACGCCTGGAGAAGACACTCCAATAGCATATGCGAGTAAATCTTTGAACAAACATGAAGTCAACAAACCAATAATAGAAAAGGAGTTATTAGCCATTCATTGGGGAATAAATTATTTCAGACCTTACCTATTCGGTAGAAAATTCATGGTATACACTGACCATAGACCATTAGTAAGTTTATTCACACATAAAAACCCGTCATCAAAGTTAACAAGAATACGAGTAGATCTTATGGATTATGATTTTGAAATGATTTTCAAACAAGAAAAGATGAATACAAATGCAGACGCACTATCTAGAATAAAAATTACATCAAAAGAACTAGGAAAAATGATATGCTTACAATTACAAGAGCGGTTAGTAAAAAATTAGAAAATGAAAAATTAAATGGCATAGAAAGCGGAAAGCTAAATGAAAAATTAAATGGCAAAGAAAGCAAAAAGCTAAATGAAGATATAAATAGCATAGCAAGAAAACCACTTGCAAAAAGAACTAGTGCTGCAACTCAAGAGAAGCTTGATTACCTTCACATTTGGGAAGCAACGTCATTATCTGACGTCACGCATATAAAGAAATTGCAATTTCAGTTCAAAAAGAATATTATGTATAATGAAAAAGCGAATATAGTAGCACAAAAGAAAAATATTGTTGTTGAATATAGCGATAAATCGTTATCAACTATGACGTTGATTCTGAGGAAGCTAGGATTATTCGTAGAACAACAGGAAATAGCTAAATTAGCAGTCTCTGCAGAAGACGAAATTTTCCAGTATATAAGCATGCAAGAATTTAAAGAAAAATGGAATAAGCTACAAAAAGAAATGAAAACTAATACAGCCATTATAGTATATACACCGCCAAAAGAAATAAAGAATATTAAAGAAATGAAGCGTCTAATAAGCAAATATCATGATGAGGAATTAGGAGGACATATAGGAATCTCCAGATGCATTAAAAAATTAAAACAAAGATATGTTTGGAAAAACATGAGTAACATGGTAAAGAATTATATTAATAACTGCAAATTATGCAATGAAATAAAAGTAACTAAATACACAAAAGAAAAAATGACCATGACAGACACTCCAACAACTTCATTTGAAACAATTACAGTTGACACAGTAGGCCCTTTACGTCCATCAAACGGATACAGATACATTCTGACTTTTCAATGTGAACTCACAAAGTATATAGCAGCATTTCCAATGCAAAGTAAAGATGCAGTTACTGTAGCAAGAACAATTGTTGAAGGATTCATATTAAAATATGGATGTTTTAAAACCATAAAAACTGACAAAGGTACAGAATTTACAAACGAATTACTTACCAACATATGTAAACTATTAAACATAGACAAAAAGGTTTCAGCTCCATTCCACCATGAGACATTAGGAGCATTAGAACGAAACCATAGAGTATTAAATGACTACCTACGAGCACTTCAAAAAGAAGACAATTGGGAATACTTATTACCCTATTACGTGTACTGCTACAACACAACGCCAAACTGTACGACAAATTATTCTCCACATGAGCTAGTGTTTGGAAAAATCAGCAGTCTACCCTGCGAAATACTTAAATCTAAAAACAAATTATACAATATTGATGATTATCTGACAGAGCTCAAACTGAAACTTATACATGCTCATAATATGGCTCATCAATCTCTAATACAAAATAAGATTGATAGAATTAAGAAACAAACAAACAATAATATAAGTAATTTCAAAAATAATGATTTAGTTTATATTAAAGTAGGAAATAAGAAAAAATTTGATAAAATTTTTAAAGGCCCTTACAAAGTCATTAGACAAGAAGGCGTCAATAGCTTTATACAGATAGAAAATAAATTAGTTAAAATACACAATAAGAATATAATTAAAGCTAGAAACATATAATTAATTGTAAACTATAATATATTAATATACATAAATTGTAACATAATATGCACATTTGCCTAACTTTTAAGAAACTACAGCAATTGTACATTTAACTAAAGGGGTAGGATGTAGTATGCACATTAGGGTGACAATTAAATGTATGGAGTATTTTTTTTTTCTTTATTGTTTTGGTCTCAGTGTTTTTTTGTGTGTAGTTTTATTTAAAAAAAATTCTAGTAAAATTTCAAGGTCGTAGGAAGAGGATTAGGGGGCGCGTCGGCCCCCCAAAGTTACACAAAATACGTTTTTTCACGCAAATTCTTACTTTGACTGCTTGTAACTTTCTCTGTGTTTTTTTTTTTAACATTACTGGCGAAAGATGTTCATTAATATGTCTACAATAACATCTGTCAATAACATTTTTGTCTAATGTTAATATTTAATGAAAAAAACTTAAATATAGGAGAAAAAGTACGCCTCAATGTCGATTTATTATACTTAAATAAAACTACTTATGTATATGATTTCTCTTTTTATTAATATTGTTTAAAGCACTTGAGACAATGTCTTTTTATTACAGTCCGGAAACCGATGGCGGTAATCCCTAACAATTTTTAAAACAAATTGTTTTTGGCGTTCATTTTTGGTAAATAGTTTATTGTACTCTTCCATCAATTTAACCCCCCTTTCGGCAGTGTCATTTGTAACATTTAATTTTTTCATCAGTTCAGCCGCTTTACAATAAGATTGGTCCTGCTCCCATTTGTCTGGGTTTAATTTAAAAAAATCAGTATTTATTTGAAATCTTTCAAATAATGCTTTTGTTTCGGCAGAGACGAACTGTTCAATTCCGTCATGGAATATTTCAACGATTTCTCTATCATTTATTGTAGCTCGCTTTGTGTTTTGCTCTTGTTCAAAATCATTTTCCAAAGCCGCCACCATTTTTTGTTTTGAAAAAAGGGATACGTTGCTGTCAAAAAATGCAAGACCAACCGCCTCAGGGCTTAAATACCACAAGTGGTTCCTGAACTTTTTAAGAGCAACATAAGATATAGCAGCATCAATTTTTTTGAAGTTTTCAAGTTTTTGTAAAAATAAAAAATCTTGATATGGCGCTTTAATGGCCAAAGGAGCAGAAAACCACGCTTCGGCATAGACTTCAGCAATAAAAACACAAATTTGACGAAGCCCATTTAATTCAGTTGCTGAAAGCTGGAACTCGTTACGGAATAAAAATATTTTTAGACAGTAAATCGCTTTTTCCATCCACCTTGCATGGTGAACAGCTCCTGGCGATCGAAACATTAGGCTGTTTGGATGTGTCTTTTCTGGTTTTTGACCCAGGAAGAGCAAAGTGAGTTCCAAGAATTCTTTATAGTCTTCAATGGGTTGTTTTTCTTCCAAGATATTATTTACTGCACCGATAATGCGAACAGCAGACTCTTTCATGTACGTCTTGACAGTTGGATCGTTGATGCCATACTCATAGTTTTTAGCATCAATCTTAGCCCAAGCATTTTTAAATTTCTCAAACATTTTAACGTTTGGACTTCCATAACAGCTTATTTTTTCTTCGAAAACGCATCTTAAAACAATCTCGTATATATGATGACGGCATGGTAACCATAAAAGTTGTCTTTGTAAATTATTTTCAATTAACGTACAGGTACCATTGAAACGCCCAGTATTGACCGCTGTTGTATCAAACACTAAAGCTTTGATGTGATTTTGCAGACCATATTCATAAATAGCATCGCATACAGCGGATGCCTGTTCTTTTCCAGTACCGGAATCAAGTGCAGGTATTTCAAGAAGCTGTTCAACTTTACCGCTCGATATTATTATAGGCATTTAATTTTAATTTATTTTTTAATGCTGAAATTCTTTCTTCACGGATTTGTTCCCTTTCCTGGTGTACAGACGTTCGGTTTAAAATATAATCTTCAACATTATTACCCAGAGCTTCAACGACTGCGCTTATTAGATGAACCGCATGTCTGTCACTGATTTTACAGACATCGAGTGCGGCCGCCAGTTTTGGTGTTAGTATTTTATTTGTTCCCCTACATTTTTTGGCTGGAGGTTGACTACAACGTGGGTCACATTCCATATCTGGAAAACTGTTATCATTCTCTGAAGATTCAGATGACAGCAACTCTGCAGTTTCATCTAATAAAAACGACTTAATTTAAAGAAAATAAAAAATAAACAATAACATACAACGAACCAATTAATGCAATTTCACGATTATTCCGCTCCACTTGTTGTAATAAATTGTTGTTGCGTTCTTCAAGTCGGCACTCTCGGCGTACTTCTTCGTAATCGATACCATACATAAAGCCTGGGCGCCCCGTTTTTCGTTGACTTATCAAGAAATCAATATCTTCTTGATTCGACATTATTTTTAATGCACTTGCATGCGCCACGTCAAAAAGCATATCCAATTTTTCTTTCCACGTGTTTACTTTGCTCTTATGGAAATTAGAAGTCTTCTTTGAATCTTTTTGAAAGCTTTGCCATTCTTTATACAATTTCTCTACATTTGTAATGCAGTGTTGTCTATCCTTGACCGGAATGCGGCCTTTTTCCCAGAACACGAATAGTTCTTTTACAACTAAATCTGAACTTTCCCGTAAATTTTTTTTTACTACACGTAAATTGAAAAACAAAACTTTCAACACTTCTATATTGGAGGGTAGTTTACTTCCCGTTAATGAGTTGGTACAATAACCAATTAAATATATGCGTTCACGTAAATTTCTAGCAGACATTTTCGACTTTTCACATTCAAATATTCACTTCGAATGATTTTTTTGCAAATTTAATGCTATTAAAAAATGTTTGCGGCTGCTGCATATAACTGTAAAATAAGAATCTATTTTCCGAGAAACATTGGTGCTGATTTTTTGTCGGTAGCTTACGCAAGCATTGAGAATAATATTGTTGAGGTTGTAACGGGAATATTCTCGGTCACAATTGTCAATATTATAGATCGCTTCAGCATACAGGCAAAAAAAATTTGAAGCAAACTTTTAAAGACAATTCTTACACTTGAAAACAAAAGTAAACAAAAAAAGTCTGAAGTTCGGACTAGCGAGGTCTTACTGTATATAATTGTTGAAGCTACTCTTACGTAAATCATAAGGAATTTTCTATATGAATCTTTAATTAAATAAATCTGAACAAAATCCAAAATTTGAATCATATAAGTAATTTTATTTAAGTATAATAAATCGACATTGAGGCGTACTTTTTCTCCTATATTTAAGTTTTTTTCATTAAATATTAACATTAGACAAAAATGTTATTGACAGATGTTATTGTAGACATATTAATGAACATCTTTCGCCAGTAATGTTTAAAAAAAAAAACACAGAGAAAGTTACAAGCAGTCAAAGTAAGAATTTGCGTGAAAAAACGTATTTTGTGTAACTTTGGGGGGCCGACGCGCCCCCTAATCCTCTTCCTACGACCTTGAAATTTTACTAGAATTTTTTTTAAATAAAACTACACACAAAAAAATACTGAGACCAAAGAAAATATCACTTTCGAAATTAACTGTCACCCTAATGCACATACATAACTGATACACACACAATACACATTGCGCACAATATAACAAACATACAGACATACAAACATACACAATGCACATAGCACAGAATGAAACATACTGACACACACACACGTATAATGTACACTGCACGCGCGCAAGGCACCACACACAAAGTGTCACCTAAAACCAAATGTCTGGGCGCAGAACAGCGAGCTCATTACACAACAAGTACAAGTACTTTTGGTGATTGACCGCTTAGCAAAAATACTTAATACATTCTGGCATCAAATTTCTGTCATTGCATTTCGGCAATTTGAAGGCCAATAAATAAAACAAACACTACAAAAACACCAAGTGCATTTTACCCTAATCATATTTTATTTAGTACCGTGTTAAATCAATGCGTGAGAAAATATTTGTTAATTCGTGTTGATTTCCCATTGGTTAATTAAGAATTAGTAATAAGTTTCCTCTGTGAGGAAATTAGTATATAAGAACAACATTTTTTAAAATAAAATCAATGGTAATTTACAAACATAACCGTTTGCACATTATTGTTCGCAAGAGCGGCCTGGTGGCCTACAATATAAAGCGAGTTGCGCTTATAATACAACACAAATAATCCTCCTAACCAATATTACACTCCGATTGTCTCGGTGGTGAAATAGGAAACTGCTTGCTTTTGATTGGAACTGTATCACCCGAGTCTATGTGGTGCGTTACGAAATTTGTCTGCCCTAATCCTAGCTTTTCGAATGAGGGAAACTCCTGAACTACCTCTTGCAATGCTATCTTCTGATCAGGTGTTAGCTGGTTGAAATTAGGCTCATATTCGTTTTGAAAATCTTAAGAAGAGACACACGGAATTATATCAGGTGCTAACGCAAATGCCTTCCAGAAGTCAACCCCAAGGTATGCTTCTAGAACTAGCGAAGGGACTAAATAGAATCGAATAGTTCGTGTGAGATTCTTGAAAGTAACAGCCAGAGATATTGAACCGAGTATTTTCTGCTTATTACCGCTGGCAGTATAAACAAACGCGTGTAAGGGGCGATAATTCAAGTTATTTTCGCTTAGAAATTCCTCACACCCCTTCCCCAAAATAGAAACGGTAGCGCCGGAATCCAAAAGACCTACAACGAAACTATCCTTAGCTTTTACTATCACCAGTGGGCGTTCATCTTGGGTAAGCAGAACTCTGGTACTTTGCAACATTTTGCGCATTTTTGCACGATTACAATATCTTCTCCTGCATATCCATAATTTGGACAACACTTCGCTCGTTACACGGGGCTAGGGTACCGAACGAGAATCCCCGACTGTTTTCTCGCTCGGGTTCCGGTTTCCCAGTTTACGATGTCCACGTGGACACTTCGGCGTGACCACTCCTTTCAGTCCACACTTGAAGCAAAAGGTAGCTTTCACCGGCTCTTCGCAATAGATGTAGGAATGGCCCATTTGATCGCAGTTCCAACACTGAATGCCAGAATAGTCTGGCTTCCGCATCCTTTGATAATCCATTGCCGGCACCTGTGGATCACCCTCGCCATTGGTATCTCCGTCACATTCATTCGTGGGGGTCATAAATGTCTCGTTGACCTGTCTCGAAGGGTAGTGCGGAACTAGACTTCGACTCTGCTTCAGCACCTGTTCAGCCCTTCTGGCAATATCACGCAGGTCGTGTAAAGACTTCGCTTCTGCGTTAAACAGCATCAACATCAGACTACTAGTTGCATTCCTTTTTAGTATCGCAATCAATAAATTCTCTGCCATCGGTTCCCTTAGTCGTGCGTTCATGGCTAAAATGTCCTTATGGAAGGAATCATAAGATTCAATGTCTTTCTGTCGCCGCATCGATATTTCCATCATTATTTCGTGGTCGCCCTTTAGAGTACCGAATTCCCGTTTGATTGAGTAGCATAGGAAAGGATAAGTCGCATTGGGATTCTGGTGTGTGAATAGCCAGTACCATTCCTCCGCGCGTTCTGACAAGAATAGGTGGAAGCTTGCCATCAATCGCTCATATGTGCGTCCGTTCGCACAGAGTGTCTAACTTGAACAGAAAGTCGGACACGCTACCCGTGCCGTTGTACGACACCTTCCAATCCTGCAGCTTAATGGATACGCTAGCGGTGGATAGTGGTACTCTATAAAGAAAAACTTGAGGTTGGCTACGACCTAGAAGAGTGAAATACCTTGGGGGTCTGGCCGCTGCTTGCGAAGTGGCTACTGCCGCACTCAAGGCGTCAATATTTTCCTTCATTGTCCTTCACTCAGTCCTCATTTCTTCCTGAGAAGTGCGGAAGGGTTGCTGAAGCACGTCCGCCCAGGATTCTACCGTTGGTCCTTAATTTTTGCGCCGCCTATCAGTCCCGCTTATTTATTTATTTCATAAGTCAATGAACAAAGTTCTTACTGACTACTTAGAGCTACAACTTAACGATAACAGAAAATAAATTAACAATAACAAATTTCACAAGGCAGAATATAATAATGAGAGAAACTTAACTTTACATAAATAAAAATCGAGGAAGACAGAATTCGAGATCTCGTTGAATTCGCAAAGTGCACGCGACAAAGGGGCATTTCTTGCATAATTGGTTTTGAGTTTATCCGGATAGAATGGATTGAAATTACGTAAAGTCCTAAATGGCACAAGGAAATTAATACTTTGGAGCAAAGACGGACAATCAACAGTGCCATTAATTATACCATACACAAAAGAAAGTGAAAGAACTATCCTTCTCTTCTCGAGCGATTTAAGGCTTTTAAGAAGCAAACGCGAATTGTAAGAAGGTAAGGGATCCGAAAATGTCAAAGAACGTAGAGCAAATTTTAAAAAACCGTTTGCACACGTTCAATTCTATCTATCAAAAACTGTGAATAAGGTCTCCAAATAAACGCTGCATATTCCAGTCGAGATCTAACATAAGACGAAAAAAGTAGTTTTAGAGTATATGGGTCAGTAAAATTTGTACTGTGCCGGCGTACAAAGCCTAAAACTGAGTAAGCATTAGATATAATAAAATTGATGTGATTATTAAAAGAGAAGTTGAAATCAAATATAACTCCAAGATATTTAATTTCATCAACAGTCTTGAGAATTGTATTCGAAATAGAGTAAGATGTGTGCCTGATGTATCGAGCTTTAGCAAGAGTCATATGAAAACATTTTTTTAATATTAAGAGAGAGATGTGACTGTTGACACCAAAGAGACAAATTATCCAAATCCGCTTGGAGGTTTGTCACATCGGTTGCACTGTTTACTACTGAAAATATTTTCAAGTCATCTGCATATAACAGATATCTGCTAAATGAGAAATACTCGCCAATATCATTGATGAATAAAACGAAGAGCAACGGCCCTAAAATACTTCCTTGTGGTACACCTGACGTGGCAATGAAAGGTTCAGAGGAAACACCATCGACTGTTACGACACAACGTCTATTGCTTAGGTACGATTTCAACCAGCACAGGAACACAGAATGAAAACCTAAGCTAGCAAGTTTAAACAATAAAGTATTGTGTGGAACTTTATCGAATGCTTTTGAAAGATCAGTATAAATGCAATCGGCTTGGGATCCTAGTGCAAAATAATGTATGCAATATTCACTGAACTTTGCCAGATTAGTAACCGTGGAACGACCAGGAACAAAACCATGCTGTTTAGGTGAAATTAAACTCTTAGTCGCAAAATACATCTTCTTTTTTACTATACTCTCAAATAGCTTGGAGACAGATGAAAGCTTAGAAATAGGACGATAGTTACAGACATCATTCTTTTTGCCAGCTTTAAAAGTTGGGGTAATGGTTGTCAATTTCCAATCGTCTAGAAAAGTACCTGTACATAGAGATTTATTAAATAACAGCTAATAACCGCTGGACAGTTTTTCAAAAAAAGAATTGAGAAACCATCAATATCAGTTTGACTCGAAGGCTTAAGACTTAAAATTCCTTCTGATACATCGTCCAAAGTGAGATTCAAATTACCAAAGTTAACTGAAGAGGGAAAATTTAATGAACTATTGTTGTTGGGCTCAACAGAAAGAAATTTTTCCAAACAGTTGAAGCGTTTTTTATAGTATTGATGTTTTGAAAAATAACATTGATCATTAGTTTTCTTAAACTTATTATAAAATTTATTTCTTTTATTTTTTAGCGATTTCAATTCCCTTGTGTACCAAGGAAGCTTATACTGCTTATTTTTAAATACTGGGATATTATTATGAAAAACTTCCAGAACCTGACATTTAAAAATGGAATAACAATCCGCAACATTTCCATTCAAAAATAAATCTTCCCAATTAAAATCGAGTCATTAATTTTTAAAAAATCACAAGCTGAAAAATTGAAAGAAAACCTCTCCTTAAGCTTAGAAGTTGTGAATTCATAAAACTCAACTTCAACGCTTAAAGGGACATGGTGCTTGTCTGGAGTTGAAATCGGCAAAATACATTGGGAAATAGTTACACTGATATTGTCACTAACAAATACAAGATCTAGAAATCTTGTTATGGACTAAGGAAACAATATTATCTGTATGCGCTTTATAAAGTTCAAAATTACTGCAAGGTGGAATATTAGGAATAAAGAAATAAAGGAAATAAAGGAAATTAGGAATAAAGAATTAAGTCCATTTGAACCTCGAACGCAAACGCACAATTGATCCAAAGTGGGGTCATCGTTCTGAAGCGTAGTTAGAAATGCTTGAAGATTACGACGAACGGAAATTAGTACACCTCCACCTAAAGAACAGCTGGTTCTTTCAGCGTCACGATCCTTTCGAAATACGACGAACAATTTGGAGTTGGAAAATTCTTCATCATAGAAATTAGCATTCAGCCATGTTTCAACAAAAATAAAAACGTCGAAGTCCAAATGCGCACATGAACTGTATATGGTGTTCGATTTAGTACGAATACCACCCATATTCTGAAAATAAATTTTCAAACCTCTGAAAGATCCATTAGCACTTTCGGGCGAGGCTAAGCAATCTTGTTGTTTTGAAATTCTTTATGAAAAAAATTAAAAGGCCGAAATTTTCGATAGTAGGCCACAACAAAAGGATTCAGCACCATATCAAACAGAGTTTCTGCCACTCCAAGTTTGAAATTTACTTTCTTCATTGATTCTATATCCGCATCTTTTTTTACGAGCTTAAAGGAGCACGTTTGATCCTGGAATTCTTGGTCACATATGAAATAATTTGATCTTCAGTCACCGTATTTTTAAAAGAAGACAGATGAATCCATTTCTTTGTCGGCACAACTTCTAAATCAGTGCTTTCACTAAGGCCAATTTCTACATCACTTGACCTTTTCTCTTTTTTACGCCTAGTACTTCGAACACCGTCCCACTGTATTTCGGGCACCTTGCTAGCAGCAGGAGAAAATGAGGAGAGGGCAGAAATTTTCAGCGGCGCATGAGAAGTTATATTAGCATTAGAGGCCGGAGCAGAGCGCAAATCAGTACGTGCAGTTGTATTCGCAGCAGCAGCAGCAGCAGCAGCATAAGAAAGAGTGATATTAGCAGATGTAGAGCGGGTTTGAGAATTAATTCCAGCGACAGCAGGCGAAACAGTTGAAGCGGAGGTTATGGTAGAGATGACGGATGGTACGATATTATTATTAGCAGAGCAACAGGCATTATTACGCAGCCATTTGACTTCATTAGATAGAATGCCAATTGCCGAAATCACCTCATCATGTCGAATTTTACTTTGCAGAGAGTGAAGTTCAGTTTGTAGATGCTCAGTCTTTTAAATTAGCAATTTTTTATCCTCTTGAAGGGCAGTGACTATAGCAATCACACGCACGTTCTCAGCACGAAGAGCAAAAAGCGCATTTAGTAAAGATTGCATGCTCACTTGTTGCGATTTATCGACGTTTGTTATGCATTGATCACTAGCAGTTTCTTTAGGCTTGCTAACTTTCTCAGAATGCTGAGTAACATTACCTAAATTTGGCAGTTGTTTAGGCAGTTGTTTATGCAGTTGTTGTTGTCCGAGGCCGTTATTGAGACTCTTATATGACGAAATAGTAGCACGTTCAGCAATCAAACATTCAACGGGGTTAGAGAGCGGCGGGGGAGTACGAATAGAACCGCGCCGAGCAGCAGCACACGATTTGCAAAAAAAAGGTTTATCGGAGTTAAGCAAAAACTCAACATCAGCCGGCAAAATATTAACACACTCAATATGAAAGAGTTCATTACACTTTGCACATTGTACTTTTGTTTGTGTGCGTTCAACTCTATGGCCGCAGGTGCAAGGCATGTTTAATTAAAAATTATAAAATGCACATAAAGAGTCACTGTCTCACAATTAGTAATTGATGTGCATAAATAATAAACAAATATAGCACGAAAGTTAAAATAGAGAGCTACCAAAAACACGTCCGAACACAATGAGCGCCGCTGCCTTATGACCCTATTGTTGTTCTCTGGCAACGCTCTTGTCTCCTCCGGTGGTCTTCCTATCAATGCCGTCATGGATTCGCTGGAGATGTTATGCCCGGATGTCTCGAGTGGTGTCGCCTCCCAGAAGTTGGAGCTCCGCCGGCTATCTACCTTCAGGCCTAGATCGGGGTTATTCGTAGTCGAAGGTTGCAAGCCTTCTCCTCCCGCATCAGTTATGGGAGAGTGCATCACCAGTGGACGATTAGTTGCCATGGCTGGGGTATCCTTCCGGGGCCTCTTGATTTAGCACCCTTTCCTTTTGCTAAATTTCGCGTGCTCACTTGACTCATCCGGTCTTCCTGCTGTTCCGTGAACTGAATGTCAAAATCCACAAAGTCCGAAACTAAAGTCATATTTAGAAAAAAAATGTATAGCCGCGTCCGGTTCAAGATTGTTAAAGAAAGTCCAGGAAATGTGGTGTGCCTTCGCCGGACTCAGTTACGCAACAGAGTATCCGAGAAAAAAAAAATTCACTATGTGTACTATTACCCCTCCTAGCTACCGATTTATCGCGTAAACTGGATAAGGCAAGATCCAAAAGTCGCAACCGCGTACCGGAATGAGTAATATGAAAAAAACTCTTCAACCGACAAAAAAACAGTTAGCGTATTGAATATAAATAACGCAGTTAAAACTCTCAAAACAGCTTATTTTCTGTGTATTATAAAGCTGGTTAGTTAGATTTACGTGGAAAAAATTCGAAAGTGGTAATTTTGAAAATATCGTTCTATATATGTATTTTAATGCCTAACGGAAACGCTGACCTCCCCTCATTAGCAAGACATAAGTTCGAATAAAAACAAAACAAAACACATATTCACTTTCAGTCCTGGTGCACCCGACCGCAATGCAGCAAGGGGCAGAAAATACATGCCCCCTGATTCTTGAAGGGTGTGGTAGTGCTACGACAATGTTGCTGATCTATTTTCCGGACCCAGTACATCTCGCCGCAATACAGGAAGGGCAGTAGCGACATGCCCCCTGAGACTTGCGAAGTGACTGAGACCCCAATAGTCGGCTGAGAATTCGGCTCCCAGCCCACTCTACCGCAGTACGCGAGTTGACTGGTCCGCTGCGCGCAGACTTATGAAGCGAGACTGGGGCCGTACAAAAAAAAGGGCGGCATCTACGGCCTGCCCCCGCGAGATAATGAAGCCTCTCATGCCATTCCCGCCCGGTCAGGCTGGCCGAAATGTCGGGCCACCCCGTTCGGCGCCCCGAAGGCTGGCATGACATTTCGGTTGCTCGGTGGCTAGTCATTGTCGGCTGGGGCGGATTCTTGCCCACACTTCTGTCCTCTGCGCCATAAACAAAGAAACTGTCATGCTTTACATTCAAAATTCATTTCCGGCACGGCCGGAATTCATAATAGTAATGACCGCAAAAGGGAGGAAACAAAATTATTCAAATAAAACGACTGCAAATGGAAAAAAAAGAAACAAAAAAATGCCACAAAAAAATCGTTGAATTTAAATTCCGACCCAAGGATACATCGCAATGGAATGAAATCATAACAAAACAAAAAACAAATGCTGGTGATGTAATGCCTGTCCACCCTCATCCATGGCTGCTGTCGCACCCTTATACCAGCAGCCCCTATACAAACTCCTGCGTGCCTCCTAAACCATTGGACAAATCAGCATTCCCATTTTCTTAGAACGTTTTTATTCACAAATCATATTAATACTAAAATATTAATACAGTAATTAAGTACTGCCATGCAAAAGAGCGCAAATTTGGTGTCGGATTTGTAGTGGGAGAGACACTTCGCCGTAAAGTACTGTCGTTCACTCCGGTAGACGACCGTCTCGCCACAATCCGCATAATGGCGAGATTCTTCAACATCTCCCTGATTTGCGCCCATGCCCCAACGGAAGAGAAGGACGATGGGACCAAAGATTGCTTCTACGAACTCCTGGAGCGCACGTTCGAAAGCTGCCCCCAACACGATATAAAAATCGTGCTAGGCGATTTTAATGCCAAGGTGGGCAAGAAGGGCATCTTTGGATCCACAGTCGGAAAATTCAGTATCCACGAGGAAACGTCTGATAACGGATTGAGACTGATCGACTTCGCCGGGGCCCAAAACATGGTAGTCTGTAGTACCAGGTACCAGCATAGGAGCATACATCAGTCTACGTGGCTGTCTCCAGATGGTAAGACACGAAACCAAATCGACCATGTTGTGATAGACGGAAGGCACGCTCCCAGTGTCCTAGATGTGCGCACGATCCGAGGAGCCAACATCGACTCGGACCATTATCTTGTCGCAGCCAAGATACGCACGCGCCTCTGAGCGTCAAAAAGCGTGCGGAAAGGCACACAAAGGAAGCTCGACGTCGGAAAGTTGCAATCACAGCAGACAGCCACGCACTTCGCTACTCGACTCGCACCCCTGCTCTCTGAGAGCTCTAATCAACACAGCGATATTTCAGAGCAATGGAACCACATCTCTATCTATTGGTTTTCAGCGAGCCCGGAAAAATGACTGGCACGATGAGGAATGTCGCGTTGCCACGGAACGGAAAGATGCTGCCTACAGGGCCACGTTACGATCGGGCGCAACGCGAGCCTTGCGGGTGAGATATCGTGAGTTGAAGAAAGAAGCGAGACGCATTTTTCGAGAGCAGAAGAGAAAGGCCGAAATGCGTGAGTGCGAAGAGCTTGAATGCTGGCCGACGAATGAAGTACGACGGCTAACAGAAGGTTTTAATACCGTGCCGAATTCCTGTAAGAACGACAACAAAGACCTGGTAACTGACGTTCAGAATATACTTAGTTTATGGAGGGAGCACTTCTCCACACTACTTAGTGGTAGTGACAGAGACCACCTTGGAGAAGATGATGATCCCGAAACCCCAATCAATGACGACGGATTTCATGTTCCGTTACCCGACTGCGATGAAATCCGTATAGCAATAGCACGGCTAAAGAACAACAAAGCGCCCGGAGTTGACGGGCTGCCAGCTGAGTTATTCAAATACGGTGGAGAAGAGTTGGTAAAGCGCATGCACAAGCTAATCTGTAGAGTATGGTCGTACGAATGGATGCCTACTGATTGGAATCTAATTGTACTTCGCCCAATCCAGAAGAAGGGTGATACTGCAATTCGCGCCAACTACCGTAGTATAAGCCTTCTTAACATTGTATATAAGGTTCTTTCGAGCGTATTGTGTGAGAGACTAAAGCCCACCGTCAATGAAATGATTGGACCTTATCAGTGTGGCTTTAGACCTGGTAAATCTACCACCGACCAGATATTCACAGTGCACCAGATCTCGGAAAAGACCCAAGAAAGAAGAATCGACACGCACTACCTTTTTGTCGACTTCAAAGCCGCTTTCGACAGCACAAAATGAAGTTGCCTTTATGCCGCAATGTCTGAATTTGGTATCCCCGCAAAACTTATACGGCTATGTAAAATGACGTTGAGCAACACCACCAGCTCCGTCAGGACTTGGAAGGACCTCTCCGAGCCGTTTGATACAAAACGAGGTTTCAGACAGGGTGACTCTTTGTCGTGTGACTTGTTTAACCTTATGCTGGAGAAGATAATTCGAGCCGCAGAACTAAATCGGTCAGGCACTATCTTTTATAAGAGTGTGCAGCTGCTGGCGTACGCCAATGACATTGACATCATCGGCCTTAACAACCGCGCAGTTAGTTCTGCCTTCTCCAAACTGGATAGAGAAGCAAAGCGAATGGCTCTGGAGATGAACGAGGGCAAGACGAAGTATCATCAAATAAACAGTCGGCACATTTACGACTGGGATCAAACATCACTGTTGACAGTTATATCTTTCAAAAAGTAGAAGACTTCGTTTACTAAGGAACCAGCATTAACATCAATAATAATGTCAGCCTCGAAATCCAAAGGAGGATCACTCTTGCCAACAAGTGCTACTTCGGACTGAGTAGGCAACTGCGCAGTAAAGTCCTTTCTCGACGGACAAATATCACACTCTATAAGTCTCTCATTATGCCCGTCCTAATGAATGGCGCAGAAGCATGGACGAAGAAGATATCTGATGAGAAGGATCTGGGAGTGTTCGAGAGAAAGATTCTCCGAAAGATTTATGGGCCTTTACGCCTTTGCGATGGCGAATACCGTAGAAGATGGAACGATGAGCTGTACGAGCTTTATAACGACATAGATATAGTGCAGCGAATTAAGATCCAGCGGCTTCGCTGGCTTAGTCATGTCGTTCGAATGGATGAAAGCGCCCCAGCTCTGAAAGTATTCGACGCGGTACCCGCCGGTGGTAGCAGAGGAAAAGGGAGGCCTTCTCTGCATTGGAAAGACCAGGCGGTAAAGGACTTGGGTACGCTTGGTATTTCCAACTGGCGCCAGTTAGCGAAAGAAAGAAATAACTGGCGTGCTGTGCTAAACTCGGCCAAAATCGCATAGGCGGTTATCGAGCCAATGAAAGAAGAAGAAGAATTAAGTACTTCTTAAATCTATATAATCTTAATACATAGGTATATAAGTTAACACATGACTCCCACGCCATGACTTCCACTCTAAACATCATATCAATACGCTAAATCTATTCCCAGGGTAACTTGCAACATCAGCAGTTTCGGATGAGTCCCATCAACTCTAACGTCAGTATGCTCCCATGCCAGCTGTCAGCGGTTGCACTCAGGTGCTAGCGGCCAATAGACTAAACAAAGTCAACAACAAAAGGAACCACAACATATAAACAGCTGCGGTTCCAGTTCCCTACATATTTATGTAATTCATAGATTAAAGTTTATGAACTGACACATATGTAGCTGTTAGTTGAATTTTATGCAAGTGACAAAATTATATTTTCAATAAAGATCAGTAAGATTCTGGCAGCCAACAAGCTCGGTGTTTATTAATTTTGGACCGGATTAACTTTCGTTCTAATCGCAAATATAGATACTTTGATAATCATACTTTGAACATAAAAGCAACCGGGCCATAAGGAAGGTGAAAAGGACTTACTCAACTGGCGCCCAACTGACTTCAAGGACACCACACCAGGGATGTGGAACCTCATTGGATATATGTAAGAGTATTTAATTACAAAAAAATTAGTCTTAGCAACTTGTGTCAACATATGTAAGGAAAAGGTGCATAAACCACAGAGTTCGTAGTGAATAATAGATTTTAATAGTTGGAAAGAGTGCTTAGGAGTGTGAAATATGTGCATAAAAGTATAAATAATATATAAAATTTGTTAGGGCTATGAACCTCTGTTTCACAGAAGGGTGACTGGTGGTATGGGGATGACGGCAGGTGGCTGGTGACGACGCTGGAACGGTGATAGCTGCACAACACAATGGCTGCGGTGCTGTTGTATGGCTGGCGATCGATGATGGTGAAGCGGAACGATGGCTGCGCCGTTGAAGGCAATAGAACAACCGACACCTTTTTCGCGACAACTGTTTTTCCCGTGGAAATAAATAACACCACGCACGTTTAAAAGAAATTCAGCTTTATTAAAATAGTTCCCAAATGTTGTAAAACCGTAGCGCACAATTTACAAAGTTCATTTTACAAAGCGGCGCGAGTTGAGGAAAAATGTATATATATTTATATGTGAGCGAGAAAGCAAAAAAAAGCGGTAGAGTTAATCGTTGCAAAAACTTCTAAAAAACTTCTGACGACTGAATGTAAATATGTGCTGCTGACGTCTGTCAACCTGCAGAATGGGTGATGCCAATAGTTTACAAATTCGATAGCTGTTATACAATAGAACTATTTGCGCAAACTTACATTAGGATGAATACAATTCAATCATTTGGAATACAATTCAAATAATACCGAACATAAGCATAAGGTTCGGTCATAACTAGTTAAATTTATGAATAATTCAATAAAGGATGTAATATGGCAAAGGCGAGATACGTATTATCTGCCATATAAAAGATTAAACAGTTTAATCGGTGACAGGCGCTTAAACATCGTCGCGGCCCTAGGCGCGCTAAGCGGCTAGTGTCTCTAGCAGTTCCTGGAGGGCTCGCATAGCCTCGTGAACTAATAGTTGCGTGACTTTTCCCCGATACGCTGCGGTACGCAGTCCCTGCGCGGTGCATTTGACCGAGCGCTTTTCCATGCGGGTCGGACGATGACGATGAGACGACTGGTTGCTGGCATGACGAGGCAAGGCATGCCTTGGCGGCGTTTTTGGTTTTCGCGACACCTGCTTTGGAGCTGGCGGCGATGGTTTGCGGTGTAGTAGCGAATGGTGGCGTAGTCACAGAATCGGCATCTGGCCACCGAGGTGCATTCGCTCGTAGAATGCGACAATGCAAGGCAATTCGTGCAATAATGGTGAGCGCGAGCAAGCAAGAATCGCTGTTGCGGTTGCATCTTCTTGAAAATTGGGCACAGACGAAGAGCGTAGCGTGGTGGCGAGCACATAGGCGGCATGTTTGGTAGTCTCCCTGGCGTGGTGTATCCTCTGCTGCCGCTCCGGTGGTGGACTTCCGCACAACGCTAGAACGTAGAGACGGTCGCGGTGCTGGCTGTGGTGCATCATCGATCTCCATCTGTAAAGATGCATATTCACAAGGGATTAGTAAGAAGCATGGGATTATACATATTGAAGAGTGCATTTGCTGTGGGATCTTCGTGATTTGGGATTTTTTTTTTGTTGTGAGAACAAACGTTCTGAAGATAGGGAACGTAAAACAAAGCGGGCGAGTTACGCCCGGTTCCAACTGATATTTCCTCAGTTTCTTTGAGAGGGCTTTGTAATTCTGATGAAGGTAGGAAACATAACTTTACAATTGGTCGAGTGAGAGTGCAGGATTGAGTGCGCACGTCGACCACACGAATATGACCATCTGGGCCAGTATGCGCCTTCTCAATACGACCTAGGCGCCATTCAATCGGTGGAAGCGTGTCATCATTGATAAGAACGCACTCTCCGACTTTGGGTTCAGTTTTAGTATCCTTCCATCTATATCGCTTATGGTCTTTGAGGTAATCCTCTTTCCAGCGACGGCTGAACTGATGGTTAGAACCTTAACCTTCTCCAATCGGTTTACGAGAGACAGATTTTCGTGGTTTACTTCGGGAAATGATAGCAGCGGCGCCCCCCTGAAAAAGTGTCCAGGAGTGAGGGCCGTAAAATCAGTGGGATCTTGGGAGAGTGGCGAGATGGGCCGATGGGATTTAACACGGCTTCGATCCTTATAAGTAGAGTGGCGAATTCTTCAAAGGTGAATTTATGAGATCCTGCAGTTTTCTTGATATGCATTTTGAATCTTTTCACTGCGGATTCCCACAAACCACCCATGTTAGGGGCACTTGGAGGAATAAACTTCCAATCGATGCCTTGTGGGGAGAATTTAGTGATTTCATCGTGCGACACTTGGTGGAGAAATTGAGAAAATTCGCGTTCAGTGGCTCGTTTGGCTCCAATAAAGGTTCTGCCATTATCGCTCATCATTCGGGAAGGATATCCACGGCATCCTATAAAGCGGGAAAATGCGGCGAGAAACGCATCTGTTGTGAGATCGGAGCACAGCTCAAGGTGAACGGCCTTTGTAGAGAAACATACAAAGACAGCCACATAGCCCTTCACCAGGGTGTGCGACCTTAGCAACAAGGCCTTTATTTGAAAAGGCCCAGCAAAATCGACACCGGTGGTGGTAAAGGGCGAAGCGTATGTGCACCGCTCTGGGGGCAAGGCTGCCATTATTTGCGAACGCATTTGTTGCTTATGGACGGTGCAAGGTTTACATTGAAAAATGCACTTTTTGATGAGCGGTTTGAGCCTGGGGATATAAAATTCCTGCCTTATAACTTGCTGCATGAGACGCGTCTCCGCATGCAGCAGTAATTCGTGTATAAAGCGAATGTATAGGACAGCGAATCGAGACTTCTCAGGAATTATGATTGGGTGTCGCTCATTGTAACTAAACGTGGAATGAGCTAGTCTGCCGTTGACACGGAGTAAATCAGTCTTATCAAGAAACGGGTTTAGCGTGAGTAATGAACTTCGTTTACCGATAGGGACCGAGTTGGACAACTTAGTCCTCTCAAGAGGAAAATATCGAGCTTGAGTCAAGGCTATGAGACGCTGCTTTGTGGCATTGAAATCATCGTGAGTTAGAGAATCGTCTTGTGCAACTGATGTGCCCTTGATTCGATTTTTCAGATTGCTAAGAAATCTAAAAACATATGTCATAACCTTTAGGGCCCGCGAGTATGAGGAAAACCGATCGAGAATATCGAGACTTTCTTCGGCTACATGAAAAGCATCGACACGGCGCACTTCTGATGGGCTGATGTCTCGGTGAGATGACTTTGGCCAAGCTTCCGGAGGGCTGACTAGCCATTCCGGGCCATTCCACCAAAGAGACGACGCCGCCAAGTCGAGAGGCTTGCAGCCTCTAGTGCCCATGTCAGCGGGATTGTCTTTGCTGCGAACATGTCGCCTAGTAGCATTTCCGACCAGATCAATAATCTGCCCGGTTCGATTAGAAACAAATGTTTTCCACATGTGAGGAGGCTTTTCTAGCCATGCTAAAACGATCTCGAAATCTGACCATAACATCAGTTTCCGCTTAGAGAGATCGACTGCGACTAGTTTGGCTAGGAGAAGGGCGCCACACAGCTCAAACCGGGGTAAGCTTGTTGTTCGAAGCGGCGCAACTTTACTTTTGGCGACTAGAAGGTGGGAAGAGATAGTGGTGCCCTTCGTGGTCCGAAGGTAGATGGTGGCACAGTACGCCTTTTCGGAGGCATCGCAGAAGCCATGCAGTTCGACCTGTTGGTCGGGGATATAACTCACCCATCGAGGGATTTGAATGCTTGATATAGCTTCGAGATTATTCGCAAATTGCGCCCATTTTACTAGACGGAGGGGTTTGACCTGATCATCCCAATCAGTGCCGTCAAGCCAGAGCTCTTGTAATAGGACTTTGGCTTGAATCATTATCGGCGTTAGCCATCCTTCGCGATCAAAAAGTTTCGCGACAGAGGAGAGAATTTGTCGTTTTGTGCTAGCGAATAACGCTCGGATGGAATCAACAGTGTATGGGAAGGTATCTGAAAGCGCGTTCCATTGAATTCCGAGCGTTTTCGTTGTGCTTGCTTTCTCGAATTCGAGAAAGTTGGTGTCGAGCAAGTCCTCCGCATCTATATTTTTGAGAATTTCGGGATGGTTGGCTCTTATTTTCTTAAGCGGAAAGCCTGCCGACTTGAGTGCTTTCATTATTTGTGAGAGGGATTCTTGGGCCGAGAGTGTCTCGTGACTACCAGACAGAATGTCGTCTACATACGTCTTGTTTCTCAATATTGAAACCGCATTGGGATGTGACGTTTTAACGTCTTCTGAGAGTTGGTGCAGTGTGCGTATTGCGAGATAAGGCGCACAATTTACCCCGAAGGTTACGGTTTTCAATTTGTAATCGAGTATGGGACTTGTTAAGTCTGAACGGAATACAATTCTTTGGAAGGCTTGGTCGTTTTCGTGTAGAAGTATTTGACGATACATTTTTTCGACATCGCCATTGAAAACGAACTTATACGTTCACCATTTGAGTATTAATAGCATCAGGTCAGGTTGAAGGGTTGGTCCGGTATAGAGAACATCATTGAGAGAGTAGCCGGACCCTGGCCTTTTAGATGCATTAAAGACGACTCTTACTTTTGTCGTTTTCTTTTCGGGTTTTATTACTGCGTGGTGAGGGAGATAGAACGACCAACATTTGTCTTCTGAGCAGATTTCATCTAGAGTTGTTATCTCCATATGGCTAAGGGAGACATATTCCTCTAACACGTTGTCGTAAAGAGGTTTGAGATCATCTTTTTTGAGAAGGTTTATCTCCATGCTAAGAAATTGTTGGAGAGCCGATGTACGAGATCGACCTAAGCTAATTTGGTCCGGAAAACTTGGTTTGAAGGGAAGCCGCACCACATAGCGGCCATCATGAGATCTTGTGGTTGTAGACTTAAACAACTTTTCACAAATCTCGTCTTCGGGGGTAATTAAATGGGCTTTTGGAACTTCCTCTAGTTCCCAAAACTTTCGAAGCTGTGAATCCAGGAACTCATTTGAGAATCGTTCTACCTGAGCTGAGAAGCAAGTCACTTTTTCGGGAATTTGGCCACTTATAACCCAGCCGAATATTGTATTTTGAGCTAGCAAATTCTTCGAAAGTTTTTCAATGCCTTCGAGAATTATTTGGGGGATGAGGTCACTGCCAATTACTAAGTCAATTTGAAATGGGGAGTGGCAGTTGGGGCCGTCTAGCTTGAGATGAGCCCATTTTATTCTTTGTTCCCGAATAGGCTGGAATTTTGGTAGCTTTTTAGTTAATTGTGGGAGCACAATTGCCTGGGCCTTAATTTTTGTGGTGGAATCTGCTGAAACTAAGACTAGAGAGCATAATTTGTTCGAGGTTTGAACCACTCTTCCGCCCATGCCCGATATTTCGAAACTGGAGTTTTGGCATGGCAGTTCTAGCTTCTTTTGGGCTTTAGAGGAAATAAAGCTCGTTTCCGACCCCTGATCAGTAAGGGCTCTGAGCGTAAATATCTCGGCCTTGTGTTCTACTGGCACTAATGCCGTGGGTAGAAGGATTTTGCTTTCATTTTCAGAGTAGAATGATTGTACTCTTGTTGTGTGTGAGCTCGAGGGTATCTCCTTTTCACTGTTGGTGGTCACTGATTGTGGAGTTTGCGGGGTTGGATTTGTGGACGTTGCCGTTGCCACTTGTGAGGTAGTCCTTTAGACTCTGAAGTTTGGTTTTCTCACCGTCGGGGCTGTGCTGTCGTGCAGCATTGAGTTATGTCGTTCTTGACAATGAAAGCAAGTCTGAGTATTCGGACACTCTTTAATTGTATGTGACTGGCAGAGACAATTGAAACACATATTATGATCTTTAATAAACTGTCTACGATCTCCAATAGGAAGCTTTTTGAACCTAAGACAGCTCCAAAGCGAATGGGTTGATGTTTTGCACATTGAACATTTGTGCATTGTTCGCTGTTCTGTCATATGAGAATAGACCTGAGACCTATTTTGTGAGTATTGTGGGTTGGGAGGTTTGAAATTGGGCTTGTTATTAGACGGAGGTGGTCGAGAGACGTTCAAACTATTGTGATAGGTGGGCTTTGATTTGGCCGGGCGCCATTGATCAACTCGTTCGACCACCTCGTACCGAGTGGTTAGGAACTGGTTCATTTGAGACTAGTTTGGAAGTTCTTTTCTGGAACTAAGGGATTGTTCCCAAAGAGATACCGTGTTTTCAGGCAGCTTTGAGGTAACAAGATATATTAATATTGGGTCCCAGCTTTCCGTTGAGACCTGCTGGGTTGCGAGGATTTGTAGGCATTTGTTTACAGAGGACTGCAGTCTTTGTATGTCCTCACTGTTTTCAGTTACTATCGGCTTTAAATTCATCAGAGTTCGTATTTGGATGTCTACGAGTGCTCTCTTATTCTCGTATCGAGAACGAAGGGCTTCCCAAGCTAAATTGAAATTGTCGTCACTTAACGCGAATTGTTTGACAATTTGACGGGCTTTGCCTTGAGTTTTGTACCTGAGATGATACAACTTTTGAACATGTCACGGAAAGACGGCCATTGTTCATAACCCCCATAAAAAACTTCAGTATCGCAGGGTGGCACCTTTAAGCCAATGTCACATTCATTTTTGGGCTGCGATTCGGTGGAAGCAGGCGTGGGAACGCTTAGATTGAGGAGTTGGAGTTGGTCACCAATTTGGGCTTTTGTGTCCTCATAAGTTATGAGGCAGGACCTGTATTTATGGTAAGCGGATGGCTTAAACTCTTCGGGGAGGTCCTGCTCATCTATTTCGAATCTTGAACTCGATTACAAAACTTATCTATATTGTTGTCTTTAATTCTTAAAGCCGACTCCGTGTTATCTTGGATTTGTGTGGACCTGAATCGAGTACAGTAGTCTATGAAATTGTCCGTTTCTGCAATGAACTTATTTGCTTTGCTTGTTTTGCGGCCTTTGCACTTGAACGCGTTAAGCGTTTAATTTCAGCGGAAGTACCCCTTGCGTATTCTTCGTCACTCATCTTGGGACTGTTTGGCTTATTGTCACTATCGGGAACTTGCAACATCCGAAAGGGTTTTATAGTTGACGAGTTAGTTATTTCAAGCTAGAGTTAAGCAATCGGTTTTTGCAGAGGCTTTGAACGGTATCGTTTGAATTTAACCCTAATGGCTGTAAGTCTTGAAGACCCCCAAGAGTTATATGAGAGTGAGAGCGTGAATAGAAAAAAAAAATACGATTCACGAATACACGAAAAAATATACAAGTCCACAAGTGGATTGTCTTAGAGAGTTTGATATTTCAGAAATATAAAAAATTGAATGAATAATTATAATAATAATAATAATCCCAACGGTTTTATCCCTCCATACCCGCCCGACCGACGCGAGGGGCGCATCCGCATGACGCACGGATATATAAAAAAAAAAATTTGTTTTTTTCATATATGTTGCGCCGAGTCATGAAAGGCAGAGGTTTGTTAAGTGTCGAGATCTAAAGATGTTCAGCTACAGAACAAATGCTCATCAGCTGATCGAATAGTAATATATGTATATGTATGTATGTATTAATTATTGAGAGGATTGAGTATATTTTTCTTTATGTAAAAAAGTGAGTCTGAAATATCAAAAGAACCGGAGTGAGTGTTAAAATCCTGACACAAACTACGGAGTGGCTCATTTAACTCAAAACTACTTTTATATGGCTTCAGAAAGAGAGGCCGGAAATTTCTTGAAATTCTGGAGGGAACGTTTAATTTTATTTCGCTAAGAAGAGATGGGCTAGAGATCAAGCCTGTCAGTAACTTGACCAAAAATACAATGCCTAGCATTTCTCTGCGACTAGCAAGTGTAGGAAGATTAATGAGTTTTAAACGACTTATATATGGCGGCAGGTTGTACTGAGAATCCCAACGAAAATTCCTTAAAGCAAAAAGTAGAAATTGTTTTGAATTGACTCTATTCTGTCGGAATGAACTTGATAGCGCGGGTTCCAAACAACAGATCCATATTCCAGTATGGGCCTCACTAACGTTGTGAATAGAGCCTTCGTGATGTAAGGGCCATTGAATTCTTTTGACCACCGTTTTACAAATGCAAAAACACCCTTGGCTTTGTTAACTGTAACATTTATGTGAGGATTAAAATTAAATTTCGGGTCCATTGTAATTCCAAGATCAACAAAGTTAAACACTTATTCGAGGTTATGGTTACATATTTCATAAGAAGCTAGTTGAACAGCTCTGCGAGAAAAGCACATTACTTTACATTTTTTAAGGTTTAGTGGCATGTAATTTATTTCACACCAGTTAGTCATGCTATTTAAATCCGCTTGTGGTAAGGACCTTTCCTCAACAAAATGATACGATCTAAAAAGCTTTACATCATCAGCATACAATAAAATTTTTGAATAATTTATTACAGAAGGTAAGTCATTTATAAAAAGTAAAAACAGAATCGGACCAAGGTGACTTCCTTGCGGGACCCCTGAAGAAACATGAATAATGTTTGAGGAACTATTTTTAAAAAGAACTCGTTGTGTTCTGTCAATGAGGTAAGAAGACATCCAACGAAGGAGATTAGGTTGAAAACCAAGGAGATCGAGTTTATGGATCAGTAAAGAGTGACTTACTCTGTCGAATGCTTTACTAAAATCAGTGTATATAACATCAGTGTGCATAAATTCTCTGAATCTATTTGAAACATGAGTTGTGAACTCAAGCAAGTTTGTAACGGTAGATTTACCCTTAGAGAACCCATGTTGTGTGCTAGAAATTGTAGAGGATATGGAATACGTTAAATGGTCAACAACAATAGCTTCGAATAATTTAGGAATAGCAGAAAGCTTAGCTATGCCGCGGTAATTTTCTATAGAGGACCTACTCCCGGTCTTATAAAGGAGTATAATGAATGATTCTTTCCAAGCTGAAGGGAAAATCCCAAGCTTAAGAGAAAGATTAAATAAATTAGTTAAGGGCACATAAATATGTTTAGCACAGTTTATGAGGAAACACGTCGGGATCGAATCGGGGCCAGCCTTAAATGATTATTTTAAGTTACTCAAATAATAAAATACTTCCTCGGAAGATATCTGCGGAATAATAGGAGAGGTGAGGGAACAGAGTTTATATGGATAAGGTTTGCTCAGAGGCGAGTTAATGGAGTAATTTGAGCTGAAGAATTAAGCAAACATGTTGGAAATTGATTGGGAGTCACAAGAAACGGTATTTTGATATTTCATAGCAGACGGAAAACTAGTCACTCTGCGCCTAGAGTTAACGAAGTCATAAAATGATTCAGGGTTTTTTATTAGATTCCTTTTAACTTTGCGCAAATAAGATCTGTAGCATTTTTTATTTAATTCAAAATAAGCGTGTCGGATAACTGAGTATTTAATATAGTTAATGTGCAAACCAGTTTTTTTGTATTATTTAAATGATCGCGACTTCTTATTTTTTAAAGTTTTTAGTTCTTTAGTAAACCAAGGTTGTGATTGCTCCTTTTGTACGCAAACCCCTTTTGGTACAAACTTTTGAAATAAGCTAAATATAGTGTTATTAAAATGCTGGACGCAGCGTTCAACATCATCTTTATACGTCGGCCATGATAATTTTGATAATTCTCGATCTAATTTCTTGAAATTGGCTTTCGCGAAAATAAAACGAGCGTTTGAGCTACTTGATTTATCAACATTATTTCCAAAATCACCAATAACCTCGTAATTTACCTCAATCGCAGGGTGATAAGAGTCCTCTGGAATAACCAAGGGTTCGCACATCTTCATAGATGACTTAGATACGTCATCAACAAAAACAAGATCCAGAATGGTGCCAAAATTGTTTGGAGTTAAATTGATCTGATTTAGACAGAGCTCAGCCATATCTTCTAAAAACACATTGTATCTATCCTTTGATGATATTGGAACGATAACGTCGTCTTTAAGAGTCCATGATATGCCTGGCATATTGAAGTCACCAAGTACAATCATCGAGTCATGTGCAGTAATCATTGAACTTAAAGATCTAAGTAACGCAATATGTTGAGAATAAACCGATAAGTCAGACTTAGGAGGGATGTAGCAAGCAGCTAAATAAAAGAAACCATTTCCTACCATAACTCGTATGGCTTTAAATTCGATTGACTCGATGAGGGTGATATTAACATCTTCGGATGGTATTGAAGAATGAACTGCAAAAAGAACACCCCCACCGATTCTGTCCTTACGGTCATTTCTATAAATTTGATATTGATTAGGAAGAATCTCTGAATTAAAAATATGTGGTTTAAGCCAAGTTTCAGTAAAGCAAATTACGTTATCGTCACAGTCTAAGCCTTTTAAATATAAATCGTTCAATTTAGTATTTAAACCTCTAACGTTTTGGTAGAAAATACTTAAAGTAGAATTTAAAATTAGTTTTTTGGCTCAGTGTCACGATTAGGAATTGAAGCTAAGTTATTTATTTTATTTTTATTTTTATGTGGCTTGTATTCAAATTCGCGAACAAATGCCCCGGTTGGCCAAAAAGAATTGGTAAGCAAAATATCAAAAACTTCAGGTGCCACATCAATTTTAAAAGATGATACGTTACGTTCGTATTTAAAGTTAAATTTTCGGATTGCTAAGTTACAAGTCTTAATTTTTGATGAAATGTAAAACTCTATATCATCAGAAGAAGTGTCCCTAGCAAATCTAGAAACAAAAATCGATTTTATCAAAGGAACCACAACCAGCTTCTTTGCAGAGCATTCAGCCTCATCCAATGGTGCTACAGTTTTTGCAACAATAGGAGCAGATTGGGATGGTGGAAGCGATTGAGGCGGTGATGGACCCACCTCAGAAGAAGATGCCTGTAAGTTCTCATAATCAGAATTGCTTTTATTAGAGGAAGAAGCGCGAGTTCAGATAGCTCTTGATGAAGTTGAAGAAGACGGGCCCTGAGGCGGAGGGACAGGAGACAAAAGATATATGATATATTTAGTATATAATATAGTAAATATATATTGTTATTTTTCAGAAAAAGTATTCGCGGGGTGCAGTTGAAGTTGTTCAATATTCGAGTAATATTTTATTTGTGGTTTTATTTTAAGCAGCAAGAGACTTGTATTTTAAATAACGTTTATATTTGTAATAAATATGTACATATATCTGCCAATGCGCATATGTATTTGCTGCTGAGAGGCGAGAGAGGCTGCAAGTATATATGTACTTGCGGTTTAGAATATACGTAAGTACATATATAAATGGAACCGTTTTGCAGTTTTCGCGGGAAAATTTAATATGTATATATTGAAATTTTATTTCAGTTATGTATGTATATATATACTAAACATCCGAAAATTTTCCACAAATATCGCACTTATGTATGCTCATTAGGGGTGTCCTTATTTGTAAGGGGAAATTTCAAAATGTTTATATTACAGTTTCCCGGCCAGAATTTGGTTCCTTTATGTATTTAAAGTAAAGAGTTAAAATTTGGGGTCAATACGATAACATTTAGTGGGCCCGGAAGCCACCTGAAAAATTTAATAGGTCAGTTTGGCAAATATTGTACATTTTTATTTTTTTTCATACATATTACATATTTAAATTTAAATTTTACATTAAATCAATTTTTTTGTATGATTTGTATTTTTTGCGATACGATTCAACAATTTGGAGTACCAACTGCTTTTCCTCTTCATCATTCGTTAAAATTTTGTTGTAGTCTTGCAAAAATTGTATTCCTCTTTCAGCGGGATCATTAACAACTTGTAAGTTGCGGCAAAAAGTCCAATTATTTTCGAAATCTGAATTATTTTCCCATTGGGATGGATCCACGCCCAAAAAGGCTGAAGATAACCCAAAATTATTGAAAAAAAAATTTGTCTTTTCTGAAACAAAATCGCTAAGTTCGTAAGTTCGAAAATCTGTCAATTTTGAGTGGCTTCGGCTATTTTTTAAATGAACAACTGGTTCCTTGCTTTTTAATAGTTTTATCATTTAACGTTTTTCTGCGTGGGTAACTGATAACTCAAAAAATGATAACGCTACTGTTTCTTCGGCGATGTACCATAAGTGGTTAGACATTTTTTTAATAATAGCTTCTGAAATTGTTGAATCTGTATCTGTATAATTTAGAGCGTCTTTAATAAAGAAAAGATCTTGATTAGGTGCTGAATTCGCATTTGTACTTCCGAACCAACTTTTGATGTACATTTTAACAATGAAAATACAAATATCGCGGATGCCACTCAATTCCCTGGTTGTAAGTTTAAACTGATCACGTAATAAATATATTTTGAGACAATAGATTGCTTTTGCCATCCACCGTGCGTTCCTGGTTGCACCTGGAGCACATAAATTAAAGTAATCTGCACCAAGGAAAGTTAAAGCAAGTTGTAGCATTTCTTTGTAGTCATTGCGGCTATGCGATTTTTTTAATTGGTCCTGCAAGAAGCTTACAAGAGCGTCCCGTTCCACTTGGCTTATTTTTGATGCCACAAATTTATCATCAACACTAGTTTTAAACAAGGTTTTCTTAAGGTTTGGCCAGGCCTTCACAAATCGTTCAAACAAGAGTATTTCTGGAGCTGAGTTTGACATCATCTTTGATTCAAAAACGTTGCGCAAAATAATTTCGTACATATGATGACGGCATGGTAGGTGCATGATATTGCGTTGCAGTTTTTTTCCAAAAGGACTGCGGCTCCATTTTTAACACCAGTATTGACAGCAGTTGTATCATAAGATATGCCTTTAACAAGTTCAACAATGTTCCAATCGACTAATCTCTGATAAACAGTTTCAGCAATATTTGCACCAGTCGACGACTGTATCTTTGGTGCTCCAAGAAATTTCGATGTTCCATCGTAGCTAATTAAAACAGCAATTCTTTCCACTTTACTACGACCTTTTATATCTGTCATGACCTTCCCATTAAAATGAACAACTAGTGCTCCATTTGCATTGGCCTTGTTAAGTGTTTGAATAAATTAACATTAATAAAAGTGCATTGTCAACTATAGGGAACTCACATTTTCTTTAAATTCAGTAGAAATATCTTTGAATTCTGCAGACCGATTTTGTTGACGCATACGATGAATTGTTGATCGATTAATAACAAGTTCTTCCACACAATGACCCAATGCTTCAGCAGCGGCTACTAAAATATGTATGTATGGCATTGTCTAATGCTGCTAACAATCGTGGTGTTATGATACTTTTAGTGCCTCGTAGCTTTTTACACTCAGTTTGCAAACAATTTTTTTCCAACGGAATTACTACATTTTCATTTCCAGCTTCCACAAGTACTATATCATTTTCATTGCTTTCCTCGATTATATTAGAACATTCAGAATTTTGTTCTTCATACCGCCTTTTTCGTAATGCTGCTTTCTCCTGTCTTTCTTGTGCACGCACTTCACGATCGTACAAAACCTTATCAACACCCATCATGCAACCTGGCCGTCCTTTTTAACGTTGCATTTCAAGAAATTTCTTATCTTCATTTTTTCAAGCGCATTAGCGGTGGCCATGTCAAATAAATCATCCAAACTTCCAACAAACATATCAACGACTTCTTCCTGTGAATTGGATCTCTTTTCTGGAACTGTTTTCAGGATTTTTTTCCAACTTTCGTACAGTTTCAATAACTTCTCAACACATTTATCTTCTTTTCTTATCGGTATTCGTGCTTGTTGCCAAAATATTTGTGGTGCTTTGATAGCAAGTTTTGCGCTTTCCTTTGCTGAAAGATGTACAAATCTCATATTGTAAAACAAAACTTCTAAAACCTGCCGATTAGATGGAAGTTTTGCACCTGTAATTTGATGCATTGTGTCTCCAATCAAACTAACTTTTCTTAAATTGGCAACTGACATTCGTGTTGCTAAACTAGACATATTAGTTTATTTTATATACTTCACTTTTTACACTTTAAACATAACCGCCCACCGAAATTCAAACAATTTTTAAGTATTTATTAAACCAAATAATTATTCTTCAAAATAATTGTTATTTCTTGCTTGTGAACGCTTACAGTTATATTTACTTATTAAAATCACAATATGCACAAGAACCTCATGCATGCTTTTGGAAATATTTCACAGCAGAAATGTCCCGTTATGCGCAGTTACTATTTTATTTTCTGAACGACTTATTGTCGCCACACAGTTCACTTTTTCTCAGGAAATTTGTTTGCCTACAAACAGCGCGCTCAAAATGTAGAAACAAATTTCGGTAAATTTGCAAAATATCAAGCTTGTGTTGCATGCCTTTTTTTTTAAATACGCAAAATTATCACAATTATTTTAAATGTTATTACCGAATAAGAATACAAAAATGAAATAATTATTTTTGTATACATATGTATATGTTTTGTTAAATATACTATAAAAACTGCGTCTAATATAAGGCGAATGTATGAACATTGATATTTGCCCATACTGACCTATTGAATTTTTCAGCTGGCTTCCGGGTCCACTAAATGTTATCGCATTGACCCCAAACTTTTACCGTTTTATCTAAATACATAAAGGAACCGATTTCTGGCCGGGAATATATAGAAAACCGATGTTTGAAAATAAGGACACCCCTAATGCTCATACATACGTATGATGCAATTGCTTTACCAATTTATTTAAGGCTTTTAAATACTATTGTATTTTAGTGAGATTATTACAAGAATGTAATGCCTACTTACGACTTTAGTACTTTGGTACTTATGTATGTATGTAAGTTGTTTTTGTTTGTGCACGGGCGGGGTGTTGGCGCTGGCTCGAGTTAAGGCGACGAAGGACCAAATGTTAGGGCTACGAACCTCTGTTTCACAGAAGGGTGACTGGTGGTATGGGGATGACGGCAGGTGGCTGGTGATGACGCTGGAACGGTGATAGCTGCACAAAACAATGGCTGCGGTGCTGTTGGATGGCTGGCGATCGATGATGGTGAAGCGGAACGATGGCTCCGTTGAAGGCAATAGAACATCCGACACCTTTTTCGCGACAACTGTTTTTCCCGTGGAAATAAATAACACCACGCACGTTTAAAAGAAATTCAGCTTTATTAAAATAGTTCTCAAATGTTGTAAAACCGTAGCGCACAATTTACAAAGTTAATTTTACAAAGCGGCGCGAGTTGTGGAAAAATGTATATATATTTATATGTGAGCGAGAAAGCAAAAAAAGCGGTAGAGTTAATCGTAGCAAAAACTTCTAAAAAACTTTTGACGACTGAATGTAAATATGTGCAGCTGACGTCTGTCAACCTGCAGAATGGGTGATGCCAATAGTTTACAAATTCGATAACTGTTATACAATGGAACTATTTGCGCAAACTTACATTAGGATGAATACAATTCAATCATTTGGAATACAATTCAAATAATACCAAACATAAGCATAAGGTTCAGTCATAACTAGTTAAATTTATGAATAATACAATAAAGGATGTAATATGGCAAAGGCGAGATACGTATTATCTGCCATATAAAAGATTAAACAGTTTAATCGGTGACAGGCGCTTAAACAAAATTATTTATTAATCAATTTATAATTATTATCAAAGATGAATGAAAACCAGATGACAGACTTGCTCGCGACCAGGGTAACGCAGACAATCCAGACAAACATAAATGAACTAAATGACAGAATTAAACATTTAGAGATTCCACGACAAGTTATAGAATACGAGCCAGTGGCAATACGACAAGGGATTTCGTGTGACGAACCGCTAGACATTGTAAAAACGCAACCCGAATTCAATGGTGACGAGACGAAATATGAATCCTGGCGACACTCAGCCTCTGCCGCCTATAGATTGTTTGAGCCTTACGCTGGCAGTTCTAAACATTACCAAGCCACAGCAATTATAAGAAATAAGGCAACAGACCGCGCCGATGCCCTTTTAGCATCGTTCAACACCACCTTAAATTTTCTAGCAATTATAGCGAGACTAGACTTCTCATTTGCAGACAAGCGCCCAATTTATTTGGTAGAACAGGAATTGTCTACACTAAAGCAAGGCCGTTTGAGCATTGACAAATTTTATGAGTTAGTAGAAAGAAAACTTACACTCATAATAAATAAAGTCGCAATGACAAATGACGGTAATTGAGAATTTATAAATTCATTAAATGAAAAATATAGGGCGGACGCACTTCGCGTGTTTATATCAGGCTTAAGTAAGCCATTGTGTGACATTTTATTCTCATCAAAACCAGGTAACCTACCCAGTGTATTAGCACTCGCGCAAGAACTAGTTTCAAACCACAACCGGTTCGCATTCGCTAATGCTTTCCATAATAACGACTATAGACCAAATAGGAAAAATGTTTCCTTAGGGTATCAAAATGCATCTAATAATTAACGGAAAGATTCAAGTACAAATCAAGATCCAACGTCTATGGAGGTGGACCACAGTACCCCAAGATATAGGACCAATACCAATAGGTATTCGGGATTCAACCCTCGGTCCAATAGAAATAGACCCAACGTTTTCAGCAGAGAGGAGAATACCCCAACGCAGGTTAGGAGTAAGTCAAATGTTCTAAGCAATGTGGCGAAAACTCCGACACAAAGATATCAACAAGTAACGTCTGGACAATAAGGAATAAACTATGTTGAAACAGACGAATGTAATTTTTTAGGATATGGTCGCAACTGCCATACATAGAGAAAAACGCGAATGGCAAGCCGCTTAGATTTCTTTTAGATACAGGCAGTACGAAAAATTACATAAAAAACGAATCATTTTTGAAAGGGATTAAGAAACTCGAGCAACCATTCATGTTAAGGACAGTCAATAGTAAATTGATCATAGATCAAAGATGTCTAATGAATTTATTTAACGAGTATACTTCCTTTTACATATTGCCCGAACTAGACTCGTTTAAAGGCATTATAGGCTATGAGTTCATGAAACAGAAAGATGGGATAATAGATACAAAAAAAGAGGTGTTTATTTTTAACAGTGGCATAGAACCGCTTAAGTTTAGAAGCTGCGATGAAATTAATCAGCTAGAATTAGCTCATTCTCTACCTTCATATGTAAAGGAAAGATTTTACGAAATTATAGAAGAAACTAAGGAAGTTTTTGCAGTTAACAAATTTGTTAACGAGGAGATTGAAAGCCTGTTTAACGAGGGAATCATTCAACCTTCCAATTCAGCTAACAACAATCCTGTTTTGGTAGTGGATAAAAGAGGAATTGATGACAATGGACAAAGTAAAAAACGATTGGTTATTGATTTCCGGAAGCTGAATAGCATTACTGTAAATGACAAGTACCCCATTCCAGACACATCGATAGTTCTCTCTAATTTAGGTAGAGCAAAATTGTTTACTACACTAGACCTCAAAGCAGGATTCCATCAAATACTGCTACACGAAAAAGATAGGAAAACAAACTGTATTTAGTATAAATAATGGGAAATATGAGTTTTGCCGCATGCCGTTCGGGCTCAAGAACGCGCCATGTATTTTCCAACGAACCATAGACGATGTGTTAAGACCCAAAATAGGAAAAACATAACATGTCTATGTCGACGATATAACAATATATTCGGAAAAAGAAAACGAACACCTAAAGCATTAGCAAAAAATTTTAACGTTACTGAATAATGCAAACATGAAGGTTAATTTAGAAAAATCGAAGTTTTTTAGAGAGGAAACGGAATTTTTGGGATTTGTCGTATCAAAGGATGGGCTTAAAACATCACCCGATAAGGTGAAAGCTATCCTTCAGTACGAAAAACCGAAAACTGTTCGAAGTCTCCGAGCGTTTTTGGGTCTGACAGGATAGAAGATTCATTAAGGGGTACGCCGACGTAGCTAAACCTCTCACAAAACTCCTGAGGGGTGTAAATGGCAATGTAAGCGCAAACCAGTCGAAGAAAATACCCGTTGAATTAGATATAGAAGGACGAAAGGCATTTGAGAAATTAAAAGAAATTCTAACGTTTGAAGAAGTAATACTTCTCTACCCAGATTTTAATAAGCCCTTTGATCTGACGCTGATGCGTCATCTCAGGCTATTGGTGCGGTCTTATCACAAAATAAACGCTCAATCACATTTATTTCAAGAACACTTTCTAAAACAGAAGTCAACTATGCAGTAAATGAAAAGCAATTAGTGTGGGCTATAAAAAATTTAAGAAATTACTTATATGGAAGCAAAGGACTCAATATTTTTACCGATCACCAACCTCTCACATTTTCAATGTCAGACAAAAACCCTAATGCAAAAATAAAAAGTTGGAGGGCTTTTATAGAAGAGTTCGCCCCAACATTTTTTTATAAACCTGGAAATTTTAATGTTGTAGCAGACGCTCTGTCAAGGCAACACTTAAATTACCTAACTGAGTCCTATTCACGTTCCGAAATTTCTTTAACAAATACAATTAAAATAATACGAACACCCTTAAATAGTTTTAGGAACCAATTAATAATAAGTAAACGCGATAGTAACAGTAAAAAGACAAAAATTTTCTTTCAGAAACACATTCGACATGAGATAAATTTTACGGATGAACAAAATCTTATAAAACTACTGAAGGAAACAATTAATCCTGATGTAGTTAATGTACTTTACTGCGAGGAAATCGATCTCTGAGAGATACAACAAATACTATTAAAGAACTTTTCAGGTGTTAAATTCGTGTACACTCGGAACATTGTGATTGATGTAACTAACAAAGACGATCAAAAGGAAATTTTAGTTGCCGAACACAACAGGGCACACAGAAATGCAAAAGAAAATTATAAGAAAATAACAGAAGATTATTTTTTTCCCAAACAATAGGAAAAGGTTAAACGAGCTCAGTAAATAATGCAAGACCTGTTTACGCTCAAAGTATAATAGGAAACCAGACAGACAAAAAATTGAAGAAACTCCTATTCCAACTTATCCAGGGCAAATTTTAAATATAGATATTAACTCGACGGCCAAGAATTCATTCTCGACATGTGTCGAAAAATCTTCCAAATTTGCAGTAGTAAAAAAATTAGAAACACGCACAATTATTGATATAAAATTAGGCATTATGCAAATATTAAACATATTCCCTAAAACGAAGATTATAGTGTGTGACAAAGAGCCAGCGCTTAAGTCAGAAACAATTAAAAATTACATTAAAAATAACCATAATATACAGCAATATGAGGTCCCACCTTACCATAGCAAATCGAATGGTCAAGTGGAGCGATTCCACAGTACATTGACAGAAATTGGTAGATGCATAAAAAACGAAGGGAACTCAAGTGATGTCGTGGAAATAATCTTATTAGCAACCATTAAATATAACAATTCAATTCATTCGGTCACAGACTATAAGCCTATTGATATAATTTATGAAAAAGAAACATCATATAAGGATATAGAGGAAAAGCTTAGAAAAAAACAAGCAACCGATTCAATATTTCATAATAAAAAAACTAAATATAAAATATATAAAAACGGAGATATTGTCTACGTTAAAGTAAATAAGCGGCTAGGAAATAAGTTATCAAATATTTACGTAGAGAAAGCAGTTCAGGAGGATTTAGGTACAACTGTTAAAATATGCGGGAAAAAAGTTCATAAAGACAATCTTCGTTAATTTCAGGTTCTGGCTTACAATCGATTCGGCAAAGATAATAGACTACTCTAGGTCGTTCTATATTCCTATAGAATATGGAGAAGTCGCAACTTATAATGATACAATATTTCTCATACACAAAACGGAGCTAATTAATTTTCTAAAAATCGCCTATGAAAATCTCCACATAGCAGAAAGTTTCTCATATCCAGAACTACCGCAAACAATAGAAATAGATTCGCAACAAATAATAAGACTAGTAAATATGTTAACTTTACATCATAAGTATTCACGAAGTATAAACTTGTTAGGATCAGCACTTAAATTTGTCGCCGGTACACCGGATTTCTATGATTTCATTTAACTCAACCAATAGCGCTTAATGAATTTAGTTGTGATCACCTACCAGTTAAATTTGTTCTGAATTTAAGCTTCACGCAGTTTGAAAATCTTGAAATGGACTACAGTAAAACGAATTGGAAAGTTTATCGTCGCTCCATAAAAAATGCTATGCTTAATTTACCAACAAACCTCGAACAAATTAACCACCCTGAGGATGTCGATAAAAATATAGCAACCTTTTATGATAACATAAAGGCCGCAATTCAAAGTTCTGTTCCGCTAAGGGGTGCCCAGAACAATTTCTTAAAACTACCTACTTTCATATTAAACCTAATAAAAGTAAGAAACTGCCACCGTAGGCAATGGTGTAGATACAGGCAATGTTATAATCATGAATTAGCGGGTCTATATTCCACAAAAATTCAAAGTAAAATTTTTAAATACAGAAATGAAACTTGGAAAAAAGAAGCTTAGCTCGCTTGAAAAGGGAAGCAAGCCCTTCTGGAATATTTGTAAAATACTGCGTAAAAAACACACACAAATCCCACCTCTGCGTGATCATAATAAGACCATTGTTAACAATGACGAAAAGGCAAACCTTTTCGCCTATGAATTTCTTGAAAATCAAAAAGTGTCTACTCAACTTGGCCCACCTATGCAGGAAAATCTTGTTACTACAACATTAACCCAACTTAATTCGCTATCGTTAGACACACCTCAGTCTGAGTTCGTAGATATGAAATATGTCGAAGATCTAATTCGTGAAGCCCCACTAAGAAAGTCAGCAGCCCACAGAGGCAGTACTGTATTTCACGTTTATAATAAACTCTTGTTTTAAATTCCAATATTTCCCTACCATCTGGAAAACAGCAAAAATCATACCAATCCGCAAGCCTGGTAAACCAATCAACATTGCAGGTAGTTATCGACCAATTAGTCTTCTAAGCAGTCTAAGCAAAATATTTAAAAAAAGTAATTCGACAAAAAATATCTCTATTTACAAACCTTATTCAAATATTACCAAATGAACAGTTTGGATTTAGACAGTTCCACAGCACATCGCATCAGATTAAACGCATCTCAAACCAAGTTTTGAGAACAAAAAGTCAACTGGTCTAATACTTCGGGACGTTGAAAAAGCATTTGATTCAGTCTGGCACAATGGTCTCATACATAAATTAATTAATTTTCACTTTCCACTGCACCTTGTAAAATTAATCCAAAGTTTGTTGAGCAATCGCCACTTTTGTGTGTGTTTAAATAATGAATACTCCGACATGATCCAACTTCCGGCTGGAGTTCCGCAAGGATCAGTGCTTGGCTCCTTGTTATATACACTATACTGTTCCGATTTTCCTAGATTTGACAATTGCCAATACGCCATGTATGCCGACGATACTGCAATTTTTTATTCGCATGAGTTCGGCAATGACATTGTAACAAAATTACTATATGACAAGATGGAAGGTTAAACTTAATGCTAGTAAGACACAAGCCATCTTTTTCACTAGAAAAAGAAGTCCTTGTTATTTACCAAGCTCTAGTTTAAAACTAGAAAATCATGAATTGCAGGGGGCCAGCTCGGTCAAATACCTCGGAGTAGTTTTTGATAAAAAATTAAGTGTTGTGCGCATATAAAACATATACAAGAGAAAGTTAACATTGCTATTAAAATGTTGTACCCACTGATTAACAGGAAGGCTATGAGCAAAGAAAACAAATTAGTAATCTACAAAACAGTTTTCCAATCCATAATTTTATATGCTTGCCCTGCATAAGCCACCGCTGCCAAATCGCATTTAAAAAAACTACAAATATGTCAAAATAAGATTCTTAAAATGATACTTGGTCTTCCCTGGGATTATTCTACCATACGACTTCATAATCTTTCAAACACTAAATTCATATCAGAACAAATTCAGTTATTGACTGACAGATTCAGAATTCGTTGCGCTATGTCTGACAATACATTAGTCTCTAATCTACTTTAATAACCAATAATATACTTTTTGCCTGATATTAAATGGGCAATACAAATTAGCTTGTAAGATTCATAGCAGAGGTTTTTAAATAGTAGTAGGTTGATGTACCATATTCTGTGAATTATGCGATATCTAAGTTTATAATGTGACGATTTTCTACTGATTCTAAATGATTTGATTTAATAATGACCGAATAAGAAAAGTTAATGTATGAAGTTTTTTTTATCTATTTATTTAGTTTGGAATATCATGAAATTTTGCAATAATTTCGAATATGATATAAATGGTATCATTTTTTTACTTCCCTTTCCACTTCTTCTACTATTCCTGTCTCCTCGTATTCTGGCATCCTTTCAACTAATATGCATGACGATCTGGCAGCATCCCGAAGCTGTGGGCTTTGGCGGCATTGCCAGTCCACAAATTCGGGAGATGCTGCCATCTCATCTGCAGCAAAATTTCTTCGGCACAGGGTGGCCTGTACCTAGTGGACCATAACAGAATAAAAAGTCATAATTTTAGACCAGTAAACTGGTTGATTGGCCATTCGTAATTCAAACATGATTCACTTGCCCTGGAAACACATTTTATATATTTATGAGGACTTTTGTATGGATAAATATAAGTTATACATATATGTAGATATGTAAATATATTAGAGTTAAGTAAAAAGTAAAAATAATTGTTTCGTATATGTATGATATTTCTTGAAACTGAAAATGTAAATATTTTAAGTGGTCTAATTAAGATTATTTTCAACTGTTATTAGTTAATTTTTATGCTTTTATCTTTGGTATTCTTTTTTTTTTTTTTTTTTAATAATTGAAAGTATAACTTAATTATAGTACAACAAATAAAGCTATGGCTACATCGGCCTTCAGCTAATTACTAGTGAAGAGATTGACGATGAGTTGCAAAATGCGGGCATATGTCTAGGATGTGGAGGACTGTTGGTTGAGGGTTATTACAGTACTTGCAGTGGTTAGAAACGTTTTTGTCGACTAGATGCTGATGTGTGAGCCTAGTGTGACCCAGCCGCAGCCTTAGCATCTTAGTTTGCTCCTTTCTAGAGAGTTCGCTTGGCTTGAATTTTAAGAAATCATTAGCTGATTTTTCATTTCTACTTATATGGTTATACCAACGAGATACGACATTATTAGGGGAGTAGTTTAGTTCAAAGTGAGTTTTTGTGCTAACAAACAACTACCAGACTAGGTAACCGACAATGCTAAAGCGAGAGTAGAAAAAGAAAAGTGTAAATGCCATGAGTAAGAGCGAGTAGGATGATCACACCGACGTGAAACAGGGAAGGGAAATGGTTATTTTTTTCCCACGGCTAGAACAAATATGACTAATTAGGTAACAATCGAACAAGTGAACGGTAACGCTTAGCTATTTGGTTTACTAACCATTACCCGTCTTGTAGGGTAGTATATAAGAAGTTTCATTAAATTTGCAAAGCAATAATTTGAAAAAAAAACACTGGCCGGATAAACTCCGGCTACACCATAAGCAATATTTTTGCACAGAACTCCTCTAAGCGTGAGCGGCCTTCTCCCGCGCTTCAAAAAAATAACCCTGGCTGGACAAACTCCGGCTACGCCATCAAAAGCATTTTTCCGCAGAACTCCTTTCCGAGTGAGCAGCCTTCGGCCGCGCTTGAAAAAATAACCCTGGCCGGACAAACTCCGGCTTCCCTACCAACAGTATTTTTTCGCAGAACTCCATTACGCGTGCATTTATTATTTTATTTTTATTTTAATTCTTTATTACGGTCTGCTGACCTAAAATTTCACAATATACCCTATAAGACGGAGGTAACCAAGGCGAAATCACAAATACCAACACAACTTTTCCAGCTGTTGCCAACACACTCGCATTTCGACATTTCGCTAGTTTCCTAATAATAGAACAAACGGCAATATTCCGAATGTTAGAGCCCAGAAATCGCGTGTGCTAGAGAGTGCTAGCAATAGACTACGCTGCTCAGCCATGTTTTTTTCTGTTTTATTAATTAAAATATTGATATTTTGTACTTTAATTTCAGCAGAAGCAACGCCGAAAGAGTATTTAAAAGGTATGTTTAGAAATTTTGAATCGCACTACTAACAATACGGCAGCACCAATCAAATATTCACCACTGCCGTACTGTTAGCAGGTTGGCAATAGTGTTGAGCGGCCAGCACGCCATAAAACAGGCATTCATCTTCCATCTGTAAGGCCGGACAGACGTGTCAGTTTAATAATAAAGTATTATATTTAAATATTAATAAAAGTCCTTTTTAGTTGCGGAAGTGAACGGTAAGGAGTGACTTCCCCGGATGGGCGAAGCATCGGGAGATAGAACGCGGCTTCCGAGTGCACACGCGCTTCGACGTGTTGAAGCAATGGCGTACTGGGTGGTGCTCCGGCGAAGCATCGTTACCTGCGAGGTAACGCCACATGGCGACCGTGACAGGACCTTCGACGACCTGCGTGGGACAAACATAAAAATAAAAAAAAATAAAATAAAAATAAAATTATAAAATCCCCAAAAAAAAAATTACAAAATCTAGTGGTTAAGTCGTGGTGATTCAAAAAACAAAAAAAAATTACAGAAATGGTTATTCAATTGAATTTAAAAAGAAAACCAATGAACAAAATTAAAACTTTTCATTTTTTCAAAACTTTAAAAGAAAAACACAAAGTGCACAGTGGCTGTTACATAAGGTGTGGTGGTTCAAAAAAAAGACAATAAAATGAACAAAATTTTATTTCAATGAATTTCAAAATTCCAAAATTTTTTTTAATCTAAGCAGCGTTGACAGCAGTGAACAACAACAACATCAATAGCCAAGAGAGGACAACGCAGCAGTCAAGATGCAACAAGTAGCGGTTTTGCAGCATAGGGTATGACGCACAGTGTGAGAAAATTTATAATGACATACATATGTAGATATTTTTTACTATATAATTAGGCTTTTCACTTTTGCGTACAACTGTACAATTTGCATTATATATCGTAACTTTTTACTTTTTCAACTACTGTACTTTTGATCACATATATGTATTTACATTATATGTATACATACAATACCTTTTCACTTTTGCGTACAACTGTACAATTTGCATTTTATACCGTAACTTTTAACTTTTTCACCCACTGTACTTTTGATCATATATCTTTACATTATGTACATACATATATATATACCAATACCTTTTCACTTTTGAGTACAACTGTACACTTTGCATTATATAACGTAACTTTTTACTTTTTCCAACTACTGTACATCGTATAATACATTTATATACACATATGTGGCAACACAGCTCCTAAACGTCATAAGAAGTGCAACGCTGTTAGTAAAGGAGAAAAGGCAATAAGCGAAAAATACAACCATCTTTTTCTCTTCTTCCGGTTCTTTTCTCTCTCTTTTTTGTTGGGTCTTGGATCATTGGCGGAACAGACAACCTAAATTTATTATCCGAAATCATCAGCTATTTTAAGTATATACATTTATATAAGCCATTCTTATTAACTAAAGTAAATTGAAACCGAGTTGATGCAAAATAAATCACAACATCTAAAGTGGTGACCCAGACGTGATCGACGACATTACGTGCAGTCTTCTGGTTCTTATTGAGTAACGCGTTGGATTTTAACTGGTAAACGCAAGATAAAGCAGCGGATATTTAGTATGGGAGGCGAAGAAGACCCAACGGTTCCGCCGAGCACTCAAGCTGCACCAAATGAAGATTGGGTGGATTCAGTAGCCGCTCCGCGTATAAGCCCTCCCAATATGACGGCAACCAATATCGAATCATACTTTATGTCGCTGGAATTAAGGTTTGCAGCTTCAGATATAGCGGAAGACCTGAAAAAGTTTAATATAGTTATGCCCAGGTCCCGCCGAGCAGGCTAACGGAACAACGCGCAATAATTGACACGGTACCCCAGCAAAATCGGTACGAATATATTAAAGTAAGGTTAATTTCACATTTTGCCGATAGTCAGCAAAGGTGACTGCAGCGGGTCCTATCGGATATGCCGTTGGGCGATAAAAAGCCTAGCCAACTTTTCAACGAGATGCGCCTAGTGGCAGGCGACGCTTTAGGCGAGACGGTTTTGTTGGACTTATGGGCCACACGTTTGCCACCGCATGCTCAAGCGGCAGTGAAGTGCGACGCTGCGGAAAGAAGTGTTGTCGCAGACGCAATCGTAGAATTAATGAGTATTCGCAGATGGGTCATGGCGTCCTTGTTTAGACTACCGAGCGTTAAACGCCATCACGGTACCAGATAGGTATCCTATACCGTTCGAATCATTACCAAATATAAATTTAATCTTGAGTACTAACGATCCAAAAATGGCAACACCTGAGCAAAAAAAATCGTTTATTAGCCTAGTTGTGCTTCTATAATCCGAGAAAACTATAATGCTGATCCACTATCGCTCGACTCATTAATCGACAAAATCAATTTAGTAGAAGAATTATCCGATGACAGTTTAGCCACAACTTTTATAGCATTTTAAAAGTCAAAACTGGAAGGAAAAGCTCGTGAAATTCTACCAGCACAAATATTTTCAGTTGCTCAAATTAAAGATACACTGCGCAGCAGAATAAAGCCTGATAATTCTAAGGTAGTCGCGGGTAAAATCTCTTCGATACGCGTTAATAACGATAATTGCGCAGATTTTGCGAAACGCGTTGAAGAATTACCCGACGCCTTAGAACGGTCATTAATTATTGAGGGTATGACACAATCGAAAGCCCATAAGTTGGCAGCAGACGGTCAATGTTTGTAGACTAAACAGTCGGTCAGATCTAGTAAAATCTATCTTGGCATTAACAAATTTCAGCGACTCAAAAAACGTAGTGGCAAATATGATCGTAAAGCATAGTAACGAAGTCAAAGAATGACAAGTATTACCTTTTAGGTCACCAGCGAGTAAACTATATAGTTTTCGAGGAGGTTACAGAGGCCATAACAATTTTAACCATCACAACGGCAACAGTTTCAGATTTAGCAGCGGAAACAATAGATTAAATAACGGCAATAATAACAGACAAAATAACGGCGGGTACAATAATTACAATAACAGAAGAAACAATAGTTTTGACAACAGACAAAATAACTACAGGCGGTACTAGCAATCGTGGTACAAGCAACAGAAATAACTTTGCAAGTTCAAATGCTAGAAAAACATCTAAACGCCGAAGCCCCTCAGGAGCGAATATTGAGGGAGCAGGAGCAAAACCACTAAACGTAGTTCATCCAGAAAAATCAATTTATTGCTTGAACCTCAACTATTCAGACTTTATCGAACTTATAAATCATGCACATTTCTAGTAGATTCACAAGCAGACATTTCACAAATCAAAATTTCAAGTTTATCTAAAAATGCTTTTCTAAACAACAAAAATACAATAAATATCGTTGGCGTCACGACAGTCAAGGTTACAATCTTGGGAACCGTAAATGCAAACTTGGTCATATCAAACTTTTTTATTCCACATACTATTCACGTAGTTAATGTCAATTTCAATATACCTTAGGACGGCATACTAGGCAAAGATTTTCTAAAAGCAAACAAATGTATAATTAATTACGCAAATGACAGCATAACTATTGGCACAGGGACAAAAAGATCAAAAATAGCAATTTTACATGGTTCGAACACCGAAACTTTAGTAATACCTCCAAGATGTGAAGTTTATCGTTTATTTAGATTAGATTAGATTCCAAAAACCATGCTTTCGTAGACTCCTACCAACTCTGTACTGGTGTTTTTACGGCAAAGTGTGTTGTTGCCTTTCCGCCTTTCCGCCTCTCGTTTCTTGCTCTTGAAAAGACGTCTCTCTTCCCTCCTCCTCTCCCGGTTTCGCTTAATTGTTGCACTCGTAGTAATTGGCTACAGGGTGGCTTTGTATGCTGCGTATTTCTCTGCAGCAGCAACGCGGCATTCGTTATCGTACCAATTATTTCTGCGAGGCTGGTAGTAGCCAACCACTTCCTCCGCAGCGGTGCGAAGAGATTGGGAGATGTTATCCCATTGCTCGTTAATGTCGGGGCGATGAGAAGTTGCTTGCCTTAGCAGGATCGAGAGTCGAAATTGATCAGGGGACACCCAAGTGGCTTGGTGGATGCTTCGGTGTTGGAACCTGGTGCTACTTACCATGTTTCGCGCCGCGGCGAAGTCGACGAGCCTCTCTCCGGTGCCGGAGGTATTTTTATGAAGGCTGAAGTTTCCGACTGTTGGACCAAAAATTCCTTCTTTGTAAAATTCATCCTTGGTCCCATCATCCTTCTCCTCCCTCGGGCGTGCGCACAAATCAAGCTGATCTTATTAAATTTAGCTTTGATGCGGATTGTGGCAATTCGTTCACTGATGGGGGTGAACCTGGAGACAAGATCTCGCAGTCTCCGCCCAACCACAAATCCAACACCAAATTTGTGCGCCGTCTCATGGCAGCTGTAGCAAACGTCGCACGATGCATATTTTTTGCATCCATGCCACGTCCATCGCATTTCCTGGACTGCAGTGATATCAGCCTTCTACTTATTTAGGACATCCAGCAGTTGGATAGAGGCACCTCCCCTATAAAGGGTCTGGACATTCCAGGTGCGTATCCGTAAATCGTAGTCCTTGTTTCGTTTGCGTGGGTCGTCAGCGTGTGGGGAGGTCATTATCCGAGGCTGTTTCGTTCTTTTCATTGGACTAGCATTTTTCATGGTGGGTCCCAAACCCAACGCATAACCCATTGCTGGGAGTAAAAAGTTTGAGTTCATTTATATAGCGAGCCGCTTGCTTTAAGACAGACGCCCGCTTGCATCCGCACCTCGTGGTGAACAGACGCTGCAGACTTTAGTGAATCCTTAAACCGAATATATCGGAGTGGCTCCACTAAAGCTCCCTCTCTATTAGCCGTGACCCAATTCTCCACACGGGTTGGTTACCGCATCTCGCACATGGGTTGCTCACGTTGCCCAGGGTGCACGAGCGTGGACCAATTTTTCATATCCCGATTAAACGAGGTTATCGAAGGCTGGCCATCCCTAGCATACCATGGAAAATTTCGTTGCATGGGAGACGGCGGATATAAAAACCCGCTGGCAGCACGTTACAGGCAGTTAGCAATTGGAGTGGGAGTTGGAGAGTTGTTGGCAGAGTGTGAAGGTGTCGGGTGTTGAGTGAAGGCGAAAAGTTTGCGTGAAAGTGAGATTTTATTTATTTATGGAAGTCATCTGTAGTTTCAAATCGGATAAAAAGCATAAGAAACTTACATAATTGCGGAAAAAGAAAAAAAATGGTTGGCAAAAGTGCAACTTGTGTCTGAGTGCGAAAATTCTATTTTATTTACCGATTGAAAAAAAATCAATAGCTGTGACTAGTGAAAGGTGGAAAATATAAGAAACTGCAGCGTATTCTCATAAAAATTTATAAAATCAAAGGATTTTAATCACAAGTGATATATGACCTCGTCTTCGCATTTTTCGCTTGCATGTGAATGCTTTTGACATACATACATTGTGTGTGTGGATGTGCATTACTATAAAAATGCAAATCAATAAATAGAAAATTAACCTGCTCGAAGCTTACTAAGTTTAATAAGAGACCAACATAGGTCGAGTTGTATATGCATGGTATGCATTATGGACTCATCATGTCGTACACAGAGCTGGAATCAGGTTACCAAGATTTACGTCAACCTTCGCAACTTGCACAATCTCAAACGTAGTCCTTTAAAAGCGACGGAACACTCGCCCTAGGATTTTTGTTGGCAGTGAGGGCAAGTGGAAAATTAACAGCAACACCACCTAGTGGCAGCAGCAACAAACACGGCAACAGCATCAGTTGCATCAACAGTGGCGGTTATACCGCATGGAAACGGCAACAGCACCAGTTGCATCAGCAACAACAACAACAGCAGACGAGTGAAGGGGTGGCCTTCCTCGTACAGTAGTGCGACAACCTACACAAAAGTGCCGGCAACAGCACCAACCATCGTCACAACAGACGTGTGAAGGGGTGGCCCTCCTCGTACAGAAACAGTAACTAGCTGAAGACGGCAACAGCAACAACAGCGGCAACAGAATCAGTTGTATCAGCAGCAACAGCAACGACATCGACAACGACGACAACTAGCAGACAACCACAGCCCGGCCAAACCAAAGCCTGCTGCATCGGGTGGTAAGACAGTGAAAATATAGTTGCAACAAATATGTTGTTGTCTAATCGCGCGTACAATTAGTGTAACCTATTTTTAAGTTTTGGGTAGTAAATTAAAACCAGTCAAACTAAGGAACCCTTCTGTTCTATATTATTACAATTTTTCCTTTAGTACCTCTTAGATGTACATATGAACGACATGTTTGTCCATTATTATTATAAAACCTTTAAAATATTTAAAAAAAGCAATGTGAATGCCTGTGTTGAAAGTCGATTTGCATTCCCATGTACAGACGGGGTTTTTTTTAGTTGTGAATCCACTCTCAATGAGCTTCATTTGGTTTATTACCGTTAGCACTAAATAAGTATATTTAACCGTTTAAGTGATTATATATTGGACAAGTAATGTCTGAAATGAATATTGGGTAAATTAATAGTTTTGACGTAATATTCCGAAGTAATTTTAGAGAATAACCGGGGTTTTAACGAAAGACTCACTTGGGACGATAAATGACTTCTTTGTACCCTCCGAGTACCTATACTTAACCTGCCTATGAATTAAATAAATTAAATTAAATCAATTACTAAAGCAATATGATGTGTGAATAAAACACACAGAAGTTTGTATAGACAGCAGCCATGGATGAGGGTGGGCTAGCACCAGGCGCCACACCACAACCGGTAGCGCCCCACTTTCGGCGTTTTAAGGTCGCAGTTTTTTTTTATTTCCTTTTCCACTAAGGATTTCCAAAGGTTTTTTTCTTTCTTTACAGGCGGTTTTATTTGAATATTTTTTTTTTGCGGTTATTATTTTGAATTCTGGCCGTACCGGAAATGAATTTTGATCGTAAAGCATGACAGTTTCTCTCTTTATGGCGCAGAGGACATCAGTGAGGGCAAGAATCCGCCCCAGCCGACAATGACTAGCCACAGAGCACCCGAAATATCATGCCAGCCTTCACTGCTGCTCTCAAACAAAATGCGGAACCATAACAAATTTTAACATCAAAAGGATATCATGAGGATATCGCAAACTATAACGTCTGCAAAATTAACGAAACTTCAACCGACAACCAACGTTTAGAGGAACTAAATACTATTTTAAAGAAACAAATGCCAAATTATGCTAAAAACAAATTATTAGAGTTATGCTTAGAATATGCCGATGTATTTCATTGCAAACAGACCTTATGACACTTAACAACTTTTACGAACAGAAGCTCCGACTAAATGACAAGACTCCAGTCTATATCAAAAATTATTGTTTGCCGTACTCACAACGCGAAGAAATAAATAAAGAAGTTGACAATCTATTGCGAAACAATTTAATCGAAAACGGTTATTCTAATTATAACAGCCCACTAATTTTGGTACCGAAAAAAGACCCGACTGGACAAAAAGCGTATCGTATTTGCATAGACTTCAGAGCAGTTATTAAAAACTTATCGCAGACAAATTTCCACTGGCACGTGTGACGATATCTTAGACAACCTTGGTCGAAAAAAATACTTTTCCACGTTGGATCTTTTTTCAGGTTTCCTTCAAATTTCTTTACACAAGGACTCACATAAGACATAACATCTTTTAGCACTGACAGGGGGGCCTTCCGTAGGAAAGTTTTACCATTTGGCTTAAATGTAGCGCCAAACTCTTTTTCACGAATGATGTCTATAGCATTTTCAGGCATTTCGCCAAATCAAGCCTTTATGTACGTTGATGACGTCATAGTTATTGGGTGTAGTGACACACACGATCTAAATAATTAGCCTAAATTGTTCGAAACTTGCAGAAAACTTAACCTAAAGCTAAACCCAACTAAATGCAATTTCCTTCGTTCGGAGGTAACATTTCTAGGGCACAAGTGCTCTTCAAAGGGACTGTTGCCAGACGACACAAAAATAAACTCAATAAAAAATTATATAAAACCGTCTGTTAAGACGCGGTGCGACGGTTCGTTGCATTTGCGAATTATTACAGGCGATTTATTCCTAATTTTTCCTCGCTGGCAGCTCCCTTAAACAAACTGAATCCAAACAAGTAAAGAAGTGGCTATGTTCGATCGAACTTTATATACCCGGCGCACGCTTTCAGCTAAATTTTTAAATTAATAAAGCAAAGACTAAGTCCGTCCTAGCCGAACTTGAAGTAAGCTTCTTTTTTCAAAATTTTCATAAAATCGGATTTATTGATTTAATACAAAACCACATACCAAATTTGAGCAAATTAGCTTTACTAGTATCCGATTTTTACGGGTTTCAAAAACTTACTGGGTCTGGTCAAAATTTAGTGATTTTCAAAATACTGCTTAGTTAGACATAATAAAATATCTGTACTAAATTTGGGCAAAATCGATTAAGGATTTTCAAAGATATATGTACATATGAACTCTAAAGTGGGCGGTACCATGTACCTTTTGCAAAATATTCGTTTTAATGGATTTGTTGACTTGATTCCAATATTATTGAAGTATCAAATTTTCATGGTTTTGGAAAATTACCGTTATATGGGAGACGGGCGAAATTTTCGTCCGATTTGAAGCATTTTTATAATCTCACCTAACTGGGTACAATCCAACATGTGTGCCAAGTTTAGACGAAATCGATAAAGAAATTCCAGACATATACATATGTTCTCAAAAGTGGGCGGTGACACGCCCCTTTTCCAAATTTCCCTTCAACATTAATTGAAATGCCCGATTTTTAGTGTTTTCGAAAATTACCTTTATATGGCAGGTGGGCGTGGTTATGGTCAGATTTTGATAATTTTCCAATTATCGCTTTAATAGGCATAGCGTATTACGTATACCATATATATATGACATATGACCTCATAAGTGGCCGGTAAAATTTTTTTATACAGTTGGATTTCCTGCTCATGTACAAAACTACATACCAAATTTGAGCGAATTAGCTTTCATAGCTACTGAAGTATAACAATTTTGCATTTTCGACAATTTCCGTTATAGGAGGTGGGCGTGGTTATTGTCCGATTTTGCCCATTTCCAATACCAACCTGCTCTGGGTCAAGGACAATCTCCCTACCGAGAGAGATATCTCAATTTTTACTCAAGTTATCGTCTGCACGGACGGACGGACGGACAGACAGAAATCGCTAAATCGACTTCTCTTTTCATTCTGAACATTTTGGTATATATATAATGTCGAGTTCTCTTGGGACAGCGCTTGTGAAACTGCGTTCAAACAACTGAAATTATGATATGCAGCAAGAAACTACACAAGTTTTATTTTATTCATTAATAAATAAAAAAAAAGCGCGTATAGTACAAACTCACAGCTTGTACTACTTCATTAAAGATATTTTATATTTGTAATTGCTGAAGTGAGGACCACACACAAAGCTCGTGAACGTTAAATTCCATACAATTATGTCGAGCCTTTGTTCATGCTGTATAAAGTTCGAACGAATATCTTTACAAAAACCGTTGACGGTGCGAGTAGTTCCTAAACTAATATTCTGTTGCATATGGTTTGTTTTAAATTTTAAATTTGTTTCCTTTTAAATTAATCTTTAAATGGTCTTAACTGTAAAATGCATGTTATTTTCTTTTTTTTGTCATAATTATAATGAAAATTAATGCTTAAAAATATTAACTGCTGGAATTTTAACTGGATATTTAAAACCGGCGCTTAGATAGCAATTCAGACTTACTCGCACACAGGTTGAGTTCAACATTAAGTGTAATATATCCATTAATTGATTTGTTTTAAAATATCTATGGACTTAAAAATTTCATATTATTTTGCAATCCTTATTCTTATCCATAAATATTGCATGCTACACGGTCAAGAAATAGCACGATACTTGCATCACGTCAATAAATACTGAACGTGTGACAATGCCCAATGGTAGAAAACTGCTCGCAACATCGTGATATGTATGTATGTATGTATATATTTATTTACGTTTCTACAAATCTATGCACTTTTAAATTTTGTATTAATGTACATATTCAGGAATCTTCACCATGAACATTGAGCTACACATAATTCGATGTTAATTCTAAAATCTTGAAGTATCAAAATTTCTTCACAGCTGTTTTATTGGCCCTGAAATCATAAAAAGAAGCTTTCTGTTTCATTATGCATGCAGATGAGGCCCTAATTGGCCGTACACATACGACTTTCGCTTTGCTTCGCTTCAGAGTTTCGCTTTGACAGATAAGTTAAAGTACAGATGTTATATGAGTGCTGCTAAATACAAGGCGAGTGAAGTAAAGCAAAGCAAAACGAAGCAAAATCATGGCGTACTCTCAACTTTTGTACACTTTGACAACCAACTGTTTGCATTTCCATTTTATCTCTGCGTGCATATACACACGATTTAGAAAATTTACTAGTACGGAAGAAGGTGGAGCATTCCCCAGTGGGGCACATATGCCACCACCAATTATCTTGAAAGTTTAAAAAGCTATTGATAATCGAAAAACGATATTTTGTGCATTTATTGATGATCTTCCATCTCTCACTCTTTGGTAGTTTCATTATACATATCCTCGAGGATGGACGAGGTCATTGTGTATAATAAGAAGTGAGATATCTTTTCGATAAACGTCAAAATTTGGAACAGCTGAGATCACCTGTTTTTGCAAAGTAAATTCGCATCCCTGGCGTTCCTCGTAAATTTTACCCGATTGCAGGGACGGATACAGGGGAGGGATTCTGGGTGTCTGGATTCCCCCAAAAAAATCGGTAGTCTCAGAAATTTCAACCGTGTTTTCAAATTCGTAGCACACAAAAACCCACTCTATACAAAAAAAATAAAAAATTATTACCCAGTAACTGGAATACAAAGAATGCTTTTTTGCCGAAAAGTATATTTTATTCACATGTGATATATGACCTCTTCGCATTTTTCGCTTGCATGTGAATGCTTTTGACATACATACATTGTGTGTGTGGATGCGCATTACTATAAAAACGCAAATCAATAAATAGAAAATTAACCTGCTCGAAGCTTACTAAGTTTAATAAGAGACCAACATAGGTCGAGTTGTATATACATGGTATGCATTATGGACTCATCATGTCGTACACAGAGCTGGAATCAGGTTACCAAGATTTACGTCAACCTTCGCAACTTGCACAATCTCAAACGTAGTCCTTTAAAAGCGACGGAACACTCGCCCTAGGATTTTTGTTGGCAGTGAGGGCAAGTGGAAAATTAACAGCAACACCACCTAGTGGCAGCAGCAACAAACACGGCAACAGCATCAGTTGCATCAACAGTGGCGGTTATACCGCATGGAAACGGCAACAGCACCAGTTGCATCAGCAACAACAACAACAGCAGACGAGTGAAGGGGTGGCCTTCCTCGTACAGTAGTGCGACAACCTACACAAAAGTGCCGGCAACAGCACCAACCATCGTCACAACAGACGTGTGAAGGGGTGGCCCTCCTCGTACAGAAACAGTAACTAGCTGAAGACGGCAACAGCAACAACAGCGGCAACAGAATTAGTTGTATCAGCAGCAACAGCAACGACATCGACAACGACGACAACTAGCAGACAACCACAGCCCGGCCAAACCAAAGCCTGCTGCATCGGGTGGTAAGACAGTGAAAATATAGTTGCAACAAATATGTTGTTGTCTAATCGCGCGTACAATTAGTGTAACCTATTTTTAAGTTTTGGGTAGTAAATTAAAACCAGTCAAACTAAGGAACCTTTCTGTTCTATATTATTACAATTTTTCCTTTAGTACCTCTTAGATGTACATATGAACGACATGTTTGCCATTATTATTATAAAACCTTTAAAAAAATTAAAAAAAAAGAGTTATAAGGAAGCAATGTGAATGCCTGTGTTGAAAGTCGATTTGCATTCCCATGTATAGACGGGGTTTTTTTTAGTTGTGAATCTACTCTCAATTAGCTTCATTTGGTTTATTACCGTTAGCACTAAATAAGTATATTTAACCGTTTAAGTGATTATATTTGGACAAGTAATGTCTGAAATGAATATTGGGTAAATTAATAGTTTTGACGTAATATTCCGAAGTAATTTTAGAGAATAACCGGGGTTTTAACGTAAGACTCACTTGGGACGATAAATGACTTCTTTGTACCCTCCGAGTACCTTGAATTAAATAAATTAAATTAAATCAATTACTAAAGCAATATGATGTGTGAATAAAACGTTCTAAGAAAATGGGAATGCTGGTTGATCCAATGACTTAGGAGGCACACAGAAGTTTGTATAGGGGCTGCTGGTATAAGTGTGCGACAGCAGCCATGGATGAGGTGGGCTAGCACCAGGCGCCACACCACAACCGGTAGCGCCCCACTTTCGGCGTTTTAAGGTCGCAGTTTTTTTTTATTTCCTTTTCCACTAAGGATTTCCAAAGGGTTTTTTCTTTCTTTACAGGCGGTTTTATTTGAATATTTTTTTTTGCGGTTATTATTTTGAATTCTGGCCGTACCGGAAATGAATTTTGATCGTAAAGCATGACAGTTTCTCTCTTTATGGCGCAGAGGACATCAGTGAGGGCAAGAATCCGCCCCAGCCGACAATGACTAGCCACAGAGCACCCGAAATGTCATGTCACTGCTGCTCTCAAACAAAATGCGGAACCATAACAAATTTTAACATCAAAAGGATATCATGAGGATATCGCAAACTATAACGTCTGCAAAATTAACGAAACTTCAACCGACAACCAACGTTTAGAGGAACTAAATACTATTTTAAAGAAACAAATGCCAAATTATGCTAAAAACAAATTATTAGAGTTATGCTTAGAATATGCCGATGTATTTCATTGCAAACAGACCTTATGACACTTAACAACTTTTACGAACAGAAGCTCCGACTAAATGACAAGACTCCAGTCTATATCAAAAATTATTGTTTGCCGTACTCACAACGCGAAAAAATAAATAAAGAAGTTGACAATCTATTGCGAAACAATTTAATCGAAAACGGTTATTCTAATTATAACAGCCCACTAATTTTGGTACCGAAAAAAGACCCGACTGGACAAAAAGCGTATCGTATTTGCATAGACTTCAGAGCAGTTATTAAAAACTTATCGCAGACAAATTTCCACTGGCACGTGTGACGATATCTTAGACAACCTTGGTCGAAAAAAATACTTTTCCACTTTGGATCTTTTTTCAGGTTTCCTTCAAATTTCTTTACACAAGGACTCACATAAGACATAACATCTTTTAGCACTGACAAGCCAAATCAAGCCTTTATGTACGTTGATGACGTCATAGTTATTGGGTGTAGTGAGACACACGATCTAAATAATTAGCCTAAATTGTTCGAAACTTGCAGAAAACTTAACCTAAAGCTAAAGCCAACTAAATGCAATTTCCTTCGTTCGGAGGTAACATTTCTAGGGCACAAGTGCTCTTCAAAGGGACTGTTGCCAGACGACACAAAAATAAACTCAATAAAAAATTATATAAAACCGTCTCTTAAGACGCGGTGCGACGGTTCGTTGCATTTGCGAATTATTACAGGCGATTTATTCCTAATTTTTCCTCGCTGGCAGCTCCCTTAAACAAACTGAATCCAAACAAGTAAAGAAGTGGCTATGTTCGATCTAACTTTATATACCCGGCGCACGCTTTCAGCTAAATTTTTAAATTAATAAAGCAAAGACTAAGTCCGTCCTAGCCGAACTTGAAGTAAGCTTCTTTTTTCAAAATTTTCATAAAATCGGATTTATTGATTTAATACAAAACCACATACCAAATTTGAGCAAATTAGCTTTACTAGTATCCGATTTTTACGGGTTTCAAAAACTTACTGGGTCTGGTCAAAATTTAGTGATTTTCAAAATACTGCTTAGTTAGACATAATAAAATATCTGTACTAAATTTGGGCAAAATCGATTAAGGATTTCCAAAGATATATGTACATATGAACTCTAAAGTGGGCGGTACCATGTACCTTTTGCAAAATATTCGTTTTAATGGATTTGTTGACTTGATTCCAATATTATTGAAGTATCAAATTTTCATGGTTTTGGAAATTACCTTTATATGGCAGGTGGGCGTGGTTATGGTCAGATTGTGATAATTTTCCAATTATCGCTTTAATAGGCATAGCGTATTACGTATACCATATATATATGACATATGACCTCATAAGTGGCCGGTAAAATTTTTTTATACAGTTGGATTTCCTGCTCATGTACAAAACTACATACCAAATTTGAGCGAATTAGCTTTCATAGCTACTGAAGTATAACAATTTTGCATTTTCGACAATTTCCGTTATAGGAGGTGGGCGTGGTTATTGTCCGATTTTGCCCATTTCCAATACCAACCTGCTCTGGGTCAAGGACAATCTCCCTACCGAGAGAGATATCTCAATTTTTACTCAAGTTATCGTCTGCACGGACGGACGGACGGACAGACAGAAATCGCTAAATCGACTTCTCTTTTCATTCTGAACATTTTGGTATATATATAATGTCGAGTTCTCTTGGGACAGCGCTTGTGAAACTGCGTTCAAACAACTGAAATTATGATATGCAGCAAGAAACTACACAAGTTTTATTTTATTCATTAATAAATAAAAAAAAAGCGCGTATAGTACAAACTCACAGCTTGTACTACTTCATTAAAGATATTTTATATTTGTAATTGCTGAAGTGAGGACCACACACAAAGCTCGTGAACGTTAAATTCCATACAATTATGTCGAGCCTTTGTTCATGCTGTATAAAGTTCGAACGAATATCTTTACAAAAACCGTTGACGGTGCGAGTAGTTCCTAAACTAATATTCTGTTGCATATGGTTTGTTTTAAATTTTAAATTTGTTTCCTTTTAAATTAATCTTTAAATGGTCTTAAAGGTAAAATGCATGTTATTTTCTTTTTTTTTGTCATAATTAGAATGAAAATTAATGCTTAAAAATATTAACTGCTGGAATTTTAACTGGATATTTAAAACCGGCGCTTAGATAGCAATTCAGACTTATTCGCACACAGGTTGAGTTCAACATTAAGTGTAATATATCCATTAATTGATTTGTTTTAAAATATCTATGGACTTAAAAATTTCATATTATTTTGCAATCCTTATTCTTATCCATAAATATTGCATGCTACACGGTCAAGAAATAGCACGATACTTGCATCACGTCAATAAATACTGAACGTGTGACAATGCCCAATGGTAGAAAACTGCTCGCAACATCGTGATATGTATGTATGTATGTATATATTTATTTACGTTTCTACAAATCTATGCACTTTTAAATTTTGTATTAATGTACATATTCAGGAATCTTCACCATGAACATTGAGCTACACATAATTCGATGTTAATTCTAAGATCTTGAAGTATCAAAATTTCTTCACAGCTGTTTTATTGGCCCTGAAATCATAAAAAGAAGCTTTCTTTTTCATTATGCATGCAGATGAGGCCCTGATTGGCCGTTCACATACGACTTTCGCTTTGATTCGCTTCAGAGTTTCGCTTTGACAGATAAGTTAAAGTACAGATGTTATATGAGTGCTGCTAAATACAAGGCGAGAGAAGTAAAGCAAAGCAAATCGAAGCAAAATCATGGCGTACTCTCAACTTTTGTACACTTTGACAACCAACTGTTTGCATTTCCATTTTATCTCTGCGTGCATATACACACGATTTAGAAAATTTACTAGTACGGAAGAAGGTGGAGCATTCCCCAGTGGGGCACATATGCCACCACCAATTATCTTGAAAATTTAAAAAGCTATTGATAATCGAAAAACGATATTTTGTGCATTTATTGATGATCTTCCATCTCTCACTCTTTGGTAGTTTCATTATACATATCCTCGAGGATGGACGAGGTCATTGTGTATAATAAGAAGTGAGATATCTTTTCGATAAACGTCAAAATTTGGAACAGCTGAGATCACCTGTTTTTGCAAAGTAAATTCGCAACCCTGGCGTTCCTCGTATATTTTACCCAAATGCAGGGACGGATACAGGGGGGGATTCTGGGTGTTTGGATTCCCCCAAAAAAATCGGTAGTCTCAGAAAATTTCAACCGTGTTTTCAAATTCGTAGCACACAAAAACCCACTCTATACAAAAAAAATTAAAAATTATTACCCAGTAACTGGAATACAAAGAATGCTTTTTTGCCGAAAAGTATATTTTATTCTAAAAGTTTATGAGTTATCAAACCGCCTTTGAAATATGCAATTTTACAAACACATTTACCGAATTTTTCAAATCAGTGTAACGTTGCCAGTCACGGTGGCTCCGAGTGAACGGTCCTTTTCTATTTTACGGAGATTGAAGACGTATCTCGAGACATTGAGGTTACTAGTGACCTAGATATTTTGGCATAAGAAACTTACATAATTGCGGAAAAATAAAAAAAATGGTTGGCAAAAGTGCAACTTGTGTCTGAGTGCGAAAATTCTATTTTATTTACCGATTGAAAAAAAATCAATAGCTGTGACTAGTGAAAGGTGGAAAATATAAGAAACTGCAGCGTATTCTCATAAAAATTTATAAAATCAAAGGATTTTAATCACAAGTGATATATGACCTCGTCTTCGCATTTTTCGCTTGCATGTGAATGCTTTTGACATACATACATTGTGTGTGTGGATGCGCATTACTATAAAAACGCAAATCAATAAATAGAAAATTAACCTGCTCGAAGCTTACTAAGTTTAATAAGAGACCAACATAGGTCGAGTTGTATATGCATGGTATGCATTATGGACTCATCATGTCGTACACAGAGCTGGAATCAGGTTACCAAGATTTACGTCAACCTTCGCAACTTGCACAATCTCAAACGTAGTCCTTTAAAAGCGACGGAACACTCGCCCTAGGATTTTTGTTGGCAGTGAGGGCAAGTGGAAAATTAACAGCAACACCACCTAGTGGCAGCAGCAACAAACACGGCAACAGCATCAGTTGCATCAACAGTGGCGGTTATACCGCATGGAAACGGCAACAGCACCAGTTGCATCAGCAACAACAACAACAGCAGACGAGTGAAGGGGTGGCCTTCCTCGTACAGTAGTGCGACAACCTACACAAAAGTGCCGGCAACAGCACCAACCATCGTCACAACAGACGTGTGAAGGGATGGCCCTCCTCGTACAGAAACAGTAACTAGCTGAAGACGGCAACAGCAACAACAGCGGCAACAGAATCAGTTGTATCAGCAGCAACAGCAACGACATTGACAACGACGACAACTAGCAGACAACCACAGCCCGGCCAAACCAAAGCCTGCTGCATCGGGTGGTAAGACAGTGAAAATATAGTTGCAACAAATATGTTGTTGTCTAATCGCGCGTACAATTAGTGTAACCTATTTTTAAGTTTTGGGTAGTAAATTAAAACCAGTCAAACTAAGGAACCCTTCTGTTCTATATTATTACAATTTTTCCTTTAGTACCTCTTAGATGTACATATGAACGACATGTTTGTCCATTATTATTATAAAACCTTTAAAAAAATTAAAAAAAAAAGAGTTATAAGGAAGCAATGTGAATGCCTGTGTTGAAAGCCGATTTGCATTCCCATGTATAGACGGGGTTTTTTTAGTTGTGAATCTACTCTCAATGAGCTTCATTTGGTTTATTACCGTTAGCACTAAATAAGTATATTTAACCGTTTAAGTGATTATATATTGGACAAGTAATGTCTGAAATGAATATTGGGTAAATTAATAGTTTTGACCTAATATTCCGAAGTAATTTTAGAGAATAACCGGGGTTTTAACGAAAGACTCACTTGGGACGATAAATGACTTCTTTGTACCTCCGAGTACCTTGAATTAAATTAAATCAATTACTAAAGCAATATGATGTGTGAATAAAACGTTCTAAGAAAATGGGAATGCTGGTTGATCCAATGACTTAGGAGGCACACAGAAGTTTGTATAGGGGCTGCTGGTAAAAGTGTGCGACAGCAGCCATGGATGAGGGTGGGCTAGCACCAGGCGCCACACCACAACCGGTAGCGCCCCACTTTCGGCGTTTTTAGGTCGCAGTTTTTTTTTATTTCCTTTTCCACTAAGGATTTCCAAAGGTTTTTTTCTTTCTTTACAGGCGGTTTTATTTGAATATTTTTTTTTGCGGTTATTATTTTGAAATGTGGCCGTACCGGAAATGAATTTTGATCGTAAAGCATGACAGTTTCTCTCTTTATGGCGCAGAGGACATCAGTGAGGGCAAGAATCCGCCCCAGCCGACATGGACTAGCCACAGAGCACCCGAAATATCATGCCAGCCTTCACTGCTGCTCTCAAACAAAATGCGGAACCATAACAAATTTTAACATCAAAAGGATAGCATGAGGATATCGCAAACTATAACGTCTGCAAAATTAACGAAACTTCAACCGACAACCAACGTTTAAAGGAACTAAATACTATTTTAAAGAAACAAATGCCAAATTATGCTAAAAACAAATTATTAGAGTTATGCTTAGAATATGCCGATGTATTTCATTGCAAACAGACCTTATGACACTTAACAACTTTTACGAACAGAAGCTCCGACTAAATGACAAGACTCCAGTCTATATCAAAAATTATTGTTTGCCGTACTCACAACGCGAAAAAATAAATAAAGAAGTTGACAATCTATTGCGAAACAATTTAATCGAAAACGGTTATTCTAATTATAACAGCCCACTAATTTTGGTACCGAAAAAAGACCCGACTGGACAAAAAGCGTATCGTATTTGCATAGACTTCAGAGCAGTTATTAAAAACTTATCGCAGACAAATTTCCACTGACACGTGTGACGATATCTTAGACAACCTTGGTCGAAAAAAATACTTTTCCACTTTGGATCTTTTTTCAGGCTGCTGGCCTGAACATGCCGGGCCCCTGGCCATGGGCAATATAAAAAAGGAGAAAAACGATAGACCGCGCCAGCCAACACAGAGACAAACAGGTATATACAGTTATTATGCATTATTGCTGGTGGGCCCCAGAAACCACCAGGCCGAAGATGGTCGCTTGTACCAGCAGTCCGTTAACTGACGTTGTGGGTGTCGTGGTCACCATCAGCTTCGAAAAAACGTCGACGCCCAGCGTTATCCGAACGGGAGATGATACGTAGAATTTCGGATCTGCCAGCCGCATGAACTGGAACGGCGTGGCGATCTGGGGGTCAACGTTGGTGCGGGGGCTTATGCGGAGGTGCTTCTCGACGACAACCGCTTGCGTCATCACCTTCTCCGACACGCCATGTTTGCCTCGAAGAATAAGAGAGCAGGATCGGTGGCTCCCAACAGCTATAGGCTACAGCTGTAGTTCTCTGGCTAACTTGGCGTCGATCATGCTGTTGGTCGCGCATTGATCAATTAGGGCTCGCACCAGATGAAGGCGGCCACCAGACTCGATTTTAACTATCGCAGTTGGAGCGATAGCGTGAAATGATCGCAGAATCGGCACGGTCGTATTACCAGCTACTCGACCCGTTCGGAAGCCCGCTGGATTCACTCGTCCAATGGACCGGGAGGGCAACTTGTCCAACTCGTTTTCCCGGCGATATGGAGTTTCCCGTCTCATGTTTTGTCGGCGAGCATCGCTTGAAGACGGTCGGAACGGACGAGATTCCGAGCCGCCTTGTCGCCTCTGGTTACGGTGTTGCGATGGTCGGAACGGACGTGATTCCGAGCCACCCTGTCGCCAATTATCGTATTGAGGGCGTGTTCGGAACGGACGCGGTTCCGAGCCACGCTCTCGTCTCTCGATTTGCAGGAGCGGTCGGAACGGACGAGGTTCCGAGCCGCCAGTGGTAGAGGCGCGTTCTCTTACACAGGAGGTGGACGGTGGGAACGGACGCGGTTCCAAGCCGCTCCCCCGCTCTGCCGAAGTTCTGCGGTTCGATGACGACGTAGCTTCGGTTACGGTCATCTCCTCTTCGGCAAGTTCTGCCTCTTCCACCTGTTGAGCCCAGGACTTGTACGTCTCCGTTGGATGGATGGAGAGCACGTCGTCCGAGCTGTCGTCTTCGGGTCTCGTACGTTCGCGCTCCCTCTCGGAGCTGGGTTTCGCCCAGTCGCTTTCGTCTGCGATATGCAGCGACGTGTGGTGCTTCTCGCGGCACCTGTGGCAGCGGTCTTTACTTCCGCAGATTTCCAATCGATGGAATGGCGAAAGACAATTTGGGCAGTACCGGTGGATCAGGATCACCCGGAGCCTCTCCTCGGCTGTCTTTCCGCGGTAGTCGGGGCATAGCCTGATGCCGTGTTTGCCTCCGATAAGGCGGCGGGCGATGGAAAAGGCCTCAGCGCTCTTCTCTGTCTTCATACGTCGTGCGGTATAACGAGTCATCTTTCCTGTAATGGGATAAATGCTAAACTTAAACACAATAGGGTTTAATGGTTACCGCTGATTGTTGGGGTTTGGTTGGGTGGCGAGCGTGGCGCAAACTGGAGCTTCTTAAGAGGTGCTGGTCCTCTCCGATGGTAACAAGACCAATTTGACGATTGGTCTCGTAACGACTCCCTTCTCGGTGCGAATTTCTGCAACTCTGACTCGTTTGTCGGTGCCGTGGTGAACGTTGACGACTCGTCCTAGTCGCCATTCGTTTGGAGGAAGGTTGTCCTCTCGAATAACAACCAGGTCGTCCACCTGTAAGTCTGGTTGCTGTCGCTTCCACTTCGTCCGCTTTTGAAGCTCGTTCAAGTACTCGTTCTTCCACCGTTGACAGAACGAATGATGCAGCGCCTTCATCTTGTGCCATCGGTTCACCACCGAGGCTGGATTCTCCGTGATCTCAATCTCAGGCAGAACTAGGATGGGACTGCCGACGAGGAAATGTCCAGGAGTCAATGGTTCTAAGCTAGTGGCGTCAGTGGATGCTGCATTAAGCGGTCTTGAATTGAGACACGCTTCAATCCTACATAGTAATGTGGAAAACTCTTCGAACGTATATTTACAATTAGATGCAATTTTTCGAAAATGAGAATTGAAACTCTTTACACCTGCTTCCCATAAGCCACCCATGTGCTTTTGGACGTTACATCAGACTTCGAATGAGCAAGAAACGCTTTAAATTCTGTTTTTAAAGCTCTAGATCCTCCGACGAAATTGGTTCCATTGTCGGAGTATATATTTTTTGGGCACCCCCTCCGTGATACGAACCTTGAAAAGGCAGCCAAGAAGGTGGGAGTGCTCAAGTCGTTTGCGGCTTCCAAGTGGATAGCTTTTGTTGCGAAGCAAACGAACAGGCATACGTAACCCTTCGTGATTACGCAGCCTCGCCCTCTATAACTTTTGATCTCAAATGGACCAGCGAAATCTACGCCCGTATTAGTAAAAGGGCGTGTGAAGGTAGTACGTTCTGATGGGAGGGCCGCCATGATTTGACTTTGCGCCCGCTTCCTATAGATTGCACAAACCTTGCAGTTATGTATGATCGATTTGATCATTACTTTGACCCGAGGGATCCAATATTGCGCTCGAATAAGCCGCAACATTAACTGGTTTTCCCCATGTAAGGAGATCTCGTGAATAAATTGAGTTACCAGTCGCGAAAAATGAGAATTGTAGGGGAGAATTATAGGATGACGTTCGCTATAATTTAAGTCTTTCGACGCCCCAAGTCGTCCCCCCGCTCGAAGTAGACTATTTGAATCTATGAACGGATTTAGTTGGAGGATTTCACTCTTGGAACTTATTCTCTGTCCCTTATTTAAGTAAGAACACTCACTCGGAAAGTGTTGTTCTTGACAGAGTGTTATCAGTCGTTGAGTGGTGGCTTTGATTTCCTCAGAGGAAATCGCGGTAGATGGAGCTGTAAATTTAGCTTTCCGAATAGGGTGCGTACTTTGAAGAAATCGCAAGACATACGACAGAACTCGCAAAGCTCTCGGAAGTGACAAGAATCTTTGAAGAATGTCGTACATCTCTACAACTTTTGTCGCGTGCGACAGCACCCGCTTCTCTTCTTGGTCGGTCTGGAACACCGAGTCCTGAGAAGGCCATTCCGTTCTACTTTCTTGGAGCCAAGAAGGGCCCTGCCACCACAACGAGTTTGCAACCAAGTCGGGAGCTTCGACTCCACGGCTGCCTAGGTCGGCTGGGTTCGAGGACGAATCCACATGATACCAACTCCGTTGGCCAACCTTCTCTACAATCTTGGTTACCCTATGCGAGACAAATGTCGACCAAGAACATGGTGGCTTCCGTAACCAAGCCAGAACGATGGTGGAATCAGTCCATAAGAAAATCTGTAAGGATCGAAGATCCAAGTTAGGAATAACTGATTCCACCATTTCCGCCAGAAGTACCGCGCCACACAATTCCAAACGAGGCAGTGAGATGGTTTTTACCGGTGCAACCCTCGTTTTTGCTAATAGGAGATTGACCGCAACACTGTCTCTCCTTTCGACGCGCAGGTAGATAGCCGCCGCATACGCCTTCTCCGATGCATCGCAGAAACCATGCAGCTCCATCTTTTCCATCGGTGAGAATTGTACCCATCGTGGAATTTGGATTTCTCCTATTGCCGAGTACTCCATGGCAAACTTTGACCAGCGCTCAAGTGTTGTTGAAGTTACCTGTTCATCCCAATCCGTTCCTTCCAACCAGATGTTCTGCATTAACATCTTCGCCACTATGATGATCGGTGCGAGCCACTCTAGTGGATCGAATAATTTAGCGATGGCTGACAAAATCTTGCGTTTTGTCACTACTTGAAATTGATCTAATTCCTTCGCAGCGAAGTAGAATTGATCCGAACGTGCATTCCATCGTATGCCGAGAGCCTTAACGCTGCTCGTATCTTCGAAGTCCAAGAAGTCTTGGCTAAGCAAATGAGAAACCGGAATATCGCGCAAGACTTCTTTACTATTGGCAGTCCACTTACGAAGTGGGAAACCTGCCGAACTTAAGGCCTCGGTGATTTGATCCCGGGCCTTAATGGTGGACTCTAAGTCGTGTCCACCTGCGAGCACGTCGTCGACGTACATGTGTTGCTTGAGGACTATCGAAGCGATCGGAAGCGATTCGTGAACGTCGTCGGCTAGTTGCAGAAGCGTCCTTATTGCGAGATAAGGAGCGCAGTTTACCCCGAAAGTGACAGTATTCAATTGAAATTGACGAACTGGTTCACTTGTAGAATCGCGAAAGAGTATTCTCTGAAATTTCCTCTGTTGAGGCTGAACTAGGATCTGACGATACATTTTCTCTATGTCACTACTGAAGACGAATTTGAATAACCTCCAGCGGAGGATCAGTATCGTCAGATCGCTTTGTAAAATTGGTCCAGGCAGTAGCACATCATTGAGGCTTACTCCATTGTCCGATGGACAGGACGCATTAAACACCACCCGCACCTTCGTAGAAGTGCTTTCGGGTTTGGTGACCGCATGATGGGGCAGGTAATAGTTACCGGACCTGCCCTCATCCGGGAAACTGGACACCTCAGTCATGTGATCCAGTTGCTGATACTCCTTGAGTACCCTAGTATATTCCTCTCGTAAAGAGGGATTTTTTGCCAGACGACCTTGACTGCGAACGAACTGTGAGAAAGCTATCTTTCGCGAGCACCCTAGAGAAACCTCTGTCGGAAAATTCCGACGAAATGGTAATGAAACTATAAATTTCCCCGATTCGTCTCGCTTGGTAGTATCCTTAAAAAGCTCCTCGCAGTAATTCTCTTCTGGTGTACGAGCTCTGCTACGGGGCAGGTCTTCCAGTTCCCAAAAGGCTGCAAGCTGTCTATCCAGCGTCACCTCATTGTAGAATGAGACGCATGATGTTGTCGGCTTGGGTGATGTCGTCCTTCCCGTCAGAATCCATCCGAAGACTGTCTCCTGAGCCAGCAGCGAGCCAAGAACGTCCTTCCGTAGACCGCCGAGCATTATTTGCGGATAAACGTCGCCTCCTAAAACAAGATCGACTTGTTCGTTCGCGAAGAACCGTTTATCCGCCAAAGTCAGCCCCGGGAACGAATGCTGTAATGTAGGATCGATACCGCAGGTCGGCAGATTTCCCGTCAGTTGAGGTAGCACTAGCGCCGTCGTCTGAATCACCACCAAAGGATCGACCGGGGATCCCAAGGTTATGGAACACGCCTGGCTGGTTTGCGCCGAAAGCGTGTTGTTGATTCCAGACACCCGTGCATTCACTTTCCTCGTTGGCAGCTTAATCCGACGTCGAAGTCGTTCCGTCATGAACGAACACTCAGATCCAGAATCTATGAGCGCTCTGGCCGAAAAAATAGACCCACGATGTCTAATGTTGACTTGAGCTGTTCCCAGTAGAACCCCTTTGTTCGTGTTCGTAAAACACGACTGTACTTGGGTGGGAGGCTCAGTATTACCACTGGAGGAACTGGTACCAGAAGTGGTCCGGTTGGAACTAGTTCCGGACCCACTTGCAGAAGAATTCGAGAAACCGCTTTTTCTCGATGTAGTTTGCTGAACTGGGTTCAAATGCAACAGTGAGTGATGCCTGGAGTGGCATACTGAGCAATTAAACGCGCTGGTGCACTTCGCGACCCCATGTCCGGAAGACAGGCAGTTCAGGCAGAGTTGACTCCTTCTAGCAAAGTTGCTTCTTTCTGAAGGAGCCATTTTTTGAAATCGTGGGCAAGATCGTATGCTGTGTGCATCGCAATTGCACAGCTTGCATTGATTCCTTGCCACACTCGCTTGATAAGTTTGTAGGTTTCGACTTGAATTGTCGAAACTGGACTTAGAAGGCTGCGGTCTCTGTAACCGGGAAGTACTAGGCCCTCTAATGTCAAAGACAGTTTCTAAAGTCTGGAATCGACTTGTTAGAAATCTGTCCATATCTTCCCACTTAGGAATCTCCGTCTTTCCCTGGACCGAATGTTCCCACATTGAGAGCGTGACCTCAGGTAGCTTCGTTGAGCAAAGGTATGTAATGATCGCATCCCAATTCGTTATGTCAATTTTATGAATCTGGAGTGCCGATATGCAGTTATTTATTTCGCGTTGAAGATCTTTAATTGCACTTCCAGATTCAGTTCCTACCGGGGATAGGTCGAAGAGAATCTTCAATTGACTATTAACGAGAATTCTCTTATTCTCGTAGCGATCAGTAAGGTTTTTCCATGCCATTGAAAAACCTTCATTTGTAAGTGGGCACTTACGAACTATTTCCTTCGCTTCCCCCTGAGTCTTTTGGTTTAAGTGGAAAAGTTTTTCCACTGGGGTGAGCCGCTTATTCAAAATGTAAATGGCCGTGAACATGTCACGAAACGTTGGCCATGACAGGTAATCTCCCTTAAAAACTTCCGTGTCGCACGGTGGGAGACGGATATGGTGCTCCAAGTCGGAAGACTCCGCAGCCATTTCCTTTTCGGCTTTATTTAGCTTGGAAGTGAGATCACCAATCACTTCCATGCATTTGAGATAAGCCGCGTAGGCTTGTTTGTGCTTCTTCTTGGCGGCACTGGCCTCTTTTGAAGAGCTCGCGGCATCTGTACCTAAAAATTCTAAATAAGCTCGTTTTACTCTACCCCAAGATTCCTTAACTTCTTCCCTTTGGATATCCAGCACCGTTTGATTTTGATCAGTTGACGCAAAATCTCTAAAATCGGCTTCGAATTCAATAAGTGAATCCGCTAATTGAATAAAAGTGGCCAATATAGTTGGATTATTCGAGGTTGGATAAAATCCGAAAAATGCACGTAATGCCGAAAACTGTAATTAAATAATCCAAGTCACTAAAAAATGCGAAAAGTTTTTCGAAAATCACAGAGCCGATTGAATTTAAAAAAAAATTTAAGACGACGAAAGAAGCGAAAAACCCGGAAATCGCTCTTTTCACACTTATTTGAAATTTGACCACGAAATTGCAGGCAGTGACTTTGTGTGCTTGTGTGATATTCTAATATCTTGGTGCAGCACTGGTTATAAATTAGATTTAGAAGCTGCCACAACACTAGTTAATAAATTAGTTAATTCTGCGATTTCTTTTATCAAAATTATTTGTTACTGCCACAAAGTCACTCGTTCACTGCACAATTTTATGTATGTTGCGAATATTTCAATATTCGGTCAAAATTTTAAGCAATACTATGCAAAGCGATCGTAAATCGCTATTACTGCTTTTCACTCGAATTCGTTAAGAGTAAAAACGCGGTAATTCGGTTTAGTGATTTTGTGTATCGTAGCGAAAAGAAAAGTATGTGTGTACTAACATACATAAACGCAGGTTGCAGCGCCTTATTATGCGATGTCGTACTGAATTTTGCCACTTAATCACAACGTTTTGATTTTAAAAAGGTTGCAAATCTGAATTTTGAAATTGGCGCACTAGAAATTTGACCGCTAAGAAAAACTGCAACTGCACTTTATATTTAATGAGGATGGCTTGGGCCGAAAGAAAATTTTATGAAAAATTCTTTATTGTTGCCACACAAAATCACTCGCGCACTTTGATTATTCACCGATCATATTAATTTAAACCAAACCACGTACCTTTTGTATTGAAGATTTGTTGATGGATGTATGTATGTATGTATAAGCCTTGTGGTGATGTGGTTTGCTGACTTTCTCCAATTTCCGAAAAAAGAGTTGGATCTGTCCTTAGGTGTTGGTGGTAAAATCTGCGGCGAGAATAAATATGATGAGACCTTTGATGTGAAATCGTTGGTTCCAATTCCAACGGCGTCGAAGGACCATGAACAAAACTGTCGCAGAATCCAGTGGTCTCGTGGACAGTCCGTTTAAATGAAAAGAAGAAGGAACTCGTGTTAGACGAATTGTCCTTCAAATTTCTTTACACAAGGACTCACATAAGACATAACATCTTTTAGCACTGACAGGGGGGCCTTCCGTAGGAAAGTTTTACCATTTGGCTTTGGCTTTTTCACGAATGATGTCTATAGCATTTTCAGGCATTTCGCCAAATCAAGCCTTTATGTACGTTGATGACGTCATAGTTATTGGGTGTAGTGAGACACACGATCTAAATAATTTGCCTAAATTGTTCGAAACTTGCAGAAAACTTAACCAAAAGCTAAACCCAACTAAATGCAATTTCCTTCGTTCGGAGGTAACATTTCTAGGGCACAAGTGCTCTTCAAAGGGACTGTTGCCAGACGACACAAAAATAAACTCAATAAAAAATTATATAAAACCGTCTGTTAAGACGCGGTGCGACGGTTCGTTGCATTTGCGAATTATTACAGGCGATTTTTCCTAATTTTTCCTCGCCGGCAGCTCCCTTAAACAAACTGAATCAAAACATGTAAAGAAGTGGCTATGTTCGATCGAACTTTATATACCCGGCGCACGCTTTCAGCTAAATTTTTAAATTAATAAAGCAGAGACTAAGTCCGTCATAACCGAACTTGAAGTAAGCTTATTTTTTCAAAATTTTCATAAAATCGGATTTCTTGATTTAATACAAAACCACATACCAAATTTGAGCAAATTAGCTTTACTAGTATCCGATTTTTACGGGTTTCAAAAACTTACTGGGTCTGGTCAAAATTTAGTGATTTTCAAAATACTGCTTAGTTAGACATAATAAAATATCTGTACTAAATTTGGCCAAAATCGATTAAGGATTTCCAAAGATATATGTACATATGAACTCTAAAGTGGGCGGTACCATGTACATTTTGCAAAATATTCGTTTAAATGGATTTGTTGACTTGATTCCAATATTATTGAAGTATCAAATTTTCATGGTTTTGGAAAATTACCGTTATATGGGAGACGGGCGAAATTTTCGTCCGATTTGAAGCATTTTTATAATCTCACCTAACTGGGTACAATCCAACATGTGTGCCAAGTTTAGACTAAATCGATAAAGAAATTCCAGACATATACATATGTTCTCAAAAGTGGGCGGTGACACGCCCCTTTTCCAAATTTCCCTTCAACATTAATTGAAATGCCCGATTTTTAGTGTTTTCGAAAATTACCTATATATATGGCAGGTGGGCGTGGTTATGGTCAGATTTTGATAATTTTCCAATTATCGCTTTAATAGGCATAGCGTATTACGTATACTATATATACATATATGACATATGACCTCATAAGTGGCCGGTAAAATTTTTGTATACAGTTGGATTTCCTGCTCATGTACAAAACTACATACCAAATTTGAGCGAATTAGCTTTCATAGCTACTGAAGTATAACAATTTTGCATTTTCGACAATTTCCGTTATAGGAGGTGGGCGTGGTTATTGTCCGATTTTGCCCATTTCCAAAACCAACCTGCTCTGGGTCAAGGACAATCTTCCTACCGAGAGAGATATCTCAATTTTTACTCAAGTTATCGTCTGCACGGACGGACGGACGGACAGAGAGAAATCGCTAAATCGACTTCTCTTTTCATTCTGAACATTTTGGTATATATATAATGTCGAGTTCTCTTGGGACAGCGCTTGTAAAACTGCGTTCAAACAACTGAAATTATGATATGCAGCAAGAAACTACACAAGTTTTATTTTATTCATTAATAAATAAAAAAAAAAAGCGCGTATAGTACAAACTCACAGCTTGTACTACTTCATTAAAGATATTTTATATTTGTAATTGCTGAAGTGAGGACCACACACAAAGCTCGTGATCGTTAAATTCCATACAATTATGTCGAGCCTTTGTTCATGCTGTATAAAGTTCGAACGAATATCTTTACAAAAACCGTTGACGGTGCGAGTAGTTCCTAAACTAATATTCTGTTGCATATGGTTTGTTTTAAATTTTAAATTTGTTTCCTTTTAAATTGATCTTTAAATGGTCTTAAAGGTAAAATGCATGTTATTTTCTTTTTTTTGTCATAATTAGAATGAAAATTAATGCTTAAAAATATTAACTGCTGGAATTTTAACTGGATATTTAAAACCGGCGCTTAGATAGCAATTCAGACTTACTCGCACACAGGTTGAGTTCAACATTAAGTGTAATATATCCATTAATTGATTTGTTTTAAAATATCTATGGACTTAAAAATTTCATATTATTTTGCAATCCTTATTCTTATGCATAAATATTGCATGCTACACGGTCAAGAAATAGCACGATACTTGCATCACGTCAATAAATACTGAACGTGTGACAATGCCCAATGGTAGAAAACTGCTCGCAACATCGTGATATGTATGTATGTATGTATATATTTATTTACGTTTCTACAAATCTATGCACTTTTAAATTTTGTATTAATGTACATATTCAGGAATCTTCACCATGAACATTGAGCTACACATAATTCGATGTTAATTCTAAGATCTTGAAGTATCAAAATTTCTTCACAGCTGTTTTATTGGCCCTGAAATCATAAAAAGAAGCTTTCTTTTTCATTATGCATGCAGATGAGGCCCTAATTGGCCGTACACATACGACTTTCGCTTTGCTTCGCTTCAGAGTTTCGCTTTGACAGATAAGTTAAAGTACAGATGTTATATGAGTGCTGCTAAATACAAGGCGAGAGAAGTAAAGCAAAGCAAAACGAAGCAAAATCATGGCGAACTCTCAACTTTTGTACACTTTGACAACCAACTGTTTGCATTTCCATTTTATCTCTGCGTGCATATACACACGATTTAGAAAATTTACTAGTACGGAAGAAGGTGGAGCATTCCTCAGTGGGGCACATATGCCACCACCAATTATCTTGAAAATTAAAAAAGCTATTGATAATCGAAAAACGATATTTTGTGCATTTATTGATGATCTTCCATCTCTCACTCTTTGGTAGTTTCATTATACATGTCCTCGAGGATGGACGAGGTCATTGTGTATAATAAGAAGTGAGATATCTTTTCGATAAACGTCAAAATTTGGAACAGCTGAGATCACCTGTTTTTGCAAAGTAAATTCGCAACCCTGGCGTTCCTCGTATATTTTACCCGAATGCAGGGACGGATACAGGGGAGGGATTCTGGGTGTCTGGATTCCCCCAAAAAAATCGGTAGTCTCAGAAAATTTCAACCGTGTTTTCAAATTCATAGCACACAAAAACCTACTCTATACAAAAAAAATTAAAAATTATTACCCAGTAACTGGAATACAAAGAATGATTTTTTGCCGAAAAGTATATTTTATTCTAAAAGTTTATGACTTATCAAACCGCCTTTGTAATATGCAATTTTACAAACACATTTACCGAATTTTTCAAATCAGTGTTACGTTGCCAGTCACGGTGGCTCCGAGTGAACGGTCCTTTTCTATTTTACGGAGATTGAGGACGTATCTCGAGACATTAAGGTTACTAGTGACCTAGATATTTTGGCAAAGAAAAAGAGGAGAATCGATGAAGCACTTTAAACCCCTGACGTTTTATGATTCAAATGATATCATAGCCTATCGATGGCTTTATAAAAATGCATTCAACATTTTACCCAATATTATTATATCTATGTTTATAATAGATACTAATCGAATATCTCAAAATATGTAAAATATCCTAAAAAATTGAAAGCCCCCCCAAAATATTTTCAGATCAGCTTTTTCCAACTTCGGGCCATTCGTAATTGTCGACTTATTGGCGGCCAGCTTAGGTATCCTGTCAAAAGCAACTGTCAAATAAGATATCTCACTTGTTGTTATACACAATAAACGAGGTCTTATGTTTTACGGACTATCGCGAAAATATTTGGTTGTAAGTATTTTTGTAATAACTTTTTCAGTATTTGTGATTTAAAAAAGATATTTCACAGACGTGTGCTTTTGACATTAGTGACAAAATCTTGCCAATGCTTGTTTTACTTAATTTGTTAAAAGTTCCAAAACTTTTTAAATTAGTTCAAGAGGTTCCTCCTTTCCTCCTGGGGCGTATTCGCCAGACAGTTGGTGGGTTGGTTTCGCCGGCGATTCTGCCCCATGGGTATGATTCGCCACTGGCAAATGTACCCCATGGGGTGGATTCGCCACTGGCAACTGTACCCCAAGGGGTGGGTTCACCACTGGCCAATGACCTCCAAGCGATAGATTCGCCACTAGCGTAATTAGGGATTTGCTTATAATGTCTAATCTTGATATGCTTCTAGTACCATGAACTCAGGACAAATTTCTAAAATATTTATTTATACCTGTAGGTACAAAGATCTTATAGCGATAGTTCGAAACTACAAAAGAAAAACTAACCGATGTAACTTAGATGAGACGAAGATGCAACTTGCAATAAAAGATGTCATCTCAAAAAAATTTAACACAAGTCAATCTGCTGACATTTATGATTTAAAACGAACTACTTTGCGAGACCGTATAAAAAAACGAAGAAAAGTAAATTGGAGGCATTAGATTACTCCGGCCAGTCATCTGAAGGTGAATATATGTATTCATCGAAATATACCTCAAATCAAGTTTTCACAAAACTTCAAGAAAAAGAAATATGCGAGTACTTAAGAGCATCCTCTAACCTACAGCACGGCTTCACCTATACAATGGCACGGAAGTTCGTATTTGAATATGCCACAATATATGATATTCCCATGCCTTTATCATGGGTAGATAATCAAAAAGCTGGAATTGACTGGATTCAAGCATTTATGAAAGGAAATCAAGACTTGAGTTTGCGAAAACCAGAATATACAAGTCTTTATCGACTGACTGCATTTAAGAAAACCGCAGTAATGGAGTTTTTCGATAATATGCAGCATTTGCTCAAAAATAATTCATTTGCTCCGTGTGATATTTATAATTTGGACGAAACGGGTATTACTACTGTGTTGCAATCACCCAAGGTAATTTAATAACATTCTAACCGAAATACCTACATTACATAATATGTATGAAGGTATTTTGTATTTCATAGGTTATTTCTACAAAAGGAAGACGAACAGTTTCTCAAGTGGCATCTGCAGAAAGAGGATCGCTTGTGACAATGGTAGGCATTGTAAATGCTTCTGGTAACGCTCTACAACCTGTCTATGTGTTCTCTCGTATAAAGTAAAGGGTGTTTATTTTACAGGTTTGTTTTTCGAATAGAGATAAAACTGGCATTTTGTGGTCAAATCTGGCAACTCTAATGTCATTTATGTTCAGTTTGGTTTGCCATTTCATCATGAACAGGTTGACAAAAGAACAACGCTTGCAAATCGTGCAAATTTATTTCGAAAATAATGGTTCAGTTCGCGAAGTTTACCGTGAGCTCCGTCCATTTTATGGTCGACATAATCGTCCATCAGAGCAATTAATTCGGTTAACCATGGATCGTTTTCGCACTACGTTTACTCTATGTGATAATACGCATCCACAGAGACGTCGAACAGTGCGCACCGAAGAAACAATTGCCGCTCTAGAGCAAAGTGTTGAAGAGGACCCGAATGAATCGATTCGCCACCGTGCACAGCAATTGGAGCTTTGTCCATCAACTTTATGGAAGATTTTGGATGGCATGAATGTGGATGAGTTGTGGTTCCAACAAGACGGCGCTACATGCCACACAGCGCACGTCACAATCGATTTATTGAAGGAAACATTCGCTGAGCGCATAATTTCGCGGAATGGACCTGTCAATTGGCCACCAAGATCGTGTGATTTGACACCATTGGATTATTTTCTTTGGAGATATGTGAAGTCGCTCGTCTACACCAACAAACCAGAAACGTTAGGGGAATTGGAAGCCAACATTCGTGGCGTTATTGCCGACATACGGCCCCATATGCTCGAAAAAGTGGTTGAAAATTGGACCTGTAGAATTGGCTTTATTCGAGCCAGCCGCGGCGGCCACATGCCCGAAATCATATTTAAACATTAATGGCATAAAATTATCCTTCCAATAAAGCCAAATTGATGGACCTTAAAACGATTTTCTTGTGTTTTATTTCAATTCGAAGTTCTATACCCCTAAAAAAAACACCCGATATAAAGAACATTTCGTGAATGGGGTTGCCAACGGTTGTCTGGGGATAACAGATAAGAGCGGATGGATGACAGCTCAAGGCTTTATAGAAGTCCTAAATCACATCAAAAATAACACTCGGTGTTCCAAGGAGAAACCAATAATCCTTTTCGTAGACAATCACGTCTCTCACTGCAGTCTAACAGCAAACATATTTTGCAGAGAAAATGGTATTTATATGATTACTTTTCCGCCACATACGTCACACAAGCTCCAACCATTGGATGTATCTGTATTTGATCCGTTTAAAAAGCACTTAGCGACTTCGTTCAATGATTTCCTTGCATCCAACCCTGGTAGAATAATTACAATTTACGATATACCATCGCTATCTCAAATCTATTTCGGTAATCATTTGCTGCTGAAAACATTTGCAAAGGATTTGAAACGACAGGTATCAGCCCATTTAACAGACAAATATTTCCTGAATCAGACTTCATAAACGAACCAAATGAAGAACATCCAACCGCTGATAATGATAATGAACCTATACTTCAACAAGGTGCGATTTCAAATGAACCTGATGTCCTGGTTGAGACTCCAGTCACACCCCCACCTCTTCCTAAAACTCCGGAGCAAGTTCGTGCACTCCCTAGAATTCAACAATCTAAATCTAACAAAAGAAAGGGAAAATCCACAATTTTGACATCTACTCCATCAAAAGAAGAAAAGTTAGGAACACAGCAGCTAAAGAAAAAACAAGCATAGAAACCATTGGTACGAAAAGGAGTTCCGAAAATAATTAAAAAACGTAAGACCTACGTCGACTCATCACCTGACTTATCAGATGCCCTAAGCTTCGCTGAATCCGACAGATCTGTTGGTTCGTTTGTAGAACCTGAGAGCCTTGGTGAGACCAAATTCGTACTTGTTCGATTTGGTGCCCAGGTAGATAAGTTCTATGTTGGCAAGATATTGCCTGAATGTCCGAATTCGGTAATTGTTGATTTTTTAAGAAAAAAGCCAGGTTCATGGACATTTTATGAACCACGTGTTAACGACATATCCTATATTCCAAAAGATGACATAGCCCTGAAGTTGCCAAGGACCCAAGCCATCCCGCAGGAACGTCCCGATCAGCTGCAACATACATAGTTGATGTAAATATGTCGCTGTACAATGTAATGTAAAACTCGTCACTAGATCGCATTTATTTTTTATGAATTCGTTCTTACCGGTATACAATATAAATATATATTTCGAATTGTCATTTGTACCTTTAATGAATAACTCAGGTACCTACCTTTAGTAATTTTTACAATTAAATGCCTTGTTGATCTCTACCAATATAATATTACACTTTTTTTTGTTACTTTTACATGAATTAATACAATTTAAGTTCATTTTTTGTTAAACATTGTTTAATAAATTTAAAAAAATAGTTGTACCACAAACTTAAAATTGCGTTTTCCCTTTGACGATTGCGCCCCATCCCACTGCCGAATCTACCCCATGGATAGGGCAGTTTCACCCTTTTGGGCATCTTGGGAAATCCGTAAAATTTGTATATATGTAAATATGCGAGGTAATCAGAATAAAACGGGTAAAATTTAAAGCCAACAAATGTAAGCTCTTAAACGAAAAAAAAGTTTTGAAAAAACATTAACAGTTTTGTTATGAGAGCACCTCAAAAAAAAGAGGCGAATGCTCCCCTTCTACCCTATTTCATAGTCTTTGAGTATATAATTACCTTTAAAAACGATAAAAGAAGAAAAATATGAATAAATAGCAAATAAAACACCTCTTTGGTAACGACCCGCACCTATTTTTTAAACTCCTCTGAGTCGGTTTTTATTTATTTTGTCGAAATACATAAGTAGCATAACGACCACTTAATTATATTAATAAAACTCACTTCTTATTCGTTTATTACACAAAATACTCGGAATAGGCACAAATAACAATTGAAAACAAACCACTAACGTAGAAACTGTCAAAGCGTTCTATGTAGCAAACCTTCTACACCTCATGCTTTGTTGTTAAATTTCGAATTGTCAAGTAAAGCGAGGAAAGTTGTACGTGTACGGCCCTTTAATATATTCTAGGAATACTCTGCTTCAATTTATAGCTGTAGTTTCGCTTGCACTCCAGGCCAGCCTCCTTGTAATAAATGTAAAAATGCTTAAGTTATAAGGAAGTAAAATGCTTCAGTTATAATAATAATATTTATGAATAAAAATACCTGGTTTTGTTTACAAATTTAACCGAAACGAATGAATGACATGAAGAAGAAAACTCACCACCCAAAAGTTTACTACTCAGGGTTGCTTTTTTTTATTGTACACGTTGGTTATAGGAGAATTGTGATGAGCCGTTGAATAATTATTCAAATATGCAAATAAAACGTCACAAAATAGTCGTCACATATTTTCCATATAAAATTTTGGCTTTGAGTAATAATTGTGAAGTGTATCTTCACTGGTTAATGCAAATATTTCACATTCCGCAAAATTTTGTATGTGATTTTCAAAGTTTATGATGAAATATCATTGCATGCAACTCTGCTATAGTTTATTTTTATTATCCACCATGAAAACTCTTATCCCAGAGAAGGACTTCACCTCAGTTTTACTACTGTATATACTGTGTTAAACAGTCTACGGTAAGGTCAGTGTAAAGGCAAAATTCTGTATATGTGCTTATGCACTTAGCTTTATTGAAAGACTTATTTTTAATATAATAAACACGCTTATATATAGCTGCGGCTTAAAGTAACTAAAACTGTTTGGCTGTTATTTTCTTCTTTGTCGCTTTGCACTTTTATCTTATGTTCGATGTACTCGCCATTCGCAGTGAACCGTTTCCAAATTGTATTTTGCCCTTGTCCGCTTTTGCTTTATTCGCTACTCCTTTTCTCTTATTTTGGCACTACACCCCGGCCCACTGTGAATCACCTAGGGATTCACCCTTTAAATGAAGAATGGCAAGTTTTGAGACTGGCCGGCGTAGCACTCCTGTGGTGGTTTTGACTTCGGCTAAACGGATTTGTCCGTCTTTGGCTTCGAACACTCTGGTCACTCGTCCCTTTTGCCATTGTCTTCGAGGCTGGAGAGCGTCGCAAATTAGGACCAAGTCATCTATTTTGATTGGCTCTATTTTGTCATGCCACTTCTGGCGAAGTAATAACTGTGGCAAATAGTGACGAACCCACTGTTTCCAAAATCTATCTTTTAGATTTTGGGCAATGTGCCACTGTTTCTTTAGACAGATCTTCCTGTCTGTTGGTTGTGGCGTTTGCGTCGAATTAGGACATCCAATCAGGAAATGGTTAGGTGTTATAGGATCATCTTCCTCTGATGACATTGGCACTTCAGTCAACGGTCTCGAGTTTAGTATGTTTTCTATCTCAATTAGCACGCTCCGCAGTGTTTCTTCTCTTGGTGCTTCTTCACGAAGTATTTTGTGTAGCAGTCTCTTTACGATGCGGATAAGGCGTTCCCAACAACCTCCAGAACTAGGGTTTGATGGACAATGAAATCTCCAGTCGATACCACCACTGGCTACTTCATCGGAAATACGCTCAAAGTCTAAAATTCGATCGGATTCTCGAAGTTCTCTTTGCGCTCCTACAAAATTTGTCCCGTTGTCACTCCTAATACGTATCGGTGTGCGACGTCGGTTAACGAAATTTCGTAGGCATAAGAGGAAGGCATCAGTCGACAAATCATTAGCAAGCTCCAAATGAGCTGCTCTCGTGGTAAGGCAAGTAAAAATGACTGCCCAGCGTTTTTCTCGTCGGCGACCTATGGCAACATTGAAGGGACCAAAGAGATCAACTCCTGTATAGGTAAATGGCCTGTGATATGGAGTGACCCGATCTTCAGGCAACTGAGCCATCAATGGCGGTGCAGGCACGGCTCTGTCTATACGGCATCTGACACAATTTCGTTGTACGGACTTCAACAATCGTTTCGCTTGTAGAAACCAATATTTACGCCGGGCTTCATTTATTGTCATGGCAAAATTCTGGTGGTGCAGCTGTTCATGATACTGACGCATTATGAGTTCGGAAACGATGTGTTTGAACGGCATCAAAATCGGTCTCCTGGACTCCACTGGCAACACTAAGGCTTCATCAAGGCGTCCTTGGATTCTCATCACCCCTTCGTTGTCTAAATACGGCGATAATAAACGAATGCTGCTCTGCTTACGAAGGCGTTTTTTATTTTTCAAGGCTGCTAACTCCTCCGCATACACTTCTCGTTGAACAAACCTTATAATGCATTTGTCGGCTCTGTCAAGTTCGTCAGCAGTTAAAGTTGTGTTATGACTGCTGTTTTCGCTTCTCGCGTACCCATGACGCAAACTTGCAAATACTTCGGCAGCTCGTAAAACCCAGCCCATAACTCGCTTCAACTTAAAATACGAAGAAAAACGATTAAATTGAATAAAATAACTATTTACCACGCTGTGTATTGTTAGGCAAATCTTCAATTCTTCCTCTAGCTGATCTGGCATAGGTGAGTGTGGTGCGACTGGCCAAGTTTCACCGGGGTGTCTCAGGAAATCTGGACCTCGCAGCCAAGCGCTGCATTTCTCGGCTTTAGGAGGCCATTTCGGACGCGTAGCGACATCTGTGGTGTTCTGGTCAGTAGGTATCCAACGCCATTGCGTGGGTTTGGATGACGATAATATCTCTGCGATGCGATGACCGACGTACGGCTTAAATTTACGCTCCTTTGAGTTAACCCATTGCAGCAGCGTTTGGGAGTCTGACCAAAATACCACCTTTCCGGGCTGAATATTGTGGCCACGGCAAACTAGTTTCGCGATTCGTGTACCAAGAACTGCGGCTTGCAATTCAAGTCGCGGTACGGATAACAATTTTTGGGGTGCACCTCTAGTTTTACCTGCTACGAAGCAAACATCACAACTTTCGGAACTGGTTACCCGAAAGTAAGCGGCGGCAGCAAATGCCACTTGGCTGGCGTCGACCACTACGTGCAGCTGAATAGACGTAGGTGTTTGTAGCAAGGGCGTATACCAACGCTTTACTCGAATCTCGTTTATGCGTTTGAATTCACTCCACCAGGCGAACCATTTATGATGCAGGTTATCAGGAATCGTCTCATCCCACTCCACAGCACTTTTCCATACGTCTTGGACCATTATCTTCGCAAATAACAGAAAATCAGCAAGACTGCCAAACGGGTCAAACACCGACATGACGATGCTTAATAATTCGCGTTTTGTCGGCGGACGAATACCTTCTAACACCGGTTTTGGGATTCGATGAAAATTAAACTGGAATTCAAACTCCTCCGTTGAAGTGTTCCAACGCATTCCCAATACCTTTTCATATTTGGCTTGGCTCTCTAAGTTAAATGCTTGGCACGTTGTCATTGGTTCCTTATTCAGGCTAATCTCTATCTCTTTTGCGTTGGAAACAAAAGATCGGAGCTGAAAACCTCCTTCCGCATGGATAAAAACGACTTCTTTGCAAATACGTTCTGCCTCCTGCACGTTCTTGAAGCAGGCAACAAAGTCGTCCACATAATGGCTATCTACGATCGCTGCAGCGGCCTCGGGATACTGAGGACGAAACTCTTCGGCATTTTTGTTTTTGATGAACTCTGCTATGCAAGGTGAGCATATCGCGCCGAATACCATGGACGTCATTACGTAATGTTCAACTTGTTGCTCCGCATTTCCATCGCGCCATAAAAACCTTAGCGCATGCTGATCTCGTTTCGTCACAAGTATCTGCGAAAACATTTCGCGAATATCTGCTGCTACTGCAACTGCTCCCTCTCGAAATCTGAATAGAATGTTCAGCAATGGTTTTGCGTGTTCCGGACCTTTTAGTAATGCGGAATTCAAAGCCATACCCTGAACCTTTGCGGCTGCATCGAACACGATCCTCATCTTGCCCGGCTTATGTGGATTTTGAACTGCAAAATGCGGTAAATTCCATTTAAAATTTGAATTGATACATACTTCTTCCTCGGAAAGTTTTCTGGCGTAGCCACTTCGCAGGTATTTGACAACCTCTTCCTTGAACTTGGCGGCAAAGTCTGGATCGAGGCTCATTATCTTCTCTATGCCCAGCAGTCGCTTGTAGGCCATATCATAACTGGCAGGAAGTTCAGGTGGAATGCTTCTCCAAAGCAGTCCACTCTCGTAACGCTTACCTACACGACGCGTGTTGTCTTCTAACATCTGGCGTGCTCTTTCGTTTTCTTCGGACTCAATTTGTTTTAACGGCTCACTTACTCCGAAGTTGTCTGCGGCGAAGTATTCTTTTACTTGCTCGTGTAGAGATGTAAGGCTTCTCTCTCGAATACGAAGAATAACTGGCGATGGTGTTGGCGATCTGGTTGGACCGTAAGCTATCCAACCTAATTTGGTATTGATGGCTACTGGACTTCCGCTTTCGGCCTGTACGGTCGTTAATGGCAAGCTTAACGTCGTATTGTCGAGGCCCAACAGCAATGACGGTTTGACTTGAGCATAGTCTTCAATCGGCAAAAACTTTAAGTGGTCATAGTCGGCTTTTCTAAATGACTGTGTTGGCAAATCGAGGCTACGAAGGGTACTCACATTCCGCAGGCTGAAGTGAGACGGCATACCCTTACCTTGTATTTCGAGGTTAACTTTTGATGACTCTTCAGTGGTACATTTATACCCATACCATTGAAGGGTTAGCGGTTGCCTACGACCTTTGAGGCCTAACGGACTGGCTATGTTGTCATCTATAAACGAAATGGCTGATCCCTCGTCGATCATGGCAAAAACGTCTGCCTTACCATTCGGTCCGAATAGTGAGACTGGCAGGTAGTTGAAGAATTGGCTGTTACTTGACTGAACATCTCTGCAGTTGAGCACCGCCTGAGATTCAATACGACTTTGGGCTGTATCTGCCTGTCGTGTCGAACTTGAAGTCTCATGAAGGCTTGGGTGATGGTATCGGCGACAACCGTTCACGTTACAAACTCTTTTCGAACGGCAGTTGGATGTGTTGTGTCCTTTATGCAAACACGAGAAGCATAGCTGAAGACCTTTGACCTTTTCCCAACGATCACGTACGTCCATAACGTCTTTAAAATTATGGCAACTGGAAATATGGTGTGCACCTTCGCACACGAAGCATTTAAAACTACTGGTTCGTTGCTGGGACGGCTCGCCTCCCACATGTTACATACGCCGCAATGGCTGCTGTTGCGATGTTGGGTTCTGGCTTCTTATGGTTGCGGTGGGTTGCGGCATAAGGCATACGACTTTGGCAAGTTCGCTCAGCTAATTTGAAAATTCATTGATGGTCGCAAAGGGCTTAATGCTTGCTGCATGCCGGGCCCACTCGTACTGCTTGCTGGGTGGCAATTTCATTACCAACTGCTCCAAAAGTGTGGTGTTGGATAGATGATGTTCACACTTTGATGATTTTAAAAACGCGACAATGTTCCTTGTTTTAGTGGAAAAAGATATAATTGATTCTACCTTATTCTCACTAATGTTTGGGAACTGTTGAATTTTGCTTAGCTGGCTTTTCACTAAAAGGTCTGGGCGACCAAAGTGAAATTCTAATTCGGCTATGGCGTTCGGAACATCTTCCGGATAAATGAGCATCGAAACAACGGTCTCCTTCGCACGACCGACTAAGCACTTGTGTAGACGCATTAAATTTTGTCTATTACTGTAGTGAAACGCTTCGGTCGTGTCCTTAAAATTAGCTAGGAAGAGTGGCCATTCATCTATATTGCCAGAAAACACAGGCAGATCGTACAGCTTTGATACGGACTGGCTTCTTTCTAATGCTACATTTGAGGTTGACCCATCCGACATATTCACTGGTGAAGTTTGTGGTAAAATTTCTACGGCTGCTGTGGGATTCACCTCAAGCTGTATGTTGTTTCGCAAACGTTCAATATCACGCTGGCTCTCCTCCGTAACCGACTTTAATTGGGTGACTGCGTTTGTTAATGCGTTGAGACTGGCTACGATCGCTGACAATTGGTTATGTTGTGCACCATCTGCATTCTCGTCTGCCTCTTGTGGTTCACTTTGGCTTCGCAAATTATACATGCTACCACCGGGCATGTCACAATATCAAAAACTTTTAGGTTATTTTTGATGCTTGCAACTTTGGCGCATTAACTGTGTTATGGTCCGATCGCAGGACTCGCAAGTTCTCGCACTTTTTTCGCAATAACAGTTGTATCGCCTGACCGCGAATCTGCCGCTTCATAAATTATTGTCGCAATAACTGTTGCGTGGCCTGATCGCAATCTAGTTTTCTTTAAAAGTTTTGTGGCAAAACTGTTATGTGGCCTGATCGCAAATATACAGTTTCTCGCAGCGAATAAAACAAAACGGACAATGGACTATTTGGAGAACACTAATTTGGAAAGTTTATGTAAAGGCAAAATTCTGTATATGTGCTTATGCACTTAGCTTTATTGAAAGACTTATTTTTAATATAATAAACACGCTTATATATAGCTGCGGCTTAAAGTAACTAAAACTGTTTGGCTGTTATTTTCTTCTTTGTCGCTTTGCACTTTTATCTTATGTTCGATGTACTCGCCATTCGCAGTGAACCGTTTCCAAATTGTATTTTGCCCTTGTCCGCTTTTGCTTCATTCGCTACTCCTTTTCTCTTATTTTGGCACAGGGTACCACTACAGTCAGACCATCGACCATTAGTCTATCTATTTAAAATGAAAGATCCCCCATCAAAACTAGCTAGAATTCGCCTAGAATTGGCAGAATACAATTTTACTATTGAATACATAAAAGGCAAATCGAACATTGGAGCAGTACTACAATTAATGAGCTGAAGGACACGACAAAACCAACTTTAGCAATGACAACGAGATCAATGGCAAAAATTCTACCGAATTCTACAGAACGAAAACAACGAAACAGACAACCCTACAGTACAAGTTTATGACAAATTTTCAAATAATTTTTCAAAAAAGATACCGTGCGCAAAAACACAAATACTTTACGATTAGAAGAATAAAATTTCAAATATACAAATATGTGCACATTTAAAAAACAAGAAACAAGAAATACTTAACTTTGCGAATGTTATCGAAAAAATTTGTTTAGACGAGTTACTTTTGAGGCTTGTTACAAAGTAATGCAAACCTGGGTTGATACAATCATGTTCTCTCATGCCAATGACATACGTCAATCGTCGCAGCTGTGATTCAGATATTGTTTTTCTTACTTTCTACGCTGCTTTTGGTGAGCTGACCCTCTTCTAATACCGATCTCAGCCATTGCAGACGTGTTCATTCAATATAGTCATAAATAAATTTGTAATTTTGCATATTGAATAAAGTTTTAAATAGAAAGGTTGAACATTGGCATCCCTTGCGGGGAACCTTAATTCCCTGTGCAAACAAAATTAAATATTTCCTAAAGATTTGGTTGATATCATAGGATTGATTTTATAACTTCATTTCATCGAGACTAGCATGAACATGCCTCTGTCGAAAGAAGAGGCCGTCGCCAAACTCATCTTTAATTTCTCAGCAAATTCACGCAAAGCTGGGAAGCAGAAGAAAACCAAGGGATTTCTCATCGCCCGAAAAAATTTGCTGGCCGATTATTGGCAAAAATACAATGCACTTCGCGATGATATTTCTTTAATGGACGCTACAGCTGATGAAATAGCGGTCAAAAGAGCACTTTCCGAGGATCGCTATGCTTCAATTGAATCCGCATACTGCGATGCATTGGGAGAGCTACATGACGAGATTGACGAACTGTCGCACAAAGTAAATGACGGTCACGTAGTACCGCCTTCGAACTCCACGCTATCTAGTCAACTTTGCACAGCTAAATCTATCCTGCCTAAGATTGAGTTGCCGAAATTTGACGGCTCATTCCAGAAGTGGCTTTGCTTTAAAGACATGTTCGTCACGTGCATTGTACAGGATTCGTCGCTGTCCAATGTTCAACGCATGCATTATCTAAAAGGTAGCTTGCAAGGTGACGCAGAAGCCATGCTCCGAAACTTGAATGTAATGGAAAGTAATTTCCAAATTGCCTGGGATATGTTGCGTTATGGTAACAAACGGCGCATGGTAAAATCTTATTTGCGCAGCATAATCAAGTTATCTCCAGTACAAACAGAATCTGATATGAATCTACGCAAACTCCTTGATAGCCTCACCGAGTCTGTGCGTGCTTTAAAACCACTTGGTCGTCCAACGAATCACTGGGATGATTGGCTTGTCTTCCTCGTGACGGAGAGTTAGATCCAGTAACAGTAAAGGATTGGGAGATGTCACTTGTATCTTCCGATGTACTACCGGAATACGACGCTCTCACATCATTTCTCGAAAAGCGAATTCAAGGTCTGGAAGCAATCGTTGCTATCACAAAAGTAAAGTCAAAGGGGTCAATTCCAAATCCAAAGCCGGCTCAGCATGCAACTATTCGCAGTCATCAAACAAGTTTCGGGCGCTGCCTTTGTTGTGCAGGGAAACACTCGTTAATGCTCTGAGTTTCGCAGGAAAACCCCAAATGCAAAGCTGGATGTGGTTATGGATCAAAAGCTTTGCAAAAACTGCCTTAAAGCAAATCACACGTCAAGTGACTGTGTGTCGACATACACATGTCAAAAGTGTATGCAAAAACATCATACAATTTTGCACGACAGTGTATCATCATCACCCAGCAGTACTAGCAGCCCACGATATACGTGCACCAACAGTATAGCCCAGCAAAAAACCATCGAAGCAACCGCAGCAACACTGACGCCAGCTCTATTGGCAACATCACGTATTGGCGTCCGTTCGCCCTCCGGACATTTCATGAAACTTCGAGCTCTTTTAGATAATGGTTCGCAGACTTCTTTTATAAGTGAATTCGCTGTGCAAGGCTTGCATTTAAGCAAGAACCGTCTTTCAGTTACAATATCCGGAGTTGCCGGGAGTACTGTCGGTGAATCGAAGGCTTTAGTTCACTCCCCGAACCTAACTTCAGCATAGCGTGCTCTGCCCTTGTGCTTCCTCGGTTAGGACAGAGTATACCGTCAAATCAAATTCACCCAACTGCGTACAGTGACTTTCTTGGTCTCAGCTTAGCAGACCCGAAGTTTTACGAGCCAGGGTCAATCGACATCACCATCGGAGCAGATCTCTATGGCACTCTACTGCGCAATGACCTTAAGCGTTCTGCATGTGGTGACTCCACTGCTCAAAACACCCACTTAGGGTGGGTCGTCTACGGTCGCTTACCTGTAGGACAAAGTGGTCAGCTATCAGCAAGACTATGTGCCACAGCTACTGCAGAACTTAGCACGTTAGTAGAACAGATGTGGAAATTTAATCAAATAGATAACATCACGCCCCCATCTCTGATGACAGAGGATGAGGTTTATTGTGAGGAATTTTTTAAACGCACGGTTCGAAGGGACCACTTGGGTCGATATCACATTCGGTACCCATTTAAAGAGAGCTCCGACTTATCCGCACTGTCTGATTCCAAATGGGATGCAATGAAACTATATGCTTATCAGCAACGCCGCCTTCAACATGATGCAAAGATGAACGAGTTGTATAATTAGTTCATGAACGATATGGAGCAGATATGCGAAGATAGAGAGCCACAATATGCATGTTACATTCCCCACCATGGTGTATACAAAGAAGGAAGCTCGACTACGAAGTTGAGGACTGTCTTCAATGGGTCTAGAAAATATAAAAGTGGCCTATCTTTAAACGACTGTCTTCATGTTGGACCCAAGTTGCAAAATGACTTAAGTTCAATCATACTGAAGTGGAGAATGCATCGGGTTGGATTCATGGCGGATATAGAGAAGTGCTTTCGACAAATACGAGTCGATCAGAGAGATGCTGATATGCAACGCATTGTATGGAGAGACGGAGATGGACAGCTCACGGCTTATCGACTACTAACAGTGACGTATGGGTTAACATGCTCTCCGTATATAACAACTAAATTACTGAACACCCTAGCCGAAGACGAGGAAGCAGAGTTTCCAAAAGCGTCAAAGATTCTTAAACAGTCATTTTATGTGGACGATTGCCTACATGGTGGCGACACAGTCGAAGAAGCAATCGACATTCAAATAAAACTACGACAGTTATTGAGTCGTGGGTGCTTCAACCTTCGAAAATGGAGCTCCAATTCCAATGAATTTATGCAACATCTCTCCACTGACGACATCCAACAAGATATCTGCTGCAACTTAAATTAAATCGAGACACTAAGGCACTTGGAATCTATTGGCTCTGTGACTCTGATAGCTTGACATACAAAGTCAACATTACACCTGTGTCTGGCCTCATTACCAAGCGACAACAACTCTCGGATGTGGCAAAAATATACGATCCGCCAGGCTTTCTAGCACCAATCATAATTACAGGCAAGAAGTTATGTCAACAGCTTTGGCTTTTAGGCTGCAATTGCGATGATCTGCTTCCAGACCCTTTGCAGGGTGAATGGCGACAATTTCGAGAGGAGCTTCATGAAGTGCAGAATCTCAGAGTTCCCAGGTGGATAGGCGTTACACCGACGGTCAATAGCTTTCAACTTCATGTTTTCTCTGATGCATCCACTTCAGCGTATGCTGCTGCTGCATATATTCGTTTGGAGGCACCAGACAGTGCGTGTAAGGTGGCCATGCTTACAGCCAAGACTAACGTGGCCCCACTAAAGAAAGTGACGGTGCCCTGCTTGGAGTTAAATGGAGCTCTTTTGGCGTAAAAAGTTGCTGCAAAAATCATAAAAACTATGCAACTTCGGTTCAGCAAAATATACTGCTGGTCCGACTCCAAAACAACTCTCAGCTGGATTCGGTCACGGCCGGGTTAATACAAACAATACGTTAGCAACCGAATTTCTCAAATTCAAGAACTGGTACCCATTGACTCATGGAAATATATGCCAACACAATCTAATCCAGCAGACGTGGCGTCGAGCGGAATATATCCATCGCAACTTGCCAATGTCACCATGTGGTGGAGCGGGCCTGATTGGCTGCATCAAACTGAAGATAAGTGGCCACAGCAGAATGTCATCACTGCATCGTCAAACCTTGAAATCAATATATCACTAGCGACAGCCGCACCGCAACCGAAACTCTCGCTCGCTACGCATTTACTAGAAAAATATTCGAACATTAACATGCTGCTGGCAGTGACTTCTTGGTGCAACCGATTTAGTGCAGCTCGCTTAAACCAACCTCATGAAAGGACATCGTGGTGTACGGCAACAGAAAGGGGCACAGCACTACAGTTTTGTATCAGGTATGTTCAGAATTCTCACTTTACTAATGAAGTTGCGTGTCTTCGTTGCAGTAAACCATTAAGTCGTAAGAGCAAGCTACTTAAAGTTAACCCCATGTTAGACGACGATGGCCTTGTTAAGCTAAATGGGCGCCTTAAAAATGCGAACATACTAATATACGAGCGCTTTCCTATTATACTCCCGAAGGACAGCCCGTTGTGCACAATGTTAATGGCACAAGCTCATGAGCGTACGTTGCATGGCGGCGTTCAGTCAACGCTTAATTTTTTAAGACGACGATACTGGGTCATCGATTCTCGTTCATCTGTTAAGCGATATATTCACATATGTATTCGTTGCATAAGCAGCCACACAAATTATGGGTAGCCTTCGTGCTCACCGTTGCAATATATCAAGACCCTTCAGTCATTGAGGGTTGGACTACGGCGGTCCATATTCTATTCGTACTACGAAAGGCAGAGGTCATCATAGCTATAAGGGACACCTAGCTCTGTTCGTTTGCTTTAGTACACGAGCAGTTCATTTAGAACTTGTAAGCAACATGAGTACTGAAACATTTCTTGCCGCGCTGCACCGATTTTTCTCAGTGCGCGGATATAGCTCTGACATATACAGTGACTGTGCTACGACTTTCATTGGGGCTTATGCGGAATTACGAGAAAACCGCGCTGCAGTTAGGAAACAATTTGAAACCGCTGCGAGAGTTATGAATACTCGAGGTGTTTCGTGGCACTTTATACCTACAGGGTCTCCAAATTTTGGAGGTATATGGGAAGCTGGTATCAAAATTACAAAAAATCACTTAAAACGCACAATAGGTAGCGCAACGTAAGTTCGAAGAGTTCGGTGCTTAAGCAAATAGAGGCGGTGCTTAACTCAAGGCCAATATGCGCTTTAAACAATGATCCAAATGACCTATCGGTCCTCACACCTGGGCATTTTTTGGTGGGTGGCCCCATTTTAGTAACGACCGATCTGAACCAACTTGAAGTTGATACCAGCAGACTCAAAAGGTGGAAGCAAGTTCAACAAATGCAACAAGATTTTTGAAAGCGATGGAGCTATGAATATTTACGAGAGCTACAAATTCGGCATAAATGGTTTCAACAAAAAGAAAATTTAGGGTTGGCAATTTGGTGCTACTGGGCGATGAACGCGCTCCCCCTACTCATTGGCCACTTGGAAGAGTTATTGAAGTTCATCCGGGCGACGATGGTATCGTTCGCGTGGCAACTATACGGACAGCATCATCAATTTTAAAACGCGCTATTTCAAAGTTCGTTGCACTCCCAATGGAAGATGAAGGGCCACCTATGGTGGGCGGAAACTCTTCTAACATTTCGTCGCAGCAAGTGGGCGAGGTGGGCGGAATGTTACAAAGTAATGCAAACCTGGGTTGATACAATCATGTTCTCTCATGTCAATGACATACGTCAATCGTCGCAGCTGTCATTCAGATATTGTTTTTCTTACTTCCTACGCTGCTTTTGGTGAGCTGACCCTCTTCTAATACCGATCTCAGCCATGCAGACGTGTTCATTCAATATAGTCATAAATAAATTGGTAATTTTGCATATTGAATAAAGCTTTAAATAGAAAGGTTGAACAAGGCTTGATATTGAAGCCGCCCATCGCAATATTAAGCGTTAAGTTTTTCTATTTCAAACTTAAAAGCGGAAATATAAATTTAAAATTTCTACAAATAATATTGACAGAACCCGTGGAAACAGTAACTGACGATCCGATATTAGGCGGACACTGTGGAACCAAGAAACTTTACGCGAAACTACGTACAAAATACTTTTGGAAGAATATGACTCGTGACGTATCCAAATTTGTTAAAAATTGCACCAAATGTCTGTTAAATAAAGTAAAGCCAAAAAACAAAGAAAATCTTGTGTTGACGCCATCACCTTGTAAACCATTCCACGTCGTAGTTGTAGATACATTAGGACCACTACCTGAGTCGAGTAATGGTAATAGGTTCGCAGTTAACATTATATGCGATTTAACAAAGTACTTGGTAACAGTAGCTGTGCCAGACAATAGCGCGAAAACAATTTCTTCTTCTATTTTCGAGAGTTTTATTCTGACTTACGGTGTAATGCCGTCAATTAAATCTGACTTAGGCACAGAATACAAAAACGAAATTTTTTCAGAACTAACCAAACTTTTAAAAGTTAAACACAATTTTTCAACAGCATATCACCACGAGACCGTGGGTACTATTGAACGAAACCAAAGGGTTTTTAATGAATATTTACGCGCGGTTTTCACCTGCTTCCAGTTGTCTCTTGCTTTCTGCTTCTTGTCTTCGCAAGCGAGAGAGAGATTTGTTCACTGGGCATTTTGAAAGCATACTTTTTCATTTGCAACATGTCGTAGAGCAAGAAGGTTCGTGTCCTGCGTGCTATTCAAATTCCAAACCCACTCATATTGTCGGTATAAATTAATTAATTTACAAAGATCATTAACGCGACACTCGATTTTATTAATATATCTTATTAACAGGCTTTTTTGAGCTCGAAGAGCCTATGATAAACGATGTTGCCACAATGAAAGATGCTACGAAATGCGAAAATGGGTATCAAACTACAAAAATGACAGTTGCAAGCAAGTGAGCGCTCGCTTACCGATAGGTTTGCGAGACGAAGCATACTTTCAACTTTTTGCGGTCTTTACGTGCGACATGTCGCTTGCTTTCAGAAATAAGCGAGCATTGAAAGCAGTTGAAGACCGCAAGTTACGAGCTTATTTAGATAAAACATTCTCAGATTAGGATGTATATTTAAAATACTTTACAATTTTACACATTACAACAACCAATACGGTTTTTGATAACAAATTTTCACCATTTTAATTAATATTTGGTAAAAGGGTATTATGCCTCATGAATTACCAAAAGAAAAAGTTGATCCGATTTATAATATAGAAAATTACGCTAAAGAAGTTAAATATAGAATGCAAAAACCGCATGAAATCGCTAAAGATTTAATTAATAAACATAAAATTCGAAATAAGGAGTTATATGATAAAACGGCTCATCCATTATCAATAAGCGTTAACGATATGGTTCTCATTCAAAAGGAACCATGCAACAAACACGGAAACATATACCACGGCCCGTAAATTACAACAAAAATTAATGGTGTACACGTAACAATTTTTGATAAAGAGAAAAACAAAGAAAAAACAGTACACAAAAACCGTATACACAAAATGAATTAAATACAATTTCACAGACATAATGTTTAATACTATACTTTACTATTGATATATGTAAAAACAAACAAAATTAAACCATACCTGTACAAAACAAAAACAAAAGTCAAAATTTTTATAAGTCTTATATATATATAACTTTTCTACAAAAATTTAAATTATATTAAAAATATAAAACAATGAAAAATAAATTTGTATATCAAAAATATTCAAAATATAAATTTAAATTTATATATGTACTTAATCATACAATATAAACATCCACATATATGTATTTATAAATATGATTATGGCTATTAAAATTAGAATACTTAACTAATTTAAAGGCTGCGATTTAGTTAAGCGCCCCCCGAATTGAAAATCAAGGGGGTGATGGGGTGTAGAGGAGGACCTCCTGATTACAAATATATAGTGTTTAGCTGCCGGAGCCTTATAGTTTACGAGATATTAACACTTAAAGTTTTTAAAATGCACACTATTATATTGGTTATTTTACTGAAAATTACACTAAAAACACTTATAAACCGTCTGTAAAATGCAAATTATTAACATTCCCGAACCCGCACAATTAAGAAAATTAATATTTAAACGTTTTATTAATAAATCATAAACAATCAGGAGGTCCTCCTCTACCCCCCCATCACCCCCTTAATTTTCAATTCGGGGGGTGCTAAACTAAAATTTTCTCAATTTAAAAATAAAGTTTAACACTTAGTTAATAAGCCTAAAATATTGTTAATTTTAATTGGCATTAAGCATGACATGTAAAATTATTAACAAAAAACTGTAACTTTTTCCTTTAACTATGTGCAAGGAGGATATAGCAAGACTGATCACCTTGCTACATCCTTCTTTTTCAACAGAGGAATGGTGTAATGGCACTACTAACTATACGGCTGCGCCAATTAAATATTCACCACTGCCGTACTGTAAGCAGGTTGGCAATAGTGTTGAGCGGCCATCGCGCCATAAAACAGGCATTCATTTTCCATCTGTAAGGCGTGCCAGTTTAATAATAAAGTATTATATTTAAATATTAATAAAAGTCATTTTATTTCCGGAAGTGCACGGTAAGGAGCGAAGCATCGGGAAATAGAACGCGGCTACCGAGTGCACACGCGCATCGACGTGTTGAAGCAAGAAGTGAAGTGTAGTGAAAATATTTGTTGAATGGAAACAAAGAACGCATCAGTGTCCATATCCATTCAAGTTCCCATTCATAGATGCGCAATCTAATTGAAATTTATCAATTTCTGTGCGTCTGCTTGTTGGAAAAGATAATATCATAGGACTTATTTTATTGAACCATCCATATGTGTATATCATAAAAAAAATATTAAAAACTGGTATTAACTACAAATAACAATATTTTTTCCAAATAACATGTAAACACCACCATGGAGCGGAGGCCGGAGGAAATGTCGACATGTGAGCGGTTTCATCGTTATAAAATAAAGGTAGGTACATGGTTAAATTAAGATGAATTTCAAATATTTTATTCAGAACTAATTGCCTTTTCTTTCGATTTAGACTAAAATGCAGTTCCAACTTTCAACATCCTGACATAATATATTCACAAGCTTTTCCTGCATGTTAGAGGTAATAACAACAAATATTAATTTAGCTTAATTAATTCAAATGTTTTGTAAAAAAAATCGGTAGCTTAGGGTGCGTTTATGTTGGAGCTGCGATAAGAGCGAAGATAGCGAAGATAAAATGGACTAGAGCATAGCGAAAAATCTACGCTTTGATGTAGTGTTAATGTTGCAGCTGCGATAAAAGCGAAGAGAGCTGAGAGTGCACCGACTAGAGCATAGCGTAGAACAACGATGTGGTGTTTATGTTGAAGCTGCGATAAAAGAGTTAATATCAGTGCGGTTTTTGTTTGAAGGTGAATAAAAGCAGAAAAATGTCCAATTCCAATGAAGAAGTGTTGTTTTCATCTTCAGCTCCTTAATATAGTTTATTTAAAAGTGCACAGGAAGCCCGCGAATTTTCTGCAAACCCAATTATTGAGAAATGGCTGATTTTTGACGTGTTTTATGATTTGTCAAGTTTTCGGAGTATATGCGAATGAATACTGAAACCTGTGATTATGTTTTATTTAAATTTGAAGAAAAGTTAGGAAAAAATGGTACAATTGTCATAGCAGACATATTTTGCATGACGAGCGATTTATTGTAACTTTTCACTCTCGTATATGTTATGCTGTAGTATTAAAAAAAACATGAATATTATAAGTTTGTTTAACTTAATAAAGCAAATTAATATTTTTGAATTGTGGTGGCTTGCATTTTTTTGGTTCAATATAGCAGGCCTTGCAAACATTTCATTTATTAGCTCCTCCGTGTTAATGTTGATCAAAGCGACTAGAGCGAAGAAAATGTGATCAACGATTTTTTATGCTCTTATCGTTAGTCTTTGTTCTCAGCTATGCTCCAACATGAACACATATACGCGATGCTCATTTATTATTTTCCTGTTATTATCGCAGCTCCTCTCGTAGCCCTTATCAAAGCTCCTACATAAACACATATGCGTGATGCCCATTTACAATTTTCTCTGCTACTATCGCAGCTCTTATCGCAGCTCCAATATAAACACATATACGAGGAACCAGTTTACAATTTTCTCTGCTATTATCGCAGCTCTTATCTTCGCTCTTATCGAAGTTACAACATAAACGCTCCCTAAGTCTTGTTTTTTTTTTTCAAAATAGATAATTGTAGTTGTAAATATTAATTAGAGAGTATATTAACAGACTTATGTTCTATCCATTGTATTGTTATTTAAATTTTGAACCATTATATGCAAAAATTTTGAGATTCTGTGAAAACTACATATGTATACGAAATTGTTGGAAGTTGTTAGCCAAGTTTTATTTTTTCCAAAATGTTTGATAATTTCAAATGGAAATTTTTATTATTAAAAAAAATGTTAAAATACCTTCCAGTCCTTTATATTTTCATTTACATAAATTAATATTTTATATTTAAATCTGCATGTTTTGGGAATTGTATTAGTGCATGTAATGGATACTTATACGACAGTTCCCAAAGTCGCTAGTAAGGTATACATTTTTGAAATATGTGTTATAATTTTTATTTGAAACGGATGTAATTAGAAAGATAAATCAATTATCTTTTAGTCCAATCTATTTTTTTATTCATTAAATTAATTTTTTTTGTTAAAATAGTCAACTTTTGAAAATTGCCATTTTGCATGTGTAGTATATATATACGTCATATCACATAGTTCTAAGTTAAGTACTGATTTTTCAAAATTGTGTATTAATTTTAAACAGAAATGCACATCATTAGTAAGAATAGTCAGATATCTTTCTGTTCCTGTTATTTTATTTTAAAAATAATAATATTTTGTATGAAAATTTTGAATTTGTAAATATTGCCTAATTGCATGCGCAGAGTACATGTACGTCATTTCACAAGTATGTCAAGTATAAATTTTTTGAAAATTTTCGAAAAGTTCAAATAAAAATGGATGCTATTGGAAAGATTAATCACTTATCTTCCAGTCCATTCTAATTTTTTTAAATTTAATACATACATATTTTTTATGAAATTTATGAACTTTTGAAAATTGCCTTGATGCTTGTGCACAATACATACATACATATGTATACGGCAGTCCAAAATATTTTTTAAAATTTAATAAATAATTTTAATGAAATTTTCGAATATTTTAAAACTGCCTTATTGCATGTGCAGAGTACATATACGGCATTTCACATAGTTTAGAAAGGTATAAATTTTACCAAACTGCTAAATAATTACAAATTTAAAGCAATGTTATTAGAAATAACAGTCAATTATCTTTCTGTTCAAGTGATTTTCTTTTAAAAATATTAATATTTTGTATGCAAATTTTCTACTTTTGATTTATTTTATTTTTTTCTTATATTTTTAGCAATATTTACAGGATCATATGGCCATTGCAGGTTGAAGTATGACGTTCCTCGGGGCAGAATAGATATATGTAAGTTATATAAGTATATATATAAATAAATTCTTTAAAACAAAAATGTATATACATACATATATACTAATTAATGTTAGTTTAGAAATTATTAATAATTAATATAAGCTTAAACATTGTAATTTGATTAAAATTGTAAAATAAAATACTTAAATTTAAAAAAAAAGAAGGAGGCTATGTCAGAGACACGGCCATTAAGTTTAACGTAGAATACGCCATCCGATAAGACAGAAAACATATGTATAATGATAATTTATAATGATAAATAATGCAAGCTAATGAATTTCTTTATTTGATAGTTACTTTTGATGATATACATAAGCTTATGATAGGAAAATAGGATAAAAATGTTTTTAAATTATCAATTAAATTTCTCGCAAAAACGAAGTCAATGGTAGTTATCAATAGTAAAGATAAATGATAAATAACAGACCCAAATCTATTTGATTATTTGAAAGTTACTTTTGAGAATATAGGCTCATGATGGGAAAATTAGGATAAATATGTTTTTAAATTAACATTTAATGATGAGTCGCCGAAGGGTTAAACTCATGATTGAATGCATTTGCATTGCTACATTTTTGACGTTTGTCATTGCAAACACTTGCCCACGTCTAATTCGTTGATAGTTTTTCTTACCGCACGCGCCTAACTCTCGTACAATTGAAAGTTAATAAATTAAATGAAAGCAGTTGTTGCATATTAGAATAAAAAGGCAACGTGTTATATTTGTACGAATTGGAAAACCCGCATACAGTCCACATCCTCAAAGGATCAACCCGCATCAAGTTTCACCCGCATCGCACAGAAGTAATCCGCCACATCATTTAATGGTCCTACGAGCCGGATCGCTCCACCGCACATACATACAAAACACATCAAACCGCAAGTATAACCTAAAATTTCTTGCGTTAACTATCACCGCATGGTCCTGCGCCAAATACATTCATATAAAAATTGCATTTGAAGTACAACTCAGCCACAATTGCTGCTTTATATTATAAATAAAGGTTTCTAATAAATATCTGCGTTGTTAATTAACCCTCCGCAAAACTATTAAATTTTTTGGCCATTTAATCTATACATCAAAATGTCAGCGTTTGTCAAGACACGCGACTCCGCATTAGGTGCTATAAAAAGGTACATGACCAAAAGCAACGACGCAACATTTATTTTAGACATTGATAATGTCGAAAGCTACCTCCAACTGTTAAACGAACAGTGGATACGCTTTAATGAAGCACAGGATGCAGTCGAGACTTCTTGTGGTGCAGAGAACTTCGACGTAGAACAGAACGCGCGCATCCAGGCTGAGTCTTGGTACACTACAGCTCTATCCGTATTCAATCGCGTACGGAAGTGTAGGGCTGAATCAGTCTCCAGTCCCGCACAATCCCAAGCCACTGTGTCCGCAGCAATTAAACTGCCGAGAATGGATCTACCATCATTTTCGGGCGATTCCACTGAGTGGGTCACTTTTTACGACGCTTTTTGTACGCTCGTCGATACTAATGCTTCGTTGTCTGGTGGGCAAAAGCTACACTACTTGCGTAGCTGTTTAAAGGGTGAAGCTCTTAGCATTATCAGCGGCTTTAAAATTTGCGATGCCAACTATACGGAGGCATGGGAGTTGCTTCAGTCGCGTTATCAAGTTATGCGAGTCATTGTCGAAGCTCACCTTCGGGCAATAGCAGATATTCGAAAGGCGACGAACGACTCGGCTGATTCCATCAAGAACATGCTGAATGCTTTTCAGCAACACATTAGGGAGCTGAAGGCTTTAGGGCGCCCAGTCGAGTTTTGGGACGACTGGCTTGTCCACGAAATTGTAGCAAAGCTTGCCTTCGAAACACGTAAACAGTGGGAGTTGTCGCTCGTCAACGACCAACCCCCGACCTTCGAACAACTTTCTTCGTTCCTGGAAATAAGATGCCGCTCATTAGCAATGTTGTCAACGCCGGTAAATCAATCATCGACGAGCAAGCCAGTCACGCATAAGCCAGTCGGAAAATCAGCAAAGGTTTTTCATGCCACCTCTGATCAAACGCGTTGTACGTATTGTAACGCAACTCATAAGATTTATTCTTGTGAAAAATTTCGTAGCTTAGATTTAAATGCAAGATCGAAATTTGTCAAAGAGTCTAGGGCTTGCATAAACTGTTTAATTACCGGACATTTTAAGGACCGGTGCAATAGTGCATCTTCCTGCCGAATGTGTCGACAGCACCACCACACGTTGCTGCACGGCGCACCAGACTCATTTTCTCAATACACCGTTTCTCATTATGTCGCCGACTCACCGTTTACCGCCGCAATTGCAGGACCCCCCGCTACTGCTACCGCTCCACCGCAAACCGCTGTCCCGTCTACCTCCGTTTGCCTAAACTCAAAGGTCAATTCAATGTCTACAACGCAAAAAGCAGTGCTGCTATCAACCGCTCTTGTTAAGGTTCGTGACTCTTCTGATCGATGGCAGACTGCTTGCTTATTATTTGACTCAGACTCCCACGCCACGTTCATAACTGAGGCGTGCGTGCAACGTCTGGGTTTACCTCGCATATCCTCGTCTACATCTGTGTCAGGAATTGGTTCGTCTCAGGGTGGTCGTTACAAGGGCGAAACATCGTTACTACTTTCATCGCGGCATTTGGGTGAATGCTACGCCATTGATGCATTAATTCTGCATAAGATCACGGGAGATTTGCCTTCACAGAAGTTAAATGTGCCTGAGTGGTCTCACATCAAGGGGCTATTCTTAGCTGATCCTTATTTTATGGAACCCGGTCGTGTCGACATCCTGGTGGGCATGGACTTCATGGATCGTCTAATTTTCGCTGATCTACGTAAGGGACCACCTGGTTCACCAATGATTCAGAGGACCGTTTTCGGCTGGACGTTGTGTGGTAATATAGACATTTCTGCCTCATCCGCTATTAAAATACAATCGCTGCACTGTGACGTGCAACTAGACAGAGCATTGGCAAAACTGTGGGAACTTGAAGAAGCTCCGCAAACACGATATCTTACCCACGAAGAACGCTACTGTGAGGAACATTTTGAAGCAACGCATACTAGAAAGTCTGACGGACGCTTTGTAGTGGAGTTACCACTCAAAGTCGACGTGTCGTTAGGTGAGTCAAGGAATCTCGCCATACGAAATCTCTTACGCATGGAGCGCAGATTTGCCAATGATCACGATCTGTTTAATCGCTATAACGAGTTCATGCAGGAACTGCTTGAAATGGGCCATATGGAGGTTGCGCCCCACGCGAATAAAGATGCTTATTACATGCCACACCACGCAGTTGTAAAGGAGTCGAGTGTCACGACGAAATTGAGAGTTGTGTTCAACGCGTCTGCAAAAACCACGACGGGAGCGTCGCTCAACGATGCTCTATGTGTGGGTCCTCAATTGCAACAAGACTTGTTCTCAATACTGTTGCGCTTCCGCACACATAAATACGCTGTAACTGCTGACGTTTGTGTTTCTGACAAACACGTCGATCTACAACGCATCGTTTGGCGTTCTAACACATCTCTACCTATAACCGACTATCGAATGTTGCGCGTAACCTACGGTGTTGCGTCCGCATCGCATTTGGCAGTAAAATCTATGCAACAAACCGCGAAACAATCCCCCAATCATTGCCAGAAATCGGTAAATGTAATACTTACGGACTTTTATATGGACAACCTTCTCACCGGCGCGTCTAGCGAGTCTGAAATCAAAACGTTGCAGCGAAATGTGTCCGATATTCTGCGGGAAGGTGGGTTCGAGTTACGGAAATGGGCGTCAAACTGCGTAGAGCTAAATGAGGCTATAGCTAGCGAATCCGAGGACATAGCGCACTATACCGTATACAGCAATAATGTACACGCTCTGGGATTGATTTGGAATATGGAACAGAACTGTTTCACATTTGCTATAAATCTGGAAGAACCTCCTCGCGTCTTAACTAAGAGATCCTTTTTGGCCGATGCAAGCAGACTTTTTGACCCGTTAAGTTTACTTTCCCCCGCAACAATAAAATCAAAAATGTGGTTTCAGGACATCTGGCGCGCCAGCATCGGGTGGGATGATCTGGTGCCAGATACCATCGCTAAAATGTGGCTTGATCATCGCTCGCAATTACAACATTTATCGGAAATTAAGGTTAGCCGTTGGGTCGGAACTGGGACGGTTGGCTCATTTACAGATTTGCACGTTTTCGCCGACGCTTCTGAGTGCGCCTACGCTGCAGTCATATATGCACGCACTGTGCATAAGGATGGTCGCATCACGATCGGCTTAGTTTCATCTAAGGCTAAAGTCGCTCCCATAAAAACAACCACATTACCGCGTCTCGAGTTGTGCGCTGCACATACTGCTCCAAAGCTAGTCAAAAGCGTGATGCAAAGTTGGAATGATTTTCGACATCCACTGGTTGCATGGACAGATTCTACGATTACGCTGGCGTGGTTGCAGGCACATCCTAACAAATGGGAAACCTTCGTCGCAAATCGTGTCGCTTATATCCACGAAGTCCTGCCCCCGAGTGCTGGAATCACGTACGGTCTGAAAGAAATCCTGCGGACTGCGCGTCCAGAGGTATATCTCCAGGTCAACTTTTACACCATGAGCTTTGGTGGTCTGGACCGGATTTTCTGCGCGGAGAAGACCAGTTCTGGAAGCAACAAACAGAAATGACGCATAGCACCGAAATAGGCTTACGTATAAAAGTTACCACATGTATCGCGGCTCCCGACGTTCATTGGTCGGTCATGACGAAATACTCGTCCTACTCTAAATTACGAAGAATCATCGCTTATGTTTTAAGATTTATAGACAACACCCGCTCTAGCTCGCTTGACACTAATAGCAAGAAAATCGGCATTCCTAACTATCAGGAACTGGTCAACGCAGAACGCAGATTAATTAAGTACACGCAAAATTTCTATTTTGTTAATGAAATACGTCATTGCAAGGAAAAAAGGCAGATTCCATTGCGCAGTAGCTTACTACGCATACAACCTATTCTCGATTCGTTTGGGATACTTCGTGTTGGAGGTCGTTTGAAATCCGCTGACGTGGCTATTGATGTGAGACACCCTATTATATTGCCAAAAGACTCGCCACTCTCGAAGCTGATTGTATCCGACATACATCACTACACGTTACACGCCGGCCCTCGTATCATGCAAGTAGTCTTGCAACGCCGCTATTGGGTTATTGGTGCCCGCAACTTAATTCGTAACGTCTATCGAAAATGTGTTAAATGTACCGCCTTGAATAGAAGGTTCGCAACGCAATCAATGGGTGACCTCCCTTCGTCTCGGGTTACGTATGCTCGCTGCTTCACTCATACCGCCGTAGACTTCGCTGGTCCGTATATGTTCAAGTTTACACACGGAAGAGGAGCAAAATCCGTAAAGGGCTATATATCTTCATTTATCTGCATGTGCACAGGCGCAATGCATCTCGAATTCGTTGGCGATCTTTCAAGCTCTTCGTTTTTAAATGCCTTTAAAAGATTTATCAACCGCAGAGGCTATTGCAAGGTCATGTTTTCGGACAACGGAACGAATTTCGTTGGGGCAGAAAAAGTACTTCGTAAAAAATATGAAGAGTGCATGCAACATCCCGAGCTTCAGTTTTTTTTCGCAGATTCCGCCATTGAGTGGCGAGTCAACCCACCGTCTGCACCTCACATGGGAGGGTACTGGGAGATTGGAATAAAACGCATTAAATATCACCTGAAACGCTCCCTCGGTGAAACTCTTTTAAGCTACGAGGAATTTAGTACGTTGCTAACGGAGGTGGAGGCTTGTGTTAATTCCCGCCCACTATGCGATATTTCGACTGATGCAAACGACTTATCTATTTTAACGCCTGGTCACTTTCTTGTGGGCGAACCGTTGAGGGCAATTCCAGAACCTGAGGGTCAAGGGTTTTCTGGAACCCTACAACAAAGGTGGCAATTGGTCTCTACTATACGACAACATTTTTGGCAACGTTGGAGAGACGAATACCTCGTTAGTTTGCAACGACGTGCTAAGTGGTTTCGTCCATCCAAAAATTTCCAAGAAGGTGACGTGGTAGCTGTGTACCATGAGTCGTCTCCGCCCACTAAGTGGACGCTCGAGAAAATAATTAAATGTCATCCTGGCGCAGATGGACGCGTAAGAGTCGTTACGCTAAAAACAACAAACGGAGAACTCACTCGACCAATATCAAAGCTGTGTCTTCTACCAACAAAAGGGGCCGTATTTTCCGAAGAAAACTGATGTACATAATTTAAGATATTTATGTACGTTGAAGTTTCTATTTTTTTATTTAACTTTGTACATAATTTAAGATATTTATGTACGTTGAAATATCTATTTTTCTATTTAACTTTGTACTTAATGATGATAATGGCGGTATGATGAGTCGCCGAAGGGTTAAACTCATGATTGAATGCAAGTGGTCAATCACTCGCTACATTTTTGACGTTTGTCATTGCAAACACTAGTGTGGCCGCTGTGGTCGAGTTGGTAGCGGTGCGTGCTATAACTTGATATGCCGGTGAGTTCGAGGCTCGAATCTCAGTCAGGGCAAACAAAATCTTAATAATAGAAAAAGGTTTTTCTAACAGCGGTCACCCCTCGGCAGGCAATGGCAAACCTCCGAGGGTATTTCTGCCATGAAAAAGCTTCTCATTAAATACATCTGCCGTTCGGAGTCGGCACAAAACTGTAGGTCCCTATATTTGTGGTATAATATAAAGACGCACACCACAAATAGTAGCGAGAGGCTCGGCCAAACACTGAGCTATATAGTGTACGCGCCAAAATTATATTATATATACATTGCAAACACTTGCCCACGTCTAATTCGTTGATAGTTTTTCTTACCGCACGCGCCTAACTCTCGTACAATTGAAAGTTAATAAATTAAATGAAAGCAGTTGTTGCATATTAGAATAAAAAGGCAACGTGTTATATTTGTTCGAATTGGAAAACCCGCATACAGTCCACATCCTCAACGGATCAACCCGCATCAAGTTTCACCCGCATCGCACAGAAGTAATCCGCCACATCATTTAAATTTCTCGCAGAAACTAAGTCAATGGTTGTGTTATCAATAGTTGTGGGAGCATCATTTCGAATATAATCCAAATTAAACGTATCGCTCATAAATTTCGCCAATCTAGTATTTGAAGTGATTTCTGTGTTAAAATCACCACCAATAAGCAGTAGTTGGCAGCGCTTTCTCTGCCTTTACTCTACTTAAATTTTCCCGCCTAAAATTATGCAATAAAATAAACGTCTATTCACGCTACAAACTACTACTACACACTCAACCAAACACCACACACATATTTGTGTGCATGTTTCATTTGAGAAATTTAAATATTATCAACCAACATGAAATGTATGTCAAACGAAAGCTAACATCTTCATTTGACTACAAAAAAATTTTTAAAAAAAGTTACCGTGCCGTTTCCTTATAATTAAAGAAATAGAGATTACAACAATAAAAACCTGACATGGGTGCCCATACCGTAAGGTAAGACGTATTCTACGCTAAAATTGATTTAAAAATATATTTTTTAGGCCATGGCTAACGGTTAACGGTAACCAGTAGGTAGTAAATATAAGTGGTTAGAGGTAACAAATGAATAACAAATAGGGTAACCTTTAATACTGTTTCCGATAACAAGAAGCTAACCCATAAGGGTAACAAGTACGAGAGGTTAGCAATAACAAGTAAATAACAGAGCCGGTAAATAATAGAACTGGTACTGTTAACAAACAACTACCAGCCTCTGTAACCGAGAATGTTAGAGCGAGAGTGGTAAAAGATATATGTAAATGCCATGAGTAAGAGCGAGTAGGATGATCACTACGTCGTGAACCACGGAGGGGAAATGGTCATTTTCCCGTGGCCTTTGAGTCTACAGTGTCCTGTCAGAATGCATGTTAGAATTCGCAGTTTTGCTTTAAGGAGGTTTAACAGTAGTTTGTACCTTTTGTTATTATACCCCCCCTAACAGTCTCTTGGTCTGGACAAGTCCAGGTATGCCCTTCCAGTGCAGCTCCCTTAGTCTGTTACACTCTTTCCTCAGCATTTCCCTCACCGTGTGTGAGCCCACCGCGAGGAATGGCTCCGGACCTATAGGGGTTGAGGCAGCCGCCTTCCTTGCTAGATGGTCCGCTTCCTCATTACCCTCGATACCTGCATGTCACGGTACCCATAGGAGTGTGACATCGTTCTTTTCAGCCAGTGTGTTAAGCTTCTCAATGCATTCCAAGACCAGCGAGAGCTGCCTGACTGTCGCTAAGGATAAGGATGTTTTCTACTCTATATCCCCTGTGAAGATTTACATCAGTGCACCTGCTGATGGCATACACCTCCGCTTGGTAGATACTGGGGAAGGCCCCCAATGGCTCCGAGATCTTAGCTCTCGGACCGTAGACTCCCGCCCCAATGCCTTCCGCAGTTTTTGAGACATCAGTGTACCACTGTAAAGTGCTCGCTTGAACTCTCTTTTCCAATGTGGAAATGTTCCAAGTATTTTTATCATGAAGTATTACTCCAAAGTTTCTTACGAAGGTAGTCAACTTGTGCCTGTCTTCTCTTGGGAGGAGTGTTAGTGGGAGCTTTGACCCTATTTTGACTTTGGACCTGGATGTCAAAACTCTTCCTTTGCCAAAGCCTTCTTTCGCAAAATTTGGCAGAGTTCGCTTTGCGGCCTGTTCTATGTGAGTATGGAGCGGTTCCAGCTCAATCATTACTTCAGGCAACCCCGTCATGCACATGAAACACGCTGAATCCTAGTGAGGTTATTTCTCCCCGTAGTGAGTGCGCTATCGAGGCCCACGCAACCGCTCCATATGACACCAATGCTCTAACAATCATGGTGTACAACCACCTCAGGATCTTCGGGGAGCTTCCCTAAGATTTTCCTGCAAAGCGCCTGCACACCATTATTGCCGTTGTTGCTTTTCATGTAGTCGACTTTAAGTGGGTGGTCCACCTCAGTCTGTAGTCCAGAATGAGACCTAGATACTTTACTTCCTTAGAGGGTTCAATTCTGCCCCTCCCACCTCAATGTCCTGTATCTTCCTTTTTCTGGTGAAGAGTATGATGCTCGTTTTTGAGGGGTTTATATTCAGATCCACCTCCGTGCACCATCTCTTTGTCAGATTTAGACCACTCTGGACCACGTCGCATAGAGTGCTTTTGAACTTTCATCTTGCAATAATGACAATGTCATCCGCATAGCCTTGGTAGCGGATTTCATTGTCAGTCAGTGTCTGTAAGAGTTCGTCCAATACTAGGCTCCACAGGAGGGGAGACAGAACCCCGCCTGGTGGACATCCTCTTGTCGTTCTTAGCTGCTCTGTACTGTTCCCAGTTACAGTTTCAGCAATCCTAGTGCTTAGTAAGCTGAATTCCTCTTTTCTGTAGTGCTTTATCCACGCTTCCATGCGAGGTGTTGTCTAACGCACCCTCGATGTCTAGGAAAGAGCAGAGCACAGATTCTCTACACTCGAGGGCCTCTCCCCTGTCAGAGCATACAGCGCAGTTTCCGTAGATCTGAGTACTCTATACGCGTGCTGGTCAGGGTGCAGGGGGGGAAGCTTTAAGGTGTTGTGCCTTATATCATGGTCGATGATATTCTCCATTGTTTTTAACACAAAGGATGTGAGGCTTATCGGCCTGAATTATTTAGCTAGAGTCTGATGCCGTCCACCCCAGGGACCTTGTAAAGTTCAAAGGAGCCGATGGCACAAACTACAGACCTCCAACTGATCAGTCTTCATGATTCTTTCCAGTCTGTCGAAGAGGTTCCAGGGCTCCTAAGCACCACAGCCCGAGGGGCCGCCACAGCATCCGGGAAATATTACGCTTAGCTTTCCTGATTTCTTTGCTGTACTTCGTTTGTTTAGCTGAGTACTCTTCCCAGTGCCCATCGCGTTTTGCTCTATTAAAGAGCCATCTCACTTCTTTTCTGAGCGCCCCGAGCTTCTGAGACCACAGGGCTTGTGACCTACCCATTGATTTTGGCTCGGGACAGCTATGGTTAAATGCGTGAACTCCATACAGCGACCTTTGTTGTGCCTGGTATTTGCTCTTGGCAGATTCAATCTTAATACATCTCTATACCTATCCCAGTTTGCCTTTTTGGGTTCCTGCCTGGGAAACCTGTTGGGACTTCCACTCCCAGCTCTAATCCGATAATCTTATGGTCCAACAGTGACGGCTCCGGTGAGACCCGCCAGTGAGAGGCCGCAGGAAAAGGCAGTCCCCAGCTGAGTGTGATGTCAAGTACCTAATCTCAGACCTTTGTGACAAATGTAGGCTTATTACCAACATTATGTATACTAAAGTCTTCACTAATGATAAATTCTAATAGTGACTCACCCCTGTGGTTCGTGTCTTTGCTGCCCCACTCTTCGTTGTGTGCGTTTGCGTCGCATCCAATGATGAGGGTAGCAGCTTTCCCCTGCAGTAGTGCACAATCGCTTGCGGCTCTCGGGTTGGGACATTCGAGTTGTCTCCGGGAAAGTAGGCCGAGGCCACTACCACCTCTATGCGCCTGCCGTTCACCGCCAACGAAACTTACCTTACCTTGCCTTTGTAGGTCCACGGTTCCTGTATCAGTAAAATGCCCAGGTTCTCCGTGGCAAACCTGCCAGCGATGACCGCCGAGGCAGCTACCGCATGGTGCAGGTTAACCTAGGCTACTGATGTATGTGACTTGCCCTCACTTTGCACGTCAAGCTCTAGTCTTCTAAGGTCTTTCCCTTCCAGGAGCTCCTACTGGTAGGTAAGCGCTTACGCGGGCTTAACTCTGCCGCTTCGATCTCCGGAGGTGATGTATGTTGCGGAAGCACGGGCGGGCACGGGAACAACGCTCTGTGAGCTTCGAGTCGCCGGAACCTTGCTTCCTGCCGCCTTGTACCTCCACGGCCTTACCGACGTAACGCTGTATCGGAAGTTCACGATAAAGCCGACCCTCCGTAGGCTCTCACAGGATGCCTCGTCAATACATAAATTGACTCTGATCCCGTTGTCTAGTGCGCTCTTGGACAGTACTCTCCACGGGGTGGCGTGAAGCCCACCATTTTGCAATTTAAGGAAGTCCATGGCGTGATTTAGAGACTCCATGTCTGTCGTTAGAAGAAAAATGGAGACATTGTGGAGCGGGGTACGTCGTCTCCCCTGCGAGTGCTTAGCGCAAGTCCTTACCATCGCTCAACCGTTGGTATGGTGTTTACCAGCCAATCTACTGTGCCTTCGTCCTGCAGTCCACGATGATCATTTCTGTGCGGAAGTGTACCCCGCAGAACGCCAGAGGCTGCGGCCATCACCGAGTAACCGCGTGTCCTGGAGGCTGGTAAGATGTTCCGAGCTTAAGGCAGCCGCCGGATAGTCGCTCGGCAGTACAGCCACACGGAAAGCCCTAAGGGCATCTGCGTAGCTAGTAGACATGCCGGGCCGGCGCAGCGACCGATCTGCCTCGGCCGTTTTATTGGTACATACGAAAGTGTCATACCTGCTTGTAGTACCTTTATCCGTACATGCCTTCTCTCGACGAATTCCACTGCTGGTGCCCGGCTCGTCATCCCTCGCGTGTTCCTCAAATATGACCGCTTATTGGATGCAGTTGGTACCGTTACTGTAGCAGCTGACGTTGCTGATTTCGTTGTTGTTGTTGATGTTGTTGTTGTTCTGTTGTTTTTGATCATCTTGTTCTTACGACCGCCTGCCCGGCTTGTGCAAGGCATGGCAGTCTAATTATTTAATGGGGGAATTGTTTCGTCCGCCGCGCCAGCGCCCCTTGTCGCGGTAAGGCCATCGCTACTCCTCAATAGTACAGCCCACCGCAATGCTCTTTGATCGTGGTTCGGATGTTCCCCCAATCCAGGGTGTAAGGCGGACCATACCTATTGGGCAACGGGGGTAGAGTAAAAGTAAAAGTGACCTTACCATGGCACGGGGCGCTACCATAGCGGACGGACTTTTTCCCCTTATTTACTCGCTGAGTTGCTATACCGGGCTTCGGTTTTGGTACAGCCCAGCGCTGTTTCTACTGGGGTTCTCTCTCTTGGACAGTGACTGGGCGGGCGACCGTAAGAACCAGACTGAAATAAATAAAATCACAACTGCCTCGGAAAAGAAAAACGACGACGAAAAATCACGCACAGGTAAGGACAAGAGTATGGACAATACGGACAGACCTCGAATGGATAGTCACAGCGCCTCCACGGAGGAGGAGCTCCTTCTATCCAGTCAGGAGACGATAACGCCTAGCGATGGAGCCAGTACTGTGGGTCACAGTACTCCAGCCTGCTGAGGCAGTCACGGGACAGCCGAAATCACAAAAAAACCTGCAACCTCAAACGCGGTTCGGGAGAGGCAGTACCAGAGGTCTCTATCTATCCTCAGTAGGATAGAACGGAACGAGGCCAATGGTACGGTCCAACCGAAAGACGCAGAAAACAAGGTTCGGTTCCGAGCGGAGGTTGTAGACGTACTAAGCCACCCAGAAAACAGATTCTGGGAAGCGCAATCGGTCCCTGGAAGAGACCGAACAAACTTACAAAAAAAGGAAACTCGCCGAACGCTCAGCAGCTACTGCAGAGCTTCGGCATGGTTACTTCGACGTTGCGAGATACGACCTACGAGTGGCACTTGTAGACACTCTCACTAACAAAGGAAAACCGGTGCTGAAGAAGTGGGGGGAGATTGAGGCGTGGCTGTCTCAAAGTGTGATCGACCAAGTTATGGCTGACCCGGAAGGTCACCTCCCCAGCTTCGGTTCTGGGTGGTTGTGCGGGGGTACAGAGTGGTCAGGTGCGAGGACCAACTCTCCAAGGTATTTCTGGAGAAAAGCTTGGCTAGCATCAATGGTGCTTGGGATGGCTGGGGAGACCTAGGGCTCGTATCTGGCTGCCCCGTTTGGAGATAGACAGCGGGGTGCTGCTAAAATATCTTCAAGCCCACAACCGACATATTCCCATGAGCGATTGGATGGTCTTCAAGGCAAGGGAATCCACAACATCAAGCTTGTCGTTCTTGCAGCTCAATTCTGAGGAAAGCGTCGAGCTTTTAGAAAAAGGCCGACTGTCTCCTTCGCTCTGGAATCCGCCGAGCTAAGGTGAATGTTCCGGCCAAACTCCATGGATGAAGAGGAGGCGGATATAGTCGACGATGCAAACAAGCTGCTGGAGGGCATGTTGCTGGTCGACCAAACTGCAGACCAATAGCCCGATGGGTCTAAAGGTTGTCCAAATCAATCTCCAGCACTCAAGGCTGGCAACGGATAACCTTTCCGTCTTCCTGCTGGAGGAAGTTGCCGACATCGTACTGATCCAGAAACCCTGGGTGTGGAGCACCGAGGTGAAAGGACTATAAGTACGCCACTTCAACCTGTTTTACAAGAAATCGGAACGTTAGCCTAGGTCCTGTATTGCGGTTAAATCAAAATACCATAAAATACCATGCTTTATTCTTCCTTCCAACAGCTCACCGGATTTGACAGTAGTAAAGCTTTTCAACTCAAACTATTCTACGGGTGACTGGCAACCTTATAGGGACAGCTTGAGAATATACAAGAAGGCAATACGTAAGGCAAAACTGGAATCCTGGAGAGATTATTGTTCTTCTATTGAGTCTACCAAAGAATCTTTTAGAATAGGAAAGATTATATCGAAGGAACACACCAATCCCTCCTTCCTGATGAAGGAGGATGGAGGGTGGACTAACAATTCGAAGGAGAACCTGAAGCTTAATCTGGACACGCATTTTCCGGACTGTGACCTAAGCCCAGTCACATCAGTAGCCAGCAGCGGAGCGGCACCATCGTTCCATGCTGTCAACGATATTATAACGCGAGAGAAAATTGCATGGGCCATTAACAGTTTCTCTCCGTTTAAATCACCGGGCCCGGACGAAATTCTTCCAGCAGTGTTTCAGAAGACACAAGCGATGGTTATTCCACGCCTGGAAAGCATATTCAAAGCATGCCTAATGCTTACCCATATTCCGACTACCTGGAAAAACGTCAAAGTGGTTTTTCTTCCCAAGGTCGGCAAAAGATGTCATTTGCTACCTGAGGATTACAGACCGAAAAAGTTTGGAAAAATTGAACTGAAGCGGTGGCAGCATGCTTACCTAAAAGGGCGCTCCACAGAAACTGCACTTCATGAGGTCGCACACAAGGTGGAGTCCACGTTGGAAAACAAACAATTTTCTCTGCCAGCTTTTTTTGGATAAAAAGGGGCGTTCAATAATGTCTGCCAAGAGACCATAGATCAGTCGCTCAGTAATTTAAAGATCGAGAATTTCTTGGCAAAATGGATTTCAACAGTGCTTCGCACAAGGACCGTTACCGCTAAGTTAGGAAGCAACGAGGTCTCAAGCTACCCAAAGCGGGAGGCTCCGCAAGATGGAGTGCTGTCACCTCAGCTGTGTCTTTGTGTTCTGAATAACATTCTAGTGAGAATCAATAAAGACGGAGTCACAGTGGTTGCGTATGCAGACGATATCGTGATTATGGAATTCGGCGTGTGTATAGATGTGGTAAGCGAAATGCACAAAGGAGCACTATCGGAGTTGGTTTCTTAAGCAGAAAATTGTGGGATTAACGTGATTTATTTGAAGACCGAGTTACTTCCTTTTACCAGAAGGAGGAATATTCCAACATTCATCCTTACTTCTCTAAATGGACAATCTCTCTCTCTTTTCTCCAGGGCTAAATATTTGGGTGTCACACCGAAATTAAATTGGAAAATGAATACAGAGCATGGAATAAAAAAGGCGTATACTCTTGCAAAAAACTGTTAGGTCAAAAGTGGGATCTTCATCCTAACCTCATGTTAAGGTTGTACAAAGCCGTGATTCGGCCCATCATTGCTTACGGTGCGCTGGTCTGGTGGAAAGCCGTGGAGACGAGCTATATCCACACTATGCTTGGCAGGGCACAAAGGTCTGCATGTATTGCAATTACCGGAGCTATCAGAACATGTCCAACGGAAGCCCTGAATGTCATGTTATTTGCCACCGATTGATATTTTTAACAAGCAAAGCGCGTCGCACGGTGCCATACGGCTAAAGGAGTTGTCCCTGTGGAAGGAGCGTTCATATGGTCATGCATCAACTTATTCAGTGATCCGAGTATCTGCGTAAGATCCGATTACATAAGTCCTACGCTCCTATTCGGAAAGAACTTCGGCACACTGTTCCCCTCAAGGCAAGATTGGAAGAAGTTGGCTTTCACCGAACGGTTCGAATTATGTATTTCCACAGACGGCTCAAAGGTTTGTTGCGGTGTAGGAGCGGGGGTCTACTCGACCGACCTCCAAGTTCAAAAATCGTTTTGTCTACCGGACTCTTCCAGTGTTTTTCAGGCTGAAGTCTTAGCTGTCCGAGAGGCGTGCACTATCGTTCTATCCTTGGGATTGGATTAGGCGAGTGTTGCGATTTTCTTGGACAGCCAGACGGCTATCAAAGCGCTGGACTCTAAACACATAACTTCCAGCCTCATAAAGCAGTGCAGAGAACGCGTTATGGCTCTTGCTGTCGGGCATGTTGTGACACTGGTCTGGGTGCCGGGGCACAGCCGTATTCATGGCAACGACAAGGCTGACGAGCTTGCTCGTAACGCGTCGGCTATGTATATCTCGCGGGCGGAAGAGGTTCGTTTGCCGCTGAGTTATGTCAAAAGCCGTATATCCCAGCACTGGCAAAAGGTGGCTAACATCAGGTGGAAGCGCCTCAAATCCTGCAGGGTATGCAGGAGTATGTGGCCTATTAGCAATTTATCAGATGCAGAAGAAATGGTGGAACATCTTCTGTGCAATTGCCCGGCCCTGGCTAGAACGAGAATGGGGTTTCAGTCAAGCCTTTCTTCGATGAATTAACTGAAACAAATGGCATTCACCCACTGCAACTTCTGAATCATTTAAATTCGACGGGCTGAGTTTCAAACAACACCATCTTTTTATTTATTTTCCTGTTTTTCAGTTATAGGCTTCACCGCGAGTTGTGGTATCTAAATGGCACATAATGGTGCTAATTGGAGTTATTTTAACTCGCCACGTCAAACCATCCAACCAACCAGAGCCATACTGATTCTACAATTCTTCTTCAGGTATAACAAACATACTTTTCGATGAGTTATGTACATATTATTTCTGCTGTCGCAAAGGACGAGATTCCATGCAGCATTGCATCTCCGCGCTCAATGGTCGACAGGTGGTTTATTTCTCAGATGTAAGAGGCTTTTTGATGAGCAACACCTTATATAAGCTGTCGGAATGGACGAGATTCAAAGCAGCATCGCGTCTTCCGAAGCAGGAGCTTTATTTCGCAGGTATGGCTTTTTGATGAGGAATATCTTATATAAGCTGTCGGAATGGACGAGATTCTAATGATGAGGGTAGCTGCTTTCCTCTGCAGTAGTGCACAATCGCTTGCGTCTCTCGGGTTGGGACATTCGAGTTGTCTCCGGGAAAGTAGGCCGAGGCCACTACCACCTCTATGCGCATGCCGTTCACCGCCAACGAAACTTACCTTACCTGGCCTTTGTAGGTCCACGGTTCCTGTATCAGTAACCTGCCCAGGTTCTGCGTGGCAAACTTGCCAGCGATGTCCGCCGAGACAGCTACCGCATGGTGCAGGTTAACCTAGGCTACTGATGTATGTGACTTGCCCTCACTTTGCACGTCAAGCTATAGTCTCCTAAGGTCTATCCCTTCCAAGAGCTCCAACTGGTAGGTAAGCGCTCACGCGGGCTTAACTCTGCCGCTTCGATCTCCGGAGGTGATGTATGTTGCGGAAGCTGGGCTGCAGGCTCGACCGCTCGGCCGCGGAAGCTGTCGACGCCTGGGACTCATCTGAGCCTGCCGCCACAACAACGCTCTGTGAGCTTCGAGTCGCCGGAACCTTGCTTCCTGCCGCCTTGTTCCTCCGTAGGCTCTCACAGAATGCATCGTCAATACATAGATTGACTCTAATCCCGTTGTCTAGTGCGCTCTTGGACAGTACTCTCCACGGGGTGGTGTGTAGCCCACCATTTTGCAATTTAAGCAAGTCCATGGCGTGATTTAGAGACTCCATGTCTGTCGTTGGAAGAAAAATGGAGACATTGTGGAGCGGGGTACGTCGTCTCCCCTGCGAATGCTTAGCGCAAGTCCTTACCACCGCTCAACCGTTGGTATGGTGTTTACCAGCCAATCTGCTGTGCCTTCGTCCTGCAGTCCACAATGATCATTTCTGTGCGGAAGTGTACCCCGCAGAACGCCAGACGCTGCGACCATCACCGAGTAACCACGACCATTATGGTGTCCTGGAGGCTGGTAGGATGTTCCGAGCTTAAGGCAGCCGCCGGATAGTCGCTCGGCAGTACAGCCACACGGAAAGCCCTAAGGGCATCTGCGTAGCTAGTAGACATGCCGGGCCGGCGCAGCGACCGATCTGCCTCGGCCGTTTTATTGGTACATACAGAAGTGTCATACCTGCTTTTAGTACCTTTATCCGTACATGCCTTCTCTCGACGAAATCCACTGCTGGTGCTCGGCTCGTCATCCCTCGCGTGTTCCTCAAATATGGCCGCTAATTTGATGCAGTTGGTGCCGTTACGGTAGCAGCTGACGTTGCTGATTTCGTTGTTGTTGTTGTTGTTGTTGTTGTTGTTGTTCTGTTGTTTTTGATCATCTTGTTCTTACGACCGCCTGCCCGGCTTGTGCAAGGCATGGCAGTCTAATTATTTAAGGGGGGAATTGTTTCGTCCGCCGCGCCAGCGCCCCTTGTCGCGGTAAGGCCATCGCTACTCCTCAATAGTACAGCCCACCGCAATGCTCCTTGATCGTGGTTCGGATGTTCCCCAAATCCAGGGTGTAAGGCGGACCATACCTATTGGGCAACGGGGGTAAAGTAAAAGTAAAAGTGACCTTACCATGGCACGGGGCGCTACCATAGCGGACGGACTTTTTCCCTAATTTACTCGCTAGATTGCTATACCGGGCTTCGGTTTTGGTACAGCCCAGCGCTGTTTCTACTGGGGTTCTCTCTCTTGAACAGTGACTGAGCGGGCGACCGCAAGAACCAGACTGAAATAAATAAAATCACAACTGCCTCGGAAAAGAAAAACGACGACGAAAAATCACGCACAGGTAAGGACAAGAGTATGGACAATACGGACAGACCTCGACTGGATAGTCACAGCGCCTCCACGGAGGAGGAGCTCCTTCTATCCAGTCAGGAGACGATAACGCCTAGCGAACGAGCCAGTACTGTGGGTCACAGTACTCCAGCCTGCTGAGGCAGTCACAGGACAGCCGAAATCACAAAAAAACCTGCAACCTCAAACGCGGTTCGGGAGAGGCAGTACCAGAGGTCTCTATCTATCCTCAGTAGGATAGAATGGAACAAGGCCAATGGTACGGTCCAACCGAAAGACGCAGAAAACAAGGTTCGGTTCCGAGCGGAGGTTGTAGACGTACTAAGCCACCCAGAATACAGATTCTGGGAAGCGCAATCGGTCCCTGGAAGAGACCGAACAAACTTACAAAAAAAGGAAACTCGCCGAACGCTCAGCAGCTACTCTGGCTGCCCCGTTTGGAGATAGACAGCGGGGTGCTGCTAAAATATCTTCAAGCCCACAACCGACATATTCCCATGAGCGATTGGATGGTCTTCAAGGCAAGGGAATCCACAACATCAAGCTTGTCGTTCTTGTAGCTCAATTCTGAGGAAAGCGTCGAGCCTTTAGAAAAAGGCCGACTATCTCCTTCGCTCTGGAATCCGCCGAGCTAAGGTGAATGTTCCGGCCAAACTCCATGGATGAAGAGGAAGCGGATATAGTCGACGATGCAAACAAGCTGCTGGAGGGCATGTTGCTGGTCGACCAAACTGCAGACCAATAGCCCGATGGGTCTAAAGGTTGTCCAAATCAATCTCCAGCACTCGAGGCTGGCAACGGATAACCTTTCCGTCTTCCTGCTGGAGGAAGGTGCCGACATCGTACTGATCCAGAAACCCTGGGTGTGGAGCACCGAGGTGAAAGGACTACAAGTACGCCACTTCAACCTGTTTTACAAGAAATCGGAACGTTAGCCTAGGTCCTGTATTGCGGTTAAATCAAAATACCATAAAATACCATGCTTTATTCTTCCTTCCAACAGCTCACCGGATTTGACAGTAGTAAAGCTTTTCAACTCAAACTATTCTACGGGTGACTGGCAACCTTATAGGGACAGTTTGAGAATATACAAGAAGGCAATACGTAAGGCAAAACTGGAATCCTGGAGAGATTATTGTTCTTCTATTGAGTCTACCAAAGAATCTTTTAGAATAGGAAAGATTATATCGAAGGAACACACCAATCCCTCCTTCCTGATGAAGGAGGATGGAGGGTGGACTAACAATTCGAAGGAGAACCTGAAGCTTAATCTGGACACGCATTTTCCGGACTGTGACCTAAGCCCAGTCACATCAGTAGCCAGCAGCGGAGCGGCACCATCGTTCCATGCTGTCAACGATATTATTACGCGAGAGAAAATTGCATGGGCCATTAACAGTTTCTCTCCGTTTAAATCACCGGGCCCGGACGAAATTCTTCCAGCAGTGTTTCAGAAGACACAAGCGATGGTTATTCCACGCCTGGAAAGCATATTCAAAGCATGCCTAATGCTTAACCATATTCCGACTACCTGGAAAAACGTCAAAGTGTTTTTTCTTCCCAAGGTCGGCAAAAGATGTCATTTGCTACCTGAGGATTACAGATCGAAAAAGTTTGGAAAAATTGAACTGAAGCGGTGGCAGCATGCTTACCTAAAAGGGCGCTCCACAGAAACTGCACTTCATGAGGTCGCACACAAGGTGGAGTCCACGTTGGAAAACAAACAATTTTCTCTGCCAGCTTTTTTTGGATAAAAAGGGGCGTTCAATAATGTCTGCCAAGAGACCATAGATCAGTCGCTCAGTAATTTAAAGATCGAGAATTTCTTGGCAAAATGGATTTCAACAGTGCTTCGCACAAGGACCGTTACCGCTAAGTTAGGAAGCAACGAGGTCTCAAGCTACCCAAAGCGGGAGGCTCCGCAAGATGGAGTGCTGTCACCTCAGCTGTGTCTTTGTGTTCTGAATAACATTCTAGTGAGAATCAATAAAGACGGAGTCACAGTGGTTGCGTATGCAGACGATATCGTGATTATGGAATTCGGCGTGTGTATAGATGTGGTAAGCGAAATGCACAAAGGAGCACTATCGGAGTTGGTTTCTTAAGCAGAAAATTGTAGGATTAACGTGATTTATTTGAAGACCGAGTTACTTCTATTTACCAGAAGGAGGAATATTCCAACATTCATCCTTACTTCTCTAAATGGGCAATCTCTCTCTCTCTTTCCTCCAGGGCTAAATATTTGGGTGTCACACCGAAATTAAATTGGAAAATGAATACAGAGCATGGAATAAAAAAGGCGTATACTCTTGCAAAAAACTGTTAGGTCAAAAGTGGGATCTTCATCCTAACCTCATGTTAAGGTTGTACAAAGCCGTGATTCGGCCCATCATTGCTTACGGTGCGCTGGTCTGGTGGAAAGCCGTGGAGACGAGCTATATCCACACTATGCTTGGCAGGGCACAAAGGTCTGCATGTATTGCAATTACCGGAGCTATCAGAACATGTCCAACGGAAGCCCTGAATGTCATATGTTATTTGCCACCGATTGATATTTTTAACAAGCAAAGCGCGTCGCACGGTGCCATACGGCTAAAGGAGTTGTCCCTGTGGAAGGAGCGTTCATATGGTCATGCATCAACTTATTCAGTGATCCGAGTATCTGCGTAAGATCCGATTACATAAGTCCTACGCTCCTATTCGGAAAGAACTTCGGCACACTGTTTCCCTCAAGGCAAGATTGGAAAAAATTCGCTTTCACCGAACGGTTCGAATTATGTATTTCCACAGACGGCTCAAAGGTTTGTTGCGGTGTAGGAGCGGGGGTCTACTCGACCGACCTCCAAGTTCAAAAATCGTTTTGTCTACCGGACTCTTCCAGTGTTTTTCAGGATGAAGTCTTAGCTGTCCGAGAGGCGTGCACTATCGTTCTATCCTTGGGATTGGATTAGGCGAGTGTTGCGATTTTCTTGGACAGCCAGACGGCTATCAAAGCGCTGGACTCTAAACGCATAACTTCCAGCCTCATAAAGCAGTGCAGAGAACGCGTTATGGCTCTTGCTGTCGGGCAAGTTGTGACACTGGTCTGGGTGCCGGGGCACAGCCGTATTCATGGCAACGACAAGGCTGACGAGCTAGCTCGTAACGCGTCGGCTATGTATATCTCGCGGGCGGAAGAGGTTCGTTTGCCGCTGAGTTATGTCAAAAGCCGTATATCCCAGCACTGGCAAAAGGTGGCTAACATCAGGTGGAAGCGCCTGAAATCCTGCAGGGTATGCAGGAGTATGTGGCCTATTAGCAATTTATCAGATGCAGAAGAAATGGTGGAACATCTTCTGTGCAATTGCCCGGCCCTGGCTAGAACGAGAATGGGGTTTCAGTCAAGCCTTTCTTCGATGAATTAACTGAAACAAATGGCATACACCCACTGCAACTTCTGAATCATTTAAATTCGACGGGCTGAGTTTCAAACAACCACCATCTTTTTATTTATTTTCCTGTTTTTCAGTTATAGGTCATACTGATTCTACAATTCTTCTTCAGGTATAACATACTTTTCGATGAGTTATGTACATATTATTTCTGCTGTCGCAAAGGACGAGATTCCATGCAGCATTGCATCTCCACGCTCAATGGTCGACAGGCGGTTTATTTCTCAGATGTAAGAGGCTTTTTGATGAGCAACACCTTATATAAGCTGTCGGAATGGACGAGATTCAAAGCAGCATCGCGTCTTCCGAAGCAGGAGCTTTATTTCGCAGGTATGGCTTTTTGATGAGTAATATCTTATATAAGCTGTCGGAATGGACGAGATTCTAATGATGAGGGTAGCTGCTTTCCTCTGCAGTAGTGCACAATCGCTTGCGTCTCTCGGGTTGGGACATTCGAGTTGTCTCCGGGAAAGTAGGCCGAGGCCACTACCACCTCTATGCGCCTGCCGTTCACCGCCAACGAAACTTACCTTACCTGGCCTTTGTAGGTCCACGGTTCCTGTATCAGTAACATGCCCAGGTTCTGCGTGGCAAACTTGCCAGCGATGACCGCCGAGGCAGCTACCGCATGGTGCAGGTTAACCTAGGCTACTGATGTATGTGACCTGCCCTCACTTTGCACGTCAAGCTCTAGTCTCCTAAGGTCTATCCCTTCCAGGAGCTCCAACTGGTAGGTAAACGCTCACGCGGGCTTAACTCTGCCGCTTCGATCTCCGGAGGTGATGTATGTTGCGGAAGCACGGGCTGCAGGCTCGACCGCTCGGCCGCGGAAGCTGTCGACGCCTGGGACTCATCTGAGCCTGCCGCCACAACAACGCTCTGTGAGCTTCGAGTCGCCGGAACCTTGCTTCCTGCCGCCTTGTTCCTCCGTAGGCTCTCACAGAATGCATCGTCAATACATAGATTGACTATAATCCCGTTGTCTAGTGCGCTCTTGGACAGTACTCTCCACGGGGTGGTGTGTAGCCCACCATTTTGCAATTTAAGCAAGTCCATGGCGTGATTTAGAGACTCCATGTCTGTCGTTGGAAGAAAAATGGAGACATTGTGGAGCGGGGTACGTCGTCTCCCCTGCGAATGCTTAGCGCAAGTCCTTACCACCGCTCAACCGTTGGTATGGTGTTTACCAGCCAATCTGCTGTGCCTTCGTCCTGCAGTCCACAATGATCATTTCTGTGCGGAAGTGTACCCCGCAGAACGCCAGACGCTGCGACCATCACCGAGTAACCACGACCATTATGGTGTCCTGGAGGCTGGTAGGATGTTCCGAGCTTAAGGCAGCCGCCGGATAGTCGCTCGGCAGTACAGCCACACGGAAAGCCCTAAGGGCATCTGCGTAGCTAGTAGACATGCCGGGCCGGCGCAGCGACCGATCTGCCTCGGCCGTTTTATTGGTACATACAGAAGTGTCATACCTGCTTTTAGTACCTTTATCCGTACATGCCTTCTCTCGACGAATTCCACTGCTGGTGCTCGGCTCGTCATCCCTCGCGTGTTCCTCAAATATGGCCGCTAATTGGATGCAGTTGGTGCCGTTACGGTAGCAGCTGACGTTGCTGATTTCGTTGTTGTTGTTGTTGTTGTTGTTGTTGTTGTTGTTGTTGTTGTTGTTGTTGTTGTTCTGTTGTTTTTGATCATCTTGTTCTTACGACCGCCTGCCCGGCTTGTGCAAGGCATGGCAGTCTAATTATTTAAGGGGGGAATTGTTTCGTCCGCCGCGCCAGCGCCCCTTGTCGCGGTAAGGCCATCGCTACTCCTCAATAGTACAGCCCACCGCAATGCTCCTTGATCGTGGTTCGGATGTTCCCCAAATCCAGGGTGTAAGGCGGACCATACCTATTGGGCAACGGGGGTAAAGTAAAAGTAAAAGTGACCTTACCATGGCACGGGGCGCTACCATAGCGGACGGACTTTTTCCCCTTATTTACTCGCTAGGTTGCTATACCGGGCTTCGGTTTTGGTACAGCCCAGCGCTGTTTCTACTGGGGTTCTCTCTCTTGAACAGTGACTGAGCGGGCGACCGTAAGAACCAGACTGAAATAAATAAAATCACAACTGCCTCGGAAAAGAAAAACGACGACGAAAAATCACGCACAGGTAAGGACAAGAGTATGGACAATACGGACAGACCTCGACTGGATAGTCACAGCGCCTCCACGGAGGAGGAGCTCCTTCTATCCAGTCAGGAGACGATAACGCCTAGCGAACGAGCCAGTACAGTGGGTCACAGTACTCCAGCCTGCTGAGGCAGTCACGGGACAGCCGAAATCACAAAAAAACCTGCAACCTCAAACGCGGTTCGGGAGAGGCAGTACCAGAGGTCTCTATCTATCCTCAGTAGGATAGAACGGAACGAGGCCAATGGTACGGTCCAACCGAAAGACGCAGAAAACAAGGTTCGGTTCCGAGCGGAGGTTGTAGACGTACTAAGCCACCCAGAATACAGATTCTGGGAAGCGCAATCGGTCCCTGGAAGAGACCGAACAAACTTACAAAAAAAGGAAACTCGCCGAACGCTCAGCAGCTACTCTGGCTGCCCCGTTTGGAGATAGACAGCGGGGTGCTGCTAAAATATCTTCAAGCCCACAACCGACATATTCCCATGAGCGATTGGATGGTCTTCAAGGCAAGGGAATCCACAACATCAAGCTTGTCGTTCTTGCAGCTCAATTCTGAGGAAAGCGTCGAGCCTTTAGAAAAAGGCCGACTGGAATCCGCCGAGCTAAGGTGAATGTTCCGGCCAAACTCCATGGATGAAGAGGAGGCGGATATAGTCGACGATGCAAACAAGCTGCTGGAGGGCATGTTGCTGGTCGACCAAACTGCAGACCAATAGCCCGATGGGTCTAAAGGTTGTCCAAATCAATCTCCAGCACTCGAGGCTGGCAACGGATAACCTTTCCGTCTTCCTGCTGGAGGAAGGTGCCGACATCGTACTGATCCAGAAACCCTGGGTGTGGAGCACCGAGGTGAAAGGACTACAAGTACGCCACTTCAACCTGTTTTACAAGAAATCGGAACGTTAGCCTAGGTCCTGTATTGCGGTTAAATCAAAATACCATAAAATACCATGCTTTATTCTTCCTTCCAACAGCTCACCGGATTTGACAGTAGTAAAGCTTTTCAACTCAAACTATTCTACGGGTGACTGGCAACCTTATAGGGACAGCTTGAGAATATACAAGAAGGCAATACGTAAGGCAAAACTGGAATCCTGGAGAGATTATTGTTCTTCTATTGAGTCTACCAAAGAATCTTTTAGAATAGGAAAGATTATATCGAAGGAACACACCAATCCCTCCTTCCTGATGAAGGAGGATGGAGGGTGGACTAACAATTCGAAGGAGAACCTGAAGCTTAATCTGGACACGCATTTTCCGGACTGTGACCTAAGCCCAGTCACATCAGTAGCCAGCAGCGGAGCGGCACCATCGTTCCATGCTGTCAACGATATTATTACGCGAGAGAAAATTGCATGGGCCATTAACAGTTTCTCTCCGTTTAAATCACCGGGCCCGGACGAAATTCTTCCAGCAGTGTTTCAGAAGACACAAGCGATGGTTATTCCACGCCTGGAAAGCATATTCAAAGCATGCCTAATGCTTAACCATATTCCGACTACCTGGAAAAACGTCAAAGTGGTTTTTCTTCCCAAGGTCGGCAAAAGATGTCATTTGCTACCTGAGGATTACAGATCGAAAAAGTTTGGAAAAATTGAACTGAAGCGGTGGCAGCATGCTTACCTAAAAGGGCGCTCCACAGAAACTGCACTTCATGAGGTCGCACACAAGGTGGAGTCCACGTTGGAAAACAAACAATTTTCTCTGCCAGCTTTTTTTGGATAAAAAGGGGCGTTCAATAATGTCTGCCAAGAGACCATAGATCAGTCGCTCAGTAATTTAAAGATCGAGAATTTCTTGGCAAAATGGATTTCAACAGTGCTTCGCACAAGGACCGTTACCGCTAAGTTAGGAAGCAACGAGGTCTCAAGCTACCCAAAGCGGGAGGCTCCGCAAGATGGAGTGCTGTCACCTCAGCTGTGTCTTTGTGTTCTGAATAACATTCTAGTGAGAATCAATAAAGACGGAGTCACAGTGGTTGCCTATGCAGACGATATCGTGATTATGGAATTCGGCGTGTGTATAGATGTGGTAAGCGAAATGCACAAAGGAGCACTATCGGAGTTGGTTTCTTAAGCAGAAAATTGTGGGATTAACGTGATTTATTTGAAGACCGAGTTACTTCCTTTTACCAGAAGGAGGACTATTCCAACATTCATCCTTACTTCTCTAAATGGGCAATCTCTCTCTCTCTTTCCTCCAGGGCTAAATATTTGGGTGTCACACCGAAATTAAATTGGAAAATGAATACAGAGCATGGAATAAAAAAGGCGTATACTCTTGCAAAAAACTGTTAGGTCAAAAGTGGGATCTTCATCCTAACCTCATGTTAAGGTTGGACAAAGCCGTGATTCGGCCCATCATTGCTTACGGTGCGCTGGTCTGGTGGAAAGCCGTGGAGACGAGCTATATCCACACTATGCTTGGCAGGGCACAAAGGTCTGCATGTATTGCAATTACCGGAGCTATCAGAACATGTCCAACGGAAGCCCTGAATGTCATATGTTATTTGCCACCGATTGATATTTTTAACAAGCAAAGCGCGTCGCACGGTGCCATACGGCTAAAGGAGTTGTCCCTGTTGAAGGAGCGTTCATATGGTCATGCACGTATTTTGAACTTATTCAGTGATCCGAGTATCTGCGTAAGATCCGATTACATAAGTCCTACGCTCCTATTCGGAAAGAACTTCGGCACACTGTTTCCCTCAAGGCAAGATTGGAAAAAATTCGCTTTCACCGAACGGTTCGAATTATGTATTTCCACAGACGGCTCAAAGGTTTGTTGCGGTGTAGGAGCGGGGGTCTACTCGACCGACCTCCAAGTTCAAAAATCGTTTTGTCTACCGGACTCTTCCAGTGTTTTTCAGGATGAAGTCTTAGCTGTCCGAGAGGCGTGCACTATCGTTCTATCCTTGGGATTGGATTAGGCGAGTGTTGCGATTTTCTTGGACAGCCAGACGGCTATCAAAGCGCTGGACTCTAAACGCATAACTTCCAGCCTCATAAAGCAGTGCAGAGAACGCGTTATGGCTCTTGCTGTCGGGCAAGTTGTGACACTGGTCTGGGTGCCGGGGCACAGCCGTATTCATGGCAACGACAAGGCTGACGAGCTAGCTCGTAACGCGTCGGCTATGTATATCTCGCGGGCGGAAGAGGTTCGTTTGCCGCTGAGTTATGTCAAAATCCGCATATCCCAGCACTGGCAAAAGGTGGCTAACATCAGGTGGAAGCGCCTGAAATCCTGCAGGGTATGCAGGAGTATGTGGCCTATTAGCAATTTATCAGATGCAGAAGAAATGGTGGAACATCTTCTGTGCAATTGCCCGGCCCTGGCTAGAACGAGAATGGGGTTTCAGTCAAGCCTTTCTTCGATGAATTAACTGAAACAAATGGCATTCACCCACTGCAACTTCTGAATCATTTAAATTCGACGGGCTGAGTTTCAAACAACCACCATCTTTTTATTTATTTTCCTGTTTTTCAGTTATAGGCCATACTGATTCTACAATTCTTCTTCAGGTATAACATACTTTTCGATGAGTTATGTACATATTATTTCTGCTGTCGCAAAGGACGAGATTCCATGCAGCATTGCATCTCCACGCTCAATGGTCGACAGGCGGTTTATTTCTCAGATGTAAGAGGCTTTTTGATGAGCAACACCTTCTATTAGCTGTCGGAATGGACGAGATTCAAAGCAGCATCGCGTCTTCCGAAGCAGGAGCTTTATTTCGCAGGTATGGCTTTTTGATGAGTAATATCTTATATAAGCTGTCGGAATGGACGAGATTCTAATGATGAGGGTAGCTGCTTTCCTCTGCAGTAGTGCACAATCGCTTGCGTCTCTCGGGTTGGGAAATTCGAGTTGTCTCCGGGAAAGTAGGCCGAGGCCACTACCACCTCTATGCGCCTGCCGTTCACCGCCAACGAAACTTACCTTACCTGGCCTTTGTAGGTCCACGGTTCCTGTATCAGTAACATGCCCAGGTTCTGCGTGGCAAACTTGCCAGCGATGACCGCCGAGGCAGCTACCGCATGGTGCAGGTTAACCTAGGCTACTGATGTATGTGACCTGCCCTCACTTTGCACGTCAAGCTCTAGTCTCCTAAGGTCTATCCCTTCCAGGAGCTCCAACTGGTAGGTAAGCGCTCACGCGGGCTTAACTCTGCCGCTTCGATCTCCGGAGGTGATGTATGTTGCGGAAGCACGGGCTGCAGGCTCGACCGCTCGGCCGCGGAAGCTGTCGACGCCTGGGACTCATCTGAGCCTGCCGCCACAACAACGCTCTGTGAGCTTCGAGTCGCCGGAACCTTGCTTCCTGCCGCCTTGTTCCTCCGTAGGCTCTCACAGAATGCATCGTCAATACATAGATTGACTCTAATCCCGTTGTCTAGTGCGCTCTTGGACAGTACTCTCCACGGGGTGGTGTGTAGCCCACCATTTTGCAATTTAAGCAAGTCCATGGCGTGATTTAGAGACTCCATGTCTGTCGTTGGAAGAAAAATTGATCTTAAGCTCACTCGCAAGGAAGAACTTAGGGACTTGGGCGTAATTTTCGATCCAGGACTAACGTTTTCTAACCATGTAGACTGTATGATGCATGTGGTCTGTAAGATGCATCGGTAGACTGAAATGAAATAAATAAATAAATAAATAAAATGGAGACATTGTGGAGCGGGGTACGTCGTCTCCCCTGCGAATGCTTAGCGCAAGTCCTTACCACCGCTCAACCGTTGGTATGGTGTTTACCAGCCAATCTGCTGTGCCTTCGTCCTGCAGTCCACAATGATCATTTCTGTGCGGAAGTGTACCCCGCAGAACGCCAGACGCTGTGACCATCACCGAGTAACCACGACCATTATGGTGTCCTGGAGGCTGGTAGGATGTTCCGAGCTTAAGGCAGCCGCCGGATAGTCGCTCGGCAGTACAGCCACACGGAAAGCCCTAAGGGCATCTGGCCGGCGCAGCGACCGATCTGCCTCGGCCGTTTTATTGGTACATACAGAACTGTCATACCTGCTTTTAGTACCTTTATCCGTACATGCCTTCTCTCGACGAATTCCACTGCTGGTGCTCGGCTCGTCATCCCTCGCGTGTTCCTCAAATATGGCCGCTAATTGGATGCAGTTGGTGCCGTTACTGTAGCAGCTGACGTTGCTGATTTCGTTGTTGTTGTTGTTGTTGTTGTTCTGTTGTTTTTGATCATCTTGTTCTTACGACCGCCTGCCCGGCTTGTGCAAGGCATGGCAGTCTAATTATTTAAGGGGGGAATTGTTTCGTCCGCCGCGCCAGCGCCCCTTGTCGCGGTAAGGCCATCACTACTCCTCAATAGTACAGCCCACCGCAATGCTCCTTGATCGTGGTTCGGATGTTCCCCAAATCCAGGGTGTAAGGCGGACCATACCTATTGGGCAACGGGGGTAAAGTAAAAGTAAAAGTGACCTTACCATGGCACGGGGCGCTACCATAGCGGACGGACTTTTTCCCCTTATTTACTCGCTAGGTTGCTATACCGGGCTTCGGTTTTGGTACAGCCCAGCGCTGTTTCTACTGGGGTTCTCTCTCTTGAACAGTGACTGAGTGGGCGACCGTAAGAACCAGACTGAAATAAATAAAATCACAACTGCCTCGGAAAAGAAAAACGACGACGAAAAATCACGCACAGGTAAGGACAAGAGTATGGACAATACGGACAGACCTCGACTGGATAGTCGCAGCGCCTTCACGGAGGAGGAGCTCCTTCTATCCAGTCAGGAGACGATAACGCCTAGCGATGGAGCCAGTACTGTGGGTCACAGTACTCCAGCCTGCTGAGGCAGTCACGGGACAGCCGAAATCACAAAAAAAACCTGCAACCTCAAACGCGGTTCGGGAGAGGCAGTACCAGAGGTCTCTATCTATCCTCAGTAGGATAGAACGGAACGAGGCCAATGGTACGGTCCAACCGAAAGACGCAGAAAACAAGGTTCGGTTCCGAGCGGAGGTTGTAGACGTACTAAGCCACCCAGAATACAGATTCTGGGAAGCGTAATCGGTCCCTGGAAGAGACCGAACAAACTTACAAAAAAAGGAAACTCGCCGAACGCTCAGCAGCTACTGCAGAGCTTCGGCATGGTTACTTCGACGTTGCGAGATACGACCTACGAGTGGCACTTGTAGACACTCTCACTAACAAAGGAAAACCGGTGCTGAAGAAGTGGGGGGAGATTGAGGCGTGGCTGTCTCAAAGTGTGATCGACCAAGTTATGGCTGACCCGGAAGGTCACCTCCCCAGCTTCGGTTCTGCGGTGGTTGTGCGGGGTACAGAGTGGTCAGGTGCGAGGACCAACTCTCCAAGGTATTTCTGGAGAAAAGCTTGGCTAGCATCAATGGTGCTTGGGATGGCTGGGGAGACCTAGGGCTCGTATCTGGCTGCCCCGTTTGGAGATAGACAGCGGGGTGCTGCTAAAATATCTTCAAGCCCACAACCGACATATTCCCATGAGCGATTGGATGGTCTTCAAGGCAAGGGAATCCACAACATCAAGCTTGTCGTTCTTGCAGCTCAATTCTGAGGAAAGCGTCGAGCCTTTAGAAAAAGGCCGACTGTCTCCTTCGCTCTGGAATCCGCCGAGCTAAGGTGAATGTTCCGGCCAAACTCCATGGATGAAGAGGAGGCGGATATAGTCGACGATGCAAACAAGCTGCTGGAGGGCATGTTGCTGGTCGACCAAACTGCAGACCAATAGCCCGATGGGTCTAAAGGTTGTCCAAATCAATCTCCAGCACTCGAGGCTGGCAACGGATAACCTTTCCGTCTTCCTGCTGGAGGAAGGTGCCGACATCGTACTGATCCAGAAACCCTGGGTGTGGAGCACCGAGGTGAAAGGACTACAAGTACGCCACTTCAACCTGTTTTACAAGAAATCGGAACGTTAGCCTAGGTCCTGTATTGCGGTTAAATCAAAATACCATAAAATACCATGCTTTATTCTTCCTTCCAACAGCTCACCGGATTTGACAGTAGTAAAGCTCGTGCCTGCTGGTGGCACCAGCTCAATTATTGCGTCATGCTACATGCCCCACGATGCTGACGCCCCGCCGGATGCGGTTCAAAGTTTGGTGGAGAACTTTTAAGCCGAAAATCTGTTTATCGGATGCGATTGCAACTCCAGGCTCTCAATATGGGGTAGCTCCGAAACCAACACTCGCGGTGAGTCTTTTTGTGACTACATTATTAGTACTAACTTAGTAGTTTGTAATCGGGGTAATACTCCAACATTCATTTTTCCCAGCACAGATACCTTTATGGGGTGGGAAGAAGTGCTTGATATAATTCTTACTAACGGCTGCTCAGGCAGTAAAAGTCTTCTGATATACAACTGGAGAGTATCCGATCGGAAATCACTTTCCGATCACAGGTACGTTCTATTTGACGTATCCGCAACATCAAGCGTTTCCCCGCCCCCCAAGAGAACGGACTGGCGACGGTTCACCAGTACGGTCAGTAATAAGCTCGGAAAGCAAAATTTTACTGATCTAACGACCTCTGAGGATATTATTGCCAAATGCAAAAACTTGTCAAAGCTATTGGGTCTGTCTTAAAAGTTTCCAGCCCTATGAGTTTCGGTAGGAAGCAATACCCTCCCTGGAAGGGAGAGGAGATTTCAAAACTCAGGCAAAATCTCGTAAACTTTTCAACTCAAACTATTCTACGGGTGACTGGCAACCTTATAGGGACAGCTTGAGAATATACAAGAAGGCAATACGTAAGGCAAAACTGGAATCCTGGAGAGATTATTGTTCTTCTATTGAGTCTACCAAAGAATCTTTTAGAATAGGAAAGATTATATCGAAGGAACACACCAATCCCTCCTTCCTGATGAAGGAGGATGGAGGGTGGACTAACAATTCGAAGGAGAACCTGAAGCTTAATCTGGACACGCATTTTCCGGACTGTGACCTAAGCCCAGTCACATCAGTAGCCAGCAGCGGAGCGGCACCATCGTTCCATGCTGTCAACGATATTATTACGCGAGAGAAAATTGCATGGGCCATTAACAGTTTCTCTCCGTTTAAATCACCGGGCCCGGACGAAATTCTTCCAGCAGTGTTTCAGAAGACACAAGCGATGGTTATTCCACGCCTGGAAAGCATATTCAAAGCATGCCTAATGCTTAACCATATTCCGACTACCTGGAAAAACGTCAAAGTGGTTTTTCTTCCCGAGGTCGGCAAAAGATGTCATTTGCTACCTGAGGATTACAGATCGAAAAAGTTTGGAAAAATTGAACTGAAGCGGTGGCAGCATGCTTACCTAAAAGGGCGCTCCACAGAAACTGCACTTCATGAGGTCGCACACAAGGTGGAGTCCACGTTGGAAAACAAACAATTTTCTCTGCCAGCTTTTTTTGGATAAAAAGGGGCGTTCAATAATGTCTGCCAAGAGACCATAGATCAGTCGCTCAGTAATTTAAAGATCGAGAATTTCTTGGCAAAATGGATTTCAACAGTGCTTCGCACAAGGACCGTTACCGCTAAGTTAGGAAGCAACGAGGTCTCAAGCTACCCAAAGCGGGAGGCTCCGCAAGATGGAGTGCTGTCACCTCAGCTGTGTCTTTGTGTTCTGAATAACATTCTAGTGAGAATCAATAAAGACGGAGTCACAGTGGTTGCCTATGCAGACGATATCGTGATTATGGAATTCGGCGTGTGTATAGATGTGGTAAGCGAAATGCACAAAGGAGCACTATCGGAGTTGGTTTCTTAAGCAGAAAATTGTGGGATTAACGTGATTTATTTGAAGACCGAGTTACTTCCTTTTACCAGAAGGAGGACTATTCCAACATTCATCCTTACTTCTCTAAATGGGCAATCTCTCTCTCTCTTTCCTCCAGGGCTAAATATTTGGGTGTCACACCGAAATTAAATTGGAAAATGAATACAGAGCATGGAATAAAAAAGGCGTATACTCTTGCAAAAAACTGTTAGGTCAAAAGTGGGATCTTCATCCTAGCCTCATGTTAAGGTTGGACAAAGCCGTGATTCGGCCCATCATTGCTTACGGTGCGCTGGTCTGGTGGAAAGCCGTGGAGACGAGCTATATCCACACTATGCTTGGCAGGGCACAAAGGTCTGCATGTATTGCAATTACCGGAGCTATCAGAACATGTCCAACGGAAGCCCTGAATGTCATATGTTATTTGCCACCGATTGATATTTTTAACAAGCAAAGCACGTCGCACGGTGCCATACGGCTAAAGGAGTTGTCCCTGTGGAAGGAGCGTTCATATGGTCATGCACGTATTTTGAACTTATTCAGTGATCCGAGTATCTGCGTAAGATCCGATTACATAAGTCCTACGCTCCTATTCGGAAAGAACTTCGGCACACTGTTTCCCTCAAGGCAAGATTGGAAAAAATTCGCTTTCACCGAACGGTTCGAATTATGTATTTCCACAGACGGCTCAAAGGTTTGTTGCGGTGTAGGAGCGGGGGTCTACTCGACCGACCTCCAAGTTCAAAAATCGTTTTGTCTACCGGACTCTTCCAGTGTTTTTCAGGATGAAGTCTTAGCTGTCCGAGAGGCGTGCACTATCGTTCTATCCTTGGGATTGGATTAGGCGAGTGTTGCGATTTTCTTGGACAGCCAGACGGCTATCAAAGCGCTGGACTCTAAACGCATAACTTCCAGCCTCATAAAGCAGTGCAGAGAACGCGTTATGGCTCTTGCTGTCGGGCAAGTTGTGACACTGGTCTGGGTGCCGGGGCACAGCCGTATTCATGGCAACGACAAGGCTGACGAGCTAGCTCGTAACGCGTCGGCTATGTATATCTCGCGGGCGGAAGAGGTTCGTTTGCCGCTGAGTTATGTCAAAATCCGCATATCCCAGCACTGGCAAAAGGTGGCTAACATCAGGTGGAAGCGCCTGAAATCCTGCAGGGTATGCAGGAGTATGTGGCCTATTAGCAATTTATCAGATGCAGAAGAAATGGTGGAACATCTTCTGTGCAATTGCCCGGCCCTGGCTAGAACGAGAATGGGGTTTCAGTCAAGCCTTTCTTCGATGAATTAACTGAAACAAATGGCATTCACCCACTGCAACTTCTGAATCATTTAAATTCGACGGGCTGAGTTTCAAACAACCACCATCTTTTTATTTATTTTCCTGTTTTTCAGTTATAGGCCATACTGATTCTACAATTCTTCTTCAGGTATAACATACTTTTCGATGAGTTATGTACATATTATTTCTGTTGTCGCAAAAGACGAGATTCCATGTAGTATTGCATCTCCGCGCTCTATGGTCGACAGGCGGTTTATTTCTCAGATGTAACAGGCTTTTTGATGAGCAACACCTTCTATTAGCTGTCGGAATGGACGAGATTCAGAGCAGCATCGCGTCTTCCGACGCAGGTGCTTTATTTCGCAGGTATAACCGGCTTTTTGATGAGTAATATCTTGTTTAAGCTGTTGGCATTGACGAGATTCTAAGCACCTTACGTGTTTAAACAGGTCCGTGGGAAAGGACTTGTTTCCAATCAAACCTTTTATTGAGTTCCTTTGGCATAGGTGATCTGAATGATTAAGATCCTTTATTGCTCTGGTAGAACGGATGGAAAGGACTTGTTTCCATGCCAAAACCTTTTTATCTAATAGGTAATATCCTGCAGTGATCAGCTAGTAGCCTCTTGAACGTAGTTTTATTATTACAATTTCATATTAAACTTGGTAGCTCATTAAAACATTTCAATCCTTTGCAAAAAATATTTTTCTTATAAACCTCTGTTTTGTATAGTGATAGCCTGAAACTAATATTTTCCCTGAGTAAATATGAGGGCGTTTCATTTATGTATCGAAGACTATCACTTAAATATTCCGGCAGGCTACCCTGTTTTATACTAAACACGAATTTCATTTGCCGTTTCACGCCCCGCCAATTCAAAGCTTCAATCATTTCCTGTATAAATCGCATAGCTCTATTTTGCATTTTTTGGAGTTTATCAATTTGTGTGTCGCTAGCTATAAAAAAGATCGTTGGACAATATATAAAGTGCGGCTCAATTATAGATCTGTATATTAGAGTTTTATATCTACTTCACAAGTACTTACACGATCTTTTCATAAGACTAATATTCTACTGAATCTTTAATCACGCCCTCAGATAATAAATTTGTTTCACCTATTTTTCTTTTAATTTCCTAACAATATTTCTATTTGCTTATGTAGTGACCTACATTAAATACACAACAAAGACAATCGCTGACTATGCAATACAGCAGTGTAAACAAATACATAGCTTAGCGCGTTGACCGCTGCACTGCCGCAACGCTATCGCTGCGACAGCAGAATATTTCAGTGACACATAATGCATAGCTAACTGCATGCACTCTTTTAATTGGTTACGCTATTATTGGAAAGCGGAAAACTAAAATCATTGGAAAAAGAGGTGGAGCTATGGAAATGACTTTCAGTTTTCCGCTTTTCAATAAAAGCATACTTTAACGGCGGAGGGGAAACTGCAAAGTCCACAAAAACTATTTCACTTCATATATTTCGTAGTAGCGCTATTGGAAACTGTTAAAAAATATGCATAATATTGTATCAACTCATCTTTGCCATCTGGCAATACCTTGTGTTGCCGTAAATTCACGTACAAGTTAGAAGTAGTGTTTATTTCGGGGACGAACCCTTCTCATTTCCTTATACCTGAAAGCTGTAATAGATAACTTTATAATCCAAACACAAACCAAAAAGCAGGGCCCCAACAAACTCAACACAACCAAACGCCTTTATCTTTTTTTCACACTCCTCTTTATTCGTGATGCCCATAGGAATTTCTTCTTTCAATACTTTTATTGCAACTCGCAGGTTGCCACATATTCAAAACTAACACAACTATTTTAATTCATATTTAATACTTAACAGTCCCGCCGAAAACCTCCGGTTTTCCAACTGTATGCTGAATATATCCTATGTGGTTAGTTTTCGTTCAAATCAATAGGTAGGATGCAAATTTCATGCACAGGCCTACGGAGAATATTTGTCGACGTCTGCATCGTCACGAAGCGCACCAAGTTATCTGAACTCGGATGAAGTTCGATGATACGTCCTAATGCTCACTGAGCAGGGGGAAAGTTTTCGCTTTTTATGAGCACTAGTTGCCCCAGCTGCACTCGCTCGGAACTTCTTCGCCATTTTCCCGCTCTTAAAGAGCAGTTAGGTATTCATTATGCCATATTTCCCAGAACGTTTTGACCATGCTTTGCCTTTCTCTCCATAATTGCATACCCTTAGCTGACGAGGTATCTGATATAATAAAAGGTAACGGCAAAACCAAAGGCTCTCCTGTAATAAAGTGTCCCGGTGTAAGGGCTTGTAGATCTTCCGGGTCATCACTCAAAGGTTGTAGAAGACGAGAATTTAGTATAGCCTCGATTTGTGCAAGTAAAGTCCGTAATTGTTCAATAGGCAAAACATATCCGTCTTATACCAACTGTCCACCACTCGGCTCATTTCCTTCGCTGCACCCACGAACGCTGTACCGTTATCGCTGTAAATACGTTCAATAAGCCTCTCGTAACAGGCAATAAATGCTACCTTCTCCTTTAGAGTACGTCGGGATATCTGCAACGGCCCTTGATGTTTGTCACCGCAAATACTTTAAACTCCACTTCAGCCTCCGCCGAACACACTATCAGGCCAGGAAGTCGATTCTTTCTTTAACCATTCTGGCCCTTGTATCCACAGCCTATTGTTTATAATCTCTGTTGGCTTCATACCGCAACTAAGAAGATCAGCTGGATTATCCGTTGTACATATTTACGTGTCTCCATCTTTTTATATCAGTGTTCGTTTGTATCGACGAAACGCGATTTGCAACATAAGTTTTTATGTCCCGTAGTTTTTTACTAATCCAGTGCAAAACCACCTGCGAGTCTGTCCACAGCGTGTATTTCATCTCAAAAAATTCCATAGCTTCTTGATTCAGCCGTACTTTCAAAACAACACAACGACTAACAAAGATAGATTTCCCTTCAATTCCAATCATTTTGTTTGTTGCTGGTAAGCTAGAGAATCTGTATCTGCTATGCAGGCTCGACGCGATCAAGTTTGCTGCGGCCCACATTCTAACAGTGCTCGAACCGGCATGACACATTGCCCATCCGCTTCTAGCTTGACCATCACGGTCGGCAATAGAGCAGGCATTAAATCTGTATCAAAATTAAACGAGCCGAAGTATTTCTGATTATCATTTATTTCTCTTTCTGTGATATTACAACCTTTTTCTTGTTCGAAAACTACCTTGCGTTTTTTAAACAATTGATCCTGCTTATCAAGTAAATTCAATTGCCTATCAACTCTTTTAATCTCATTGTCAATATCCATAAAGCCTTCAGAACGATTAGCTGTGCAGTATAAACACGATTGGCAGATGCATCTTGCTGCCGTTTCATTGACTTCTTATCTTTACGTGTATGACGATCAGCAACATCATTAACTATAAACGCATGTTTTGTTATTTCTATTTGAGGACACAGAAGGCTATTATGTTTCATTTGCCCTGAGCAACGTGGGCAAGCACTCTGATTGCAATTGCTAGCGATGTGACCACGTTTTAAACAATTTCGACAAAGGTTATTAATATTAACTCAGTCTTCGCGTGCTCGCAAGCTAAGGCTCATAAATTCATTACAAGTCAAAAGCGCATGATCACGGCCACAGGCAGCACAAAGCACCTCTTTTCAAACAACTGTGCTTTGTGGTCCCTCATTTTGCCTCTTGACAGGTGCTCTAGACAGATTGGATACTTTCTATCATATAACTCTTCGATGCGAGCAATTGATTTACCTAGATTTTCAACCAACTCTGCCATGCTGTGCTATATAACTCAGCCAAATAAAAAAAAATAAAAGCTAAACAAATATATCTATATGCCATCGAGAACTTGTAATTCCCATCTAACTTCTACCTATTTTTGTCAAGTTATTTTGCGCAAGCAAATAAACCCTTTCGCCATCGATATTTAATTTGAATGAGCTGCTTTTACTATAGGTACACACCACAATAAAATTCTATTTTACTCACTCCTCTAACTGTTCACCTTTTTGCTCATTACTTTTAACGGCTATTATTATTTATTAAACTTATAATAAATTAAAAGCTTTATAGTATCTACAAGAGCATGGCTACAAGGCCATCAGCTCGCTTAACTAAGACAAAAGTGTGATAAGAATAAAAGATCTATTACATACATATGTATGTATGTAGCTGTCTGCTTGCTACTATCTACGTAGTGTTCCTAACGACTGGACACTTATATTATATACGATATTATCGTAAGACAAAAAGATGTAGTTTTATATTAATTTTATTTTACGCAGGTTTTTATTTATAAGAAGATGATGGCGTGATATTACCGCTAACAGGAATCAAAGTCGAATGAATATCGTTCCACTAAACATAACTGTTAGCTTACAAAAAATGAGTTGGTATAATACAAAAAGAGAATGTCAAAATAAGGTGAATGTTAACATGCTTGCACAGGGTGCCCCACAGTACTCCGCCTCCAGACGAAAGCTACTTGAATCGTTGAGGGATGTTAACCTGGCGGCCACTGCGGGTGGATTTCGTCGGGATATCTTCAAGCGTGTATTGTGCCGGCTGACCTAATTCAGGATTAGCTGATGTCTCTAGGTCGGTATTAGTCAAAAAAGCAGGTTTAAGTCGGTCAATGCTAATGTTAGACAGGCGTCCTTTGATGATGATTGTGAAGTATTTGGCACATTTGCGTGTAACAGCGTAAGGACCATCGTAAGGGTGTGTCAAAGAAGGATGAATGGAGTCGTTTCTAACGAAAACGTGTGTTGACGCCTGTAGCTTAGGCGAAACGAACGTTGTTGGTGGCGAGTGATAGGCGGTTTCAGTTGGTCGTATTGTTTCCATGGATTCGCGAAATTTTGCGACCCATTCGCTAGTCGGTTCTGGCGACTTGCTGGTTTGAAAAAATTCACCTGGAATCCTTAATGTAGTTCCATACACGAGTTCTGCTGGCGAGGCACCAATATCTCGCTTGAAAGCAATTCTGAGACCGAGCAAGATCGAAGGAAGGTAGTATGTCCATTTCTCAGGGTTGTGGCAGAGTATGGCAGCTTTAAACGTTCTATGCCAACGCTCTACGATCCCGTTGGACTGGGGGTGATATGGAGTGGTACGCAAGTGGTTAGTTCCAATCGTAGAAACCAGCTCCTTGAACACGGATGACTCAAATTGCCTGCCTTGGTCTGAAGTAATGCGTTGCGGTACGCCGAATCTGGAGATCCAGTGCGTTGTTAAAGCCTTTGTGACGGTTTCTGCAGTGATGTCCGGAATTGGCACAGCTTCCGGCCATCTTGTGAAGCGGTCTATTACCGTAAGACAGTATCGCTGTCCTTCGCATAGTGGAAACGGACCAACGATATCAATGTTTATGTGAGAAAATCTTTCCTGCGGGAGAACGTACTTCTCCAGCGGTGATTTCGTATGTCGCTGAACCTTTGACCGTTGACATGCTTCGCAACTGCGTACGAAGTTCGTTACTTCCTTTTTTACGCCTTTCCAAACGAATCGTGCAGTTATTAATTTGGATGTAGAACGCGCGCCGGGATGTGAAAGACAGTGTATTTTTGTAAGTATTTGCGATCTAAATTTTTTGGGCACATAAGGGCGTACACGCGATGTACTTGTGTCACAAATCAGCTGCATATCTGTCTCTGGAAGCATAAAGTGTTTAAGGATGAGAGAGTTTCTTGAATTTGTACCTTGTAATAAAAGACGTTGGAGTTCTTCGTCTGTTTGCTGTTCCGCAGCTACGCTCCTGTAGTCGATGACGTCCTTAACTGACTGAATTCGGGAAAACAAGTCCGCTGCAATGTTGTATTCGCCCGAAATATGTCGTATATCGGTCGTAAACTGCGCTATGTAATCGAGCTGGTGCGCTCTGCGGGGAGCGGTTTTTTCGAGTTTTTGACTAAACGCGTATGTTAATGGGCGATGATCAGTTAGTATGTGGAATTGTCTTCCTTCAATCATGTATCGAAAATGTACAACTGCCTGGTACATCGCTGTGAGCTCTCTATCATATGTGGAGTATTTACACTGGGGTGATGTCAACTTTTTAGAATAGAATGCAAGAGGCTGATATGCACCGTTCACAATTTGATGTAAGACAGCGAAGTCCGAAGCGTCGATGTGCAAAGATAATTCGGCATCGGCGGATGGATGAAACAGTAAGGTTGCGTTGGCAAGTTCTTCCTTGCAGCGTCGGAAGGCGGATTCGGCTTCTGGTGTCCAGGCAAGCGGTGTAATATCGTTCTTCTTGTTCCCTGTAATAAGTTTTTTCTTTTTGGTAATGGACAGCGTGTGGCAAAAATCTTCTGTAGAAGTTAAGCATGGCTATAAAGCGTTTCAACTCTTTGACCACTGTCGGCTTAGGAACTTCTAGAAGCGACGAAATCTTTTCCGGCAAGGGTCTAATGCCTTGTGAATCAACAAGGTGACCCAAGAATTTTATTTCTGCCTTGCCAAATTCGCATTTTGAAAAGTTAATGGAAAGATTATTTTCGCATAGGCGTTGAAATACTAAACGCAGGTGTTTTCGATGTTGATCGATTGAATCGGACGCTACGCAAATGTCGTCAATGTATGGAAATACAAAATCAAGGCCCCGTAGGACTTCGTCTATGAGGCGCTGAAACGTTTGTGCAGCGTTGCACAACCCGAAGGTCATAAATTCGAATTCGTATAATCCGAAGGGAGTAGTGACGGCCGTTTTTGCGACGTCAGCGGGGTGAACTGGCACCTGATGAAATGCTTTTTGCAGGTCTATTTTAGAAAAAAATTTCTTACCTCGCAAAATGTTCGTAAAGTCCGTCAAATAAGGCAGTGGATACCGATCTGGGAGCGTATGTGAGTTGAGCGCCCTGTAGTCACCACCAAGTTCCGTCGCTCTTCCTTACCATGTGTAGCGGGCTTGACCAGTTGCTTCTGGATGGACGACAGATTCCTGCCTTCAATAAAAAATCGAATTCTGCTTTAGCAGCTTCCAGCTTGTCGGGCGAAAGGCGACGTGGTCTCGAAAACACTGGTTGGCCCGTTGTCTCAATGCGATGGAACACCGTGGACGTCGCTTTGGACCCGTATGGCGCTAACTTTGTTATGGACGGAAACTCTGCTAAGATATCAGCAAATAAATTCCCCGATGTATACGTTTTAACTGATGCTGCAGCGCACTTTATCGGTTCTCCTAGTGATGTAGCGAGAGATGTCAAATTATCGATAAGTTTGTTCCGTCGCATATCGATAAGCAAATCAAAAAATTTTATGAAATCCGCACCAATAATAGGTTGTGTGACGTCTGCGACCAGGAATGACCAGACAAAATCGCGGCGAAGTCCTAGGTCTAATCTAATGCGTTTTTCCCCCAGTACTTTAATTGCAGCACCGTTTGCTGCGTATAATTTCGTAGCGGATGGACGAATGTCATATGATAACGTTGTGAGCGGAAGAATGGAAAGGTCTGCTCCCGTATCGATGAGGAAAGTTTTATTCGATGTTTTGTCTTTTACCTGAAGGCGAAAGACTGAGCGGTTGGCGACAAGATTTTCTGGAAATCCTGCCACGGGCATCTCTTGTCAATTCTGTTTGTCCGTTACTTCTTGAATTGATCGATGTCGCCGTCGACAGGGGCTACGGCACTTTCGGGCGTTTGTGCCATACTTTTGATGATACCAGCATTCAATATTGACGGATGATGTGCTTCTGTCTCTAGCATCGAGTGGTCGATTTACGCCTTGCGTATTATCGTAGGTCGTAGTTGCTGGTCGAGATCGTGAACGAGAGTGAGAGCGAGAACGCAAGTTAAATCTTTCGAACCGCTTAGACAAGTCTTCTATGGCTAAACGAAGTTGACTTATCTCTGCTGCCTCCTTTCTCACGTGCGCCACCTGATGAGGAGTGACAGCATCGATGATTGAGTCGGCTATTTTTGTGAACTCTGCTGCTGTGCCCGAGGATGCGGCGATAGCTGGTTGCGCGAATTCTGGTAGGCGTTTAGTCCACAGTCCCTTGAGAGCAGCTTCGCCCAAGCTCCGAGGGTTTCCTATCACCGAGTGGCAGCTCTGATAATAGTCTATTTAGACGTCTCTGCTCGCTGTCTGCGAAATGCTCGATGATTTTGGTTTTGACGTACTCGAATTTGTCGTTTTGAGGCATTTCCGCGATAACTTGAGCCAACTGGGTAATAACGGCGGGGTTCAATGCTGCAAATACTGTCGCTGCTTTTTGCTTGTCGGATGTGATTTCGGAGGCAGTGAACCAAAAGTCCATGGACGTAAACCACGCCTCTATGTTGGAACTAGACATTGCGGGGACGGGCAGCCGAGCGTAGATAACTGCCGCATTTCGCTCGTTTGAGGGTGCTTCGCCAATCGTATTCCGGTCGTGTTGCTGTGGAACATCCGTTGGCGGTAAAGATATTCCGCTGTCCGTAGGCATTTTGTTGATGATGAAAAACTTCCAGAAAACGCGTGATTCCTATAACGGGACTCGTAGCGGTATTCCAGTAGCGCTGTGTCGTGAGTCGGTAAACGTCGGGGTCACCAGTGTAGCTGTCTGCTTGCTACTATCTACGTAGTGTTCCTAACGACTGGACACTTATATTATATACGATATTATCGTAAGACAAAAAGATGTAGTTTTATATTAATTTTATTTTACGCAGGTTTTTATTTATAAGAAGATTGGCGTGATATTACCGCTAACAGGAATCAAAGTCGAATGAATATCGTTCCACTAAACATAACTGTTAGCTTACAAAAAATGAGTTGGTATAATACAAAAAGAGAATGTCAAAATAAGGTGAATGTTAACATGCTTGCACAGGGTGCCCCACATGTATATCTATAGTATTTTGGTGGTATTTATTTATTTAATAAAACTTATACTATAATTAATACAAAAATAAAATATTGTAGTTTAACAAAACGTTATTGCGTCTAATTTCAAATGACGAATGAATGAATAACATCATAAAAGAAAAAGCACTATTACCAACTTCAATCCAGGTATTGAGTGTTGCCAGCTGACATTAAATCTAAAATGTAAGGGTAGGACCCTACATCACTCCCTTTCCAAAAATATCGTTAGGTTCAAAATATAATTCATCATGCAGCTACCTCTTCTGTTGGAAAATACGCTGGTTTTAATCTGTCTATCGAAACAGTGACCAGTTTTGACTTAATTACAATAGTATACGTCTTCGGGTACCTATTAATAACCAGGTACGGGCCATCATACGGTGCTTTGAGTGGTGAACGTATTGTGTCGTCTCGGAGGAACACATGACTACAGAAGCGCAGGTCTTTTGGTATGAATACTGCCGTTCTTCTATGTTGCGATGTGTTCGTTGGTTTCATTTGTTCAAAATGTTGTCTTAATCCTTTTATAAAAGTATGTACGTCGGCATATGAGTCCTCGGTGTCTTCGAGGATTATACTTGGCAAACGGATTGTTTGCCCATATAACATTTCGGCTACAGATGCTCCCAGATCATCTTTTACTGCTGTTCGTAGTCCAAGAAGAACTATGGGCAATACGTCGACCCAGTTTGCGTTAGCCTCATGACATTTCAAAGCGGCTTTCAAGACTCGATGCCATCTCTCCACCAATCCGTTCGCCTGAGGGTGGTAGCTCGTGGTATGGATGTGCTTAGCTCCTAGGAGCTTGACCAGTTGTTGAAAAAGGCTGCATTCAAATTGTCGTCCTTGATCTGTGGTGATAAACTTTGGAACACCGAATCTGCTTATCCATCCTCTAACTAATTCTTTTGCCACGGTCTCAGCTGTCATATCTGTCAAGGGAATGGCTTCAATCCACCTTGAAAATCTATCGACGCACGTTAAACAGTAAGTGTAGCCGCTCGATGACGGAAAAGGTCCGACTATGTCAATATTTATATGCTCAAAACGTTGGTTAGGCACGGCGAATGTCCCCAACTCGCTTTTCGTATGACGTGAAATTTTGCACCTTTGGCATGCAGGGCAACTTCGTACGCGTGCTCTTATATCCGAACTCATGCCTTTCCAGACAAAGTCTTTGGATATGAGTTTGATTGTTGACTTTGCCCCTGGGTGCGCTAAACCATGTATGGCGTTAAAAACTACTTGGCGCAGTACTATTGGAATGTATGGTCGTAACCGATCAGTCGATTTATCACATATAATTTCCACGTTCGTGCCAGACTGCGTGTGCCTCACCAACTGGAGTGAGGTGTTTCCATTGAGTAATTCGATTAGTTCCTCGCTTCTCTTTTGTTCGTCGTGTAATATTTTTAAATCAACTGGTGATGGTGTTGTAAACGTCTCGATCCTCGACAGCATATCGGCGACAAAGTTTTCAGATCCGCTTATATGCTTAATGTCTGATGAAAATTGGCTTATAAAATTAAGCTGTCGAGTTTGACGGGGCGAAAGTTTTTCCCATTTCTGTTCGAATGCATGCACCAACGCCTTATGATCTGTGAATATGGTGAAACTAGTTCCTTCCAGGAAATAGCGAAAATGTCGAATTGCTCTGTATATTGCTAGCAGTTCACGATCATACGCACTATAACGCTGCTCTGTTGACGTAAATTTCATCGAAAAGAAACCCAATGGTTGCCATGCTCCATCAACTAGCTGATTCAATGCCGCCCCCATAGCGAAATCCGAAGCGTCGGTCATTAATGCGATGGCTGCTCCTCTAACAGGATAGGTGATCAATGCTGCTTTGGCCAATTGTGTCTTAAGTTCTTTAAACGCGTTAGTTGTTTCGGTTGTCCAATTAAGCTTCGTTCGGTCTTTTTTCTTACATGGACCCATCATCGTTTGTAACGGTGCCTGGACAGCAGCTGCATGCGGCAGAAATCTTCTGTAAAAATTAATTGCTCCCAAAAAACTGCGGAGCTCATGAACTTCTTTCGGCTTTTTACAATCAAGGATACCCTTAACCTTTCGTGGTAGTGGTGTTATACCCTTTTGCGTCACTAGATGACCTAGAAACTCAACTTCGTGTTGAGCGATTTGGCATTTATCGATATTTATAACAATACCGTGTTCCCTGTATCGCTGGAATAACTGTTCGAGATGCGACTCGTGTTCCTGAACTGAATTGGACGCTACCAATACATCGTCCAGATAAGGAAAGACAAACGGTAATCCTCTCACGGCTTCATCAATAAATCTCTGGAATGTTTGGGCCGCATTTCTAAGCCCAAAAGTCATATATTTGAATTCAAATAATCCAAAGGGTGTGATTATCGCAGTTTTCGGTACGTCTGATGGGTTAACAGGAATTTGATGGTATGCTTTTTTACAGTCCACCACAGAAAATAAAGTTTTATTATGCAATTCGCAGGCGAAATCTTGGATGTGGCGAACGGGGTAGCTGTCTGCGATCGTCTTAGCGTTTAGCCGTCTATAATCCCCGCACGGACGCCAGGAACCGTTGGACTTCTTAACCATATGTAAAGGGCTGGCCCATTGCCCTTTTGACCTCTGACATATCCCACGCTCTAAAAGATACTCAAATTCTTTCTTCGCTATTTCGAGTTTCTCAGGTGAGAGTCGTCGCGCCTTTTGCGTGATAGGCGCTCCTTTCGTTTCTATGTAATGTTGAGTTGCGGTTGTATGTTTTGTAACTTTTTTTTTAGAATCATCTGTTAAGTCAGCAAAACGCGTAATTAGCTTGTGAAAATTATCTGCCCCTTTAAGTAAAGCAGTATTTTGTGACATTTTTGCAATTTGGCAAACGGTATGTAATTTCGTTTTCCGATCTATTACCATTTTGTTCTTAATGTCTACTAAAATGTCGAAGTTATGTAAAAAATCTGCCCCTATAATTGGTTGTGCCACATCCGCCAATATGAATACCCAACTGAATTTCTTTTGTAAGCCCAGATCTAATGTCAAAAGTTTTCTTCCGTAGGTGTTAATTTGGGTATTGTTTGCTGCGATTAGCTTCAATAGCGAGAGTTCTGCGTCTTTGTTAAATTTTTTAGGGATAACCGATATTTCGGCGCCCGTGTCGATCAAAAACTTGAATGACGTAATTTTATCGCGAATATATAAACGGCATGAATTTATGTTCTCCGAATTTGCCGCCCGAAACGGAGGACTTACTAGTTTTCCGCTTTTGGGGCAATATATGTACAAGGAGGACGACACTTCGTCGCTCGTTCACCAAATGTTTGATGATACCAACAAATACCGCGTAATGTTTCGTTGCGTGCCACACGCACCACCTTGGGGCGAGTGACCTTATGTCGAGTGTCATAGTCTGCGCGACTAACTCGATTTTCGCACTCAAGACGTTCAATTCTATGCGCTAATTCCAATAAAGTGCTATCTGTATTCTCTGTTGCGTTGACCGTACTTACATGCTGTGTTGTAGCAATGTTTATAATATCATCTGCTTTTGTCGCCAGAGACTCGACATCCCCCTCTAATGTTGACAAAATTTGTTGAACATGAACCGGCAAGCGATGTAACCAAAGCGATTTGAGTATTTCTTTGTCCAAACGATGACTTGCCAGCTCCTTCATTTCACGAAGCAGCGCGGTTGGTTTTTTATTGTTTAATTCACAGTCTCCAAACAATCGTTTAAGACGTGCTTCCTTTGATTCTCCAAAATCGTTAATTAATCTCTCCTTTATTGCTTCGTATTTAGCAGTTGCCGGAGGTGATGAAATTATATCACTTGCATGCGATAGAATCGCTGAGTCCACTTCAGCAACTACCGTATAAAATTTTGTTGCATCCGAGGTGATTCCAGCGCGTGCGAATTGCGCCTCCACTTGTGCGAACCAGAGTCTAGGGTCGGGCTTCCAGAACGGCGGCGGTTTGACGGAGAGTCGTGCCAGTTGAGGCAGTGCAATTGCATCTTGGAAGTTATCATCTTGTTCCTCGGGCATCTTGTGTTCGTTAACGGGGTCACCAGTTATAGTATTTTGGTGGTATTTATTTATTTAATAAAACTTATACTATAATTAATACAAAAATAAAATATTGTAGTTTAACAAAACGTTATTGCGTCTAATTTCAAATGACGAATGAATGAATAACATCATAAAAGAAAAAGCACTATTACCAACTTCAATCCAGGTATTGAGTGTTGCCAGCTGACATTAAATCTAAAATGTAAGGGTAGGACCCTACATATCTACTAAGCAGGTATGTACATAAGTATCTCAAGTAAGAAAGAATAATGAAAAATATAATGTAGTAATTTAATGCTTGCGTTTAAATGGCAATTTTTAAGGTTGTAATAAACTGATGTATCTTTTCTATGTTCGATTCTGAGGGTGTTTTTAATATTTCCCCTATTTAGCAGGTAATTGTGGTACATGACCGTTTTAAATTAGTTTGAAGGTCGGGTTTTTCTAGAGTTGCATCTAAAAGAATAGGAGCTTTACAAGCATACTTTGCGGTTGTATCGGCCAATATCTTTTCTATGTTCGATTCTGAGGGTGTTTCTAATATTTCCGTAATTGTTGTATTCCCGAGAAGACGTGGTTTGATTGCAGTCATGGTCGGGCAGCTGTTATATATAATGTGGCCAAAAGATAGGGTCTGGCCACATCTAGTGCAAGTTGGTCGGTCTTCCCGTCTTAGGAGGTGTTGATGCGTTGTGATACTATGTCCCGTTCGTAATCTTAGAAATGTTTTTAACTTGTCTTTAGTGACGAAGCAAGGATACAAGGGCACGCTGCTGGTGTCTAGAATTTTTGAATAATGATGGTGATGATTTTTTCCCCTATTTAGCAGGTAATTGTGGTACATGACCGTTTTAAATTAGTTTGAAGGTCGGGTTTTTCTAGAGTTGCATCCAAAAGAATAGGAGCTTTGCAAGCATACTTTGCGGTTGTATCGGCCAATTCGTTTCCTTTGATGGAACAGTGTCCAGGTACCCAGAGGAGTTTTATTTTGTTTTGCGTGGATATAAGCACATCTTTCGTTTTGTCGATTGTGTCCCATATACTCTTAGATGGATTAAGAATGGACTTTAAGACAGCTAGACTGTCGGTGCAGACAATTGTTTTGTTTTTGGTTTTCGAAGCGATAACAACCGCTTGGTAAATAGCTTGGGCTTCGGCGGTAAAACAGAAGCATATTTATTAAGGTGTTTGCTGACTAGACATAGTCCTTCACCATTTAGCACAGCATAAGCTGTTATATCTTCCATTTTAGACCCGTCCGTAAATACCATATTCCAATTACTTTGCAAAGCGGAGTGCTTCTTTGTTATGAACATTTTTTTGTAGATCTCTGAAGAAGTGTTCTCTTTTTTCTGCAACGATAGTTCTATGTCGATACTTGTTGCATTAATTTTCCACGGTGGGTGTCGTGGGCGGAATGTTTTGGTAGTTGTTAGATTCATTTCCTTGGCTCGTGAAAGTGAATAGTGCAATGCTGAACGGATTCTTGGAAGCCGCTTATGTTTCATAACATTGTCTACGCACGGGTCGATGATTGAATCATTGTGGAACAGTAGTTTAGTTAGTAGCTTCATCTCTGCTTCAGTTACCCTTTCTTCGATATGGGGAATACCACATTCTGCCAGGATAGTATTGATTGGAGTTGTCCGAAATCCGTAACAGCTGACTCGCGCCGCAGCGTGATATTGGGGTTTAAAAATGTTCAAAATTGATTTAGGACTGCGTCCGAACAAGAAAAGACAGTAATCGATCTAACTTAATATTAAGGTTTTTGTTAGATACATGAGAGTATTAACATGAATGTGACTTTTTCGAGACAGATATGACGATTCTGAACAGTGTTCTTTCCATTGATACCTGCTTGTAAAAAGTACTCCAATTTATCGACATTTTTAATTACATAATTGTTAATGGTTATAGAGGTTAGTAGCGCGTTACATTTTTGTTTTCGGCAGATATGCATTTTTTTTGTTTTTTCAAGTGATATTTTTGCAGCTGAGTATTTAGACCACAAAAGAATGTCATCTAAAACGCTTTTTAGGACAGTATCGTTTTCCAAATTGTTTTTTTCCTACAAATGATATATAAATCGTCGGCATAAAGACAATGCTCTACGGATTTATGATTAACAATAACTTTGCTAATTTCATTAAAAGCAATTTAGAAAAGGATTACTGATAAGGGTGACCCCTGCGGGATTCCGTTTTCAAGTAAGTATACTCTTGAATAACTTTCATTTATTTTAATTCTAAACTTCCGGTTTGAAAGAAAAGCCTTTACAAATTTTAAAATCTTGGGTACGATTCCCCATTCCTTTAGACATTTTAAAACGACGTGCGAACCTATCCTGTCAAAAGCTTTTTCGAAATCTAGGGACAGAATTGTTAGGTGGTTGCGGGATGAAAGGGTTTTGGTGGAGAGATAATCAATATAAAGCAACGCATCGCTGCATCCATTACCTGGCTTAAACCCAACTTGATTAACTGCAATTAATTTACGCGACCCGCAAAACCATGACAATCAAGAGGCTACTATTTTTTCAAGAAGCTTTGAGAGGCAGAAAATAAGGGAAATTGGCCGATATGACCTAACTTCACCTATATTGGTGTTGGTTTTGGATATAGGTATTACGGTTGCTATTTTCCAGCCCTGAGGTATGACCCCTGTATCAAATACTGTATTATATAACGCTAGGAGGACTTTTTTACCTTCTAGGGTTAAGGACTTTAGCATTTGGTAAGCTATTCGGTCCGAACCTGGTGTTTTTTCTATCACTTTGTTTAAGCTAGCATTCAGTTCTTCCATTGTTACTTTTTCGTCAATAAGTTTCGCCTGAATATTAGAGGCTTCTGTGACGAGTGAAATTTGATCATTATATTTGTGATTTACAAAATCACGCGAGAAATTGGAATCAGAAGAGTAACCAGCCCAGATTTTTCCAAAATGATCAGCTATTTCTTTGGGCTCAGAGAGTGTATTATTTTCCGCTTTTATTTATGAAATTTCCCTCTTCGTATTTATGCCTGAAATACTATTTACTTTTCGCCAAATAGAGGAAATAGATGAATGTATGTTTATGGTTTTGGTAAAGTCTTCAAAACTGGCGTGCTGCGGGCTTTAGCTTCTTTCGGAAGACAGAGTTAGCTTACTTAAAATTTATTAAGTTATCGGTTGTGGGAGGTCTTTTGAATTCTTGCCAAAGATTCATTTTCTAGCTTCTTAACTTAGAAAGATTTTCATTCCACCAAGGGGTTGCCTTAGATTTTGAAGCAGTACTTTGTGGGATATGAGCGTTTGCAGCGGTTCGGATAGATTTGGAGAAATTTGCTGCATCAATGTTACTTCGACCAGCTAAGGGACGTAGAGAGGACTGAAGGAAATCGGCTAGTTCTCTTTCATTAATTGCATCCTGAGGAGAAAGGTATAAGGAAATTAAGAATATTTTTATTTTAATTTAAAATTCCACAACAATGGCTTGAATAGAGTATCTGTGATCTAATTTCCTGGCAGGAATATTTTCCTTTACAAGTAAAGCGACACCCTGTTTAGCAAAGCTGTTTGGTGGTGAGTTAAAGCAGAATCCACAATATCCCCGGGGGGGGACAGGGCTGAAGTTACTAGGGCAGTGTGTTTCTTGTAAACCAATTACACTTGGTTTATGTTCTTTGATTCGGATTTTTAGTTCATCAATGTTATTCATGAGACCTTTGATATTCCACTGCAGTATTCTAAAGACCATGATCATAATGAGAATAAGAAAAAAACTAAGTTTATAGTAAATAGGCATTTACCGAAAAATAGTTTGTGATGCAACAAAGTTAAATAGATGAACTGATTTAAATAATTGTATTCTGAGTGACGCATATACATACATGCGCTCATATATATGTATGTGTGTACATTTACCAATGTTATATTTCAGAAGAGTGCTCATGGTTATCATCATTAAGAGAGTATGGTGGTGAGTTTTGATTGGAAGTGGGGAGAGAGTTTAGAATGAAACTAAACAAACTATTGTCGAGTGGTGTGGTAGGTTTGGAGAGATTATTTTTTGCGGAATCGATATTGTTTGTAATTTTATTTGTATTGTTTTTGGAGAATGAAGATCATTTGAAGGTGGCAGAACAGATGAAATAGAAAAAGGGAGAGTAAGAATTTGTGAGAAGTTCGTAGATGCTTCAGGTTGCTCAGTTTTTTGTAGCTGTAAGTTTGATGGATCATTATTTTGTTTTCTTAAATGGTGTTCTAAAGAAGAGCATTGAGTGGAATCCAAAGTAAATGGGACAGCGGAGGTGGAGTGGTTGCTTTGGGTTGTTGTTTTGCTGGGTGACTTTTCTTTTCTATCGCAATTGCCATTTTTTGTGACGCCTGCATATGAAGAAGGAATGGAAGAATTTGATATGTTACGGGAATTATAAAGACGGCGGGCTTCGCCAATACTACAGTATTCGGAAACTTTTATTTTCAATATTTCTTTTAGTTGTTGGAATTTTGGGCAGTTTCTGTCATCTGATGTATGAGTACCAGAGCAGTTAGCGCACATTGTTCTAGTGCAGGTTTCTGGGTCATGAGGGGGTAGACTGCAGGAGGGACATGTGGCGTTACTTTTGCACCTTTTGTTGGTGTGGCCAAGCTTTTGGCAGTTTTTACATCGCATCGGGTTGGGAACATAGGGGGCAACTTTAACTTTATACCATGCAACCACAGAGGGGAGGCGAAGCATGTCAAAAGTGAGGACCATTCTCCCAGTAGCTTCTGTACCATCTTTATTTGCGAGTATGAATTTGTAAACACCTGTAACTCCTTGTAGTTTTAACTCCTCAATTATTTCCTTTTCATCAACGGTGATTAGGCAAGGCGCATAAATAATACCTTTAACTGAGTTCAGGGTTTCATGAAGTTTGCAGCTTATTGTACAGACGTTTGATAGTGTTTTTGCTTTTAAGAAACGTTCAGCTACGCGTTTTGAAGGGACCTGGATTAGCAGGTTGGCGTCACGTAGTAACTTGGTTGAGCTTATTTCTGTAGATATTGAGTCTAAACCTTTTTTAACTGCAAAAGGGCTCAATTTGGAAAAGGGTTTGTATTTGTCAGTTGTAGAAATTACAAGAAATTTTGGGCTGTCTTGGTTATTTTTCTTATTCGGCAGGTGGGGAAATAACTCCGTCTTCTTACGTTTGGGTGATATTTCAGACCAATCAAATAGCAATTGGAATCGATTAGACCTATTAGGTTTATCGGGAGGGTCGGAACCCATGTTTAAATATAGGGGGAAAACACTTTCTTAATAAGTTTTTATTTTTTACTAGTTAGCAAGAGAATAAAAGCAAAACACGTTTTCAGATTCTTTTGTTGTTTGTCTTTGTTTGTGGAATGCCACTTTTGTCGCTTAATTCGTAGATATAGCACGTCACTTATGCTTATGATGTTCCATTCCAGAAAGGCCAATGCGTAATGCGCAAAAAAACAGCTGATCTTTGTGAATTATATGTTAACGCATTTTGATATAAAATTTTAAAGCAGGCTTAATTATTTTTTACAAGGAATTAGCAAATAAAATATTGCCTCAAATCCTTGGCGAAATAGTTCATGAACACCACATTGTTATCATAAACGTGATGCCACAAGCTCTCTTGCTAACAATCCTTCGGTGTGGCTCTGGCGAAACTTTTAAGAACGAAACACCGCCATTTTCGAGCGGATAACGCACTATTCTAATTGGACACAAAACACTTAACACAACTATACAACATATTCATTCATTTCATGTGCAAACTGACCAAAATGTTTTTTTTTCACTAAAAAGCGCAAATCAAATATAAACAAATATTTTTGTTTTTATCAAATGAAATGAAAGTTTAACAATTAAGATAAATGAATAAAATCAAATTATAAACTTTACCGAGGCTACCTGTAAATCTGCCTTGCTTAAACTCAATTATACATGTATTTTCAAATCCGAATTTCAATAACGAATTTAGAATTCGTTAACGTTATGGGACATAAAAGAAAATTGTGTGATTGTACATAAAATTAAAAACCAACGACAACCGGCGGCATAGGAAAAAATCTTAATAAATAAAACTTCATTTCAACTCCAACAAAAACTTCTTACAATAACTTAAAACAATATTTAAAATATTATTATGTAACATACGTAGTATGTCGAAGCTTTCCAACTGAAGCCGAGTAATTATATTTGTTGAATTTTTACAACTTACCATTAAGCGTCATAGTTCCCCACACAGAATCTCATACCTTCATAAGGTTCGTGCCACCGCTATAAATATCAAAGGAAGAAAAGGAAGACCGACAATGTCAAATACTATGCTTTTACGGCACATTCCATTCGTAATTCGCTCTCTATTCGTAATTGGCAGCCCAATCACGAACCGAATAAACTTGATTCCCCATAAAAAATTTTGTGAGCGAATCATCTCATTACAGATAAATGTAGCTCTTAAGTTAATTTTAAACAAACCAATATTGTAAGTTCATGTTCGTTTATAGTAAAAAACATATGTGTGTTTATTTCTGTTTAAGTTCTATGTGCTAACAACTTCATGTAATAATTTTTTAATTTTCTTTGGTGAAATAAATAGAGCCGCCCCTGAAGATGCTAAAATATTTAGCGAAACGTCGGGCATAGATGAAATAAAAAGTATTTTATTTGCATCAACAAGCAATAGATCAGACAAGCCTAAAAAATCATCAATACAAATTCGAACTGATCGCAACTAAATTATTCAAATATTAATCACGGAAGGCCTGCCGATACATCACACATTGTTTAATTATTTCACCAAAAACCTATAACAACAACAGCACAAGATGAAGGATTTCTTCAAACACATGAGGTACAAACACGGTGAGCATACATGTGTTACACTCAAACACTACAGCAAACAAAAACACAAGTTAGCAAAACAGATCGAACAACTGAAATTTCTACTACATTGTAAACAATACGGACTAACACCTAATCATCTAACAAACTCAACCAAGAAAGTAACAATTAGCACCACTTCGGAGATAATAAGACAAAAACTAGAAACTTCAAAACGACTTTTCCTTACCAAAATATTAAACATTGAGATAACGCAAACAAATATCAACATTAAAAACATAAAAAACTCATTATATCATGCCGAACAACAACTAAAACATGCCCTTAGTGATTTGGAATTGGACGCGTTCACAGGAAAACAGAAACTACAGAGCCAACAAGTGGCTAAAGAAATAGAGCGAAAACACACTTCGAAATTAGATCGACTTAAACACGAACAAATGCAGAAGCTGGGAATATGTAAAAACAACAACTGGTTCGTAAATAAAACAAACGTAAACTTTCCTGAAGAAGTAAGATGGCTACTATCGCTAGGGAAAAAGTTCGCGTTACCAACCACAAAGACAAATTTCTCAGCAATTAACACAATAGCTGAAATAGAACAAGTAATTATGAGCATAAAAAATGAAAAAGAGAAAGAAGTAGCTAGAAACAAACTAAGTAACAGAATAATGCTATTCAAACGGAACATGAAACACAACTCCGCCGAAAAATTCATACTAGCAGCATTTAACAAAACAAAGGCATTTCTGAAGTCACACAAAAACATTATTATAACAGATGCGGACAAGGGAAATAAAACAGTTGCAATGTACGAATCAGAAAATCGTGAAAAGATGAACAAACTTATAGAAGACAAAAACACTTACAAAACAATAAGAACAGACCCAACAATCGCTCTACAAAGGAAAAACAATAAAATTGTTGACGAACTTTACAAGAACAAACACATCAACAAAAGGGAAAAACAACTGCTTACTAGCACGGCGGCAGCAGCGCCAAGACTCTATGGTTTGCCGAAAGTGCACAAACCACAAACTCCCTTACGCCCTATCGCATCGTCTATTATGCTACCCTGTTACAGTTTATCTAAATATGTAGGAGAAATACTTAAACCACTTATATCAGACAAATATAATGTGAAAAATTCATTCAGCTTGAAAGACAGGTTAAGCTATGTACATGTTTGTGACGAAGATGTATTAGTGTCATTTGATGTAATTTCTCTATTTACAAACATACCCACCATGTTAGCTACACAAATAATAATGAGAAAGTGGGACAAAATACAGAGGACAACCAATATCCCAAAGAGCAAATTTAAAGAAATTATTGACTTCTGCCTAAAAGACAACAACTATTTCATGTGCAACAACAAATTATACACCCATACATTTGGCATGCCAATGGGCAACCCCCTCTCCCCAACCATTGCAGACATTATTATGGACGACCTTCTTGACAACACCATGTCGGAGCTGAAACAACAACACAACATTGACATTAAATTTATCAACAAATACGTAGACGACATTTTTGCAACAGTGAGACGCGATGACGCGAACATAATTCTAGATAGGCTTAACAAATACCACAATAAACTTCAGTTTACCATGGAAATAGAAGAAAATGATAGCATTCCGTTCCTGGACGTTCACATACACAAAAGCAACAACCGCATTATTTTTAACTGGTATTCAAAATCAACAGCTTCTGGACGCCTGATTAATTACTTTTCAGCCCAACCAACACATTACAAAATGAACACAGCCAAAAACTTAATACATAAAATACTGACAATAAGCCACCAACAATTTCACGACGCTAATATCGAAAGAATACACAAAATATTACGAAGCAACAATTACCCCGACAGTTTAATACGTGAACTAATCCAGCAAGTAGCGGGGAAATGCAAAAATCAAAACAAAACACAAACCACAGAAACAACAAATACAACAAAAAAGTACTGCAGCGTCACCTTCATTCCCAGGCTAAGTGGAAAATTTGATCGCGAAATAGCAAAAGAAGAAGACATTACTCTCGCCTATAAAACTAATCACTCGTTGTCCACAATATACACAAAAACCCACTAAGCCTACAAGAACAAAGTAACGTAGTTTATGAAATAGAGTGCAAAGGCAAAAACAACGAAAGCTGTAACAAAGTGTACATTGGCACAACTAAGCGTGCTTTGGGTGTTCGCATAGCCGAACACAAAGCTGACATAAAAAAACAAAAGAGCAGCACATCCCTCAGCCAGCATATATTAAATAGCGGACACACAGCTGATTTCGCCAACACCAAAATAATTGACAAAGAAAAAAGAGAAATTAAAAGATACACTTTGGAGAGCCTACGAATTTTACAAAAACGAGAGAAAACAATCAACAAAAAAGAAGATACGGACAACATAGCAGCCGCTTACATATTATGCATACGCTAACGATTAATATTGACAAAAATACCACAGGAAGTTGTACAGATAAATGTAGCTCTTAAGTTTATTTTAAACAAACCAATATTGTAAGTTCATGTTCGTTTATAGTAAAAAACATATGTGTGTTTATTTCTGTTTAAGTTCTATGTGCTAACAACTTCATGTAATAATTTTTTAATTTTTCTTTGGTGAAATAAATAGAGCCGCCCCTGAAGATGCTAAAATATTTAGCGAAACGTCGGGCATAGATGAAATAAAAAGTATTTTATTTGCATCAACAAGCAATAGATCAGACAAGCCTAAAAAATCATCAATACAAATTCGAACTGATCGCAACTAAATTATTCATCTCATTTGTAGTTGATTCAAAGTACATATAAATATCAAAACAATACAAAAATTAAACAAACAAAAAAAACTTAATGCTTAAATGGTTCCAAACGTTGAGTTTGTGGAGAAAATAATCATGTGAAAGAGGATGTTGGGCAAACCTAGAGTGAATGAAGACGCAATAGTAAGTTTGTAAGTATTACTTGCGGTCTTCGCGGCGACATGTCGCTTGCTTCGTGGCAAAATCTCCCGTCACGAATTCGGGAAAAAAGCTATCAGCTATTCAGTGTTGCCACCTCTTTACAAAAAAATCAGCGGTCTTTTGTTTACTTTTTTGACAGCAGTTGAAAGAAAATGCTTATATTTTCACAGGGAAAGTTTACAATAGTTATTTAAATACAAAAAATAAATAAATGAGTTCCATTGTGGAAGCTGTTTTATTAAAAGAGCAAGCGCGAAGCCCGAAATAGACGTCTCCAACCCACACTTCATTTTTTCCGCTTCCTCTAAATTATTTAATGTGTGGTTGGTTTCTTTTCTCGTTGCTCTGGGTTTAATTTTGTTTAGATATTTGCTTTTATGGTCCAACCAAACCTATAAAATAAAGAAAATAACAGAAACAATATATCGTTCTACTTATTATAATAATTCAACAAATTAGCAAACATTTTTGCCTAATTACTTTTTTTCCAGGTGGTTGCTGTTGAATTTTTATGGTATATTATAGTAGAATGTACATTGGCACTTTATACTTACATATGTTAAATACGAAACATTCAGTTCAAATAAACAGCACTTCCTTACGCATATATGTATCGAAAGTCGTAACCTTAACTGAAGGCCCAAGGCTTTTCAGCTGCACGGGGTTTTTGAAAAACCTTGCGCAATATCTACCCGCTCCTCCTTCATATTCATTTGTCTCATACTAACTCCGGTTAGTGAATGGTCTTGACCTTGTATTTATGTTCGTTTTAATTATTATTTTCCGATAAGCGGTTCGTAGATTATTCTCACGAATAAATGTCAAAATTGCGTTTCACTCGAAATCCGGGATGGCAATCTCTCGAATTTCGTAAGAATTTTGTGATCACGTCGGAATTGATGATAGCATTGTCCCGACGTTGTGACGTTGGGAGCTCCGACGGAATTCATGATAGGCCTAAAAAAGAATGCTTCGTCTCGCAAACCGATCGGTAAGCGAGCGCTCGCTTGCTTTCAACTGTAATTTTTTGGGTTTGACAGCCATTTTCGCATTTCGTAGCTTCTTTCACTGCGGCAACATCGTTTATCATATCGAGTGTCGTTTACTGATCTTTTTAAATTACTTAATTTTTACCGACAATATGAGTGGGTTTGGACACGAACCTTCTTGCTACACGACAGGTGGCAAATTACAAAGTATGCTTTCAAAATGCCCAGTGAATAAATCTCTCTCTCGCTTGCGACCACAAGAAGCAAAAAGCAAGACAATTGACGACAGGTGAAGACCGCCCGTTACAAAAGCAACAGATATGGAAAACACGTCACGAATGTGGCGGGTAAACGGGGCCATTTGTTTTTGAAATAGTGAAACACGTAATTCACTTGGCGTGAATTGAAGGCTAAGGGCTGGTTTCGACTGCAACATTAGTAAGAGTAAGGTTAAGAGGGGTGTCGGAGGTAAGGGGAGTCTCCGCTTTCTAAAAATACCACTCCCAGTGCGAGTCCTCGTACTTTTTTAAATATATTTGCGTTTTAAATTTTAAGAAGTCCATATTTGTTTAGTGTATTTCATCACTTTTTCACTAAAAAAAACCATTCAAATTACACTAAGTAAATACATAATATTTAGGTGCACTGCACTTTCCTTTCACGTTTTTCACGTCCTCTTTCACTTAAAATGTTGTTAGTTTTATTAAATTAAAAAAGAAAGAAGGGTTCGTCCCCGAAATAAACATTGGTCCATGTAGAGCCGGATGGAATTTGCGAGTAATAATTTTAGAAAAATCGAATTCCAAGAAGCTCACACTATATACTGATGTACAAATGTGCATCTATGATTGCAGAATTAAGTGACACAGTTGGGGAATTACTTCATGCAGCACGAACGAGAGAGACAAAAATTTTTATGTGATGAGAAAACTTAAATGTAATGAAAAACGGTAAAATACACGGCACATTACCGTGCGCTTACGTTTTATTGTGAGCGTTGCAGCATAAGTAAACAGGGAGAGTGAGAGACTGCGAAATTATGTGGTATATAATTTTTGAGTGTTTTGTTTTACAGTCCACTTTAAGGGTACTTAAGTTACGAAAGAATTCGACAATGGGTGGAATATTTACGAAAGAAGTCGACAATAGGTTGAATATTTACGAAAGAATTCAACAAATGGTTGAATATGTACGAAAGAATCCAACAAAGGCTTGAATACTTGCGAAAGAATTCAACATATAGTTGAATAATTGCGAAAGATTTCGACAAAGGGTTGAACATTTACGAAGGGATTAGGCAACGGTGAATATTTGCATTCAACGAAGGTTAATATATGCGAAAGGATGCAATCTGAGGTGAGTATCTGTGATAAAAGCCGTGTGCGCAACGTGGCCACATAAAAATCGAAAGATCGTTTGAAACTTCGCTAAAATATTCAGATCAGGCGCTTTGATATTTATAGCGGTGGCACGAACCTTATGAAGGTATGAGATTCTGTGTGGGGAACTATGACGCTTTATGGTAAGTTGTAAAAATTCAACAAATATCATTACTCGGCTCCAGTTGGAAAGCTTCGACATCGACATAGTGTTTTCCCCCTATATTTAAACATGGGTTCCGACCCTCCCGATAAACCTAATAGGTCTAATCGATTCCAATTGCTATTTGATTGGTCTGAAATATCACCCAAACGTAAGAAGACGGAGTTATTTCCCCACCTGCCGAATAAGAAAAATAACCAAGACAGCCCAAAATTTCTTGTAATTTCTACAACTGACAAAAACAAACCCTTTTCCAAATTGAACCCTTTTGCAGTTAAAAAAGGTTTAGGCTCAATATCTACAGAAATAAGCTCAACCAAGTTACTACGTGACGCCAACCTGCTAATCCAGGTCCCTTCAAAACGCGTAGCTGAACGTTTCTTAAAAGCAAAAACACTATCAAACGTCTGTACAATAAGCTGCAAACTTCATGAAACCCTGAACTCAGTTAAAGGTACTATTTATGCGCCTTGCCTAATCACCGTTGATGAAAAGGAAATAATTGAGGAGTTAAAACTACAAGGAGTTACAGGTGTTTACAAATTCATACTCGCAAATAAAGATGGTACAGAAGCTACTGGGAGAATGGTCCTCACTTTTGACATGCTTCGCCTCCCCTCTGTGGTTGCATGGTATAAAGTTAAAGTTGCCCCCTATGTTCCCAACCCGATGCGATGTAAAAACTGCCAAAAGCTTGGCCACACCAACAAAAGGTGCAAAAGTAACGCCACATGTCCCTCCTGCAGTCTACCCCCTCATGACCCAGAAACCTGCACTAGAACAATGTGCGCTAACTGCTCTGGTACTCATACATCAGATGACAGAAACTGCCCAAAATTCCAACAACTAAAAGAAATATTGAAAATAAAATATCCGAATACTGTAGTATTGGCGAAGCCCGCCGTCTTTATGATTCCCGTAACATATCAAATTCTTCCATTCCTTCTTCATATGCAGGCGTCACAAAAAATGGCAATTGCGATAGAAAAGAAAAGTCACCCAGCAAAACAACAACCCAAAGCAACCCATTTACTTTGAATTCTTTTCATTAACAGAAAAGGAAGACCGACAAAAAGAGGAAATTTTTTAAAGCGCTACACTAATATATATTTCTTTTGTAGTTAATAACTTGAATTTTGAATAAATTTAATACTTAGCTGCTATTAAAAATAAATTGCTGTTTATATAAGTGCGACGATGCCAACTTCTATGCTCAAACAACACCTGAATAACACAATGCTAGTGAAAGAGCTGGTGGATAAACTACCTAATCAGCACATACTCGCTGCGGCTATGCATCCACCTTATGGTTCTCCACCTATTCAGTAGTTTAGGGACTGGCTTTATCGTATAGCCGAAGCAGCATCGACCGTAGTATCACCTGTAGTTCTCTACAAAACAATTTCCGTGAACACTGACAGCAGCTGCGATAGTGTAATAGCAAGGAACGCTACCTATCGTCGTCAGGACTAGGGGGATTGAAAGACTACATACTTGCGATTTTTCTATTGATCATCGAAAGGGAAGTACCCACGGAAATCTTGATGACATGTCCCGTCGGCCATGCAACCTGGAGTGTTAACACTGCTTAAAAGCTGAGACCAAAGGAGACATTAAAAACATCTTGCTAATGACAGTAACACCAGCAGAGGCCTGGTAGACAGTAGGAAATGCCAGCCGGATGATCGGGATTTAGAACTTTTAATTTATGGACTGGAGAAGGAAACACGCCCAACCCAACAGCAAATGGCAGCTGAAAGTTCAATCGCCAAAGCATACTGGGCGCAGTGAAATATGCATTGCTACACAAAGGAGAAAGTGTAATTTTTCGCAACTTTAACAGCAATTTACTTAAAAATTATAAGCGTCCGGAGGGTTGGAATTTCAGATTTAGAATCAGGGGAGCCGGCTTGACTTTCCAATAAGGAACCATTCGCGATTTATTTATTTATTTATTGAGTCTATAAGAATAAGAAAAATCGAATCATACCTTGTTCGATATCATATTAAATTCACCAATGGCACGGGCAATAGGGGCATTACGAGCATATTCAGTTTTGTAATTAACACCATAAAATGGCAAAAAATTTCGTAAACTTCGCTGAGGAATGTTAAAATTAAGTTTTGCTAATAGAATGGGGCAATCAATAGCGCCATTAAGTAAATTAAAAATAAAAGACAAGAGAGTATGGATCTTCTGGAATCCAACGATTTCAAATTTATTAAAAGTAGGCGTGAACTATACGAAGGTACTGGTTCCGAAAAATTTAAAGAGCGTAAAGCAAACTTAAGGAATATTTTTTGGACACGTTCAATTCTGTTTATTAAATTGGCATGGTTTGGTATCCAAATGATCGTTGCATATTCTAAGTTAGAACGTACAAAAGACGTATATAATAATTTAAGCGTGTAAGGATCTGAAAATTTCATGCTATTACGCCTCACAAAACCTAACATCGCATAAGACTTTGCAACAATATGAGAAATATGACTGTTAAAAGTAAAATTAGAAGAAAAAATTACGTCAAGATCCTTGATTTCATTGAGAGATTCTAAGACTGAAAGTGACTTTAAAGCATTTGCTGATTGTTAGAGATTAAGCTCATGGATTATCGCCCACTAATCTGGCATCACCATTGTTCAGTGACTCTCTGTATTCAGCAAATATCACGCCACTGTGCCGTTGACTGCCTCATGCCATTACACCGTTTACAGGAACAACAATGCTTTCTATATTTTGCCTTTATACGTTTTTCTTATTTAAGCGGGTCGGAAGTTGTAGAATGAATTAATAAAACTTTTGATCGAGAACAGATTGGATTTATTTGCTGAGTGTTTAGTAGATTCCTAAACATTTTTTGGTGCCTCCTGTGAGGATTGAAATTGTTTGTATTTTTTTAACTTTCGCGACTGTATAAACCGAATTTGCGATGTCTGCGTTAAATCTGCGAACATCAGCGCGCACCTCTATTTTTCGCATTTGGTCCCAAATTCAAGCAGACCACTACGAGCCTGATGGCGTTGAAGGTGAGCAGCTCTTGTCCAATGCCCGCCAACACTTCGCTCGGTTCATGGACAACCACCTTGCCTTGGTTTCTGCCGCACAAGATGACGAAATTGTAAATCACGCCGAGTTGCTCGCTTCAACAGAGGAGGTGTTTAACAAAATCTGCATCAAATTGAAGCGCAAGATGTTACCGCTGGCCAGCAGCTCAACCCATTCGTATAGTCATGCACCAGATATGCGTTTGGATCCAGTTTCAATCCCTAGTTTTGACGGTCAACACGAAAATTGGTTAATGTTTAAGGACATGTTTGAGACGTTAGTTCACAATAGGCGTGACTTGGATCCAACCTATAAACTGGGAAAAGTGCGGCAGTATGTGAAAGCGGAAAATGTTCCTCTGATTGGCGGCCTATATACTGGGGGTTATGAGGAACTCTGGGCTAAATTAAAGAGACGTTACGACAATCCACGAACACTTTCGGAGACGCATGTTCGCTGTTTACTGGAATTGCCAAATCAGCCGCTGGAGTCGCGTGCCGAGTTAACCAATATTGTAGACTGTGTTCGTAATTCTTTTCGAGCACTTGAAGTGATGAATGTGCCCGTTAAGCATTGGGATGCCATAGCAGTGCCGTTACTTTTACCCAAGCTACCAGTTGTAACCCGTACGGAGTGGGGCATGAGCTTGAAATCTAACGAGATTCCAAAGATAGACGATCTAATGGCTTTTCTCGAACGCCGAGCATGGAACTTGCCGCAATCTGTGTCTGTGAATACATCATCGGCGGCCACTCGAAGTATACCACGTACCGCAAGGGCGCATCTTTCCACAGCCTCTGCACGGACTTCTAATTTGCCGGCGGGCAAGGTAAATTCATAAAGTGTCCATCTTGTTCAGATGTTCATCGCATTACAAAGTGCCACAAGTTCCGAAATCTGTCGGTCGATAGACGATGGGAGTTGGTAAAACAAGCTTTCCTGTGTTTCAATTGCCTCAAGTCTGGTCACAGCAGCCGAGATTGCCCATCGGGCGTTTGTATGTCCTGTCAACAGAAGCATAACACGCTCTTATGCAGAAGTTCCGGACCATTCTCTTAGCAACGGCAAGGGTGCTTCTTGCCGATGGTAATGGCACCATGCAGGAGTGCCGCGCTCTATGCGATATGGGATCACAGGTGAGCTTTGTCAGGGAATCGTTAATATCTGTGTTAAATCTCCCCAGAAGCCCCTGCGAACTTCAGATCGAAGGTATTGGCCAGAACCTTTCAGCACACACAAAGGGCATAGTTGACATTTGCATGCGATCTCATATGGACCACGAGTTTAAAATCAATTTTTGTGCATACATTATTGATACGATCACGGCAACGACTCCTGCTACTACGGTAGATGTACGAGCCAACAAGCATCTGCAAGGTCTTCATCTGGCCGACCCCGCGTTCGGGACTCCAGGTCCAGTCGATCTACTTATCGGAGCGGACATTTGGCCATTGCTAGTGTTAAATGATGTTATAGTAAGGTCAAAGACCGAACCATGTGCACTCAATACACGTCTGGGTTGGATAGTTCTTGGCCCAGCCATGTGGAACACTTCTGAATTTAAGGCGCACTCAATGCTTGCTGAGGTCGGCGACGACAATACGGCAATCGATCGGCTCTTGCTGAAATTTTGGGAATCTGAAGAGCCTTCTAATAAGAATGTCGCAGAGGCTGACGCCTGTGAAGACATTTTTTTGAATACATTTACACGTTGTCCGGATGGTCGGTACTGTGTTCAGATTCCCTTTCGGCCTGATGCACCTGGACTTGGTAATTCGCATCCTGCTGCGCTTCGACAGTTCTTTCAACTTGAGAGGAAACTAGCAAATGATGCGACATTGAGAGATAAGTATATCCTGTTCATGCGGGAATACGTGAATTTAGGGCACATGGAAGCTGTCAAATCTACTGCAGTCGGTCTAGAGCAATGTTACTACATACCTCATCACGCAGTGAGGACTAAATTTCGCGTGGTGTTCAACGGTGTGTCACTTAACGATACCCAACTTGCGGGGCCACCGCTTCAAGATAGCTTGGTTGACATCCTGCATCGCTTCCGCCGGTTTCCAGTCGCACTCACCGCGGATATAAAAAAAATGTTTCGGCAAGTCTTAGTCGACCCAAGACATCGGCAGTGGCAACAAATTCTTTGGAGAGAATCACCCACCGACACCTTGCGAACCTATCAGCTTAAAACGGTGACCTATGGTATGACAAGCGGCCCGTATAACGCTATTCGCGCCTTAAATCAGTGTGCATACGACAACTGGGAAGTCATCGCTGACGTCAGCCGGGCGGCCGCAGCACGAGACAGCATAATTAACAGTTTTTACGTGGACGACTATTTAGAAAGTGTTCACACACCAGAAATGGCAATTAATCGCGCGCGTGATGTAGATGCCATTCTCCAAAGAGGCAAATTTGAGCATGATAAATGGAACTCCAACTGCGCCGTGGCTCTGGCAGAAATCAGCGGCTCGAAGACATCCACAACGGAGATGGACTTTAGCGATTCCGACACTACGGTACTAGGCCTGCATTGGAATCCTATCACAGACACTTTATTTTTTAAGGTCAAGGTATGTAGAGTTGATATAATTCCTACTAAACGAACGATTTTAAGTGATATAGCAAGGCTATATGACCCCATGGGTATGTTGGCTCCGGTCGTCGTGACAGCGAAGATGCTAGTACAAAGGCTTTGGTTGGCAAAACTGAGCTGGGACACTCCTTTACCAACTGAATTATCTGAAGATTGGCTGAAGTTCCGGAAGGGTCTCACGGTTCTTGAGAACGTCAGAGTTCCACGTTGCCTTGGCATCACGCATAATTCAACCACATCACTATATGGCTTTTGCGACGCTAGTTCCAAGGCTTATGCTGCAGTAGTTTACGTAAGAAACATTAGTGCTAAGGGAGAGTCACGAACAGCGATAGTAGCGGCAAAAACCAAGGTCACGCCTCTAAGAGAAACGACCATTCCACGTCTAGAACTTTCTGCAGCTCAGCTTCTAGTAACAACGATGAACAGCGTTCGCCGTGCGTTGCAGTTAGAGAATTGCGCTTACACATTGTGGAGCGATTCCACCATTGTCCTTCACTGGATTCGTCGTCAGCCTTCATCGCTGAAGCAGTATGTCGCTAATCGGGTAGCATGCATACAGGCGAAGTCAGATGTCAACGCTTGGCGACACATTCGATCGGAGTGTAACCCTGCTGATTGTGCGAGTCGAGGGATCTCCCCTGGGTCAATCGAAAATTTTAAACTCTGGTGGAGTGGACCCGATATAATGCAGGTTGACGTAGAGAAATCTCACATACCACGCCTGACCGATGAGCAAGAGAGTGATTTAGGTAGCGAAGATCGACTTCTTAAAATTCACCTGGGAGTGGGTGTTGAGTCACGATTACTAATGACGTCCTGTGGGACACAACGAATACCTTTGGTTGAAAAATTCAGCCGCCTGGGAGTGCTGCTCAATACGACTGCACGCGTTCGACGTATCATTCCATCACTACGGAGACAACGTTCGAATGATGTCGTCACTGCTCAGGAGAAGGAGTGGGCACTTTTGCTGCATATACGGCAAAGTCAAGCGTATGCTTATCAATCTGAAATTAACGCTCTAAAATATAATTCTAGCGTTGCGGCATCGAGTAAATTGCTCCCACTGAATCCAATTTTGGATGAAGGGGGTATACTTCGGGTAGGCGGCCGGTTAATGAATTCGGAGCTACCATTCGATCAGAAGCATCCAGTAATTATCACACAGAACTGCGCTTTGGCAAGGTTATTAGTATCCGACGCTCATAAGCAGTGCATGCATGGCGGCATACAAGAAATGTTACAGTACTTACGCGTTCGATTTTGGATTATCCACGCCCGTCGACTTGTAAAGACCTTCATTCATCAGTGTGCAATATGCCGTCGGCACACACGAGCAACACAACAGCAGCAAATGGCATCGCTTCCGAGATCCCTGGTGATAATATCTTCTCCTTTCACTCACACAGGGCTGGACTACTGCGGGCCATTCAATATTCATTCTGGAGTGAAGCGAACAGCAACCATAATAAAAACCTACGGTGTTATATTAATTTGTATGGCTACGAAAGCCGTACATATTGAGCTTGCTGAGAGTTTATCCACCCAGTCATTCATCGATGTCTTTGATCGCTTCGTGAGCCGTCGAGGCATATGTTCGATCCTCTATACATAGTGACAACGGAACACAGTTTATTGGAGCAAGCCGCCGTATGTATCAAGATGTTCAAGATTGGCAGAATGCGTACTCGCAGCAACATGTCGCTGCAATTGGTACGCAATGGAGATTCATTACTCCAGCCGCGCCGCATCCCGGGGGCCTTTGGGAGGCTGCAGTTCGCTCAGCTAAGAAGCACTTGTATCGCACAGTCGGCCAGCAATTACTCCGATTCAATCAACTTAGCACTCTTCTTGTTAGAATTGAAGCATGCTTGAATTCCAGACCACTAGTTCCTCTGCACGATGACCCCGATGGCAGTATTGCTCTTACACCCGGTGATTTCCTCATTGGACGACCTCTGAGCGCTCGACCAGAGGGACCTATTGCCGACATTCCAGAAAGCCGGCTTTTGTATTCACAACAACTGCAGAAAATGTTTGAGCACTTTTGGAACCGTTGGCAGCGTGAATATTTATCCACGTTGCAAGCGCGGCACAAATGGCAGCGACGCGGCCAGAATCTTCAGGTGGGCGATGTAGTGGTAATTAAAAATGAGAATTTGCCCCCCACCCATTGGCGTATAGGCCGCATCATAGAGACTCATCCAGGGAGTGATGGTTTAGTTCTGGTTGTTACTATTGAGTATAACAGCCAGAAAAAAAACTGCGGAAGGCCTTTTCGTAAAGCATAGATGTCAACGCCCCGTACAGAAGGTCTGTCGCCTCATTGAACCACCAGCAGAGTCTCTGAACCGAGGAGGTTCAGCCGGGGAGGAATGTTAGAGATTAAGCTCATGGATTATCGCCCACTAATCTGGCATCACCATTGTTCAGTGACTCTCTGTATTCAGCAAATATCACGCCACTGTGCCGTTGACTGCCTCATGCTATTACACCGTTTACAGGAACAACAATGCTTTCTATATTTTGCCTTTATACGTTTTTCTTATTTAAGCGGGTCGGAAGTTGTAGAATGAATTAATAAAACTTTTGATCGAGAACAGATTGGATTTATTTGCTGAGTGTTTAGTAGATTCCTAAACACTGATATTCAAAGGCGGGATTTAATGTACCAGCATTGCAGCTTGTCTAAATCAGCCTGAAGTTTAATTGCATCAGCTGAGCTTTTTATAACCGAAAATACTTTTAAATCATCAGCGTACAGCAGGAAATTAGCAAATGTGAAGCAATTGCTAATGTCATTTATAAATAGCACAAAGAGTAAAGGACCTAAAATACTCCCCTGAGGAACCCCAGAAGACGCTATAAAAGGATTAGATGTTCCACCATCTACCATGTCTACACAGCGTCTATTCAACAAATAAGATTTAATCCACTGCAAAAAATTAGAATGAAAGCCCATGCAAGATAACTTGCTAACTAAAATCCAATGAGAAACTTTATCAAAAGCCTTGGAGACACAATCAACTTGAAAACCATCCAAGAAGGAATTAATACAGTACTCACTAAAGACCGCTAGATTAGAAGCAGTCGACCTGGCAATTCCTTAGCAAAATGCCTGACAAACCATCAACATCGGCCTTAACAGACGGTTTCAATTTGGAGATACCGTTAGCAACGTCTTCGAGGCACAAATTTAAGGATCCAAAACGAAAAGAGGAATTCCACGACAGTCGGTTCTACGCCACCGAAGTGACTCTGATTTTATCCGACCAAGGACTGTTGTTTCGGCGACCTTACCCCACTTAGGCCCCCAATCATATCTCCTCTTATATGCAACATCTTGCAGCAGGTTTGCTACTCATACTTCTGGCCAGGGCGGGCGTCGAGCCTAACCCTGGTCCAGAAACCTATTTCTGCTGCTTCTGCCAGAGAAGGCTCCATCCGAATCCCACTTCGGTGAGGTGTAATTCGTGCAACGGAGGGTGCCATCTTAAGGTCTGCTCAGGCCTTAATAAAACCAAGGAGTGGTCCATAACCTATGTGGGCCAGTGTTGCTAGCGCACTCAAGCGCCCCAAGCCTCCACGGCGTCCCCCTTTGCGCCCCCCGCGCAGGTGCCTCAGCGCACCCCCGACCCTGTCTCCACGGCTCCCCGGAGCTCCCAGCAACTCCAAACCTGCCCACCCACCTCGCTCCACCACACGTGCCGCCAACCAGCAACTGCTGGTTGCCCCTACAATCTGCTGTGTGTGCCGGGTCAGAGTGCACCGGAATGCCTGCTCAGTCAGGTGTAACGCCTGTCAGGGCTCGTGCCACTTCCGGGCGTGCTCTGGCCTTCGCACCACAACGGACTGGTCTGAGACCTTCACCGCTCCCTGCTGCCGCAACATTGTGTCATTTACGACACCGCCCACTTACACTGTTAAGCCTTCACCACCACAGCGGGATGCGCAGCCGGGACGGGCTGGTCCCCGGATCCAGTCCCTAACCCCCCTTTTTATTGAGGTAATATGTAAGTAATTTAGATAAGAGACTGGTAGTGAGTGGTTTACTTTATTTTACATCACCTTGATTGCACCACAATCAGTTTAGATTAAAAATGTTGCATATAAAAGCTAGAAAGGGAGCGAGAAATTTTTCAGTTCACAGAATTCAACAAAGTTAAATACGTTGACAGTACTAATCAAAATGACTATAGAGAACGTGCTATTAAAAATTGATTCAGTGTCAATGAATAATACTTATATAAAACCAACACTTTCGTTAACGGCCTTTCCCCTTAATACACCAATGAAAATTAAGAAGATGGAGACACTTCCACGACAATCGGTTCTACGCCACCGAAGTGACTCGGATTTTATCCGACCAAGGGATGTTGTTTCGGCGACCTAACCCCCACTTAGGCTGCCGGACACCCCCAATCTTATCTCCTCTTGGGTGCAACACCTTACAGCAGGTTTGCTACTCATACTTCTGGCCAGGGCGGGCGTCGAGCCTAATCCTGGTCCAGAAACCTATTTCTGCTGCTTCTGCCAGAGAAGGCTCCATCCGAATTCCACATCGGTGAGGTGTAATTCGTGCAACGGATGGCGCCGTCTTAAGGTCTGCTCAGGCCTTAATAAAACCAAGGAGTGGTCCATAACCTATGTGGGCCAGTGTTGCTCGCGCACTCATGCGCCCCAAGCCTCCACGGCGTCCCCATTTGCGCCCCCCGCGCAGCTGCCTCAGCGCACCCCCTGCCTCCACGGCTCCCCGGAGCTCACAGCTACACCGAACCTCGCCAACCCCCCTCGCTCCACCACACGTGGCGCCAACCATCAACTGCTGTGTGTGCCGGGTCAGAGTGCACCGGAATGCCTTCTCAGTCAGGTGTAACGCCTGTCAGGCCTCGGAGGTGGTTGCCTTCATGGCTCGGCATATTCTGTTAATAGCTGCGGTCCAAGAAACGAAGCTACGTCGCAGCTCAACTTTAACGAGCTGCGTTGGCTACAACGTGCTTCGTAAAGATCGCGAGCGAGACAATGGTGGGGGCCTAGCCTTCATATTACTCAACACCGTGCAGTATTCTCTCTTCGATGTAGACATCGACCCAAGGGACAGCATCCTAGAATGTCAAAGGATTGCTGTCCGGTCAGGCTATGTCGAGTTCGAAATATTTAATATGTATATACCCCCTGTCTCCTGTTGCCCCGCTGAATATCACCCTGACATAGGTGCGTTCAACGCGCATCACGATCAATGGTTCTCAAGCCTACCAAACGATCGTTGGGGAAATATTTTGGCAGAGCAAATAGACGATTCGACATTCTGCACAATGAACGACGAAGCCCCCACCAGGATAGTGGGTAGTTGCAGCAGCTCGCCAGATCTAACAATAGCTAGCGCGGGTCTGATAAATAGCATAACGTGGCGACCTATGCTATCGCTTGCATCAGACCACCTACCCATTATCATTTCGATTGACAGACCTGCCAACTATGTTGCCTCGGACCGCCACACCTACATCAACTTCAAAAAAGCTGACTGGGAGCGGTTCGAGGATTTCACTGAAGACGCCTTCAGTGCCCTTCCAGCTCCTACCGACGTTCGCGTTAGCGAGCGCGAGTTCCGCAGGGTCGTGAAGTCCGCTGCAGCCCGTTTCATTCCGGCAGGTAGGATCCCCGAGATCCGTCCTGAATTCCCGGGTGAGGCGGTCACTTTGGCGGATGAACGTGACCACCTTCGGCAGGCGGACCCTGGTAATCCCCGAAGTCCTGTAACCTTGGCGATGGGGTGGGCAAGATATGGTCGACTATCAGATCCCTGTCCAATCCGACGAGGCGTGACGACGGAACAGAAATCTCCTTTGGAGACCACGCCTCGTCGGACCCAAAGCGATGAGCGAGCTATTTTAGCCGACATAATGCATCCTTCGGCCGACAAATCCAAACGGTCAGTAACCAGAAGGCTGTGCAAGCAAAAATCCATCGCACGTATTGTCTAGCACTGAGGTGAAAGAAGCCATCGGGAAGGCGAAAGCCTCCAAAATTGGGCACTGCGGGAGTAGCATACCTTACCAAGGTCCTCAATTTGTCCCTCACCACCCTGATCATCCCAGAAATCTGGAAAATTAGCAGGGTGATACCACTGCTGAAACCAGGGAAACCTGCCAGCCAAGGCGAGTCCTGCCGGCCGATCTCCCTGCATTCCCCAGTGGTCAAGACACTTGAGGCCCTACTGCTCCCGTACTTCAACCTCTACCTCAGCCCGGCGAAGCATCAACATGGCTTCCGGAAAGTGCATAGCACTACAACGGCACTTAACGCCATAAACACACAGATTAATCATGGTCTCAATGGCAACCGCCCCTGTGAGAGAACCGTCCTCGCGGCTCTGGACTTGACGAAGGATTTCGACACAGTCAGCCACTCCACCTTGTTGAAGGACGTGGAGGACTCACCTCTCCCAGTGGCGATGAGGCGATGGACCGCGAAGTACCTGTGTGGTCGTCAGGAGTCGGTGTGCTACCGTGATGCAGTGTCAAAAGCGAGAAGAATAAAGCAGGGGGTACCACAGGGTGGCATCCTATCTAACCTCTGCGAGCCGTTTGATACCAAACGAGGTTTCAGACAGGGTGACTCTTTGTTTGTCGTGCGATTTCTTTAACCTGATGATGGAGAAGATAATTCGAGCCGCAGAACTAAATCTGTTAGGTACCATCTTTTATAAGAGTGTGCAATTGCTGGCGTACGCCGATGACATTGACATCATTGGCCTTAACAACCGCGCAGTTACTTCTGCATACTCCAAACTGGATAGAGAAGCGAAGCGAATGGGTCTGGAGGTGAACGAGGGTAAGACGTAGTATCTTCTGTCATCATATAGACAGTCGGCACATTCACGACTGGGATCACACATCACTGTTGACAGTTATAACTTTGAAAAAGTAGAGGACTTCGCTTACTTAGGAACCAGCATTAACACCAATAACAGCGTCAGCCTTGAAATCCAACGCAGAATCTCTCTTGCCAACAAGTGCTACTTCGGACTGAGTAGGCAATTGCACAGTAAAGTCCTCTCTCGACGGACAAAAACCATACTCTATAAGTCTCTCATCATGCCCGTCCTATTGTATGGCGCAGAAGCATGGACGATGACAACATCAGATGAGAGAGCTCTTGAAGTGTTCGAGAGAAAGATTCTTCGAAAGATTTATGGACCTTTGCTTCTTTGCGACGGCGAATACCGTGCACGATGGAACGATGATCTGTACGAGCTGTACAATGACGTAGATATAGAGCAGCGGATTAAGAATCAGCGGCTCCGCTGGCTAGGCCACGCCGTTCGAATGGATGAAATAGCTCCAGCCCTGAAGGTTTTTGAAGCGGTACCCGTGGGTGGTAGGCGAGAAAAAGGAAACCCTCCTCTGCGTTGGAATGACCAAGTGGAAAAAGACTTGGCTATACTTGGGATTCCCAATTGGCGCCAGTTAGCATGAGATAGGGACAGCTGGCGTGCTTTGTTGACCTCGGCCAAAATCGCTTATTCGGTTAATGCGCCAATTAAGTAAGTTAGTAAGAATAAAAGATTGGTATTTTTAATTATGACTAACTTTCAATATTTTTTTATGATATACACATATGGATGGTCAAATAAAAGAAGTCCTAATATATTATCTTTTCCAACGTGCACACCCAAACAAATTGTTAAATTTCAGTTAGATTGCGCATATTGAACATTTGCATCTACGATTTGGAACTTGAATGGTTTTGGGCATTAATGCATTACTTGTTTCCATTAAACAAATTTTATATATTTTCAATATTTTCACTGCACATCACTAGGCCTTAAAAGTAATTTACTTGACTTACTTTTTTCAATGGTGCCTCTGCAGCCATCTTATCTGGAGAATTTTATGCCGGCTTTGGGTGCGCAATATCTTCAAGTTTGAATAAAATAAGTTAAAATATATGTAAGTGTCTAAATTTCTATACATACCTTTAAAATATCCTTTCCGCGTTGCTTCTGCTGAAATAAAAACAAAAATATTAATATTTTAATTATTAATACTGCAAATAAAGGCAAGTAAGCAAATCCACCGAAGTTTCACAACAAAGTGATCGTATTTTGCGATTCGTAAACATGGCAGTGCTGCTTAGTCTATTGCTTGCCCTCTCTAGCACACGTGATTTCTGGCCTATAATATTCGGAATATTGGCGTTTCTTCTAACATAACTTGCTGTGGAAACAGCATTTTAGTCTTGTCTTGTAGGGGAGTTTATTTAATCTGTAGTGCGATTCAGTAACTTTTTTAACAACACTCGAAGTTGCCAAATCAGCTAAACAACAGAAGTTAACAATACTCTTATTTTGACAACGTACGTTATTGCAAAATAAGCTGTCGGCATTTAGTTTTGTGTTGTTAGAAACGCGATAGTTTATTTATTTTCATATTCTTGGCAAAAATCCTTGGACTGAACCCTCCGCGAGGGTGCTGACTTGAAATGAGCACTACAGAGCAATCCCGTACGATGTCGGTATGTTGCTCGGATAAGATCAGGGATCAGTTTCATGTGCTTATGTCTCTCAATGGCTCTGTTATATGGAAATGGTTCTTGATCGTTGTCTCTAAGGTAGGGGCTGGATCAAGGTGTCATGCGTACCGTGGTGATGATCAGCCTGGCTGGGAGCCCCAAAATAGCCCAGTCTCGTACGGCGCCCTCTGGGAACCAGGCCGCACCCAGTTGTATTCAGGCCTTACTCCGGGTACTGCGGATCTCTGCGTGGGGTAAACAAACCCCTTTCTCCGCTAGTCGTGGGATCAAATTATGGACACACCAACAAAAACAAAAAACAACGAGACCGGCACCCGTAATATGTCGGAAGGGCAGTCGCCCAAGAAGCAGGAGGACTTCGCGACACAGGCTGCCATTAGCATCTTGAAAAGGTCCAAACTAGCACAGGATCTCTGTAATTGGGCTCTGCCCTGTGATCGTGCGGAGATTCTGGCAGAAATCGAGTCGGCAAATGCTATCATGCCCAACTTCCAGCTGACTGCTCCAGAGGGGCAGAGAACAGCAAACAAGCGCGAAAGATCGATGGAGGTGCCGCAGAATAAACCGAAAAGGGTTAAAACCCACGGTCCATCCTTTGCGGAAGTCGCAAAGGAGAAGATCATCCTAGCCGCGGTGGATGAAAATCACGGCGATGAACCGATTTTGAGAGCCCATGGGAAATGGGTGGAATCGGAGTTATCGGGCACTGCGGTAATCGTGCTTCGCGCGAACCCTGGACCGCCAACATCATGTAAGGATGCGGGTTGGTTCCAGGGCAGTGTAAAGGTGGTTGTATGTGATGACACCAGATTTGCCTAGAAGTACTAGAAGGCGGTTGCCAGTTTGGGAGAGGTCTACCCAGGTGCGAAGCTCCGGGCCATGGACTTCAAGGAGGTCTCCTCCAGACCGAGGGCAGGAGTGTGGCTGCCGGCGAAGCGCGCTGAGCCAGAGGGTATTCTGAAAAATATCCGCCTATTTAATCCGGCGCTCCCCGTAGGAAATTGGAGGGTGCTGAAGGTGGAGAGCAGCACCAAACCGACGCGTCAGGTGGTTCTGATGCTGAATAGAGAATCCCTACCGTTTCTGGAAAGGACGGTTAGGACGATCAAATATGGATTCGGCACCGCTCGCGTTAGGGTGTACTCAAATGACATTAATGCAGCGCGCAGTGTAGAATCAGAAGTGGACCAAATCAGCGAGGATGAAGGGGATGCAGAGCCTGGCCAAGATGATCTGTCCGGGGTCTATGCGTCCTCGACGTTGTCGCTGGGCATTGGGTTCACCTTCCGCAAGTATACGGGGGAAGAGCTTATGTCGGACGATGACGACGAAGCCAATCGTACTATGGTGGAGGGGGAAAGAGATTGCGTCCAAAGTGGTGCGCGTCGTCCAGATCAACCTCCACCGTTTTAAAGCAGCCTCTGCTGCACTGCTACTCCAGCTGGCGAAATGGGGGGCAGCAGGCATCGCCCTCATCCAGACGCCCTGGACTGTTGGGCATAGAATTTATGGACTCACGACGGAGTATACACTGGTAAGTGGGGCAACTGTGGGTAGACCTAGAGCTTGCATTATTGTTAACTCGAAACTAAAATTTCTGTTTCTTCCTCAATTTAGTGACGAGGACACGACGACCATGAGCCTAGAGGTAAATTATCAGGGGATCCGACTGACCTATATGTACTTGGGCCACGACAAACCAATTCCGACGCCGATGGTGGAAAAGGTCGCTCAGTATACAGCGGGAGCGCTGATTCTTGCCGGTGACGCTAATGCACTCTTCGATTTAGTATTAAAAGCCAACCTAGCTGTAATTAACAGAGGCAGTGAACCCACTTTTGTAACCAGTAGTAGAAGGGAAGTCCTTCTCACTTTCCGTACGCGGCAGGTGGGCTGCCGAACAGATCGACTGCAGTAAGGGAACAAACTGCGGCTGCTGACTTCCTCACATTAGAAAAGTAACCTGGGCAATTGAGACATTTAAACCCTACAAGGCGCCAGGTCCAGATGAAGTCTCACCGGTGAAGCTTCAGCAACCTTTGGAGCTAAGTCCAACTTGTCAGCATGCTATGCATAAAGCGGTGTTAACCTCAACTAAATTCTAAAATGTGGAAAGAATCAAGGGTTGTTTTTTTCCCCAAAGCAGGTAAAATATCTCACGTCAATCCCAAAGACTTTAGGCCTATAAGTCTCTGCTCCTTTCAACTGAAGATACTAGAAAGAGTAATTTATTGTCACATCAGAGAATCAATAACGCACAAATTAATATCTTCCCAGCATGCTTATATGAAACGAAAGTCCACTGAAGCGGCGCTTCATCAAGTTGTGTCGTATATAGAGAACTCCCTGCAGGTCAAGGAGTACACACTGATATCATTTCTAGACATTGAGGGTGCCTTCAATAACATAGAACCTGTAGCGATCACAAGTGCTCTGGCGAAGCTGGGCGTCGATCAACATCTGGTATCCCTCGTACAAAACCTACTGATTGACAGGGTTGTGAGGGCACAGTTAGCGGAGGCTACTTTAAAACGCTGTACAAGCAGATGAACCCCGCAAGGTGGGGTCATTTCTGCTCTTCTGTGGTGCTCTTCTTAGGCTTCCCGTAGTGGCAAATAGAGTACTGAGGCTAGGGGACGTCGCAAAATATCCAGGCGTGATACTAGACAAAAAGATATCGTGGACACAGAACGTCCAGGAGCGCAGTAAGAAGGCAACGGTGGCCCTCTACAGTTGCAAGGGAGCCATTTGAAGAAAATGAGGCTTATATCCCAAAATTTTAGAGAAATTCATTATAAAGTGCCCTGGCATAATCGGCGTTAATGAAACTGCGAAATAAGAAAAATAAATTTCTACGTAAGTTTAAAAAAAGTAACAATATAAAAAATATTCTAAAGAATTTTCATGTCTGGATAAGTTTTTGCATCGAAATTACATCTTAAGATTTGAACATAATCTTAAGTCTAATCCGAAAGCATTTTGACACTTTGTTAATTTTAAAAATCCTGCTCCAGTATTCCGTCAGCACTTTTTTTCGAGGACAAAACTTCTAATACGCCTACAGCTGCTGCTAACTTATTTGCAAAATTTTTTAAATCAAATTTCTTAACTGAATCTAGCGAGGATAACAATGTTTCGTTCAATATTCAACAGTCTCTGAATTTTGGCAAATTATCACTTACTTCTGAGGATGTGCTCAACGGCATCTCTAAACTAAAGTCCTCCTCATAAACTGACGTCGATGGTTTTTCTGCGATTTTGTTTAAACAATGTGAATCTTTAGCTTATCCATTGCTTAAAATTTTTAATAAATCCTTGTCGTCCGGTAATTTTCTAGATGATTGGAAAATAGCTCTTATAACACCCATCTACAAAAGTGGTAATAAAAATGATATAAGTAATTATAGACCCATCTCAAAACTCTCTGCCACCTCAAAACTTTTTGAGTGCATCATACAAAATAAACTTTTATCTGCTGTTAGGAACTCTATATGTCCGGAGCAGCATGGCTTTATCCCGGGCCGCTCAACGATATCTAATTTCGCAATCTTTTCAGATGATTGTATAGCTGCTTTCCAATCAGGGTGTCAGATGGACGCCGTTTACACTGATTTTTCTAAGTCTTTTGATAGGGTTGCCCATTTTATCCTCTTGAAAAAATTGGCAGCCATTGGTTTTCACTCGGTTTTCCTGAGTTGGATTGCATCTTATTTACATAATCGTTGTTGCATGGTTGTTATCGATCAAGATAGGTCGCTACCTTTTGTTGCTCAAACCGGTATCCCGCAAGGTAGCATACTGGGTCCATTGTTTTTCGTCCTGTTTATAAATGATATCTCTAACGGTTTCTCGTGGTCAAATTTTTTGCTTTATGCGGATGACCTCAAGATTTATTCGCCAATTAGTAGCACGCGCGACTCTCAATTGATGCGAAACGACATTAATAATGTTAACAATTGGTGCATCAAAAATAGGCTTTCGTTAAACATTAATAAATGTTTTCATGTTACCTATACCAAAAGCTGTAACGTAATTCAGACGTCTTTTCATATCGACATGTTACCCCTACAACGCTCAAGTGAAATTAAAGACCTGGGAGTAATCTTCGACTCAAAGTTTACATTCGCTAATCATATTAATTGTATTATTAGTAAATCTTATGCCATGCTGGCCTTTGTAAGGCGCCATAGTTTAGAATTCACGGACCCGTATACACTAAAACTTTTATATATGGCTTTCGTACGTTCCAGGCTTGAGTATGCGTCGTTCATATGGTCGCCATATTATGCATTCCATATTGCTAGGATTGAGCGAATCCAAAAAGTATTCCTGCTCTTTGCACTACGAGATTTACGCTTTTCTGATCCTATACCCACCTATCAATCTTGATGCCTATTGATAGATTTAAAAACTTTGCAAAGCAGGTGAATAATCCTGTCTCTGTCTTTCGTTTTCGGTTTAGTCTGTGGTATTTTAGATTGTCCCTTACTCCTTGAGAGGATTTGCTTTAATATTCCTACCAGATCTCTCCGATGTTCGGAGGTCTTCCATGTTGGCGTTTTAAGAGCTTTGTATGCACAAAATGCTCCCATCACTCGTGCTTTAGAAAAATCTTTCCGTCTTCCTGACCATTGCAGTGTCTTTCAGGCTGAGGTCGATGGTAGACTACCTAAGAACAGAAGAGGTTGAATTCAAAGATATCTTCATATTTTCCGATAGTCAAGCAGTACTAAAGGCACTTGATTCGGTCAACTGTAATTCTAAAACGGTAGCAACCTGTCGCAAATCCCTAACCGAGATGGCGGAGCAGTTTGATTTTCACTTGGTATCGGTGCCAGGGCACAGCAACATACCAGGCAATGAAACAGCGGATGAGCTTGCAAGAAGGGGGACATTCCCTCTTTATGAGGGACTCAACCCTTAAGGAAGCGAGATACCGTTGGAAAAACGGAAACACCTGTATCAAGTCCAAGCTCTTGTGGCCGGAGTGGGACGTCAAGCGATCAAAAAGTCTGCTCATGCTGAGCAGAGAAAACCTGTCCTTAGCTTTAGGAATCATAACAGGTCATATCCTGATCGGCAGACATGCAGAGAGACTAGGTGTTCCCTGCAACGACTTCTGCAGAAGCTGTAGAAATGAAGAAGATCCTGAAACCGTGAGGCACCTTTTATGTGAATGTCCTGTTCTATGGGCTAGAAGAAGAAAATTCTTGGGATCAGAGTTCTTCGGAGACCTTAGCGATCTGCCCAAAGTAGAGAATTGCAAGCTATTAAAATTCACAGATTCGACATGTTGGTTCGAGTAGGCGGATTTTTCAAATCCGCGTGGTACCACAATGGGCCTAAAAAAAAGGCCTAGGTGTGCTGGCGCGATCGCTAGCAGCCACTTTAACCTAACCTACATATGTTTTATTATTTTTTATAAATTTGTAGTTCCATTTTTTAACTAAACCGTTTAAATTAACATGACTATTTTATTAAAAACTTATATATTTTATTTAACCTATGATTTAATATTTAAATCAATGCATGTTAAATGTACATATAAATTAAGGTACGTTTCCGTTCCCATAATAAATGCCGAGCTGGCAACTAACTTTTGGCACATGACAACAACAGCAATAACAACAGTAGCTCGTAGCCAAACGGGCATCCGCTATTCATTTCACCTGTAGTGCATCGAAATGCTTACGATGCAACTCACCTTCCGCGCATGACAACAACAACAGCAAAAGTATGCGACAATAACACCAGCAGCAATACTAGCCGAACGGACGACGCTTCTGCATTCACACGGTACGGAATGTGCTAACAACAACGGTGAACCACAACGGCAGCGGCAGCGACGCTTAGGGTAGCGGTAAGTTAGGAGCTAGCTTTTGTGTAGGAAAATAGTTAGTCTAAGTCCGGCTCTGTAATCGAAAACAATTGGCTGCTCCTGCATAAGCAGGAGAAATAAATACGTAAACTGTAACCAAGTGTTTCTTTTGTGTGACCGCTCCTGCATAGCAGGAGGAACTGAAGGGAGGAATCCTTTTACTGGCGCCCAACGTGGGGCCACTTTAAAAAATTCTTATAAATAAGGACAATCGGAGTGGCCGCGGTGATCGAACACACCCTTAGTGAAAATAAGAGAATCAGCATGAACAAATAAACAAGTGTAATTAATAAAGAAAACATTAAGAGAATCAGCACGAACAATTAAAATATAAACAAGTGTAATTAATAAAGAAAACATTAAGAGAATCAGCATGAACAATTAAAATATAAACGAGTGTAATTAATAAAGGAAACATTAAAAGAATCATCATAAACTATTAAAATATAAACAAGTGTAATTAATAAAGAGTGAGTGTAAGGCACACCGATCTTTATAAAAGACAATAAAAGAATCAACGTGAACAATCTAATTAGAAACAAGTCTAATTGAAGACAGATTATAGAACTTTAATTGCAAAATAGAAGAATTGCACGCCACGCCTGGGCGGCGCCGTCGTGGGATTTAACCCAGAATTTAGCCAGCAATCCTTTTGTAAGATTATCTAAAATTAATTTTATAATTATTTAATTAAACTAAACTAGGATACTAAATCATTAATTAGAATAATAAATAATAAGCAATACGTCTTGTAAGGCAATTGTTTTGATTACGTTACTTGAGGATTGAAATTGAAATTGAAATTAATAATGGACGTACAGATAGTGCAGAATTTGTTGAATGCAGCTATTAGAGCCGCAACTGACCAAGCCCGTAGGGACTTCCAACAGTCAATTAACGGACTGACGACACGTCTCGCTTCAATAGAGAGTCCTACTCGGGTTGAACAATTCCAGCCGGTTGAAATTGGTGGTCATGTCAGATGCGAGAAATCGCTTGACGTTGTGAAGTCACTACCAGAATTTAATGGTGACAAAACACGCTATGTATCGTGGAGACAGGCTGCCCACGCTGCCTATAAGGTCTACGAAGCCTTCGCAGGTAGTTCAAAGCACTACCAGGCAGTTGCCATAATCCGCAACAAGATTGTTGGTCCGGCGGACATGGTTCTTGCCTCGTTTAATACGGTGCTAAACTTCAAAGCAATTATTTCAAGACTCGACTTCACTTACGCCGATAAGAGGCCTATCTATCTTATCGAACAGGAGATGGGAACACTAAGACAGGGAAGATTAACAAACACGGACTTCTACGACGAGGTAGAGCGTAAATTAACGCTCCTCATTAACAAAACTATAATGTCAAATGCAGGCAATGACGAACTCATTAAATCCCTTAACCAGAAATATAGGCAAGACGCTCTCAGGACCTTTGTGTCCGGGCTCAACAAACCCTTGTGCGATATCCTCTTCTCCTCCAAACCCACGGACATGCCGTCGGCTCTTGCTCTTGCGCAGGAGTTGGAATCTAATCGGCAGCGCTTAGTGTTTGCGAATACTTTCGCTTCCTATAATGAGCGCCAACTTTCATTTAGCCCCAGCTCACCCCAATATAGGCGCGTACCCGTTCAGCGGGCACAACCTGAAGTGGTGCCTATGGACGTGGATCCTTCGACTTCTCGTTTCAGGCTAGCACCTCAGATTTCCAATAATCAACCAGCGAGAGGCGCTATGGAACGTAGGCCGGTATTAGCACCTACAGCAAATGCCACCGGAACCAATGCCAACTGGAAAGGACCTACTCCTCAGGTTTGGACTGCAAAGAGACCACCAACTTCGGACAGGCAGACAATGCCAAAGATCCAAAGGATAAACAACCTAGCAGACTACTCCAATCCCGAAACTGATGTCTTGGCGAATTATAATGCTGATTATTACGATTACGAAGAGGGGCGGGATGAATACGCTGAGCAGAACGAGCCAGCATTAGAGGTTATAGATGAAGTCAATTTTTTAGGGGTCAGTCCCTCCTCCCCTACATTTGTAGGACCTTCGGAGGAAAAGAATTAAAATTCCTAATCGATACCGGGGCATTTAAAAATTACATAAAAAATTTAGAATCTTTAAAGGCGGTGAAGCCTGCAAAGGCCCCATTCCTAGTAAAATCAATACACGACGAAACAAAAATTAACCTACAATGTCAGGTAAACGTGTTTAACCAAACTACCACCTTCTACATCTTACCCCATCTGGACGGCTTTGACGGAGTAATCGGATTTGACTTCCTGCATGAGATTAATGCCCAAATTGACTGTAAAAAGGGAATTCTGCATTTCAAGGGTGGGAGTGAGAAGTTTCTTTATCGATACTCTGGAAAAATTAATAACTTAACTGTTGATAATAGTACGGTTCCGGAGGAACTTGCTGATGAATTTTTAGCTATGATACAAACTCGGTCAGGTGTATTTGCTGACCCTAAGGAAGCTTTGCCATACAATACAAATGTCATTGCGACCATCCGAACTACGGATAACGAACCTGTTTTTTCCAAATCTTACCCATACCCAATGGCAGCAGCTGAATTCGTAAACAAGGAAACCAGGGAACTTCTTGCTAACGGCATTATTAGACCTTCACGGTCGCCTTTCAACAATCCAATATGGGTAGTTGATAAAAAAGGCATTGACGAGGACGGTAAGCGCAAAATGCGCCTTGTGGTCGATTTTAGGAAACTAAACGAGAAAACCATAATTGATAAATACCCGATTCCGGACACCTCAGTTATCCTGGCAAACTTAGGTAACTCATCTTATTTCACTACGTTGGACTTAAAATCGGGATTCCATCAGATTAACCTCTCTGAAAAAGACAGAGAAAAAACGGCATTTTTCAAGGATGAAGTTGAGTTCCTAGGATTCGTTGTTTCCAGCAAGGGTATTAGAACATGCCCTGATAAAGTTAACGCTATTCTTAACTACGAAAAACCCAAAACCCTCCGCGCCCTACGATCGTTTCTCGGCCTTGCCAGTTATTATCGCCGATTCATTAAGGATTACGCGCAAATTGCGAAACCTCTAACTAAATTTTTAAGAGGTGAGAATGGCAGTGTAGGTGCAAACAAATCCAAGAAAATTGAAATTGATCTTGATAAGGAGGCAATCGAGGCATTTGAGCGAATTAGAAAAATTTTAGCGTCAGAGGACGTTCTCCTTTTATATCCAGATTTCGAAAAACCATTCGACCTCACTACGGACGCCTCCTCGCATGCAATAGGCGCCGTTTTATCCCAAAGCAATAGACCAATTATGATGATTTCAAGAACGTTATCCTGCGCGGAAGAAAACTACGCGACAAATGAACGAGAATTATTGGCAATAGTATGGGCCCTACAAAAGCTCCGCAACTATCTTTACGGTGTGAGACAGCTCAACATCTTTACAGACCACCAACCGCTGATTTTCGCGATATCGGACAAAAACTCCAACACGAAAATCAAAAGTCTGAGCGTGAAATTGAGTGCTTAAAAGCGGAATTAGTGAAGGGCATAAAACAAAGCTCGAGTGATATTGCTGCTGATGCCGTCGCTTTTGGCGTTCCATATGGAGAAGGCGAAAATCTGAAGAGCATATTCAACCAGGTTTGTCTGTCGATTGACTTCTTAGCTCCTCAGATACGAGATATTTTTCGAACGAAACCCTCGCGAGCAGGTGTGAACGGTGCGATTGTGATAAAATTTCACTCGCCACTCGATCGCAATCGCACTCTTCGTGCTTTTGGTGAATATCGCAAGCGTACAAACGCTGTTGTTTCCTTGCAGCCCCTTGGGATACAGGGAACTTTTCACATATTTGAGAGCCTAACCAAGGAAAATAGGATTCTCCTGCAAGCGGCTATAAAATTGCGGCGTGAAGGGAAGTTACAGTCTGCATTCACACTCCGTGGCTACGTGCATGTAAGGCAAAGCAAAGATAAAGCCACCCAATCAACCAAAGTCTTGTGCGAAAATGACCTGGAGCAGTTTCGCTAGCTGTAAGCCTATGTGTTTTTATGATTGTATGCTTGTTTTGTTTTTTGTTTATTTCTTTTATGTAAAGATAGCGCAACTCAGTTTGTTTAGTTTATGTTTTCTCTTCTATTTTCGCTTTTGTTGCCTTGTAGTTGCTTTTACTTCTGTTGCTTTAAATGAGTGCGAACAATAGGGGTATGAATGGCATTGAGGACAATAGCCTCGCAATGCTGAATATTTTATGCAAGCGCCAAAATCGATTAAATGTTGTGCACTTTAATGCCCGCAGTTTGAACAACGAAAAAATGGATACGATCAGAGCGATCTTTGAATTCTCTTGTGTTCATGTCATTTGTGTCTCAGAGACTTGGTTTAGACCGGAGGTAAAGGACGCCCACTTTGACATAAAAGGTTACAGACTTTATAGGATGGACAGAAAGATTAAAAGGGGTGGCGGTGTTGCTATGTATTGTAAAAAGTACTTAAAAACTCGGTTGATACCAGGAATAACTGGTAGCGCTACTGAGCACTTGTTAGTTGAAGTGTCTAGTTCACTGTCCAAAGTTATGTTGTCGTGCGTCTATAATCCTCATAAATGTTGTAATGTAACTGAATATTTTACTATGTTGTCCTCTGTCGCTGTTGATTATAATGATATTATTATTTGTGGAGATTTTAATGTAAATCTGTTATGCGGTGATTTGTATAGTCGGCGTTTGTTAGATTATGTTTCCGGTGTTGGCCTAGAGATCGTTAATGTTTCTGTACCCACAAGATATGGGCAAAACTGTTGTCCCAGCCTTCTTGATTATTTTATTGTGTCTGATATGTCTGTTGTTCTGAAACTTGACCAAATGTCATTTATCTCTGACCACGATCTAATTTTCTGTGCATTTGATGTAAAATTTGACAACCACTGTGAAGTAGCTAGTCCGTCTGTCTCACCAGATTATCGTTTGTTGAATGTAAATAATCTTTTAAGTGACATTTCCTGCGTCAATTGGTTCGCTTGCTGGGGTCTAAGTTCGGTGCATGATAAATTGAGCTTTTTGAATGAGATCGTCTTATATCTATATAGAACTCACGTTCCGACTCGCACTCACCGTGGTAAATCTTCCTCGTGCCCTTGGTTCAACAAGTTTATTCGCGCAATGATAGTAAAACGCAATAAAAGGTATTCTATCTGGAAAAAGAACCGCACCGAGAACAACTGGCATGCATATAAGCTTGTCCGAAATGAAACCACGGCCATTATAAAGAGAGAGAAATGTAGATACTATAGGAAAATGTTGGACACCTCGCTCCCAAATCATGTTTTGTGGCGCAACTTAAAAAATCTTCGTGTACATGTTAGTGACAGTTCCCATTGTTCCCTTACACCTGAAGACCTAAATGATGCTTTTGTCAGTCGTGCTACTCCATTTTGTGCCAATACTTGTTTTATACCCTGTTCCTCGTCCGTAGCGTCCGTTTGTCAAGTCTTTGAGTTTAATACTGTGTCGGAATGTGATGTAGTTATGTGTGTCAATAAGATTAGGTCGAATGCAATCGGAGCGGATAGTATACCAATTAAAGTTGTAAAAATTATTGCACCGTACATATTGCCTACTCTCACTCATGTCATCAATCATAGTATAACAACTACTTGCTTTCCTGATGCGTGGAAAGTTGCCACGGTGCAACCAATTGCCAAAAACAAGTCTGCATGTAGTCCCGGTGATTTTCGGCCGATCAGCATTTTACCCGCACTCTCCAAAGTCCTTGAGATGCTGATGTCTGAACAAATTCATGACCACATTGACAAATTTAATCTGCTGTCTCCGTATCAGTCGGGATTCAGAGCAAAGCATAACTGTTCCACGGCTATCTTAAAAATTCTAGATGACATCAGAACTCCTTTTGACAAAAACCAACTGACGTTGTTATGCCTACTTGACTTTTCAAAAGCTTTTGACTCTGTTAATCATGACCTACTCTGCATAAAGCTAAAAAACTACTTTGGATTCGGGGATTCCGCAACGCGTTTTATGCGGAGCTACTTAGCGGGTAGAACCCAATGTGTCAGGGTTGGCTCTCAGACCTCTGGTCTAAAACCATTGTTAGCTGGTGTACCCCAAGGATCTATCTTGGGTCCGTTATTATTCAGTCTCTTTATAAATGACATATTTTATGCATGCCAGCATGTACATATACATGCATATGCTGATGACATTCAACTATATCTATCTGGAACTTATGAGGAAACTGGTTATCTCTGTACAAAGTTTAATAACGACTTAAAATTAATATCTGCATGGGCGAGGAGAAACGAGCTATGTCTAAACAGCGATAAATCGTTTGTGCTACCTATAACTAAAAAACGAATAAATTTTTTAAATATACCGCCTCTATATATTGCCGACAAGTGTCTTAAACTTGTGTCAAAAGTAACTAATCTCGGGTTCGTTATTAACACGGGCTTAACGTGTGATGATCATGTTAACTCGATAGTTGGCAAAGTGTATAATATTTTAAGAAATTTACGAATGTCTGCAACCTTTACACCGGTCCCTGTTCGTAGAAAACTTGCTTTACAATTAATAATGCCGATCATCTGCTACCCTGAACTAGTTTACAGTAAATTAAATTCTCACTCTGCTCATATTAGTATTCAATCATGTAACACGCTATGTGTTCGGGTTAGCAAAATTTGATCACATATCCGGCTGGAGATCGAGTTTATTAGGCTGTGAAATTACCGATTATTTGAAAGCCAGAAACTGTATTTTTCTCTGGCGACTTATTATGTATAAGGAACCGAGCTATCTTTACGACAAGCTTATTTTTCCTAAGTCAGCTCGAATTAATGACTTGATAGTACCGAGTTATAATTATCTATCATCCGCACGGCTATTCTTTGTCAATGCCATTCGTACGTGGAACTCTATTCCAATGCACATTCGCAGTAGTCTGAATAAAAGCAACTTCAAGAATGTCTTATATATGTACTTTCGTTAAAATAAAATAAATATGTGTATTGTATTATTATGAGTTTCGCTATCTAATTCCTACTTTCTGCTCAAAATGTAATTCACTTCTTTATTTATAATTTTCTTAGTATATTTTTAAAAACTTAGCTTTTATAACTATTATACCTTTATTTATTTATTATTCTAAATTTACCTATGATTTGTTGTACTATAAAAGATCATAGATCTTATTGTACTAATTTTTTGGCAATAAATGAAATGAAATGAAATGAAATGGAAAACCTTTGTAGAAGAATTCTCTCCTAAATTTTTTTATAAGCCGGGAAAAGAGAATTTTGTCGCAGATGCTCTATCCAGGCAGTTCATAAACGCGATGACCGAAGTGGACGCGTCAAGCGTTGTCACTAATCACAGCGAAGAATCTCTTTCACAAACTATACCAACAGTCCAAAACCCTATCAATTGTTTTAAAAACCAGATAATTCTCGATTCAGGTACTGCATCAAGAAAAACCACTAAAATCCTCTTCACTTGCCGATATTTTTCACCAAATAAAAATCAGCAGTAAACCCAAATGTAATTAACGGGATATATTGCGAATTACCAGTTTTAGGACAAATTCAAAACAACCTTATTAAAATGTTCCCTTCAGTTAAGTTTCGGCACACCTTAAAAAAAGTTATGGATGTCACCAACAAGGACGACCAGCTCGAAATCTTAACAGCTCAGCATACCCGCGCTCACAGATCGGCAAGGGAAAATACGTTGCAGGTACTTGAGGACTACTATTTCCCGAACATTCAAAGACAATTACGAGAAATCACGTCAAATTGCAAGATTTGTCTCGAAGCCAAGTACCAGCGGCACCCTGTTAAAGTAGAAATAGGACAAACGCCCGTGCCTTTCTACACAGGTGAAATTCTGCATGTGGATATTTACTCCACAGACAATACGCACTTCCTCACTTGCCTGGACAAATTTTCAAAATTTGCAATCATTTTCCCAATCAAGTCAAGAGCTATAGTTGACATCAAAGAACCGCTATACAACATTATGAACTTTTATAGTAATACTAAACAGCTAGTCTGCGATAATGAGAGATCACTCAACTCAAAAACCATAAAATCCATGATAGAGAACCATTTCGGAACCCAAATATATACCACACCACCATTTCATAGCACAACGAATGGCCAGGTAGAAAGGCTACACAGCACGCTTACCGAAATAGCACGGTGCATAAAAATGGAGTTAGGTATTTTAGACACTGCTGAACTACTACTTCTCGGGACCTGTAAGTATAATAGAACCATTCACTCCGTAACCAATTATAAACCCATAGAGGTAATTCATTCGACAACTGAAGAGTTCAGGGAAAAAATTAAAAATAAACTTTTGGAAGCTCAGCAATCAGAGCTACAGCACCACAATTCAAATAGAAACATACAAACATATAAACCGGGAGATAGGGTATTCGTTAAAACAAACAAGCGTAGAAAGCTATATACTGAACAAACCGTGACAAAGGACTTAGGGACTACTGTATTAATCGGAGATAGACGTGTGCACAAAAGTAACCTCCGCTAAAACTTTCATTACAGAACATGGCTGCTAGCCAAAACCCATGGGGAATTGTTGGACTACTCACAATCTCATTACATACCAATAACTGATGGCCTGGTGGCTATTTACTCCGACTACAACTACATAACTCATACAGCGAACCTGACAGATTTCGAACTAGTTATGGAAGAGACGAAAAATTTCGCGGAATTACTACCAATGTCCCATATGAGGAAACTAGTACAGCTTGACGTAAAACACATTGCACAACTGCTAAGAACACTAAGGATTCACCATCGTCATGCTCGCAGCCTCAATTTTATTGGTACCACTCTGAAATACATAGCGGGTACCCCCGACTTCGATGACCTACTAACCCTGAATAGGACTTCAGAACTACTAATAGAATCCAACGAACGACAAATACAAATAAATACGGAATTTCAGGACCAAATAAATAAGATAACGTATACCTTTGTGGTGGCCCTTTGGTTATTATTTATATGCTCCTCTTCATAAGGCAGGGAGAATTCTGCCAGTCAGTAGGCAGCTAACAAGTTGCCAGAAAGTTGAGAATGAAATCAAAACAGCGATAGTTCTGTTTAATCTGATTCTGCCTTATTTAACAAAACTTAAGCCTATTTATACTAAAAATGTAACAGAAAATCATTTCCATAACTCCACCTCTTTTTCCAATGACTTTAGTTTTCCGCTTTCCAATAATAGCGTAACCAATTAAAAGAGTGCATGCTAAGCATTATGTGTCACTGAAATATTCTGCCGGCGCAGCGATAGCGTTGCGGCAGTGCAGCGGTCAATGTGCTAAGCTATGCATTAGTTTATACTGCTGTATTGCACAGTCAGCTATTGTATTTGTGTGTATATTTACTGTAGGTCACTACACCCTTACCCTTTAGAGGAAAAATTTATTTCGTTCTTGTAATGAAATAAATTTTTGTGTGGAGATATGCAAATGTTTTACATGTGTATGGATATGATAATATTTTGCTTATTGCTATAATTTTGTTGTACTTAAACTATAATTTATGCTTAATAATTATTTTTGTGTTCTTAATGTAATTCTTTGTATTTTTTTAATATGTTGTTATGTAGTTCTTTATGTTTACCATTAATATCTAAAGTGGAGTTTACTCCTCTTTTGTTTACAATTTTATATGGGCCATGGTATGGGCCTTGATTTTTCTTTCTATTTTCTACTTTTACATAAACTAAGTCTCCTATTTCAAAATTACTTATGTTTACATTATTGTCATATTTTGTTTTTCGTTTACTTTTTACAATGTTTATAATATTTCTTGCATTTTTTATTGAGGTTTGGAGTCTCATTTTCAATTCATTGGCATAATTATCAATGTCGTAAATTTTGTTTTGTTTACTTATGTTGTCACTTGGTAGAGTTGGTAGTTTACCAAAAACTAATTCATACGGTGAATACAATGTGTCTACGTGAGGGGTGGTGTTGTATGCGAAAGTGTAATATGAGATCCACTTGTCCCATTCATAGTCGTCGGCAAATGAAAGTAAATACTCGTTAAGCGTTCTGTGGTTTTTCTCAAGTGCGCCTATTGTTTGATGGTGATATGGAGTGGAAAATATTTGTCGTGTGTTGAGTAAATTACATACGTTACTCATTAGCTCGTTTACAAATTCTGTCCCTCTGTCTGATTTTAATGTTTTAATGAAACCGTACTTTAGAATGAGTTGTTCAACTAAAGTGGTTGCTATTGTTTTTGCGTCTTTACTTTCAATTGGGTGTGCTATTACAAATTTTGATAAGTCACATTGCATTGTCAATATGTATCTGTAGCCATTAGATATGCGCAATGGGCCTACAGTGTCAATAGTTATGGTGTCAAAGTTGTGGTTGGTGTGTCTGTCACTACAAGTGGTTCTTTTGTGTGTTTAACTACTTTGTTTTGTGTGCATTTTTTGCAGTTGTTTATAAATTCTTTTACCATCTGTCTCATATTTTTCCAAATATATCTTTGTTTGAGTTTTAAAATAGTTTTTCGGATTCCTAAGTGACCTGCAATGTTAGAACAGTGAAATTCATCTATCAATTTATATTTAAGTATAATACTTTCTACTTCTCTTAGAGCTATACATATTAGTATTTTTATTGGCGCGCGTTTATTCATTTCTAATTCATTGTATTTCTTCTTGAATGCATTCATATCAATGTTTTTAAATATAAAATCTTTGTCACAAAGGGCTAGCTCCTTTATACGTGAACTTCTTAGTGAACCATGTAGTTTCTCCAACAGTGAATCTAGATTCAAAGGGTCATCGCTACAGGTTACGTGCACTTCATTATAAATTATTTCAATTGTAGTACTACTTTCTTTTTCAATATAAAATTTCAATTTCTTCATTTTCTTTACGTCATTAAAAGATGTACATTCCCAAATATGAAGTTGATCAGGCTTCTTGAGAGCTGTATTTTCTTTAATAATGCGTGTACCGGTATTTATATTCTTTTGCGCTAATTCTTTTTCTTCAATATTCGTTAATTCTGCGGCCTTGCTCCTTGTTATAACGTTAATGCTTTTATTATCTTCTTTTTCGGTTTTACTTGTTGGAATCATTGCTTCTGCATCTGCATTGGTGTTTATCTTGCCTTGCTTGTATATAATTTCAAAGTCATATTCAGATAATTCTATTCTAATTCTTGTCATTTTTGATGATGGGTTTCTGTGCGAAAATAGTGATACTAGTGGTCTGTGGTCAGTGACTACGATGAATTTTCTGCCATAGAGATATGTCCTAAAGTAATTAATTCCCCAATGGATTGCTAGTAATTCTTTTTCTATAATTGGTTTATTAATATCGTGTTTTTGCAACGATTTACTTGCGTATGATATTGGTAGATCATGACCTATTTCTCCTTGTGATAAAATAGCTCCTAAAGCAAAGTCAGATGCGTCCGTTGTGAGAATAAAAGGTTTGTCAAAGTCTGGATATTGTAATATCGGAGGGCTAATTAGCTTCTGTTTTAATTTATTGAATGCTTTTTCGCATTCTTCTGACCAAATAAAAGGTTTTCCTTTTTTCAATAATGAATTTAAACATTTTACGATTTGAGCAAAATTTGGTATGAAACGTCTATAATAATTACAAAATGCTATAAATCTTCTTGTTTCATCTGGATTTGTTGGTTTTGGGTAATTGCGTACTACTTCGCATTTAGCTGGGTCGGTTTTGATTCCTTTGTCTGTTATTAAATGTCCTAAGTAAATTACTTCTGATTTAAGGAATTGACATTTGCTTGGATCGCTTATTTTGGATTCTTGGCCGCCCATATTGCTAACAATCTTATTTAGTAAAGTTTAAATTTATTTTACTTTTTTTTTTTTTTTTATAATTATATGATGTTTAGTGTAAATTTTTTATTTGTTGCAAAGCGATATCGTCAACTGATTGCGTCGACTCGAGTTCGGACAGCGACAACCAATCGGTGGGCTTCAAACTTCTCGACACTGTATTGTCCTTGTTCTTGCCATGTCTGGGCGATGCGCTGGCGACGGCCACAGGTAAAGCCACGAAATAGAAAATCTTCAGCGGATTCATGTTGATCGCGTTTGTAAATCAGTATGCCATGAATACAATTTTATTAATTTTTGTGATTGGCAGTAAATGGTCCTAGTGGTTTGGCAGGATCGCCTTGTGGTGGCCCTTTGGTTATTATTTATATGCTCCTCTTTATAAGGCAGGGAGAATTCTGCCAGTCAGTAGGCAGCTAACAAGTTGCCAGAAAGTTGAGAATGAAATCAAAACAGCGATAGTTCTGTTTAATCTGATTCTGCCTTATTTAACAAAACTTAAGCCTATTTATACTAAAAATGAAACAGAAAATCATTTCCATAACTCCACCTCTTTTTCCAATGACCTTAGTTTTCCGCTTTCCAATAATAGCGTAACCAATTAAAAGAGTGCATGCTAAGCATTATGTGTCACTAAAATATTCTGCCGGCGCAGCGATAGCGTTGCGGCAGTGCAGCGGTCAATGTGCTAAGCTATGCATTTGTTTATACTGCTGTATTGCACAGTCAGCTATTGTATTTGTGTGTATATTTACTGTAGGTCACTACACCTTAAATAAACTTATTTCAAGTACTAAGCGAACGGAAGTCGACACAGGACATCTATTCGAACTAATAAGTAGCAGAAACAAAGCGGTAATCACCAATCTAGATAATATTGGCCTCTCAATATCGCTTGGTAAAATCAATGTAATAAATCCCGTTTTACTCGACAGTAACGAAATCGAGACAATTGTCAAATCCGAAAATTCATTTGAAATTAGTGTAAGTGATATTGTAATGAACTCAAAACTAAAAATTTTGCAAAATCAAGATGTTATTTATTTTATAATTAAATATCCAAAAATTCAGTCAGTTTGTAACAAACTATTATATATCCAGTAATGCATAATAAAAAAATAATAGCACTAGAAACAGGAATAGTAGCAGAATGTAATAAACAGTATGAACTAGTAGGAAATTGTAAAAAGGCAACAGCTTCAACGTTTTGCGAAAGGTTCAGGAACTCGGTCGACTCGTGTTTACATCAGTTACTAAACAATTACACCGCCAATTGTCAAACTATGTCAGCGCACGATAGAGGCAAAGTAGAATCTATAGATGAAGGCATGATTGTTGTCAATGATTGCCCTGCGGAAGTTCAACAGGACAACAAGCTACCGATTTTTGTAAATGGCACCTACTTAATAACGTTCAGAGACGAAGTCGTGATAAACGGAACGCGATACGTTAACCGAAGAAGGAAGAGTCACCTAACCCCGGTGATACCCCTCGCGCAGGTCTTAAACTTCACAGGACACATAGCAGTTTTATCCTTACCGTACCTAAACGAGGTCAATATAGACAACCTTAGACACATTGCATCTATCCGTCAAGACATTAACCTGAAATCAGTTGTAATAATCAGCATGCTTTGCGCGGTGATCATGGTTGCTATCATCATCATATTGTTTACCAGATGGAAAAAGAAGCAAAAGAGTCGGGTCATCACTAGCATCATCAGAAATGCAGGCATTGAGCCTACAATTCATATCCATACGACGCCCGAGGACGAACGTTCTTAAGGGGGGGAGAAGTTAAGGTACGTTTCCGTTCCCATAATAAATGCCGAGCTGGCAACTAACTTTTGGCACATGACAACAACAGCAATAACAACAGTAGCTCGTAGCCAAACGGGCATCCGCTATTCATTTCACCTGTAGTGCATCGAAGTGCTTACGATGCAACTCACCTTCCGCGCATGACAACAACAACAGCAAAAGTATGCGACAATAACACCAGCAGCAATACTAGCCGAACGGACGACGCTTCTGCATTCACACGGTACGGAATGTGCTGATGCTATGTCTACGGAGTAGCGTGTGGCAACAATAGCGACAACAACGGTGAACCACAACGGCAGTGGCAGCGACGCTTAGGGTAGCGGTAAGTTAGGAGCTAGCTTTTGTGTAGGAAAATAGTTAGTCTAAGTCCGGCTCTGTAATCGAAAACAATTGGCTGCTCCTGCATAAGCAGGAGAAATAAATACGTAAACTGTAACCAAGTGTTTCTTTTGTGTGACCGCTCCTACATAGCAGGAGGAACTGAAGGGAGGAATCCTTTTACTTATATATAAGTATATTAGTGAAATAAACGTATTTGCAACATAAACACAAACATTTTATAAACCTTATATATTTTTATATATATTCCATTGGCAAACTTTCTGCCACAAAGAGGACCTCTACATAGTGGCTTCCTATCAAATCCAGCACTTGCTCCTCCAGCTGCGTTAAGGGTGACTGCTTTAAGGGCCTGTTGCCGGTTAAAGACTGATGCCTTCTCCGGTCGCGCACTCGGACACTGGTCCTACTTTTTAAATCGTGCCAGACCTACATATATTAGACAAAAAAGCTTAATTAGAAATCGACAGGTAGAATCAATATACATATGTACACACAAAGATCGTCTGTAGGCAGTGGTAATAATTGGGATTGTATTCGCAATATGCGCTTGTATATGTATATACAAGAAAAACAATATTTATTTTCACAAACAATATACATAACACATTCTTAATAAAGTGATACACTCATTTATATACTTGCGTGTCAGTTCTTCACAATTCCTATTCTGCCCGTACAGCACGGGTTATTATGGGTACATCCAAACACAATGGGGTTGCGTGCGCCATTGTTCGGCGGACTTTTCTGCACCTCCGATGGCGTTTAGCTTGGCAGCCATCTCCTCCCACATCTTTTCTAGGTCCAGCCTGCCATGGAGCCGATGAAACTTTCCGCTGGCTAGCCCTAGATGATTTTGACAGAAATCCATCATCCCTTTGCTGCTTGGCTTGTTTAAGCTATTCTGAAAAGAGAAAAAGAAAAGTAAATAATCTATTTAATAACTTAAATTAAGTATACTTGCCTTTGGTTTGCTGAATTTGCGCTCCAATGGCCGGATGAATTGCAATGTTTTATTTTTTTGCATTCCTTTTTGTATTTTTCGTAAATTTTGACACTTCGTTACCTGAGATGCCACTTTTTGTCAATTAGAATAAATAGGACAAATCAGCTGTTCAGCGTTGTTTAGTATGGCTTAGTGAATCGCACAATCGCTATTGCAAACCAGAAATCGTCTTAGCTAACGACACGTCAAGTCGTGTTGTTAAAATTTACTGAATCGCACTATTGAATCACCATGCGAATCACGAAAAAATCGCCGCCGTCTCTAATTCTAATCGGAAAATTATCGAAAATAGTAGTGCTCTCGAAGTCAATAGTTTGTAATAATTTTTACAAATTATCACGTTTTGGCGTTCTTGTACGCAAAAACTTGCAAGAAACTGGCAAAGAAGAAGAAATCGAGAGAGTTAATTGACATTTCATTTTAAGGGGAAGTTGATCATTTTTACTGGACAACTGCGTAGTTTGCGTTGCCAACTGTTACGCTAAGTTTGAATGAGTGTTACCACCTCTTTAGCGGTCTTTTGTTTACTTTTTTGGCAGCAGTTGAAAGAAAATGCTTATATTTTCACAGGCAAAGTTTACAATAGTTATTTAAATACAAAAAATAATTAAATGAGTTCCATTGTGGAAGCTGTTTTATTAAAAGAGCAAGCGCGAAGCCCGAAATAGACGTTTCCTACCAACAAATCCTTTTTACCGTTTCCTCTAAAATATTGAATGTGTGGTTGCTTTCTTTTCTCGTTGCTCTGGGTTAAATTCTGTTTAGATATTTGCTTTTATGGTCCAACCAAACCTCTAAAATAAAGAGAATATCAGAATCAAAATATCGTTTTACTTTTTATAATAATTCAACAAATTACCAAACATTTTTGCCTATTTACTTGTTATCCAGGTGGTTGCTGTTGAAGTTTTATGTTATATTTTAGTTGAATGTACATTGGCACTTTATATTTGTGTTAAAAACGAAACATTTAATTCAAATAAACAGCATTTCCTTGCGCATATGTACATATATGTATCGAAAGTCGTATCCTTAACTGGAGGCCCAAGGCTTTTCAGCTGCACGGGGTTTTTGAAAAACCTTGCGCAATGTCTACTCGCTCCTCCTTCATATTCATTAGTCTCATACTAACTCCGGTTAGTGGATGGTCTTGACCTTGTATTTATGTTCATTTTAATTATTATTTTCCGATAAGGGGTTCGTAGATTGTTCTCAAGAATAAATGTCAAAATTGCATTTCACTCGAAATCCGGGATGGCAATCTCTCGAATTTCGAAATTTTGTAAGAATTTTGCGATCACGTCGGAATTAATGATAGCATTTTCCTGACGTTGTCACGTTGGGAGCTCCGACGGAATTCGTGATAGGCCTAAAAAAGAATGCTTCGTCTCGCAAACCGATCGGTAGGCGAGCGCTCGCTTGCTTTCAACTGTAACTTTTGGGGTTTGACAGCCATTTTCGCATTTCGTAGCTTCTTTCACTGCGGCAACATCGTTTATCATATCGAGTGTCGTTTACTGATCTTTTTAAATTAATTAATTTTTACCGGCAATATGAGTGGGTTTGGACACGAACCTTCTTGCTATACGACAGGTTGCAAATTACAAAGTATGCTTTCAAAATGCCCAGTGAATAAATCTCTCTCTCGCTTGCGACCACAAGAAGCAGAAAGCAAGACAGTTGACGACAGGTGAAGACCGCCCATTACAAAATTAACAGATATGGCAAACACGTCACGAATGTGGCGGGTAAACGGGGCCATTTGTTTTTGAAATAGTGAAACACGTAATTCACTTGGCGTGAATTGAAGGCTAAGGGCTGGTTTCGACTGCAACATTAGTAAGAGTAAGGGTAAGAGGGGTGTCGGAGGTAAGGGGAGTCTCCGCTTTCTAAAAATTCCACTCCCAGTGCGAGTCCTCGTACTTTTTAAGATATTTGCGTTTTAAATTTTAAGAAGTCCATATTTGTTTAGTGTATTTCATCACTTTTTCACTATGAAAACCACTCAAATTACACTAAATACACAATATTTAGGTGCACTGCACTTTCCTTTCAAGTTTTTCACGTCCTCTTTAACTTAAAATGTTAATTTTATTAAATTAAATTTCTTTGAACGTTAGCTTTGAAGATGTGGCAACCTGCGAGTTGCAATAAAAGTATTGAAAGAAGATATTCCTATAGGCAGCACGAATAAAGAGGAGTGTGAAAAAAGAGATAAAGGTGTTTGGTTGTGTTGAGTTTGTTGGGGCTCTGTTTTTTGGTTTGTGTTTGGATTATAAAGTTATCTATTACAGCTTTCAGGCATGTATAAGGAAATGAGAAGGGTTCGTCCCCGAAATAAACATTGGTCCATGTAGAGCCGGATCGAATTTGCGAGTAATAATTTTAGAAAAATCCAATTCCAAGAAGCTCACACTATATACTGATGTACAAATGTGCATATATGATTGCAGAATTGAGTGATACAGTAATGTCCACACATTTAGCACTGCCTTTTTTAAAAAAAGAAAATTTTTTTTTTTGTGCTATTTTGTGCTGTTCTTGTGCTATTCTGTGCCCTTAAAAAAAACTTCTTTTAACAATTTTTTTCCGAGTTATAAAATAAACAAATTAGGGGTAGTTTTTTGCAACTACTTAGCACTGCCATCTTGCACCCCAGATAAAAAAAGTACCGTGCTGAATAGTGCTGAGCTTGTGCTGTCTTGTGCTGTCAATTAAAATTTTTTTAAATGATAACAACTATTTTTTTCACTGATAAAACCATTTCTTCAACTGAGTTAGCACTGCCTTTTTTAAAAAATGAATAAATTTTTTTGTGTGCTATTTTGTGCTGTTCTTGTGCTATTCTGTGCCGTTAAAAAAACCTCTTTTAACCATTTTTTTCCGAGTTATAAAATAAACAAATTAGGGGTAGTTTTTTGCCACTACTTAGCACTGCCATCTTGCACCCCAGATAAAAAAAGTACCGTGCTGAATAGTGCTGAGCTTGTGCTGTCTTGTGCTGTCAATTAAAATTTTTTTAAATGATAACAACTATTTTTTTCACTGAAAAAACCATTTCTTCAACTGAGTTAGCACTGCCACTTTGCAAATGTCCACACATTTAGCACTGCCTTTTTTAAAAAAAGAAAATTTTTTTTTTGTGCTATTTTGTGCTGTTCTTGTGCTATTCCGAATAAAAATTGCTGCAACCAAAGAAAAAAAATCACCAAAGAATATGGTACAATTTTATTTGTAGATACAGATGCTGGAAATCGCAGATTGACCAAACTCTCTGATATACCTGTGGAAATAACACTATGCACTAAAAAATATTTTTTAATTGGAATAATAGCATACTATGGAACTTTTAAACAAAATTCCATTGGTCACTACACAGCATTTGTTAGAAATAATGAAAAATGGATTGAATATGATGGTGTTGCAAAATATTCAAAATTTATCACTAACAAAAATTTCAAAATTCATGCGCATATGTGCATATATATATCTAATGATATTATTTAATTTACATGCAGTAATGATTATCTTATACCCTTTTTTTGTGAAGTCTGTCATTTGATATACCAAAAAAAAATTATTTGAATCAACTCACAGTATTTAAACTTTCTAAATATTATTATTAATATTACGCAAATATCATTAGCATTGTTATTTACGAGAATAATTTTAAAGATATACTAAATACATAATACTTTTTGTATAAGTAAAATTTCGTCCAATATCTGTACTCAATGTTTAAGAAGTCGCAAAATGTGGGTAGGTAAACCTCTCATAACTTTTGAACGGCTTGACCGATTTGATTGCGACCGGTGGCATTCGAAAGGGCTTCGCTAAACTTAGATTTTCGATATAATTTGAACCGATTCGGACGGGTAAATTTTGAGAAATCCCAAAGATAAAAATTTTTTAATTAACTTTTAAATAGCGCCGCAAACCGCATCAAAATCGGTCGATTCGTTCGTGAGATATTTTTAAATTTTTTGGCAGACTATATAAATGTCTTTGATTTCTCCGTAGAACTTAGCGTCGATCACCGCAAAACGCATCAAAATCGGTTGATTTAATCAAGTTATAGCAGATTGAAAATATAACAATTACTGTTATATCAAACTGCCATTAGACTTTTGAGCTCGATTAGCTCAAAAGCATGGAACATCTTTATTTTTGAACTCAGAAGAGCTCAAATATTACTTCTATAGCAACAAAATCACATATGCTTAATAGTTTAATTTAGCGGGAAGTTGCAGGGATGGCCTTTAGGGTCGACTGTTTTACAAATTTTTATTATTTATGTTTTTCAGAAAAATAGTTCGGAAACTGGCGCACTTTATGAGCTTCTTATATTTTTTGAACATTCATACTGACAGCTTATAGAATCACTTGTTGAGCTCAATACAGCACAATGGTTTGATTTAATATAGTGTAAAGTGGCAGTGCTAACTAGAAATGAAAATATAGTTTTTGCAAAAAAAAAAAATTCTAATAATTTTCCAGAATTTTTATTAACGGCACATGATAGCACAAGTTGAGGACAACACAGCACAATAGTTTAATTCGCTACTATGCATCATGGCAGTGCTAACTCGATACGAAAAAATAATTTTTCTTGAAAAAAAAAAATGATTCTTATCATTTTTAAGGAATTTTAATAGTTGCACACAGTAGCACAAGGGAAGAATAGTGCATCACAATTTTGAAACTCGCTACTATTTATGTACAATGGCAGTGCTAACTCAGTTGAAGATATGGTTTTTTTCAGTGAAAAAAATAGTTGTTATCATTTTATATATAATAATATAATATATATATATATAATAATATATATATATATATATCATTTTAGAAAATTTTAATTGACAGCACAAGACAGCACAAGCTCAGCACTATTCAGCACGGTACTTTTTTTATCTGGGGTGCAAGATGGCAGTGCTAAGTAGTTGCAAAAAACTACCCCTAATTTGTTTATTTTATAACTCGGAAAAAAATGGTTAAAAGAAGTTTTTTTTAACGGCACAGAATAGCACAAGAACAGCACAAAATAGCACACAAAAAAATTTTTTCATTTTTTAAAAAAGGCAGTGCTAACTCAGTTGAAGAAATGGTTTTATCAGTGAAAAAAATAGTCGTTATCATTTAAAAAAATTTTAATTGACAGCACAAGACAGCACAAGCTCAGCACTATTCAGCACGGAACTTTTTTTATCTGGGGTGCAAGATGGCAGTGCTAAGTAGTTGCAAAAAACTACCCCTAATTTGTTTATTTTATAACTCGGAAAAAAATTGTTAAAAGAAGTTTTTTTTAACGGCACAGAATAGCACAAGAACAGCACAAAATAGCACAAAAAAAAATTTTCTTTTTTTAAAAAAGGCAGTGCTAAATGTGTGGACATGATACAGTATGGGAAATTACTTCATGCAGCACGAACGAGAGAGACACAAATTTTTATGTGATGAAAAAACTTAAATGTAATGGAAAACGGTAAAATACACGGCACATTATCGTGCGCTTAAGTTTTATTGTGAGCGTTGCAGCAAAAGAAAACAGGGAGAGTGAGAGACTGCGAAATTATGTGGTATATAATTTTTGAGTGTTTTGTTTTACAGTCCACTTTAAGGGTACTTGAGTTACGAGAGAATTCAACAAATGGTGGAATATTTACGAAAGGAATAAACAAATGGTTGAATATGTACGAAAGAATTCAACAAATGCTTGACTAGTTGCGGAAGAATTCAACATATGGTTGAAGAGTTACGAAAGAATTCAACATATGGTTGAATAATTACGACATAATGGGTGGAATATTTACGAAAGAAGTCGACAATGGGTTGCATATTTACGAAATAATTCGACAAATGGTTGAATATGTACGAAAGAATCCAACAAATGCTTGAATATTTGCGAAGGAATTCAACATATGGTTGAATAATTGCGAAAGAATTCGACAAAGGGTTGAATATTTCCGAAGGGATTAGGCAACGGTGAATATTTGCATTCAACGAAGGTTAATATATGCGAAAGGATGCAATCGGAGGTGAGGATCTGTAATAAAAACCGTGTGCGCAACGTGGCCACATAGAAATCTAAAGATCGTTTGAAACTTCGCTAAAATATTCAGATCAGGCGCTTTGATATTTATAGCGGTGGCACGAATCTTATGAACTATGAAGGTTTATGGTAAGCTGTAAGAATTCAACAAATACATACACATAATATTTTTGAGCGTGTTGAGAAAAATTTGTATAAAGTGCGTACGCATGAGCGATGGGTGAGCTTATGATAAAGAGCGTAAGCATCACGTGTACTGCTGAGAACGCAAATAGTGAAACGCGACAGCAAGCAAGCAAATCCGGTTAGGCGCTGATTATGCATATTTCGCACAACTTTTGAAATGTCAAATAAAATCTGTTCAATGCATTTTACCTGTATCCGATTACCCAGAAATTAGCACAACTTAATAAAAATTTGAATTCTGTTGAATTTTGATTTGCTAGCGTTTTCTTTAAGTGACATTTCAATTACAGTGGTACCATTAATAATGCTTTAACAGAGTTGTATGTAAAGGTTTTTAGGGATATTCAACACTTTCTTATTGTTAACATGTGGATTCTTATACATATTATTAGTTTTTTCCTTAAAAAAACCAAATAAATATAGCTGAAATACAAATACTAAAAATATAAGGTTGACCACTTGTATTTTCGTCGAAAGTACGAAACATTTTTGAAAATGGAAAGGAGTGTAGAGAAAGAGTTCAGCAAATGAGTATAAAATATTGTTTTAAGTTATTGTAAGAAGTTTTTGTTGGAGTTGAAATGAAGTTTTATTTATTTTCCTATGCCGCCGGTTGTCGTTGGTTTTTAATTTTATGTACAATCACACAGTTTTCTTTTATGTCCCATAACGTTAACGAATTCTAAATTTGTTATTGAAATTCGGATTTGAAAATACATGTATAATTGAGTTTGAGCAAGGCAGATTTAACAGGTAGCCTCGGTAAAGTTTATAATTTGATTTTATTCATTTATCTTAATTGTTAAACTTTCATTTCATTTGATGAAAACAAAAATATTTGTTTATATTTGATTTGTGTTTTTTAGTAAAAAAAAAACGTTTTGGGCAGTTTGCACATGAAATGAATGAATATGTTGTATAGTTGTGTTAAGTATTTTGTGCCCAATTAGAACAGTGCGTTATCCGCTCGTGAATGGCGGTGTTTCGTTTTTAAAAGTGTCGCCAGAGCCACAACGAAGGATTGTTAGCAAGAGAGCTTGTGGCATCACGTTTACGATAACAATGTGGTGTTCATGAACTATTTCGCCTTGGATTTGAGGGAATATTTTATTTGCTAATTCCTTGTGAAAAATAATTAAGCCTGCTTTAAAATTTTATATCAAAATGCGTTTACATATACTTCACAAAGATCAGCTGTTTTTTTTCGCATAACGTGAATGACCCTTCTACGTTATTAGCCATTCATTATTGTTTGACGGTTGGCAGGGATGATAAGTTTGGGTGTGCGAAGCTTAATCAACATTAAATACGTAAGGTTGTGCGAAACTCTCAAACGTTATGCGAAAGTTGCGCGAAGTGTGCATAATCAGCGTTTTAGGCATACTATGCGCATTGGCCTTTCTGGAATGGAACATCATAAGCATAAGTGACGTGCTATATCTACGAATTGAGCGACAAAAGTGGCATTCCACTTAAGAGGCAAATATGCAGTCGCTGTGGATTCAATTTTTTTTTTTTTTTTTTACATTCCATGCAGTAAAGCAGTACGAGAACTCACTCTAAATAGTTAAAATAGAGAGAATTTAGCCGTTAAAAGTAATGAGCAAAAAGGTGCACAGTTAGAGGAGTGAGTAAAATAGAATTTGATTGTGTGCTCTCTTTGACGTTTTTCGCAAAGATAGAGATTACGCTAGAACTGGTGTCAGTAGGGGTGGAGGGGTACTTATTGCTACACGTAATAATCTTCGTGCATCTCTTTATGAGCTACCAGATGCTAGTTCTTTGTTGGATCAACTCTGCGTTAAAATGCACGGTGCGTGTGGAGTGCTGTATATCTGCGTGTCTTATATTCCGCCAGGTAGCTCTGATGTCATATATAAGGCACATATTGACAACCTACTTGCAATTCATGAACAAATTGGTGACGACCAACTTTGTGTCTTGGGTGATTTTAACTTGGGTAATATTTGCTGGAGCTTTATGGATAATAATAACTTTCTTTCTCCATTAAATGTAACTAGTATTTCGGAATTATATTTAATAGATAATTTGTTATGCATTGATTTAACATAGATAAATGGCTTTCCAAACGAACTTAACCGAATTTTAGACTTAATATTTGTTAGCTCTAATATTAATTTTAAGCTTTCGCATGCAGCTAGTTACATTTCATCTTCGAATCAGCACATTAGTCCACTGGTGCTGGAAATTGACTTTTTTAAATACCAGTAAACGGTTGCTTTTAATTACTCACGCTGTAATTTTGCTGATTTAAATAGTTTGTTTGAGGTGGACTGGTCTCATCAATTTGAAAATATAGATGTAGCTGGCTGTTATGATATTTTTAAATCTATAATATTTAACACTTGTGCGATTCACAAACAAATGTTTAGCTCCAAAACTTCGAAACGTCCTTGGTTCTCGAAAGAGCTCAAACATCTAAGGAACTTGAAGAATAAATTTTATAAAAAACATAAGATTTCTAACGATAAGAATTTTCGCGAGCAGTATGTGTTTTATAGAGGTCAATTCAACAAAATCAATAAATCTTTGTATAGAGATTATATTCGTAATGTTGAAAGCAATATTAAATGTAATCCTAAATCCTTTTGGGGTTACATAAAAACAAAAAAAACTGTTCTAATATACCTGCGTCTGTTCATCTTAAAGGGGTATCAGCTGACTCCATCTCTGATGCTGCTAATCTTTTTGCCAATTTTTTTTCTTCCAATTTTATCACAGATAATACCGCAAATAATTATATCTTTAATGATAGATACTTCCGTGAACTTCGGGAAATTAAATCTGACTGACGATGATGTTATTTTTGGCATAAATCAGCTTAAGCCAATGGTACTGATGCTGATGGTCTTTCGGTTGTCCTCTTTAAAAGTTGTCCTGCTCTAATTACGCCTTTAAGTCACATCTTCAACTTGTCACTTTCTGCTGGGGGTTTCCTTGACGATTGGAAATTAACTTTTATCACCCCTATTTTGAAAAACGGTAATAAAAATGACATTGAGAATTATAGACCGATTTCCAAGCTAACAACTGTGTCTAAACTAGTTGAATGCGTTGTTAAGGAAAAACTTTACTTTGCTGTCAAGCATATGTTATGTCCTAATCAACATGGGTTTATTCCAGGCAGGTCTACGATAACTAATCTAGCAGCTTTTACGGAGGATTGTCTGGAGACCTTTCAAAGAGGTTTTCAAATGGATGCAATTTACACAGATTTTTCTAAAGCTTTCGATAGGGTATATCACTCTATTTTGATAACTAAACTCCGGGTATTAGGCTTTCACTCTCAATTTCTTAAGTGGATGGCATCATATCTAGATAATAGGAGCTGTGTCGTTCGACTCGATAATGTATCGTCTTACTCTTTTGATGCCTCTTCTGGTGTTCCGCAGGGTAGTGTTTTAGGCCCGTTACTATTTATCCACTTTATCAATGATATTTCCTCATGTTTTCCTAAATGTAACTATCTTCTATATGCGGATGACCTGAAGATTTGCTACGAAATTAAAAATCCGGGAGATTCCCATATTCTCCAGCATGAGTTGAACAACTTCTATAGTTGGTGTCTGCGTAATCATTTGCCGCTCAATATTAGTAAATGTCACTACACTTCTTTCGCGAAGGTTCTAAATATTGTTCCAACTTCTTATAGCATATTAAATTCACGGCTAAAAACAATTAGAGAATTTAAAGACCTTGGTGTCTACTTTGACACCAAGCTGAACTTTACAACTCACATAAATTATATTGTCTCAAAATCATTTGCAATGTTAGCCTTTATTCGTCGAAATGGTTCTGCGTTTTGTGATCCCTATACCCTCAAAATGCTGTTCTCGTCCCTAGTTCTTTCCAGGTTAGAATACGCGGTATTCGTTTGGCGACCGTTTCATGCGGTATATATCAAAAGATTGGAGTCTGTCCAAAAAGCTTTTATGCGTTTTGCCTTGTGCACGATTAAGTTTGCAGATCCTATTCCGTCGTATCGCTCTCGGTGTTTACTTATAGACCTCATGTCTTTAGAGTCTAGGCGTGATCTTTTTTCGATGCGTTTTGTCTTTGACTTATGTACCGGCTCAATTGATTGTCCATACTTACTCACGAAAATTCATTTTAGTGTTCCCTCACACATACTTCGCTGTAATGATATATTTTTTGTCGGGTTTGCTAAGACTGTCTATGGTATGAATGCACCTCTTAGAAGGACGCTATCTCAATTTAATGCTTATTCTTCTTCCTTAGATTTTGATTTTACCTACTCTAAGTCTACTTTTAAGAATTTATTCATACGACTCCTGTCGTTAAGCCTTTGAAATTAAAATGTATCATAAAGTCTGAAAGCAACTTGTTTGTTGATTAATAAATAAATAAATAAATAAATAGTAAAAGCAGCTCATTCAAATTAAATATCGATGGCGAAAGGGTTTATTTGCTTGCGCAAAATAACTTGACAAAAACTTGAATTTAAGAGGTAGAAGTTAGATGGGAATTACAAGTTCTCGATGGCATAAATAAATGCATTTTTCTATGCATTTTTGGCTACCAAGGGGAAAAAGCAGAGATTAAACAATGCTTCAAAAAACTTGAGGGCGACGGCGTCAGTGCATAGCTGAAAGAAAAACGCGGTACGTGGCGTCGATGATGTTGTTGCAAATTAAAACTCAGCTGGAAATCACATCAAAAGGAATGTTGGTGGTCGTAGGGATTGTATTGAGAGATGTCCTGATATTGGTAGTTCTCTAAACATGAATTCTCATAACTATTTGCTGTGTTATTATCTTGAACGTCTGCTACTTGATTATTAGTCTCTTCTGGACTAGTGGAAACATGAAAATTTCTTTGTGTTTTAAGAGGTGGACTGGTTAAATTGGATTTTTCTTGCCTTTTTCCTGCATATTTGAGGTTGGGTCTGTTTGCGTAATTGACGGCGTTCGTTCTGATGCTTTGGTCGATGTCCATTGGTTCTGGTTTGGGCTGGGGTTTAGGTGCTATAGGCTTTGGGGGCGAGTTGTAATAAGGATTCTGTAGGGTCTGTTGTGAGTTAAAATATCCTGGGTTATGTCCTTGTGGATATTGTGGTATCCTTGTAAATTGATTCTGTCCGTGCATGTATTGTTGTGGTCTAAATAATCCTTGTGAGTTGTTTTGCGGTCTTGGAAGTATTTGATTTAAATGGTTGTTGAGTCGGTGGTAAATGAGGTAGTTGTGGATAAAATTGTGGTGGTCTGCTATAGTTTTTTGGTGGCAGTGGTTGTTTGTAGCTATTATCATTAAAACTGTTTTGCTGGTAAGCATGAGTGCTTCTAAACTTTTGGTTTTCTAATTTGAGACATAAGTGAAGTGCCTCTGGAAGGTTCTTCGGTTCTCTCATGCCTAGCAATCGAGGGAGATCGCCGTTAAGGCCTCTTACAAACGTGTCTAAAGCCTTAATTCTGTAGGTCTCTGTGAGTAATCGTATTGATTCATTGCTAGCTTTCATGCATCCTATCTTATTGAGTATCAATAATAGGTACGAGCAGGCTTTTTGGTAAAAGTCCTGAATGGATAGCTTGCCTTGTATTAATCCTGTCATTTGGTACTCTAGTGCACCGAGATCCCACTTATCTGCATAATGTGTCGTAAGACATATAGAAATGGCTCTCCAATCCAGTGGAGTGTTATATGATTCAAGCGCAATATCGGCGCTGCCTGTTTTTTTATTCCTGATTACATTCAGGATCCCGAAATACCTGTGAGTCCCCTTGGTATGGTCATAAATTCGAAGAATTCTTTCTACGTCTTTTTTCAGGAATTGAATTCTGCCGGTTTCCCAGAGAACTCTCTCAGTGATCTAACCACATCCGGAATTTTGTCAATTTCTGTTAAGTTGTTTCTGTATCTTTCGTCGATTGTCTGGTCAGCTATCGGTATTTGGTTTTCGTTCGTTCTAATTATATTTTGAATAAAATTTCGTCCGTCAGTATTTTGGACTTGCGTCACTACATCTTTTATAAGATTAGCTAAGTCAGGTGAAGGATGTAGGGCAGGAGCTGGTTTTATGTCGGGGTTTGGATGGTTGTTCCCTAACACTGGTGGTCGTACAAGATTATTAGGATTAGCCATTTTATTAAAAAAAAATTAGTTTTTATTTTATTTTTTCCTTTAAGAAAATATATATATTTTTTTTTTTATTTATTCTTTAAGAAAAATTCTTTCAAATTATCAGTGTTTACAGTAAAATACTCTTACTAGTTAGAGTTTAATTTTACCTTCGTTTTTTATTCACAATTCGAAGGAGTTTTTTTTTTCTTTAAATTTTCTTTTGAGCTTAATGTGTTTCGTCTCACAGGACATTTAACAATTTTAATATAGGTTTTAGTTTTAGAAATATTTCGCAGTTTATATTTCTTTTTTTACAAAAATTACTTCGAAATCGATTTTACAATTTAACGCTTAAATTAATTATCGTCAGTTACATTGCTAGATGAGTCTTCATCCCACGTCGGCCTGGTCCCGGCGGATTGTTCCTTTTCCTCGTTGTACATGGGTCCTTCCTAGGACACTGGGCTCGATGATGTCCGGTGCAGGTCGTCCTTTATCCCTTTGTTGCTTTTGTTTTTTGTGGCACTTTTTTATTTTAGTGGCACTTTGTTGCTTTTGTTTTTTTGTGGCACTTTTTTATTTTAGTGGCACTTTGTTTTAATAAGTTTCTTTTATCGTTAATGTCTGTTGTTTAGTGGCACAATTATTTATTTGTGGCACTTATTTTTTAGTTCGTTTAGTTCTTATTATTGTTAAAGTTTTTCCTTAAGTTATTTTAGTGGCACTATCTTTTAATAAATTTTGTTATTGTTACTGTCTGTTGCTTGGTGGCACAATTATTTATTAGTGGTACTTATTTATTAGTTAGTTTAATTCATAGATGTTAAGTAATGATTAAATAATGCTAATGATTGCTAATTAACCTTCTTTTGTGAAATTCTCAAATTCATTAATCAACTAATTCCCATTAGATAATTGAAATTTTTATTCTAATGGTAAATCTAACTGCAATTAGTTGCCATTAGCAAAAAAATTTGGTTTACCTTTACAATTAGAGATCTAATTGACTTCTTCTAATGAAATAAGATATTCAATTAGCTTGAATTAGAACCAATTATTTTGATAAAAAGAAATTGTTTCCGAAGAATTATTGAAGTGAACGAATACTGTCGTAAGTCACTGCACGCTGCAATAAACGAAAATCATAAATGTGAGGGTTCGTATGCTGAATCGACCTTTTATGATTTCAGTGATGGTGGTAAGTTCTGCATAAATGACACATCTAATGGTATTTTTAGTAAATTAGATTACAATTTGCAGAAGAAAGTACTGATTTATTGTCAAAATTGACTGAGGAGACTGAAAGCCTGTATTTTATTTCGAATATGATGCCTCAATATTTAATTGATGCTGATAAAACTTCCAACATATGGTGCAAATATCCTACATTAAAGGAAATATCACTGTTTTGCAACACACCGCTTACGTCTTCAGGCCCTGAGGAGCGACTATTTTGCTTTGCGGGCAATTTTAATATTCCAAGGCGGGGTCGCTTGATGGACTTTTCTTTTGAAAAGCTCGTATTGCTGAAAGCGAATATACCCGGTCATTTTAGTTATTAAACAGTTAGATATGTGTGCATGTATGTATGTAATATATGTACATAAGTAATAAATATGTGTGTGAAATTCATATTATGAATATTTTAGTTTTTTTTTTTTTTTGAAAATATGAAAATAATTGATTCTAATTCGAGCTAATTGCATATCTAATTGCATTAGCAGAAGTCAATTAGATTTCTAATTGTAAAGTTAAACCAACTTTTTTTTTGCTAATGGCAACTAATTGCAATTAGATTTACCATTAGAATAAAAATTTCAATTATCTAATGGGAATTAGTTAAACTAATTCAAATTGTTTAATGAATTAGAGAATATAAACCAATTGCATCAATTGCTAATTCTAATTGGAATTTAACATGTATGCTTGGTGCCAACTGTTCTTTGCAAACATTTTTGTACAAATCCAACGCCTCACGAAATTCTTCATAGCCATTAACACGCTTTTTGCGTTTTCGCCGCGGTGCTTCCAGACCCGGCTCTTCTAAAAGTGGCGGTGAATGCTGCGTAAAATCCTGGCTTTTGTCTAAAATGGATGACAACGCTTGTGAGGAACATGAAATCGGCGAAACGTTTTGGTCCAAGATGTTGTGCTGCGATTACTATGGAAATGGTTATACATATTGTTAACATATGTAATCTTCTACATTCCTTTCCATTTTTAAAAATGTTCCATACTTTTAACAAATATACTAGTGCTCGACCTTATATTATTAGTATATGTATGTATTTTAGCAATATTTATTTCGTTTTTTGAAGAAAATAAAACTAACAATATTAGAATTTACAGGTAAACATTAAAAAAGTTGTGAATAGCCCTAAAGGCTTTTACATACAACTCTGTAAATGCATTACTATTGGGACTACTGCAATTGAAATGTCACTTAAGAAAAACGCTAGGAAATCAAAATTCAACAGACTTCTAATTTTTATTAAGTTGTGCTAATTTATGGGTAATCGGATACCGGTGAAATGCATTGAACAGATTTTATTTGACATTTCAAAAGTTATGCGAAAGTTGTGCGAAGTATGCATAATCAGCGCTTAACACTTAAAAGCAAAGATTATATGATACGAAACTCTCGTTCTCGTGAAAGCGCCAACCAAAAGCCCATTTTTTATAGCATTTTCCAATAATGGCACTATGAAAAAAAACCAGATGTGGTATTACCATTGCATTTTTTGGAGATTTTGTGAATTTAATTGGGGTGCAATGGGGTACAGTGGTGCTTCTGGGTATGCGGTTACAGTTGCACGGCTGTACTCAGTTCCTACTCCTAATTCCACGTTCGAACACCCTGGGCAACGTGAGCAACCCATGTGCGAGATACGGTAACCAACCCGTGTGGAGCCATGGGTCACGGCTAATATTCGGTTTAAGGGTCTACTAAAGTCCGCAGCGTCTGTTGACCAGGAGGTGCGGCTGCAACCCGCCACGTAAAAAACAACTTCCAATGAAAAGGATAACAAAGCTCCGGATGAGAACCCCCTTTTTTGATGACGACCACGGCAAACGTATTAAGGACAATGATTTGAGGGCATGCACCCTGAATATCCGGACCCTGAATTGGGAAGGTGCCTCTGCCCGGCTGGTTGATGTCCTCAGCAGAGCAAAGGCTGACATCACTGCCATCCAAGAGATGCGATGGACAGGACAAGGGAAAAAAGTGATATTCCCTTGCGACATCTACTACTGCTGCCATGTAAAGGAGCGCAAATTTGGTGTCGGATTTGTGGTGGGAGAGAGACTGCCCTGTAAAGTACTGTCGTTCACTCCGGTGGATGAACGTCTCGCACAATCCGCATCAAGGGGAGATTCTTCAACATCTCCCTGATTTGCACCCACGCCCCGACGGAAGAGAAGGACGATGGGACCAAAGATCGCTTCTACGATCTCCTTGGCCGCACGTATGAGCGGTGCCCCCACCACGATATAAAAATCGTGCTTGGTGATTTCAATGCCAAGGTGGGTTCCACTGTCGGAAAATTCAGTCTCCACGACGAAACGTCTGATAACGGATGGAGACTGATCGACTTCGCCGGGGCCCGAAACATGGTAGTCTGCAGTCCCAGGTTCCAGCATAGGAGAATACATGAGGCTACGTGGCTGTCTCCAGATGGTGAGACACGAAACCAAATCGACCATGTTGTGATAGACGGAAGGCACGCTTCCAGTGTCCTAGATGTGCGCACGGTCCGAGGAGCCAACATCGACTCGGATCATTTTCTTGTGGCAGCTAAGATCCGCACGCGCCTCTGTGCAGCAAAAAGCGCACGCAAATGGACACAAGGAAAGCTCGACATAGGAAAGCTGCAATCGCAACAGACAGCCACCCACTTCGCCACTCGACATGCACTCCTGCTCTCTGAGAGCAATAATCAACAGAACGATATTTCCGAGCAGTGGAACCATATTTCTCGCTGTCTACATACCGACCCCCCCCCCCCCGAAGAATCCATCGCATTTCTGCGAGCCCGAAAGAAGAACTGGTATGACGAGAAATGTCGCGCCGCTACGGAACGTAAAGATGCTGCCTACAGAGCCACACTGCGATCGGGCGCAACGCGAGCTGTGCGGGAGCGTTATCGTGAGTTGAAAAAGGAAGCAAGACGCATTTTTCGCGAGAAAAAGAGAGAGGCCGAAATGCGTGAGTGCAAGGAGCTTGAGATGCTGGCCGACAGGAATAGCGGCCGAAAATTCAGAAAGTAAGGCGGCTAACAGAAGGTTTCAAGACCGGGGCGAATTCCTGTAAGAATGAAAACGGCGACCTGGTGACTGATGTCCACAGCATACTTAAATTGTGGAGGGAGCACTTCTTCACACTGCTTAATGGAAGCAGCTGCAACAACGATGGAGAAGATGTTGAACCCGAATCCCCAATCAATGATGATGGACGTGATGTACCATCACCCGACTTTGACGAAATTCGGAAAGCGATAACACGGCTGAAGGACAACAAAGCGCCCGGGGCTGACGGGTTACCAGCTGAGTTATTTAAGTACGGCGGAAAGGAGCTGGTTAAGTGCATGCACGAGCTCATCTCAAGAATATGGTCGGAAGAACGCATGCCTGCTGATTGGAACTTAAGTGTGCTCTGCCCAATCCCCAAAAAGGGTGATCCTGCAGTCTGTGCCAATTATCGCGGGATTAGTCTTCTTAACATCGCCTATAAGGTTCTGTCAAGTGTATTGTGTGAAAGACTTAAGCACACCGTCAATGAATTGATTGGACCTTATCAGTGTGGCTTTAGACCTGGTAAATCTACCACCGACCAGATATTCACAATACGCCAGATCTTGGAAAAGACCCGAGAAAGAAGAATCGACACACACCTTGTTTTTCTCGACTTCAAAGCCGCCTTCGATAGTACGAAAAGAAGTTTCCTATATACCGCAATGTCTGAATTTGGGATCCCGGCAAAACTTATACGGCTATGTAAAATGACGTTGAGCAACACCGCCAGCTCCGTCAGAATTGGGAAGAACCTCTCCGTGCCGTTTGATACCAAACGAGGTTTCAGATAGGGTGACTCTTTGTCGTGCGATTTTTTTAACCTGATGCTGGAGAAGATTATTCGAGCCGCAGAACTAAATCGGTCAGACACCATCTTTTATAAGAGTGTGCAATTGCTGGTGTACGCCGATGACATTGACATCATCGGCCTTAACAACCGCGCAGTTAGTTCTGCCTTCTCCAAACTGGATAGAGAAGCGAAGCGAATGGGTCTGGAGGTGAACAAGGGCAAGACGAAGTATCTCCTGTCATCAAATAGACAGTCGGCGCATTCACAACTGGGATCTAGCATCACTGTTGACAGCTATAACTTTGAAAAAGTAGAGGACTTCGTTTAGTTAGGAACCAGCATTAACACCAATAACAGTGTCAGCCTTAAAATCCAACGCAGAATCTCTCTTGCCAACAAGTGCTACTTCGGACTGAGTAGGCAATTGCACAGTAAAGACCTCTCTCGACGGACCAAAACCGTACTCTATAAGTCTCTCATCATGCCCGTCCTATTGTATGGCGCAGAAGCATGGACGATGACAACATCAGATGAGAGGGCTCTTGGAGTGTTCGAGAGAAAGATTCTTCGAAAGATTTATGGACCTTTGCGGCTTTGCGACGGCGAATACCGTGTACGATGGAACGATGAGCTGTACGAGCTGTACAATGACGTAAATATAGTGCAGCTCCGCTCTCTAGGGCACATCGCTCGAATGGATGAAATAGCTCCAGCGCTGAAGGTTTTTGAAGCGGTACCCGTGGGTGGTAGGCGAGAAAAAGGCAACCCTCCTCTGCGTTGGAATGACCAAGTGGAAAAAGAATTGGCTATACTTGGGATTTCCAATTGGCGCCAGTTAGCACGAGATAGGGACAGCTGGCGTGCTTTGATGACCTCGGCCAAAATCGCTTAGGCGGTTAATGCGCCAATTAAGTAAGTAAGTAATGGGACCATTGCGTTATGCAAACATAAATAATACAAATGCAATGAAGTAACAAGTAAAATACGGGTATTAATGAAAAAAATTATGAGTTTATGAGTTTAACCAGATAACTTCATAGTATACCAACAATTTTAACTGAAATAAAAATTATCAGTTTTCACATATGCAAACATATAAATTCTAAGGAAATGTGTATATGCTTTATATGTATTAGAGGGCTGCATGGACACATTAATTTCTTCTGTTAGCCGAATGACACGAATGTGAATGCGGTGCTCATTCAACTCATGCACTCATGCGATCATAAATATGTGTACTTACAGAGAAAAAAGAGACCAATATGGGTACTCTCTGCTTATGATTTAAGGGATGTACCATTTTTTCTCTTCGCTACGCTCATTTATAGTCACCGATCATTCATGCATTCACGGCCTGTCCGGGAATTGCACGAATGTGACGAATGTGGCGGACGTTGTGCAGGGAGACACCACAAAAGGCACATACATACACACATATGTAAGGCGCAGCTAGCGATGGCTGTTATTGTGTGTGTACGTAACAACGCTTAGCATATGCGTTGTTTTCGCTTATGCTTACTACTTTGTTATTAAAGCTGATGGATAACTGATTAGTTAGTTATACAATATTATTATTATTTAAGACTTAAATAATTTCCCCTATTACGGTTGTCGTCGTCGGCACTAAACGACGACGACTTGTTAAAATCGGTATTGGCGTAGTCGTTATCGATAACTATTGACAGCTATTGACACACATTTGGTATTGGCGGTTGGAACGCGCTGGTGTCACTCCCGCGTCGACGCCTGAGTGTGCGTGTTTCGGCAGAAAGACCTTGAATAGTCGGAAAGTCCGAGATTCCGATCTGCTCGTTTATTGGGTCCAGCGGACGTTGTGGATGCTCTACTTGGCGGTTGTAACGGCCTGGGTTCCAATCCGCTGTGATGCATTAATTCCTATGCTGCATTTATGTATGAAGAACACTTTTATATTATTAAATTATTTATGTTTGTTATAATTTTTTTTTTTTCCTCGTTGCGTAGTTTGACGGTTGGAACGGCCTAGGTTCCAATCCGCATCCACGCCTGAGTTTGTGTTTCTACAGAAGGCCTTAAGCAGTCGGAAAGGCCGAGATTCCAATCTGCTCGTACATTGGACCGAACGAACGATTTGGATACACCACTTGGCGGTTGCAACGGCCTTGGTTCCAATCTGCTGTGATGCATTAGGGCACACAAGACCTCTTCCCACGTCTTATATGGTAGTGGAACTTCTCCCTCTACTTCTTTCCTCACCTCTTAAAACCTTCATCGTTGATGAAATAAAGCCGTTGGCCAAATTCCATTCGTCTTTGCCCATTAGCATGTAATTTACGATCGCTTGTGGTGAAAGGTTTTCTCGAACTGATGATTGAAGTATGCTCCTCTCGTGGATAAAGCGCGGGCACATTAGGAAAACATGTTCCGCGTTGTCTACTACTTCGATACTACAGAAATCACAGTAAGGGTCGACTTCGTGTCTGTGTAGATACGACTTAAAGCATCCATGACCGCTTAGAAATTTGGTCGTGTAAAAATCTACTTCGCCGTGGCTTCTTTGAAGCCAGCGCTCTATATTCGGTATACATCGGTGTGTCCATCGCCCGTTTGGCGCGCGATCCCATTTATTTTGCCACTCCGCTAGGCTTATGTCTTTGGCTTCCTTGCGTGCGGCTTCATTTGCTTCCCTCGTCCTTGTGAATATATATGCAGACTCTTTAGCTAGTATGTCTATTGGGTACATACCTGCAATTACCAGAGCTGCTTCATCGGACACAGTTTTGAATGCACTGCATACTCTGAGTGCACACAGGCGATAAGTTGACTTTATGCCCCGGAAGTAGGATGAGTGGCATACCGCCTCGAACCAAAACGGAGCTCCGTACATTATTTGACTTCTAACTACTCCTGCCAGCAGCTTTTTGCTTCGCTGCTTTGGTCCTCTCGCGTTGAGCATAATTCTTGATAGAGAAGTCGTTGTGGTTGCTGCCTTGTCTCTAGCGTATTCAAGGTGCATTTTAAACGTCAACCTTCTATCGATTATGATACCTAGATACTTTATGGCGGGCTTCGTGGATACAGGATAGCCGTTAACTCTGAAAGTTATATCTTCCAGCTTTTTTCTGCTTGAGATAAGAACTGACTCTGTCTTCTGTTCTGCTAACGTTAGCCCCTGTTGGTCGAGCCATGTCTTTATTTTCTCCACTGCTGTGGTGGCTGTGTCAGATATCTGTTGAAGGTGTTTGGCAGATATCACCACAGCGATGTCATCCGCAGTGGTAGCCGCAGCCGAAGAATGTCGTCGTACATGATATTCCACAGTAATGGGTCGAGGACTGACCCTTGTGGTACGCCGCCGGTAATATCCATCGTCTTCCTTCCTTGCTCTGTGTCATACCAGAGTATGCGATCGTGGAAGTAACTCCTCATTATCCGTCGCAGGTAGTATGATACTCCTATGCGTTCCAATGTGTCTAAGATTTTTGCCCAGTTGGCCGAATTGAAGGCGTTCTTCACGTCAAGTGTTACAATCAAGCAGTACTCTTTGGCACCCCCTAGCCATCGAGACCCACTGATTGCTTGTCTCGCGAGCTGTATTACTTCGGTAACAGCATGCACGGTAGATCTTCCTTTTCTAGAGCCGTATTGATCATTCGATACACAACCCAGTCCCTCAATCTCTACCTCCAACCTGTTGAAGATAATGCGCTCAAAGAGTTTACCCGTAGAGTCTAGCATGCAAATCGGTTTGTAACTCGATGGGTTCTCCGTGGGTTTTCCAGGCTTGGGAAGTAGCACGAGCTTTTGTTGTTTCCAAATCGATGGAAAACAACCTTCTACAAAACATGCGTTGAATACTGAGACGAACGACGACATTTTGTGATCGATAGCCACTTTTAGGACTTTGTTTGGCACGCAATCTGGTCCAGGCGCTTTCTTTATGTCCATTCTTTTTGTTGCTTGTATGACTTCTTCTGCAGTTACTTTTTCGAATAAATGTAGATTTACATTATGCACTGGCGAGACAAGCCGTCTCTGTTTAGGGAACAAAGTATCTACTACTGTTTTGAGGAACAGTGGGCAAGTTGGAACTACAGCTTTGGTGGCTTTGAGCCTCTTCATTACAATCTTGTATGCGGTTCCCCATGGGTTTTCCGCGGCATCGTCGCACAACTCTAGAAAATACTGACGCTTGCTATCTTTGATTGCTTTTTTGAGCAAGTTACGTGCTGCCTTATATATTGTTTGACTTTCTATGAAGTTTATTCTTCCTTTTGCGCGATGAAAAGATCTCCTAGCCTGCAAGCAGTTCTTCCCCAGGGCTTCGATGTGATCGTTCCACCAGTAAACGGCACTACGATTTTTGCGAGAGGAGCATCTTTTCATTGACGCATCGCAAGCATCTCGGATGTCTGTCATAAGTTTCTTTGCCATGGTTTCTGCTGGCCCCTGGTATTGTGACACGGGAAACGCTTCGGCGAATAAGTCAGCATCGAAAGATGATAGCTTCCAGCCCCGGAAGCTTCCTGCTCGATTAACCCGTTGGAATTTTGCAATATCACATTTTATATAGCAGATTATTGCGGCGTGATCGCTTTGGGTGTAGCAGTCACTCACTACCCAATCTGCTTGTCTATACAAGCTCCTGCACACGAAGGTGAGGTCGATAATTGACCCAAATCCATTTCGGTTAAAGGTGTGCTGAGTACCCGTGTTTAGCAAAGCTACGTCCAGGCATGCCAAGGCCTCTAAAAGGACTTTTCCTTTTGGAGACGTTCTAGGGCAACCCCATTATTGTGCCCAAGCATTAAAGTCGCCAGCTATTACGACATCTCTTTTATCGCTGGCATCCCTACTGATGCTGAACACAATGCTTTCAAACGCAGCAATCGGCATTAAATTTATCAACAAATACGTAGACGACATTTTTGCAATAGTGAGACGCGATGACGCGAACATAATTCTAGATAGGCTTAACAAATACCACAATAAACTTCAGTTTACCATGGAAATAGAAGAAAATGATAGCATTCCGTTCCTGGACGTTCACATACACAAAAGCAACAACCGCATTATTTTTAACTGGTATTCAAAATCAACAGCTTCTGGACGCCTGATTAATTACTTTTCAGCCCAACCAACACATTACAAAATGAACACAGCCAAAAACTTAATACATAAAATACTGACAATAAGCCACCAACAATTTCACGACGCTAATATCGAAAGAATACACAAAATATTACGAAGCAACAATTACCCCGACAGTTTAATACGTGAACTAATCCAGCAAGTAGCAGGGAAATGCAAAAATCAAAACAAAACACAAACCACAGAAACGACAAACACAACAAAAAAGTACTGCAGCGTCACCTTCATTCCCAGGCTAAGTGGAAAATTTGATAGCGAAATAGCAAAAGAAGAAGACATTACTCTCGCCTATAAAACTAATCACTCGTTGTCCACAATATACACAAAAACCCACTAAGCCTACAAGAACAAAGTAACGTCGTTTATGAAATAGAGTGCAAAGGCAAAAACAACGAAAGCTGTAACAAAGTGTACATTGGCACAACTAAGCGTGCTTTGGGTGTTCGCATAGCCGAACACAAAGCTGACATAAAAAAACAAAAGAGCAGCACAGCCCTCAGCCAGCATATATTAAATAGCGGACACACAGCTGATTTCGCCAACACCAAAATAATTGTCAAAGAAAAAAGAGAAATTAAAAGATACACTTTGGAGAGCCTACGAATTTTACAAAAACGAGAGAAAACAATCAACAAAAAAGAAGATACGGACAACATAGCAGCCGCTTACATATTATGCATACGCTAACGATTAATATTGACAAAAATACCACAGGAAGTGGTACAGATAAATGTAGCTCTTAAGTTTATTTTAAACAAACCAATATTGTATGTTCGTTTATAGTAAAAAACATATGTGTGTTTATTTCTGTTTAAGTTCTATGTGCTAACAACTTCATGTAATAATTTTTTAATTTTTCTTTGGTGAAATAAATAGAGCCGCCCCTGAAGATGCTAAAATATTTAGCGAAACGTCGGGCATAGATGAAATAAAAAGTATTTTATTTGCATCAACAAGCAATAGATCAGACAAGCCTAAAAAATCATCAATACAAATTCGAACTGATCGCAACTAAATTATTCATCTCATTTGTAGTTGATTCAAAGTACATATAAATATCAAAACAATACAAAAATTAAACAAACAAAAAAAACTTAATGCTTAAATGGTTCCAAACGTTGAGTTTGTGGAGAAAATAATCATGTGAAAGAGGATGTTGGGCAAACCTAGAGTGAATGAAGACGCAATAGTAAATTTGTAAGTATTACTTGCGGTCTTCGCGGCGACATGTCGCTTGCTTCGTGGCAAAATCTCCCGTCACGAATTCGGGAAAAAAGCTATCAGCTATTCAGTGTTGCCACCTCTTTACAAAAAAATCAGCGGTCTTTTGTTTACTTTTTTGACAGCAGTTGAAAGAAAATGCTTATATTTTCACAGGGAAAGTATACAATAGTTATTTAAATACAAAAAATAAATAAATGAGTTCCATTGTGGAAGCTGTTTTATTAAAAGAGCAAGCGCGAAGCCCGAAATAGACGTCTCCAACCCACACGTCATTTTTTCCGCTTCCTCTAAATTATTTAATGTGTGGTTGGTTTCTTTTCTCGTTGCTCTGGGTTTAATTTTGTTTAGATATTTGCTTTTATGGTCCAACCAAACCTATAAAATAAAGAAAATAACAGAAACAATATATCGTTCTACTTATTATAGTAATTCAACAAATTAGCAAACATTTTTGCCTAATTACTTTTTTTCCAGGTGGTTGCTGTTGAATTTTTATAGTATATTATAGTAGAATGTACATTGGCACTTTATACTTACATATGTTAAATACGAAACATTCAGTTCAAATAAACAGCACTTCCTTACGCATATACATATGTATCGAAAGTCGTAACCTTAACTGAAGGCCCAAGGCTTTTCAGCTGCACGGGGTTTTTGAAAAACCTTGCGCAATATCTACCCGCTCCTCCTTCATATTCATTTGTCTCATACTAACTCCGGTTAGTGAATGGTCTTGACCTTGTATTTATGTTCGTTTTAATTATTATTTTCCGATAAGCGGTTCGTAGATTATTCTCACGAATAAATGTCAAAATTGCGTTTCACTCGAAATCCGGGATGGCAATCTCTCGAATTTCGTAAGAATTTTGTGATCACGTCGGAATTGATGATAGCATTGTCCCGACGTTGTCACGTTGGGAGCTCCGACGGAATTCATGATAGGCCTAAAAAAGAATGCTTCGTCTCGCAAACCGATCGGTAAGCGAGCGCTCGCTTGCTTTCAACTGTAATTTTTTGGGTTTGACAGCCATTTTCGCATTTCGTAGCTTCTTTCACTGCGGCAACATCGTTTATCATATCGAGTGTCGTTTACTGATCTTTTTAAATTAATTAATTTTTACCGACAATATGAGTGGGTTTGGACACGAACCTTCTTGCTACACGACAGGTGGCAAATTACAAAGTATGCTTTCAAAATGCGCAGTGAATAAATCTCTCTCTCGCTTGCGACCACAAGAAGCAGAAAGCAAGACAATTGACGACAGGTGAAGACCGCCCGTTACAAAAGCAACAGATATGGCAAACACGTCACGAATGTGGCGGGTAAACGGGGCCATTTGTTTTTGAAATAGTGAAACACGTAATTCACTTGGCGTGAATTGAAGGCTAAGGGCTGGTTTCGACTGCAACATTAGTAAGAGTAAGGTTAAGAGGGGTGTCGGAGGTAAGGGGAGTATCCGCTTTCTAAAAATACCACTCCCAGTGCGAGTCCTCGTGCTTTTTTAAATATATTTGCGGTTTAAATTTTAAGAAGTCCATATTTGTTTAGTGTATTTCATCACTTTTTCACTATAAAAACCATTCAAATTACACTAAGTAAATACATAATATTTAGGTGCACTGCACTTTCCTTTCACGTTTTTCACGTCCTCTTTCACTTAAAATGTTGTTAGTCTTATTAAATTAAAAATCTTTGAACGTATAGGCCCATAGTCATAGTCAAGATAAAGTCGGCACTAAAGTTAGAAGCAGCTTTTTGACATAATGTTCCAGGGAATAAATGTCAAAGAAGCCACTTGTTATGTATTAAATATGAATTGAAATAGTTGTCTTCACTTTGAAGATGTGGCAACCTACGAATTGCAATAAAAGTATTGAAAGAAGAAATTCCTATGGGCAGCACGAATAAAGAGGAGTGTGAAAAACGAGATAAAGGAGTTTGGTTGTGTTGAGTTTGTTGGGGCTCTGTTTCTTGGTTTGTGTTTGGATTATAAAGTTATCTAATACAGCTTTCAGGTATAAGGAAATGAGAAGGGTTCGTCCCCGAAATAAACATTGGTCCATGTAGAGCCGGATGGAATTTGCGAGTAATAATTTTAGAAAAATCCAATTCCAAGAAGCTCACACTATATACTGATGTACAAATGTGCATCTATGATTGCAGAATTGAGTGACACAGTTGGGGAATTACTTCATGCAGCACGAACGAGAGAGACAAAAATTTTTATGTGATGAAAAAACTTAAATGTAATGAAAAACGGTAAAATACACGGCACATTACCGTGCGCTTACGTTTTATTGTGAGCGTTGCAGCATAAGTAAACAGGGAGAGTGAGAGACTGCGAAATTATGTGGTATATAATTTTTGAGTGTTTTGTTTTACAGTCCACTTTAAGGGTACTTAGGTTACGAAAGAATTCGACAATGGGTGGAATATTTACGAAAGAAGTCGACAATAGGTTGAATATTTACGAAAGAATTCAACAAATGGTTGAATATGCACGAAAGAATCCAACAAAGGCTTGAATACTTGCGAAAGAATTCAACATATAGTTGAATAATTGCGAAAGATTTCGACAAAGGGTTGAACATTTACGAAGGGATTAGGCAACGGTGAATATTTGCATTCAACGAAGGTTAATATATGCGAAAGGATGCAATCGGAGGTGAGGATCTGTGATAAAAGCCGTGTGCGCAACGTGGCCACATATAAATCGAAAGATCGTTTGAAACTTCGCTAAAATATTCAGATCAGGCGCTTTGATATTTATAGCGGTGGCACGAACCTTATGAAGGTATGAGATTCTGTGTGGGGAACTATGACGCTTTATGGTAAGTTGTAAAAATTCAACAAATATCATTACTCGGCTTCAGTTCGAAAGCTTCGACATACTACGTATGTTACATAATATTTTTGAGCGTATTAAATATTGTTTTAAGTTATTGTAAGAAGTTTTTGTTGGAGTTGAAATGAAGTTTTATTTATTAAGTTTTTTTCCTATGCCGCCGGTTGTCGTTGGTTTTTAATTTTATGTACAATCACACAATTTTCTTTTATGTCCCATAACGTTAACGAATTCTAAATTCGTTATTAAAATTCGGATTTGAAAATACATGTATAATTGAGTTTAAGCAAGGCAGATTTACAGGTAGCCTCGGTAAAGTTTATAATTTGATTTTATTCATTTATCTTAATTGTTAAACTTTCATTTCATTTGATAAAAACAAAAATATTTGTTTATATTTGATTTGCGCTTTTTAGTGAAAAAAAAACATTTTGGTCAGTTTGCACATGAAATGAATGAATATGTTGTATAGTTGTGTTAAGTGTTTTGTGTCCAATTAGAACAGTGCGTTATCCGCTCGTAAATGGCGGTGTTTCGTTCTTAAAAGTGTCGCCAGAGCCACACCGACGGATTGTTGGCAAGAGAGCTTGTGGCATCACGTTTATGATAACAATGTGGTGTTCATAAACTATTTCGCCTAGGATTTGAGGCAATATTTTATTTGCTAATTCCTTGTAAAAAATAATTAAGCCTGCTTTAAAATTTTATATCGAAATGCGTTAACATATAATTCACAAAGATCAGCTGTTTTTTTGCGCATTACGCATTGGCCTTTCTGGAATGGAACATCATAAGCATAAGTGACGTGCTATATCTACGAATTAAGCGACAAAAGTGGTATTCCACTTAAGAGGCAAATATGCAGTCGCTGTGGAATCTATTTTTTTTTTTTTTTTTTGTACATTCCATGCAGTACAGCAGTACGAGAACTCACTCTTCTCGTAAATAGTTCAAATTGAGAGAATTTAGCCGTTAAACGGTCATCGACTATCTCCCGTGGTGTGCAGTTGTATTCCTCTGTGAGCTCTTGTCTGTAGTGAAGTGAGTTTCTCTATTACTGTGTAAAAACTAAAACAAAGACAAACAACAAAAGAATCTGAAAACGTGTTTTGCTTTTATTCTCTTGCTAACTAGTAAAAAATAAAAACTTATTAAGAAAGTGTTTTCCCCCTATATTTAAACATGGGTTCCGACCCTCCCGATAAACCTAATAGGTCTAATCGATTCCAATTGCTATTTGATTGGTCTGAAATATCACCCAAACGTAAGAAGACGGAGTTATTTCCCCACCTGCCGAATAAGAAAAAAAACCAAGACAGCCCAAAATTTCTTGTAATTTCTACAACTGACAAAAACAAACCCTTTTCCAAATTGAGCCCTTTTGCAGTTAAAAAAGGTTTAGACTCAATATCTACAGAAATAAGCTCAACCAAGTTACTACGTGACGCCAACCTGCTAATCCAGGTCCCTTCAAAACGCGTAGCTGAACGTTTCTTAAAAGCAAAAACACTATCAAACGTCTGTACAATAAGCTACAAACTTCATGAAACCCTGAACTCAGTTAAAGGTACTATTTATGCGCCTTTCCTAATCACCGTTGATGAAAAGGAAATAATTGAGGAGTTAAAACTACAAGGAGTTACAGGTGTTTACAAATTCATACTCGCAAATAAAGATGGTACAGAAGCTACTGGGAGAATGGTCCTCACTTTTGACATGCTTCGCCTCCCCTCTGTGGTTGCATGGTATAAAGTTAAAGTTGCCCCCTATGTTCCCAACCCGATGCGATGTAAAAACTGCCAAAAGCTTGGCCACACCAACAAAAGGTGCAAAAGTAACGCCACATGTCCCTCCTGCAGTCTACCCCCTCATGACCCAGAAACCTGCACTAGAACAATGTGCGCTAACTGCTCTGGTACTCATACATCAGATGACAGAAACTGCCCAAAATTCCAACAACTAAAAGAAATATTGAAAATAAAAGTCTCCGAATACTGTAGTATTGGCGAAGCCCGCCGTCTTTATAATTCCCGTAACATATCAAATTCTTCCATTCCTTCTTCATATGCAGGCGTCACAAAAAATGGCAATTGCGATAGAAAAGAAAAGTCACCCAGCAAAACAACAACCCAAAGCAACCCATTTACTTTGAATTCTTTTCATTAACAGAAAAGGAAGACCGACAAAAAGAGGAAATTTTTTAAAGCGCTACACTAATATATATTTCTTTTGTAGTTAATAACTTGAATTTTGAATAAATTTAATACTTAGCTGCTATTAAAAATAAATTGCTGTTTATATAAGTGCGACGATGCCAACTTCTATGCTCAAACAACACCTGAATAACACAATGCTAGTGAAAGAGCTGGTGGATAAACTACCTAATCAGCACATACTCGCTGCGGCTATGCATCCACCTTATGGTTCTCCACCTATTCAGTAGTTTAGGGACTGGCTTTATCGTATAGCCGAAGCAGCATCGACCGTAGTATCACCTGTAGTTCTCTACAAAACAATTTCCGTGAACACTGACAGCAGCTGCGATAGTGTAATAGCAAGGAACGCTACCTATCGTCGTCAGGACTAGGGGGATTGAAAGACTACATACTTGCGATTTTTCTATTGATCATCGAAAGGGAAGTACCCACGGAAATCTTGATGACATGTCCCGTCGGCCATGCAACCTGGAGTGTTAACACTGCTTAAAAGCTGAGACCAAAGGAGACATTAAAAACATCTTGCTAATGACAGTAACACCAGCAGAGGCCTGGTAGACAGTAGGAAATGCCAGCCGGATGATCGGGATTTAGAACTTTTAATTTATGGACTGGAGAAGGAAACACGCCCAACCCAACAGCAAATGGCAGCTGAAAGTTCAATCGCCAAAGCATACTGGGCGCAGTGAAATATGCATTGCTACACAAAGGAGAAAGTGTAATTTTTCGCAACTTTAACAGCAAATTACTTAAAAATTATAAGCGTCCGGAGGGTTGGAATTTCAGATTTAGAATCAGGGGAGCCGGCTTGACTTTCCAATAAGGAACCATTCGCGATTTATTTATTTATTTATTGAGTCTATAAGAATAAGAAAAATCGATGGCATCACCATTGTTCAGTGACTCTCTGTATTCAGCAAATATCACGCCACTGTGCCGTTGACTGCCTCATGCCATTACACCGTTTACAGGAACAACAATGCTTTCTATATTTTGCCTTTATACGTTTTTCTTATTTAAGCGGGTCGGAAGTTGTAGAATGTATTAATAAAACGATCGAGAACAGATTGGATTTATTTGCTGAGTATTTAGTAGATTCCTAAACATTTTTTGGTGCCTCCTGTGAGGATTGAAATTGTTTGTATTTTTTTAACTTTCGCGACTGTATAAACCGAATTTGCGATGTCTGCGTTAAATCTGCGAACATAAGCGCGCACCTCTATTTTTCGCATTTGGTCCCAAATTCAAGCAGACCACTACGAGCCTGATGGCGTTGAAGGTGAGCAGCTCTTGTCCAATGCCCGCCAACACTTCGCTCGGTTCATGGACAACCACCTTGCCTTGGTTTCTGCCGCACAAGATGACGAAATTGTAAATCACGACGAGTTGCTCGCTTCAACAGAGGAGGTGTTTAACAAAATCTGCATCAAATTGAAGCGCAAGATGTTACCGCTGGCCAGCAGCTCAACCCATTCGTATAGTCATGCACCAGATATGCGTTTGGATCCAGTTTCAATCCCTAGTTTTGACCGTCAACACGAAAATTGGTTAATGTTTAAGGACATGTTTGAGACGTTAGTTCACAATAGGCGTGACTTGGATCCAACCTATAAACTGGGAAAATTGCGGCAGTATGTGAAAGCGGAAAATGTTCCTCTGATTGGCGGCCTATATACTGGGGGTTATGAGGAACTCTGGGCTAAATTAAAGAGACGTTACGACAATCCACGAACACTTTCGGAGACGCATGTTCGCTGTTTACTGGAATTGCCAAATCAGCCGCTGGAGTCGCGTGCCGAGTTAACCAATATTGTAGACTGTGTTCGTAATTCTTTTCGAGCACTTGAAGTGATGAATGTGCCCGTTAAGCATTGGGATGCCATAGCAGTGCCGTTACTTTTACCCAAGCTACCAGTTGTAACCCGTACGGAGTGGGGCATGAGCTTGAAATCTAACGATATTCCAAAGATAGACGATCTAATGGCTTTTCTCGAACGCCGAGCATGGAACTTGCCGCAATCTGTGTCTGTGAATACATCATCGGCGGCCACTCGAAGTATACCACGTACCGCAAGGGCGCATCTTTCCACAGCCTCTGCACGGACTTCTAATTTGCCGGCGGGGCAAGGTAAATTCATTAAGTGTCCATCTTGTTCAGATGTTCATCGCATTACAAAGTGCCACAAGTTCCGAAATCTGTCGGTCGATAGACGATGGGAGTTGGTAAAACAAGCTTCCCTGTGATTCAATTGCCTCAAGATTGCCCATCGGGCGTTTGTATGTCCTGTCAGCAGAAGCATAACACGCTCTTATGCAGAAGTTCCGGACCATTCTCTTAGCAACGGCAAGGGTGCTTCTTGCCGATGGTAATGGCACCATGCAGGAGTGCCGCGCTCTATGCGATATGGGATCACAGGTGAGCTTTGTCAGGGAATCATTAATATCTGTGTTAAATCTCCCCAGAAGCCCCTGCGAACTTCAGATCGAAGGTATTGGCCAGAACCTTTCAGCACACACAAAGGGCATAGTTGACATTTGCATGCGATCTCATATGGACCACGAGTTTAAACTCAATTTTTGTGCATACATTATTGATACGATCACGGCAACGACTCTTGCTACTACGGTAGATGTACGAGCCAACAAGCGTCTGCAAGGTCTTCATCTGGCCGACCCCGCGTTCGGGACTCCAGGTCCAGTCGATCTACTTATCGGAGCGGACATTTGGCCATTGCTAGTGTTAAATGATGTTATAGTAAGGTCAAAGACCGAACCATGTGCACTCAATACACGTCTGGGTTGGATAGTTCTTGGCCCAGCCATGTGGAACACTTCTGAATTTAAGGCGCACTCAATGCTTGCTGAGGTCGGCGACGACAATACGGCAATCGATCGGCTCTTGCTGAAATTTTGGGAATCTGAAGAGCCTTCTAATAAGAATGTCGCAGAGGCTGACGCCTGTGAAGACATTTTTTTGAATACATTTACACGTTGTCCGGATGGTCGGTACTGTGTTCAGATTCCCTTTCGGCCTGATGCACCTGGACTTGGTAATTCGCATCCTGCTGCGCTTCGACAGTTCTTTCAACTTGAGAGGAAACTAGCAAATGATGCGACATTGAGAGATAAGTATATCCAGTTCATGCGGGAATACGTGAATTTAGGGCACATGGAAGCTGTCAAATATACTGCAGTCGGTCTAGAGCAATGTTACTACATACCTCATCACGCAGTGATGACTAAATTTCGCGTGGTGTTCAACGGTGTGTCACTTAACGATACCCAACTTGCGGGGCCACCGCTTCAAGATAGCTTGGTTGACATCCTGCATCGCTTCCGCCAGTTTCCAGTCGCACTCACCGCGGATATAAAAAAAATGTTTCGGCAAGTCTTAGTCGACCCAAGACATCGGCAGTGGCAACAAATTCTTTGGAGAGAATCACCCACCGACACCTTGCGAACCTATCTTAAAACGGTGACCTATGGTATGACAAGCGGCCCGTATAACGCTATTCGCGCCTTAAATCAGTGTGCATACGACAACTGGGAAGTCATCGCTGACGTCAGCCGGGCGGCCGCAGCACGAGACAGCATAATTAACAGTTTTTACGTGGACGACTATTTAGAAAGTGTTCACACACCAGAAATGGCAATTAATCGCGCGCGTGATGTAGATGCCATTCTCCAAAGAGGCAAATTTGAGCATGATAAATGGAACTCCAACTGCGCCGTGGCTCTGGCAGAAATCAGCGGCTCGAAGACATCCACAACGGAGATGGACTTTAGCGATTCCGACACTACGGTACTAGGCCTGCATTTGAATCCTATCACAGACACTTTATTTTTTAAGGTCAAGGTATGTAGAGTTGATATAATTCCTACTAAACGAACGATTTTAAGTGATATAGCAAGGCTATATGACCCCATGGGTATGTTGGCTCCGGTCGTCGTGACAGCGAAGATGCTAGTACAAAGGCTTTGGTTGGCAAAACTGAGCTGGGACACTCCCTTACCAACTGAATTCTCTGAAGATTGGCTGAAGTTCCGGAAGGGTCTCACGGTTCTTGAGAACGTCAGAGTTCCACGTTGGCTTGGCATCACGCATAATTCAACAACATCACTATATGGCTTTTGCGACGCTAGTTCCAAGGCTTACGCTGCAGTAGTTTACGTAAGAAACATTAGTGCTAAGGGAGAATCACGAACAGCGATAGTAGCGGCAAAAACCAAGGTCACGCCTCTAAGAGAAACGACCATCCCAAGTCTAGAACTTTCTGCAGCTCAGCTTCTAGTAACAACGATGAACAGCGTTCGCCGTGCGTTGCAGTTAGAGAATTGCGCTTACACATTGTGGAGCGATTCCACCATTGTCCTTCACTGGATTCGTCGTCAGCCTTCATCGCTGAAGCAGTATGTCGCTAATCGGGTAGCATGCATACAGGCGAAGTCAGATGTCAACGCTTGGCGACACATTCGATCGGAGTGTAACCCGGCTGATTGTGCGAGTCGAGGGATCTCCCCTGGGTCAATCGAAAATTTTAAACTCTGGTGGAGTGGACCCGATATAATGCAGGTTGACGTAGAGAAATCTCACATACCACGCCTGACCGATGAGCAAGAGAGTGATTTAGGTAGCGAAGATCGACTTCTTAAAATTCACCTGGGAGTGGGTGTTGAGTCACGATTACTAATGACGTCCTGTGGGACACAACGAATACCTTTGGTTGAAAAATTCAGCCGCCTGGGAGTGCTGCTCAATACGACTGCACGCGTTCGACGTATCATTCCATCACTACGGAGACAACGTTCGAATGATGTCGTCACTGCTCAGGAGAAGGAGTGGGCACTTTTGCTGCATATACGGCAAAGTCAAGCGTATGCTTATCAATCTGAAATTAACGCTCTAAAATATAATTCTAGCGTTGCGGCATCGAGTAAATTGCTCCCACTGAATCCAATTTTGGATGAAGGGGGTATACTTCGGGTAGGCGGCCGGTTAATGAATTCGGAGCTACCATTCGATCAGAAGCATCCAGTAATTATCACACAGAACTGCGCTTTGGCAAGGTTATTAGTATCCGACGCTCATAAGCAGTGCATGCATGGCGGCATACAAGAAATGTTACAGTACTTACGCGTTCGATTTTGGATTATCCACGCCCGTCGACTTGTAAAGACCTTCATTCATCAGTGTGCAATATGTCGTCGGCACACACGAGCAACACAACAGCAGCAAATGGCATCGCTTCCGAGATCCCTGGTGATAATATCTTCTCCTTTCACTCACACAGGGCTGGACTACTGCGGCCCATTCAATATTCGTTCTGGAGTGAAGCGAACAGCAACCATAATAAAAACCTACGGTGTTATATTCATTTGTATGGCTACGAAAGCCGTACATATTGAGCTTGCTGAGAGTTTATCCACCCAGTCATTCATCGATGTATTTGATCGCTTCGTGAGCCGTCGAGGCATATGTTCGATCCTCTATACATAGTGACAACGGAACACAGTTTATTGGAGCAAGCCGCCGTATGTATCAAGATGTTCAAGATTGGCAGAATGCGTACTCGCAGCAACATGTCGCTGCAATTGGTACGCAATGGAGATTCATTACTCCAGCCGCGCCGCATCACGGGGGCCTTTGGGAGGCCGCAGTTCGCTCAGCTAAGAAGCACTTGTATCGCACAGTCGGCCAGCAATTACTCCGATTCAATCAACTTAGCACTCTTCTTGTTAGAATTGAAGCATGCTTGAATTCCAGACCACTAGTTCCTCTGCACGATGACCCCGATGGCAGTATTGCTCTTACACCCGGTGATTTCCTCATTGGACGACCTCTGAGCGCTCGACCAGAGGGACCTATTGCCGACATTCCAGAAAGCCGGCTTTTGTATTCACAACAACTGCAGAAAATGTTTGAGCACTTTTGGAACCGTTGGCAGCGTGAATATTTATCCACGTTGCAAGCGCGGCACAAATGGCAGCGTCGCGGCCAGATTCTTCAGGTGGGCGATGTAGTGGTAATTAAAAATGAGAATTTGCCCCCCACCCATTGGCGTATAGGCCGCATCATAGAGACTCATCCAGGGAGTGATGGTTTAGTTCTGGTTGTTACTATTGAGTATAACAGCCAGAAAAAAACTGCGGAAGGCCTTTTCGTAAAGCATAGATGTCAACGCCCCGTACAGAAGGTCTGTCCCCTCATTGAACCACCAGCAGAGTCTCTGAACCGAGGAGGTTCAGCCGGGGAGGAATGTTAGAGATTAAGCTCATGGATTATCGCCCACTAATCTGGCATCACCATTGTTCAGTGACTCTCTGTATTCAGCAAATATCACGCCACTGTGCCGTTGACTCATGCCATTACACCGTTTACAGGAACAACAATGCTTTCTATATTTTGCCTTTATACGTTTTTCTTATTTAAGCGGGTCGGAAGTTGTAGAATGAATTAATAAAACTTTTGATCGAGAACAGATTGGATTTATTTGCTGAGTGTTTAGTAGATTCCTAAACACTGATATTCAAAGGAAGGCGGGATTTAATGCACCAGCATTGCAGCTTGTCTAAATCAGCCTGAAGTTTAATTGCATCAGCTGAGCTTTTTATACCCGAAAATACTTTTAAATCATCAGCGTACAGCAGGAAATTAGCAAATGTGAAGCAATTGCTAATGTCATTTATAAATAGCACAAAGAGTAAAGGACCTAAAATACTCCCCTGAGGAACCCCAGAAGCCGCTATAAAAGGATTAGATGTTCCACCATCTACCATGTCTACACAGCGTCTATTCAACAAATAAGATTTAATCCACTGCAAAAAATTAGAATGAAAGCCCATGCAAGATAACTTGCTAACTAAAATCCAATGAGAAACTTTATCAAAAGCCTTGGAGACACAATCAACTTGAAAACCATCCAAGAAGGAATTAATACAGTACTCACTAAAGACCGTTAGATTAGAAGCAGTCGACCGATTAAGCTCTTGGATACAAAATACATTTTTTCTACAATAATACTCTCAAAGACTTTTGAAGTAAACTTTGATATTAGCCTATAATTACACACATCACTTTTATTCCCGCTTTTGAAAAGGGGAGTAATAGAGGTCTAATGGAAGCTAATGACTTATTAAAAATGGGTTGCAACGGGAGCACTAAAGCTGGGCAATTCCTTAGCAAAATGCCTGACAAACCATCAACATCGGCCTTAACAGACGGTTTCAATTTGGAGATACCATTAGCAACGTCTTCGAGGCACAACTTTAAGGATCCAAAACGAAAAGAGGAATTCCACGACAGTCGGTTCTACGCCACCGAAGTGACTCTGATTTTATCCGACCAAGGACTGTTGTTTCGGCGACCTAACCCCACTTAGGCCCCCAATCATATCTCCTCTTATATGCAACATCTTGCAGCAGGTTTGCTACTCATACTTCTGGCCAGGGCGGGCGTCGAGCCTAACCCTGGTCCAGAAACCTATTTCTGCTGCTTCTGCCAGAGAAGGCTCCATCCGAATCCCACTTCGGTGAGGTGTAATTCGTGCAACGGAGGGTGCCATCTTAAGGTCTGCTCAGGCCTTAATAAAACCAAGGAGTGGTCCATAACCTATGTGGGCCAGTGTTGCTAGCGCACTCAAGCGCCCCAAGCCTCCACGGCGTCCCCCTTTGCGCCCCCCGCACAGGTGCCTCAGCGCACCCCCAACCCTGCCTCCACGGCTCCCCGGAGCTCCCAGCAACTCCAAACCTGCCCACCCACCTCGCTCCACCACACGTGCCGCCAACCAGCAACTGCTGGTTGCCCCTACAATCTGCTGTGTGTGCCGGGTCAGAGTGCACCGGAATGCCTGCTCAGTCAGGTGTAACGCCTGTCAGGGCTGGTGCCACTTCCGGGCGTGCTCTGGCCTTCGCACCACAACGGACTGGTCTGAGAGCTTCACCGCTCCCTGCTGCCGCAACATTGTGTCATTTACGACACCGCCCACTTACACTGTTAAGTCTTCACCACCACAGCGGGATGCGCAGCCGGGACGGGCTGGTCCCCGGATCCAGCCCCTAACCCCCCTTTTTATTGAGGTAATATGTAAGTAATTTAGATAAGAGACTGGTAGTGAGTGGTTTACTTTATTTTACATCACCTTGATTGCACCACAATCAGTTTAGATTAAAAATGTTGCATATAAAAGCTAGAAAGGGAGCGAGAAATTTTTCAGTTCACAGAATTCAACAAAGTTAAATACGTTGACAGTACTAATCAAAATGACTATAGAGAACGTGCTATTAAAAATTAATTCAGTGTCAATGAATAATACTTATATAAAACCAACACTTTCGTTAACGGCCTTTCCCCTTAATACACCAATGAAAATTAAGAAGATGGAGACACTTCCACGACAATCGGTTCTACGCCATTGAAGTGACTCGGATTTTATCCGACCAAGGGATGTTGTTTCGGCGACCTAACCCCCACTTAGGCTGCCGGACACCCCCAATCTTATCTCCTCTTGGGTGCAACACCTTGCAGCAGGTTTGCTACTCATACTTCTGGCCAGGGCGGGCGTCGAGCCTAACCCTGGTCCAGAAACCTATTTCTGCTGCATCTGCCAGAGAAGGCTCCATCCGAATTCCACATCGGTGAGGTGTAATTCGTGCAACGGATGGTGCCGTCTTAAGGTCTGCTCAGGCCTTAATAAAACCAAGGAGTGGTCCATAACCTATGTGGACCAGTGTTGCTCGCGCACTCAAGCGCCCCAAGCCTCCACGGCGTCCCCATTTGCGCCCCCCGCGCAGCTGCCTCAGCGCACCCTCTGCCTCCACGGCTCCCCGGAGCTCACAGCAACACCGAACCTCGCCAACCCCCCCTCGATCCACCACACGTGGCGCCAACCATCAACTGCTGTGTGTGCCGGGTCAGAGTGCACCGGAATGCCTTCTCAGTCAGGTGTAACGCCTGTCAGGCCTCGGAGGTGGTTGCCTTCATGGCTCGGCATATTCTGTTAATAGCTGCGGTCCAAGAAACGAAGCTACGTCGCAGCTCAACTTTAACGAGCTGCGATGGCTACAACGTGCTTCGTAAAGATCGCGAGCGAAACAATGGTGGAGGCCTAGCCTTCATATTACTCAACACCGTGCAGTATCCTCTCTTCGATGTAGACATCGACCCAAGGGACAGCACCCTAGAATGTCAAAGGATTGCTGTCCGGTCAGGCTATGTCGAGCTCGAAATATTTAATATGTATATACCCCCTGTCTCCTGTTGCCCCGCTGAATATCACCCTGACATAGGTGCGTTCAACGCGCATCACGATCAATGGTTCTCAAGCCTACCAAACGATCGTTGGGGAAATATTTTGGCAGAGCAGATAGACGATTCGACATTCTGCACAATGCACGACGAAGCCCCCACCAGGATAGTGGGTAGTTGCAGCAACTCGCCAGATCTAACAATAGCTAGCGCGGGTCTGATAAATAGCATAACGTGGCGACCTATGCTATCGCTTGCATCAGACCACCTACCCATTATCATTTCGATTGACAGACCTGCCAACTATGTTGCCTCGAACCGCCACACCTACATCAACTTCAAAAAAGCTGACTGGGAGCGGTTCGAGGATTTCACTGAAGACGCCTTCAGTGCCCTTCCAGCTCCTACCGACGTTCGCGTTGGCGAGCGCGAGTTCCGCAGGGTGGTGAAGTCCGCTGCAGCCCGTTTTATTCCGGCAGGTAGGATCCCCGAGATCCGTCCTGAATTCCCGGGTGAGGCGGTCACTTTGGCGGATGAACGTGACCACCTTTGGCAGGCGGACTCTGGTAATCTACGTATTAGGACACTAAACGGGGAGATCCAACGCCTGGTTAACGAACACAAGCAGAACAAGTGAAGGGAGCACCTGAAGTCCTGTAACCTTGGCGATGGGGTGGGCAACATATGGTCGACTATCAGATCCCTGTCCAATCCGACGAGGCGTGACGACGGAACAGAAATCTCCTTTGCAGACCACGCCTCGTCGGACCCAAAGCGATGAGCGAGCTATTTTAGCCGACATAATGCATCCTTCGGCCGACAAATCCAAACGGTCAGTAACCAGAAGGCTGTGCAAGCAAAAATCCATCGCACGTATTGTGTTGCACTGAGGTGAAAGAAGCCATCGGGAAGGCGAAAGCCTCCAAAATTGGGCACTGCGGGAGTAGCATACCTTACCAAGGCCCTCAATTTGTCCCTCACCACCCTGATCATCCCAGAAATCTGGAAAATTAGCATGGTGATACCACTGCTGAAACCAGGGAAACCTGCCGGCCAAGGCGAGTCCTGCCGGCCGATCTCCCTGCATTCCCCAGTGGTCAAGACACTTGAGGCCCTACTGCTCCCGTACTTCAACCTCTATCTCAGCCCGGCGAAGCATCAACATGGCTTCCGGAAAGTGCATAGCACTACAACGGCACTTAACGCCATAAACACACAGATTAATCGTGGTCTCAATGGCAACCGCCCCTGTGAGAGAACCGTCCTCGCGGCTCTGGACTTGACGAAGGATTTCGACACAGTCAGCCACTCCACCTTGTTGAAGGACGTGGAGGACTCACCTCTCCCAGTGGCGATGAGGCGATTGACCGCGAAGTACCTGTGTGGTCGTCAGGAGTCGGTGTGCTACCGTGATGCAGTGTCAAAAGCGAGAAGAATAAAGCAGGGGGTACCACAGGGTGGCATCCTATCTCCCTTGCTATTTTACTTCTACATCTCGCGACTCCCCTCCCCGCCAGAGGGAGTCACACTGGTCTCGTATGCCGGCTACCGGCAATGAAATTCATGGTCTGTGTTCTAAGGTGAACAGCTACCTCCCAGAACTTGCTCACTACTTCACAGAATTTGACGTTGTCTCCTGCGAAGTCCACGGCGACCCTATTTACATCTTGGACGAAGGAGGTCGGGCTCACCCTCGACATACACGTCGAGGGGACAACCATCCCGACGGTTAACCACCCGAAGATCCTGGGGGTCCCCTCGACAGCCTGGTCTCCTTCTCAGCGCATACAACCGCAACCGTCAACAAGGTACAGAGCCGCAACAAAGTCCTCAAATCGCTCGCCGGCAGCATTGGGGCAAAGACAAAGAAACGTTGTTGGCAACATACAAGACGATTGGCCGGCCGGTTTTCAATTATGCTGCGCCGATATGGTCGCCTGGAACCAGCAGGACTCAGTGGTCAAGACTGCAGACTTGCCAGAACGCCGCACTCAGGACAGTGACGGGATGTCTCCTTTTGTCGCCTGTGGATCACCTCTATCATGAGGCTAACGTGCTCCCAGTGCAAGAGCACAATCTAATGCTCACAAAGCAGTTTCTACTAGGGTGCCACCATCCGGATCCGGGGCACCCTAATAGAGACTTGCTCGCGCTGGAGCCGGCACCCAGGCACATCAGGGGACACCTCTCACAACTGACGGACGGCTATGTAAAATGACGTTGAGCAACACCACCAGCTCCGTCAGAATTGGGAAAAACCTCTGCGAGCCGTTTGATACCAAACGAGGTTTCAGACAGGGTGACTCTTTGTTTGTCGTGCGATTTCTTTAACCTGATGATGGAGAAGATAATTCGAGCCGCAGAACTAAATCTGTCAGGTAACATCTTTTATAAGAGTGTGCAATTGCTGGCGTACGCCGATGACATTGACATCATCGGCCTTAACAACCGCGCAGTTACTTCTGCCTACTCCAAACTGGATAGAGAAGCGAAGCGAATGGGTCTGGAGGTGAACGAGGGTAAGACGCAGTATCTTCTGTCATCATATAGACAGTCGGCACATTCACGACTGGGATCACACATCACTGTTGACAGTTATAACTTTGAAAAAGTAGAGGACTTCGTTTACTTAGGAACCAGCATTAACACCAATAACAGCGTCAGCCTTGAAATCCAACGCAGAATCTCTCTTGAAAACAATTGCTACTTCGGACTGAATACGCGATTGCACAGTAAAGTCCTCTCTCGACGGACAAAAACCATACTCTATAAGTCTCTCATCATGCCCGTCCGAGTGTATGGCGCAGAAGCATGGACGATCAGATGAGAGGGCTCTTGGAGTGTTCGAGAGAAAGATTCTTCGAACCATTTATGGACCTTTGCGTCTTTGCGACGGCGAATACCGTGCACGATGGAACGATGATCTGTACGAGCTGTACAATGACGTAGATATAGAGCAGCGGATTAAGAATCAGCGGCTCCGCTGGCTAGGCCACGCCGTTCGAATGGATGAAATAGCTCCAGCCCTGAAGGTTTTTGAAGCGGTACCCGTGGGTGGTAGGCGAGAAAAAGGAAACCCTCCTCTGCGTTGGAATTACCAAGTGGAAAAAGACTTGGCTATACTTGGGATTCCCAATTGGCGCCAGTTAGCATGAGATAGGACAGCTGGCGTGCTTTGTTGACCTCGGCCAAAATCGCTTATTCGGTTAATGCGCCAATTAAGTAAGTTAGTAAGAATAAAAGATTGGTATTTTTAATTATGACTAACTTTCAATATTTTTTTATGATATACACATATGGATGGTCAAATAAAAGAAGTCCCAATATATTATCTTTTCCAACGTGCGCACCCAAACAAATTGTTAAATTTCAGTTAGATTGCGCATATTGAACATTTGCATCTACGATTTGGATTGAATGGTTTTGGGCATTAATGCATTACTTGTTTCCATTAAACAAATTTTATATATTTTCAATATTTTCACTGCACATCACTAGCCTTAAAAGTAATTTACTCGACTTACTTTTTCCAATGGTGCCTCTGCAGCCATCTTATCCGGAGAATTTTATACCGGCTTGGGTGCGCAATATCTTCAAGTTTGAATAAAATAAGTTAAAATATATGTAAGTGTCTAAATTTCTATACATACCTTTAAAATATCCTTTCCGCGTTGCTTCTGCTGAAATAAAAACAAAAATATTAATATTTTAATTATTAATACTGCAAATAAAGGCAAGTAAGCAAATCCACCGAAGTTTCACAACAAAGTGATCGTATTTTGCGATTCGTAAACATGGCAGTGCTGCTTAGTCTATTGCTTGCCCTCTCTAGCACACGTGATTTCTGGCCTATAATATTCGGAATATTGGCGTTTCTTCTAACATAACTTGCTGTGGAAACAGCATTTTAGTCTTGTCTTGTAGGGGAGTTTATTTAATCTGTAGTGCGATTCAGTAACTTTTTTAACAACACTCGAAGTTGCAAAATCAGCTAAACAACAGAAGTTAACAATACTCTTATTTTGACAACGTACGTTATTGCAAAATAAGCTGTCGGCATTTAGTTTTGTGTTGTTAGAAACGCGATAGTTTATTTATTTTCATATACTTGGCAAAAATCCTTGGACTGAACCCTCCGCGAGGGTGCCGACTTGAAATGAGCACTACAGAGCAATCCCGTACGATGTCGGTATGTTGCTCGGATAAGATCAGGGATCAGTTTCATGTGCTTATGTCTCTCAATGGCTCTGTTATATGGAAATGGTTCTTGATCGTTGTCTCTAAGGTAGGGGCTGGATCAAGGTGTCATGCGTACCGTGGTGATGATCAGCCTGGCTGGGAGCCCCAAAATAGCCCAGTCTCGTACGGCGCCCTCTGGGAACCAGGCCGCACCCAGTTGTATTCAGGCCTTACTCCGGGTACTGCGGATCTCTGCCTGGGGTAAACAAACCCCTTTCTCCGCTAGTCGTGGGATCAAATTATGGACACACCAACAAAAACAAAAAACAACGAGACCGGCACCCGTAATATGTCGGAAGGGCAGTCGCCCAAGAAGCAGGAGGACTTCGCGACACAGGCTGCCATTAGCATCTTGAAAAGGTCCAAACTAGCAGAGGATCTCTGTAATTGGGCTCTGCCCTGTGATCGTGCGGAGATTCTGGCAGAAATCGAGTCGGCAAATGCTATCATGCCCAACTTCCAGCTGACTGCTCCAGAGGGGCAGAGAACAGCAAACAAGCGCGAAAGATCAATGGAGGTGCCGCAGAATAAACCGAAAAGGGTTAAAACCCACGGTCCATCCTTTGCGGAAGTCGCAAAGGAGAAGATCATCCTAGCCGCGGTGGATGAAAATCACGGCGATGAACCGGTTTTGAGAGCCCATGGGAAATGGGTGGAATCGGAGTTATCGGGCACTGCGGTAATCGTGCTTCGCGCGAACCCTGGACCGCCAACATCATGTAAGGATGCGGGTTGGTTCCAGGGCAGTGTAAAGGTGGTTGTATGTGATGACACCAGATTTGCCTAGAAGTACTAGAAGGCGGTTGCCAGTTTGGGAGAGGTCTACCCAGATGCGAAGCTCCGGGCCATGGACTTCAAGGAGGTCTCCTCCAGACCGAGGGCAGGAGTGTGGCTGCCGGCGAAGCGCGCATCTCCTTCTACTTAGAGGAGGTCTCGCCTAGGACTGAACCCATTATAAACATTAAAAATGCTGAACTAGATAGGCGACTTTCAGGCAAATGAGTAATAGTACCGTTTAGTCTAGGGAAGCTAGAATACATGGTAAACCAGTTTCTCTCCGGCTCACCTTACATAGCTCCGGTAGCCTTGCTAAGGTCGGACGGGATGTGGACGGGGTCGGCAGAGGACACTCTCAGACTTCTCCTGGAGACGCACTTTCCGTACGCGGCAGGTGGGCTGCCGAACAGATCGACTGTAGTAAGGGAACAAACTGCGGCTGCTGACTTCCTCACATTAGAGAAAGTAACCTGGGCAATTGAGACATTTAAACCCTACAAGGCGCCAGGTCCAGATGAAGTCTCACCGGTGAAGCTTCAGCAACCTTTGGAGCTAAGTCCAACTTGTCAGCATGCTATGCATAAAGCGGTGTTAACCTCAACTAAATTCTAAAATGTGGAAAGAATCAAGGGTTGTTTTTTTCCCCAAAGCAGGTAAAATATCTCACGTCAATCCCAAAGACTTTAGGCCTATAAGTCTCTGCTCCTTTCAACTGAAGATACTAGAAAGAGTAATTTATTGTCACATCAGAGAATCAATAACGCACAAATTAATATCTTCCCAGCATGCTTATATGAAACGAAAGTCCACTGAAACGGCGCTTCATCAAGTTGTATCGTATATAGAGAACTCCCTGCAGGTCAAGGAGTACACACTGATATCATTTCTAGACATTGAGGGTGCCTTCAATAACATAGAACCTGTAGCGATCACAAGTGCTCTGGCGAAGCTGGGCGTCGATCAACATCTGGTATCCCTCGTACAAAACCTACTGGTTGACAGGGTTGTGAGGGCACAGTTAGCGGAGGCTACTTTAAAACGCTGTACAAGCAGATGAACCCCGCAAGGTGGGGTCATTTCTGCTCTTCTGTGGGTGGTGGCTATTAACGGCGTACTGAAGTCCCTGGAGGAGGGGGGAGGATCGAAGGTAGTAGCTTATGCCGACGACCTTGCGGTGGTAGTAAGGGGTAAATTTCCTCAGACGTCATGCAGGAAAAACTTAAAAAGGTAGAGAACTGGACCAAAGACAAAGGTCTGGGTGTAAACCCGGACAAAACCGAACTTGTTCTTTTTACAAGAAAATATGAGATCCCACCTCTAAGGCTTCCCGTAGTGGCAAATAGAGTACTGAGGCTAGGGGACGTCGCAAAATATCTAGGCGTGATACTAGACAAAAAGCTTTCGTGGACACAGAACGTCCAGGAGCGCAGTAAGAAGGCAACGGTGGCCCTCTACAGTTGCAAGGGAGCCATTTGAAGAAAATGAGGCTTATATCCCAAAATTTTAGAGAAATTCATTATAAAGTGCCCTGGCATAATCGGCGTTAATGAAACTGCGAAATAAGAAAAATAAATTTCTACGTAAGTTTAAAAAAAGTAACAATATAAAAAATATTCTAAAGAATTTTCATGTCTGGATAAGTTTTTGCATCGAAATTACATCTTAAGATTTGAACATAATCTTAAGTCTAATCCGAAAGCATTTTGACACTTTGTTAATTTTAAAAATTCTGCTCCAGTATTCCGTCAGCACTTTTTTTCGAGGACAAAACTTCTAATACGCCTACAGCTGCTGCTAACTTATTTGCAAAATTTTTTAAATCAAATTTCTTAACTGAATCTAGCGAGGATAACAATGTTTCGTTCAATATTCAACAGTCTCTGAATTTTGGCAAATTATCGCTTACTTCTGAGGATGTACTCAACGGCATCTCTAAACTAAAGTCCTCCTCATAAACTGACGTCGATGGTTTGTCTGCGATTTTGTTTAAACAATGTGAATCTTTAGCTTATCCATTGCTTAAAATTTTTAATAAATCCTTGTCGTCCGGTAATTTTCTAGATGGTTGGAAAATAGCTCTTATAACACCCATCTACAAGAGTGGTAATAAAAATGATATAAGTAATTATAGACCCATCTCAAAACTCTCTGCCACCTCAAAACTTTTTGAGTGCATCATACAAAATAAACTTTTATCTGCTGTTAGGAACTCTATATGTCCGAAGCAGCATGGCTTTATCCCGGGCCGCTCAACGATATCTAATTTCGCAATCTTTTCAGATGATTGTATAGCTGCTTTCCAATCAGGGTGTCAGATGGACGCCGTTTACACTGATTTTTCTAAGTCTTTTGATAGGGTTGCCCATTTTATCCTCTTGAAAAAATTGGCAGCCATTGGTTTTCACTCGGTTTTCCTGAGTTGGATTGCATCTTATTTACATAATCGTTGTTGCATGGTTGTTATCGATCAAGATAGGTCGCTACCTTTTGTTGCTCAATCCGGTATCCCGCAAGGTAGCATACTGGGTCCATTGTTTTTCGTCCTGTTTATAAATGATATCTCTAACGGTTTCTCGTGGTCAAATTTTTTGCTTTATGCGGATGACCTCAAGATTTATTCGCCAATTAGTAGCACGCGCGACTCTCAATTGATGCGAAACGACATTAATAATGTTTGTTCATTTTTCTGTTGGCCTAGTAAATGTTAATATTTTATAATTTTATTGAGCTCAAGGCCAGTTTATGGAAGATTTGTTTGTGAAAAAACAACAACAGTTTTTAATGGTTGAAGTTATAGTACTATTTCGGAAATCACCACATTTCCTCATCAGACTTCTTTTTGATTATTAAATTAAATTATTTTTAATTTAATTTTCATAACCACTTCTCTCAGGCTTTGAACCCGGGAGCTCGGAGTTGCAGAGCCAATACGCTACCTATTGTGCTACGCTAGCCGAGTTGGCTGTTGTGTTTATTTCATCTTCCTTAAACAAACCAACTACAAACAAGAGCAACTGATCTGCCGCTATTTAACTTGTTTGTGTGGTTGTTGTTTGTGTTTTTATTTTGCAAATTCTGTTTTACTTTACATTATATGCATTTTTAAGGCGTGCTCATCTTTGCAAATAAAAAACACAAACAACAACCACACAAACAAGTTAATTAGCGGCAGATCAGTTGCTCTTGTTTAAGGAAGATGAAATAAACACAACAGCCAACTCGGCTAGCGTAGTACAATAGGTAGCGTATTGGCTCTGCAACTCCGAGCTCCCGGGTTCAAAGCCTGAGAGAAGTGGTTATGAAAATTAAATTAAAAATAATTTAATTTAATAATCAAAAAGAAGTCTGATGAGGAAATGTGGTGATTTCCGAAATAGTACTATAACTTCAACCATTAAAAACTGTTGTTGTTTTTTCACAAACAAATCTTCCATAAACTGGCCTTGAGCTCAATAAAATTATAAAATATTAACATTTACTAGGCCAACAGAAAAATGAACAAACATTTGTAGACAAGGATGAGCACGCCTTAAAAATGCATATAATGTAAAGTAAAACAGAATTTGCAAAATAAAAACACAAACAACAACCACACAAACAAGTTAAATAGCGGCAGATCAGTTGCTCTTGTTTGTAGTTGGTTTGTTTAAGGAAGATGAAATAAACACAACAGCCAACTCGGCTAGCGTAGCACAATAGGTAGCGTATTGGCTCTGCAACTCCGAGCTCCCGGGTTCAAAGCCTGAGAGAAGTGGTTATGAAAATTAAATTAAAAATAATTAAATTTAATAATCAAAAAGAAGTCTGATGAGGAAATGTGGTGATTTCCGAAATAGTACTATAACTTCAACCATTAAAAACTGTTGTTGTTTTTTCACAAACAAATCTTCCATAAACTGGCCTTGAGCTCAATAAAATTATAAAATATTGACATTAATAATGTTAACAATTGGTGCATCAAAAATAGGCTTTCGTTAAACATTAATAAATGTTTTCATGTTACCTATGCCAAACGCTGTAACGTAATTCAGACGTCTTTTCATATCGACATGTTACCCCTACAACGCTCAAGTGAAATTAAAGACCTGGGAGTAATCTTCGACTCAAAGTTTACATTCGCTAATCATATTAATTGTATTATTAGTAAATCTTATGCCATGCTGGCCTTTGTAAGGCGCCATAGTTTAGAATTCACGGACCCGTATACACTAAAACTTTTATATATGGCTTTCTTACGTTCCAGGCTTGAGTATGCGTCATTCATATGTTCGCCATATTATGCATTCCATATTGCTAGGATTGAGCGAATCCAAAAAGTATTCCTGCTCTTTGCACTACGAGATTTACGCTTTTCCGATCCTATACCCACCTATCAATCTAGATGCCTATTGATAGATTTAAAAACTTTGCAAAGCAGGTGAATAATCCTGTCTCTGTCTTTCGTTTTCGGTTTAGTCTGTGGTATTGTAGATTGTCCCTTACTCCTTGAGAGGATTTGCTTTAATATTCCTACCAGATCTCTCCGATGTTCGGAGGTCTTCCATGTTGGCGTTTTAAGAGCTTTGTATGCACGAAATGCTCCCATCACTCGTGCTTTAGAAAAATCTTTCCGTCTTCCTGACCATTGCAGTGTCTTTCAGGCTGAGGTCGATGGTAGACTACCTAAGAACAGAAGAGGTTGAATTCAAAGATATCTTCATATTTTCCGATAGTCAAGCAGCACTAAAGGCACTTGATTCGGTCAACTGTAATTCTAAAACGGTAGCAACCTGTCGCAAATCCCTAACCGAGATGGCTGAGCAGTTTGATTTTCACTTGGTATCGGTGCCAGGGCACAGCAACATACCAGGCAATGAAACAGCGGATGAGCTTGCAAGAAGGGGGACATTCCCTCTTTATGAGGGACTCAACCCTTAAGGAAGCGAGATACCGTTGGAAAAACGGAAACACCTGTATCAAGTCCAAGCTCTTGTGGCCGGAGTGGGTCGTCAAGCGATCAAAAAGTCTGCTCATGCTGAGCAGAGAAAACCTGTCCTTAGCTTTAGGAATCATAACAGGTCATATCCTGATCGGCAGACATGCAGAGAGACTAGGTGTTCCCTGCAACGACTTCTGCAGAAGCTGTAGAAATGAAGAAGATCCTGAAACCGCGAGGCACCTTTTATGTGAATGTCCTGTTCTATGAGCTAGAAGAAGAAAATTCTTGGGATCAGAGTTCTTCGGAGACCTTAGCGATCTGGCCAAAGTAGAGAATCGCAAGCTATTAAAATTCACAGATTCGACATGTTGGTTCGAGTAGGCGGATTTTTCAAATCCGCGTGGTACCACAATGGGCCTAAAAAAAAGGCCTAGGTGTGCTGGCGCGATCGCTAGCAGCCACTTTAACCTAACCTACATATGTTTTATTATTTTTTTATAAATTTGTAGTTCCATTTTTTAACTAAACCGTTTAAATTAACATGACTATTTTATTAAAAACTTATATATTTTATTTAACCTATGATTTACTATTTAAATCAATGCATGTTAAATGTACATACTTATATATAAGTGTATTAGTGAAATAAACGTATTTGCAACATAAACACAAACATTTTATAAACCTTATATATTTTTATATATATTCCATTGGCAAACTTTCTGCCACAAAGAGGACCTCTACATAGTGGCTTCCTATCAATTCCAGCACCCGCTCCTCCAGCTGCGTTAAGGGTGACTGCTTTAAGGGCCTGTTGCCGGTTAAAGACTGATGCCTTCTCCGGTCGCGCACTCGGACACTGGTCCTACTTTTTAAATCGTGCCAGACCTACATATATTAGACAAAAAAGCTTAATTAGAAATCGACAGGTAGAATCAATATACATATGTACACACAAAGATCGTCTGTAGGCAGTGGTAATAATTGGGATTGTGTTCGCAATATGCGCTTGTATATATACAAGAAAAACAATATTTATTTTCACAAACAATATACATAACACATTCTTAATAAAGTGATACACTCATTTATACACTTGCGTGTCAGTTTTTCACAATTCCTATTCTGCCCGTACAGCACGGGTTATTATGGGTACATCCAAACACAATGGGGTTGCGTGCGCCATTGTTCGGCGGACTTTTCTGCACCTCCGATGGCGTTTAGCTTGGCAGCCATCTCCTCCCACATCTTTTCTAGCTCCAGCCTGCCATGGAGCCGATGAAACTTTCCGCTGGCTAGCCCTAGATGCTCTTGACAGAAATCCATCATCCCTTTGCTGTTTGGCTTGTTTAAGCTATTCTGAAAATAGAAAAAGAAAAGTAAATAATCTATTTAATAACTTAAATTAAGTATACTTGCCTTTGGTTTGCTGAATTTGCGCTCCAATGGCCGGATGAATTGCAATGTTTTATTTTTTTGCATTCCTTTTTGTATTTTTCGTAAATTTTGACACTTCGTTACCTGAGATGCCACTTTTTGTCAATTAGAATAAATAGGACAAATCAGCTGTTCAGCGTTGTTTAGTATGGCTCAGTGAATCGCACAATCGCTATTGCAAACCAGAAATCGTCTTAGCTAACGACACGTCAAGTCGTGTTGTTAAAATTTACTGAATCGCACTATTGAATCACCATGCGAATCACGAAAAAATCGCCGCCGTCTCTAATTCTAATCGGAAAATTATCGAAAATAGTAGTGCTCTCGAAGTCAATAGTTTGTAATAATTTTTACAAATTATCACGTTTTGGCGTTCTTGTACGCAAAAACTTGCAAGAAACTGGCAAAGAAGAAGAAATCGAGAGAGTTAATTGACATTTCATTTTAAGGGGAAGTTGATCATTTTTACTGGACAACTGCGTAGTTTGCGTTGCCAACTGTTACGCTAAGTTCGAATGAGTGTTACCACCTCTTTAGCGGTCTTTTGTTTACTTTTTTGGCAGCAGTTGAAAGAAAATGCTTATATTTTCACAGGCAAAGTTTACAATAGTTATTTAAATACAAAAAATAATTAAATGAGTTCCATTGTGGAAGCTGTTTTATTAAAAGAGCAAGCGCGAAGCCCGAAATAGACGTTTCCTACCAACAAATCCTTTTTACCGTTTCCTCTAAAATATTGAATGTGTGGTTGCTTTCTTTTCTCGTTGCTCTGGGTTAAATTTTGTTTAGATATTTGCTTTTATGGTCCAGCCAAACCTCTAAAATAAAGAGAATATCAGAATCAAAATATCGTTTTACTTTTTATAATAATTCAACAAATTAGCAAATATTTTTTGCCTATTTACTTGTTATCCAGGTGGTTGCTGTTGAAGTTTTATGTTATATTATAGTTGAATGTACATTGGCACTTTATATTTGGGTTAAAAACGAAACATTAAATTCAAATAAACAGCACTTCCTTGCGCATATGTTTATGTATCGAAAGTCGTATCCTTAACTGGAGGCCCAAGGCTTTTCAGCTGCACGGGGTTTTTGAAAAACCTTGCGCAATGTCTACTCGCTCCTCCTTCATATTCATTAGTCTCATACTAACTCCGGTTAGTGGATGGTCTTGACCTCGTATTTATGTTCATTTTAATTATTATTTTCCGATAAGGGGTTCGTAGATTGTTCTCAAGAATAAATGTCAAAATTGCATTTCACTCGAAATCCGGGATGGCAATCTCTCGAATTTCGAAATTTTGTAAGAATTTTGCGATCACGTCGGAATTAATGATAGCATTTTCCCGACGTTGTCACGTTGGGAGCTCCGACGGAATTCATGATAGGCCTAAAAAAGAATGCTTCGTCTCGCAAACCGATCGGTAGGCGAGCGCTCGCTTGCTTTCAACTGTAACTTTTGGGGTTTGACAGCCATTTTCGCATTTCGTAGCTTCTTTCACTGCGGCAACATCGTTTATCATATCGAGTGTCGTTTACTGATCTTTTTAAATTAATTAATTTTTACCGACAATATGAGTGGGTTTGGACACGAACCTTCTTGCTATACGACAGGTTGCAAATTACAAAGTATGCTTTCAAAATGCCCAGTGAATAAATCTCTCTCTCGCTTGCGACCACAAGAAGCAGAAAGCAAGACAGTTGACGACAGGTGAAGACCGCCCATTACAAAATCAACAGATATGGCAAACACGTCACGAATGTGGCGGGTAAACGGGGCCATTTGTTTTTGAAATAGTGAAACACGTAATTCACTTGGCGTGAATTGAAGGCTAAGGGCTGGTTTCGACTGCAACATTAGTAAGAGTAATGGTAAGAGGGGTGTCGGAGGTAAGGGGAGTCTCCGCTTTCTAAAAATACCACTCCCAGTGCGAGTCCTCGTACTTTTTAAGATACTTGCGTTTTAAATTTTAAGAAGTCCATATTTGTTTAGTGTATTTCATCACTTTTTCACTATGAAAACCACTCTGGGATCAGAGTTCTTCGGAGACCTTAGCGATCTGGCAAGCTATTAAAATTCACAGATTCGACATGTTGGTTCGAGTAGGCGGATTTTTCAAATCCGCGTGGTACCACAATGGGCCTAAAAAAAAAGGCCTAGGTGTGCTGGCGCGATCGCTAGCAGCCACTTTAACCTAACCTACATATGTTTTATTATTTTTTTATAAATTTGTAGTTCCATTTTTTACCTAAACCGTTTAAATTAACATGACTATTTTATTAAAAACTTATATATTTTATTTAACCTATGATTTACTATTTAAATCAATGCATGTTAAATGTACATATATATAAGTATATTAGTGAAATAAACGTATTTGCAACATAAACACAAACATTTTATAAACCTTATATATTTTTATATATATTCCATTGGCAAACTTTCTGCCACAAAGAGGACCTCTACATAGTGGCTTCCTATCAATTCCAGCACCCGCTCCTCCAGCTGCGTTAAGGGTGACTGCTTTAAGGGCCTGTTGCCGGTTAAAGACTGATGCCTTCTCCGGTCGCGCACTCGGACACTGGTCCTACTTTTTAAATCGTGCCAGACCTACATATATTAGACAAAAAAGCTTAATTAGAAATCGACAGGTAGAATCAATATACATATGTACACACAAAGATCGTCTGTAGGCAGTGGTAATAATTGGGATTGTGTTCGCAATATGCGCTTGTATATATACAAGAAAAACAATATTTATTTTCACAAACAATATACATAACACATTCTTAATAAAGTGATACACTCATTTATACACTTGCGTGTCAGTTTTTCACAATTCCTATTCTGCCCGTACAGCACGGGTTATTATGGGTACATCCAAACACAATGGGGTTGCGTGCGCCATTGTTCGGCGGACTTTTCTGCACCTCCGATGGCGTTTAGCTTGGCAGCCATCTCCTCCCACATCTTTTCTAGCTCCAGCCTGCCATGGAGCCGATGAAACTTTCCGCTGGCTAGCCCTAGATGATTTTGACAGAAATCCATCATCCCTTTGCTGCTTGGCTTGTTTAAGCTATTCTGAAAAGAGAAAAAGAAAAGTAAATAATCTATTTAATAACTTAAATTAAGTATACTTGCCTTTGGTTTGCTGAATTTGCGCTCCAATGGCCGGATGAATTGCAATGTTTTATTTTTTTGCATTCCTTTTTGTATTTTTCGTAAATTTTGACACTTCGTTACCTGAGATGCCACTTTTTGTCAATTAGAATAAATAGGACAAATCAGCTGTTCAGCGTTGTTTAGTATGGCTTAGTGAATCGCACAATCGATATTGCAAACCAGAAATCGTCTTAGCTAACGACACGTCAAGTCGTGTTGTTAAAATTTACTGAATCGCACTATTGAATCACCACGCGAATCACGAAAAAATCGCCGCCGTCTCTAATTCTAATCGGAAAATTATCGAAAATAGTAGTGCTCTCGAAGTCAATAGTTTGTAATAATTTTTACAAATTATCACGTTTTGGCGTTCTTGTACGCAAAAACTTGCAAGAAACTGGCAAAGAAGAAGAAATCGAGAGAGTTAATTGACATTTCATTTTAAGGGGAAGTTGATCATTTTTACTGGACAACTGCGTAGTTTGCGTTGCCAACTGTTACGCTAAGTTCGAATGAGTGTTACCACCTCTTTAGCGGTCTTTTGTTTACTTTTTTGGCAGCAGTTGAAAGAAAATGCTTATATTTTCACAGGCAAAGTTTACAATAGTTATTTAAATACAAAAAATAATTAAATGAGTTCCATTGTGGAAGCTGTTTTATTAAAAGAGCAAGCGCGAAGCCCGAAATAGACGTTTCCTACCAACAAATCCTTTTTACCGTTTCCTCTAAAATATTGAATGTGTGGTTGCTTTCTTTTCTCGTTGCTCTGGGTTAAATTTTGTTTAGATATTTGCTTTTATGGTCCAACCAAACCTCTAAAATAAAGAGAATATCAGAATCAAAATATCGTTTTACTTTTTATAATAATTCAACAAATTAGCAAATATTTTTTGCCTATTTACTTGTTATCCAGGTGGTTGCTGTTGAAGTTTTATGTTATATTATAGTTGAATGTACATTGGCACTTTATATTTGTGTTAAAAACGAAACATTAAATTCAAATAAACAGCACTTCCTTGCGCATATGTTTATGTATCGAAAGTCGTATCCTTAACTGGAGGCCCAAGGCTTTTCAGCTGCACGGGGTTTTTGAAAAACCTTGCGCAATGTCTACTCGCTCCTCCTTCATATTCATTAGTCTCATACTAACTCCGGTTAGTGGATGGTCTTGACCTTGTATTTATGTTCATTTTAATTATTATTTTCCGATAAGGGGTTCGTAGATTGTTCTCAAGAATAAATGTCAAAATTGCATTTCACTCGAAATCCGGGATGGCAATCTCTCGAATTTCGAAATTTTGTAAGAATTTTGCGATCACGTCGGAATTAATGATAGCATTTTCCCGACGTTGTCACGTTGGGAGCTCCGACGGAATTCATGATAGGCCTAAAAAAGAATGCTTCGTCTCGCAAACCGATCGGTAGGCGAGCGCTCGCTTGCTTTCAACTGTAACTTTTGGGGTTTGACAGCCATTTTCGCATTTCGTAGCTTCTTTCACTGCGGCAACATCGTTTATCATATCGAGTGTCGTTTACTGATCTTTTTAAATTAATTAATTTTTACCGACAATATGAGTGGGTTTGGACACGAACCTTCTTGCTATACGACAGGTTGCAAATTACAAAGTATGCTTTCAAAATGCCCAGTGAATAAATCTCTCTCTCGCTTGCGACCACAAGAAGCAGAAAGCAAGACAGTTGACGACAGGTGAAGACCGCCCATTACAAAATCAACAGATATGGCAAACACGTCACGAATGTGGCGGGTAAACGGGGCCATTTGTTTTGGAAATAGTGAAACACGTAATTCACTTGGCGTGAATTGAAGGCTAAGGGCTGGTTTCGACTGCAACATTAGTAAGAGTAAGGGTAAGAGGGGTTTCGGAGGTAAGGGGAGTCTCCGCTTTCTAAAAATACCACTCCCAGTGCGAGTCCTCGTACTTTTTAAGATATTTGCGTTTTAAATTTTAAGAAGTCCATATTTGTTTAGTGTATTTCATCACTTTTTCACTATGAAAACCACTCTGGGATCAGAGTTCTTCGGAGACCTTAGCGATCTGGCCAAAGTAGAGAATCGCAAGCTATTAAAATTCACAGATTCGACATGTTGGTTCGAGTAGGCGGATTTTTCAAATCCGCGTGGTACCACAATGGGCCTAAAAAAAGGCTTAGGTGTGCTGGCGCGATCGCTAGCAGCCACTTTAACCTAACCTACATATGTTTTATTATTTTTTTATAAATTTGTAGTTCCATTTTTTAACTAAACCGTTTAAATTAACATGACTATTTTATTAAAAACTTATATATTTTATTTAACCTATGATTTACTATTTAAATCAATGCATGTTAAATGTACATATATATAAGTATATTAGTGAAATAAACGTATTTGCAACATAAACACAAACATTTTATAAACCTTATATATTTTTATATATATTCCATTGGCAAACTTTCTGCCACAAAGAGGACCTCATAGTGGCTTCCTATCAATTCCAGCACCCGCTCCTCCAGCTGCGTTAAGGGTGACTGCTTTAAGGGCCTGTTGCCGGTTAAAGACTGATGCCTTCTCCGGTCGCGCACTCGGACACTGGTCCTACTTTTTAAATCGTGCCAGACCTACATATATTAGACAAAAAAGCTTAATTAGAAATCGACAGGTAGAATCAATATACATATGTACACACAAAGATCGTCTGCAGGCAGTGGTAATAATTGGGATTGTGTTCGCAATATGCGCTTGTATATATACAAGAAAAACAATATTTATTTTCACAAACAATATACATAACACATTCTTAATAAAGTGATACACTCATTTATACACTTGCGTGTCAGTTTTTCACAATTCCTATTCTGCCCGTACAGCACGGGTTATTATGGGTACATCCAAACACAATGGGGTTGCGTGCGCCATTGTTCGGCGGACTTTTCTGCACCTCCGATGGCGTTTAGCTTGGCAGCCATCTCCTCCCACATCTTTTCTAGCTCCAGCCTGCCATGGAGCCGATGAAACTTTCCGCTGGCTAGCCCTAGATGCTCTTGACAGAAATCCATCATCCCTTTGCTGCTTGGCTTGTTTAAGCTATTCTGAAAAGAGAAAAAGAAAAGTAAATAATCTATTTAATAACTTAAATTAAGTATACTTGCCTTTGGTTTGCTGAATTTGCGCTCCAATGGCCGGATGAATTGCAATGTTTTATTTTTTTGCATTCCTTTTTGTATTTTTCGTAAATTTTGACACTTCGTTACCTGAGATGCCACTTTTTGTCAATTAGAATAAATAGGACAAATCAGCTGTTCAGCGTTGTTTAGTATGGCTTAGTGAATCGCACAATCGCTATTGCAAACCAGAAATCGTCTTAGCTAACGACACGTCAAGTCGTGTTGTTAAAATTTACTGAATCGCACTATTGAATCACCATGCGAATCACGAAAAAATCGCCGCCGTCTCTAATTCTAATCGGAAAATTATCGAAAATAGTAGTGCTCTCGAAGTCAATAGTTTGTAATAATTTTTACAAATTATCACGTTTTGGCGTTCTTGTACGCAAAAACTTGCAAGAAACTGGCAAAGAAGAAGAAATCGAGAGAGTTAATTGACATTTCATTTTAAGGGGAAGTTGATCATTTTTACTGGACAACTGCGTAGTTTGCGTTGCCAACTGTTACGCTAAGTTCGAATGAGTGTTACCACCTCTTTAGCGGTCTTTTGTTTACTTTTTTGGCAGCAGTTGAAAGAAAATGCTTATATTTTCACAGGCAAAGTTTACAATAGTTATTTAAATACAAAAAATAATTAAATGAGTTCCATTGTGGGAGCTGTTTTATTAAAAGAGCAAGCGCGAAGCCCGAAATAGACGTTTCCTACCAACAAATCCTTTTTACCGTTTCCTCTAAAATATTGAATGTGTGGTTGCTTTCTTTTCTCGTTGCTCTGGGTTAAATTTTGTTTAGATATTTGCTTTTATGGTCCAACCAAACCTCTAAAATAAAGAGAATATCAGAATCAAAATATCGTTTTACTTTTTATAATAATTCAACAAATTCGCAAATATTTTTTGCCTATTTACTTGTTATCCAGGTGGTTGCTATTGAAGTTTTATGTTATATTATAGTTGAATGTACATTGGCACTTTATATTTGTGTTAAAAACGAAACATTAAATTCAAATAAACAGCACTTCCTTGCGCATATGTTTATGTATCGAAAGTCGTATCCTTAACTGGAGGCCCAAGGCTTTTCAGCTGCACGGGGTTTTTGAAAAACCTTGCGCAATGTCTACTCGCTCCTCCTTCATATTCATTAGTCTCATACTAACTCCGGTTAGTGGATGGTCTTGACCTTGTATTTATGTTCATTTTAATTATTATTTTCCGATAAGGGGTTCGTAGATTGTTCTCAAGAATAAATGTCAAAATTGCATTTCACTCGAAATCCGGGATGGCAATCTCTCGAATTTCGAAATTTTGTAAGAATTTTGCGATCACGTCGGAATTAATGATAGCATTTTCCCGACGTTGTCACGTTGGGAGCTCCGACGGAATTCATGATAGGCCTAAAAAAGAATGCTTCGTCTCGCAAACCGATCGGTAGGCAGCGCTCGCTTGCTTTCAACTGTAACTTTTGGGGTTTGACAGCCATTTTCGCATTTCGTAGCTTCTTTCACTGCGGCAACATCGTTTATCATATCGAGTGTCGTTTACTGATCTTTTTAAATTAATTAATTTTTACCGACAATATGAGTGGGTTTGGACACGAACCTTCTTGCTATACGACAGGTTGCAAATTACAAAGTATGCTTTCAAAATGCCCAGTGAATAAATCTCTCTCTCGCTTGCGACCACAAGAAGCAGAAAGCAAGACAGTTGACGACAGGTGAAGACCGCCCATTACAAAATCAACAGATATGGCAAACACGTCACGAATGTGGCGGGTAAACGGGGCCATTTGTTTTTGAAATAGTGAAACACGTAATTCACTTGGCGTGAATTGAAGGCTAAGGGCTGGTTTCGACTGCAACATTAGTAAGAGTAATGGTAAGAGGGGTGTCGGAGGTAAGGGGAGTCTCCGCTTTCTAAAAATACCACTCCCAGTGCGAGTCCTCGTACTTTTTAAGATATTTGCGTTTTAAATTTTAAGAAGTCCATATTTGTTTAGTGTATTTCATCACTTTTTCACTATGAAAACCACTCTGGGATCAGAGTTCTTCGGAGACCTTAGCGATCTGGCCAAAGTAGAGAATCGCAAGCTATTAAAATTCACAGATTCGACATGTTGGTTCGAGTAGGCGGATTTTTCAAATCCGCGTGGTACCACAATGGGCCTAAAAAAAAGGCCTAGGTGTGCTGGCGCGATCGCTAGCAGCCACTTTAACCTAACCTACATATGTTTTATTATTTTTTTATAAATTTGTAGTTCCATTTTTTAACTAAACCGTTTGAACTAAAATGACTATTTTATTAAAAACTTATATATTTTATTTAACCTATGATTTACTATTTAAATCAATGCATGTTAAATGTACATATATATAAGTATATTAGTGAAATAACGTATTTGCAACATAAAGACAAACATTTTATAAACCTTATATATTTTTATATATATTCCATTGGCAAACTTTCTGCCACAAAGAGGACCTCTACATAGTGGCTTCCTATCAATTCCAGCACCCGCTCCTCCAGCTGCGTTAAGGGTGACTGCTTTAAGGGCCTGTTGCCGGTTAAAGACTGATGCCTTCTCCGGTCGCGCACTCGGACACTGGTCCTACTTTTTAAATCGTGCCATACCTACATATATAAGACAGAAAAGCTTAATTAGAAATCGACAGGTAGAATCAATATACATATCTACACACAAAGATCGTCTGTAGGCAGTGGTAATAATTGGGATTGTATTCGCAATATGCGCTTGTATATGTATATACAAGAAAAACAATATTTATTTTCACAAACAATATACATAACACATTCTTAATAAAGTGATACACTCATTTATACACTTGCGTGTCAGTTTTTCACAATTCCTATTCTGCCCGTACAGCACGGGTTATTATGGGTACATCCAAACACAATGGGGTTGCGTGCGCCATTGTTCGGCGGACTTTTCTGCACCTCCGATGGCGTTTAGCTTGGCAGCCATCTCCTCCCACATCTTTTCTAGCTCCAGCCTGCCATGGAGCCGATGAAACTTTCCGCTGGCTAGCCCTAGATGCTCTTGACAGAAATCCATCATCCCTTTGCTGCTTGGCTTGTTTAAGCTATTCTGAAAATAGAAAAAGAAAAGTAAATAATCTATTTAATAACTTAAATTAAGTATACTTGCCTTTGGTTTGCTGAATTTGCGCTCCAATGGCCGGATGAATTGCAATGTTTTATTTTTTTGCATTCCTTTTTGTATTTTTCGTAAATTTTGACACTTCGTTACCTGAGATGCCACTTTTTGTCAATTAGAATAAATAGGACAAATCAGCTGTTCAGCGTTGTTTAGTATGGCTTAGTGAATCGCACAATCGCTATTGCAAACCAGAAATCGGCTTAGCTAACGACACGTCAAGTCGTGTTGTTAAAATTTACTGAATCGCACTATTGAATCACCATGCGAATCACGAAAAAATCGCCGCCGTCTCTAATTCTAATCGGAAAATTATCGAAAATAGTAGTGCTCTCGAAGTCAATAGTTTGTAATAATTTTTACAAATTATCACGTTTTGGCGTTCTTGTACGCAAAAACTTGCAAGAAACTGGCAAAGAAGAAGAAATCGAGAGAGTTAATTGACATTTCATTTTAAGGGACAGTTGATCATTTTTACTGGACAACTGCGTAGTTTGCGTTGCCAACTGTTACGCTAAGTTCGAATGAGTGTTACCACCTCTTTAGCGGTCTTTTGTTTACTTTTTTGGCAGCAGTTGAAAGAAAATGCTTCTATTTTCACAGGCAAAAAAATGAGTTCCATTGTGGAAGCTGTTTTATTAAAAGAGCAAGCGCGAAGCCCGAAATAGACGTTTCCTACCAACAAATCCTTTTTACCGTTTCCTCTAAAATATTGAATGTGTGGTTGCTTTCTTTTCTCGTTGCTCTGGGTTAAATTTTGTTTAGATATTTGCTTTTATGGTCCAACCAAACCTCTAAAATAAAGAGAATATCAGAATCAAAATAACGTTTTACTTTTTATAATAATTCAACAAATTCGCAAATATTTTTTGCCTATTTACTTGTTATCCAGGTGGTTGCTGTTGAAGTTTTATGTTATATTATAGTTGAATGTACATTGGTACTTTATATTTGTGTTAAAAACGAAACATTAAATTCAAATAAACAGCACTTCCTTGCGCATATGTTTATGTATCGAAAGTCGTATCCTTAACTGGAGGCCCAAGGCTTTTCAGCTGCACGGGGTTTTTGAAAAACCTTGCGCAATGTCTACTCGCTCCTCCTTCATATTCATTAGTCTCATACTAACTCCGGTTAGTGGATGGTCTTGACCTTGTATTTATGTTCATTTTAATTATTATTTTCCGATAAGGGGTTCGTAGATTGTTCTCAAGAATAAATGTCAAAATTGCATTTCACTCGAAATCCGGGATGGCAATCTCTCGAATTTCGAAATTTTGTAAGAATTTTGCGATCACGTCGGAATTAATGATAGCATTTTCCCGACGTTGTCACGTTGGGAGCTCCGACGGAATTCATGATAGGCCTAAAAAAGAATGCTTCGTCTCGCAAACCGATCGGTAGGCGAGCGCTCGCTTGCTTTCAACTGTAACTTTTGGGGTTTGACAGCCATTTTCGCATTTCGTAGCTTCTTTCACTGCGGCAACATCGTTTATCATATCGAGTGTCGTTTACTGATCTTTTTAAATTAATTAATTTTTACCGACAATATGAGTGGGTTTGGACACGAACCTTCTTGCTATACGACAGGTTGCAAATTACAAAGTATGCTTTCAAAATGCCCAGTGAATAAATCTCTCTCTCGCTTGCGACCACAAGAAGCAGAAAGCAAGACAGTTGACGACAGGTGAAGACCGCCCATTACAAAATCAACAGATATGGCAAACACGTCACGAATGTGGCGGGTAAACGGGGCCATTTGTTTTTGAAATAGTGAAACACGTAATTCACTTGGCGTGAATTGAAGGCTAAGGGCTGGTTTCGACTGCAACATTAGTAAGAGTAATGGTAAGAGGGGTGTCGGAGGTAAGGGGAGTCTCCGCTTTCTAAAAATACCACTCCCAGTGCGAGTCCTCGTACTTTTTAAGATATTTGCGTTTTAAATTTTAAGAAGTCCATATTTGTTTAGTGTATTTCATCACTTTTTCACTATGAAAACCACTCTGGGATCAGAGTTCTTCGGAGACCTTAGCGATCTGGCAAGCTATTAAAATTCACAGATTCGACATGTTGGTTCGAGTAGGCGGATTTTTCAAATCCGCGTGGTACCACAATGGGCCTAAAAAAAAAGGCCTAGGTGTGCTGGCGCGATCGCTAGCAGCCACTTTAACCTAACCTACATATGTTTTATTATTTTTTTATAAATTTGTAGTTCCATTTTTTACCTAAACCGTTTAAATTAACATGACTATTTTATTAAAAACTTATATATTTTATTTAACCTATGATTTACTATTTAAATCAATGCATGTTAAATGTACATATATATAAGTATATTAGTGAAATAAACGTATTTGCAACATAAACACAAACATTTTATAAACCTTATATATTTTTATATATATTCCATTGGCAAACTTTCTGCCACAAAGAGGACCTCTACATAGTGGCTTCCTATCAATTCCAGCACCCGCTCCTCCAGCTGCGTTAAGGGTGACTGCTTTAAGGGCCTGTTGCCGGTTAAAGACTGATGCCTTCTCCGGTCGCGCACTCGGACACTGGTCCTACTTTTTAAATCGTGCCAGACCTACATATATTAGACAAAAAAGCTTAATTAGAAATCGACAGGTAGAATCAATATACATATGTACACACAAAGATCGTCTGTAGGCAGTGGTAATAATTGGGATTGTGTTCGCAATATGCGCTTGTATATATACAAGAAAAACAATATTTATTTTCACAAACAATATACATAACACATTCTTAATAAAGTGATACATTCATTTATACACTTGCGTGTCAGTTTTTCACAATTCCTATTCTGCCCGTACAGCACGGGTTATTATGGGTACATCCAAACACAATGGGGTTGCGTGCGCCATTGTTCGGCGGACTTTTCTGCACCTCCGATGGCGTTTAGCTTGGCAGCCATCTCCTCCCACATCTTTTCTAGCTCCAGCCTGCCATGGAGCCGATGAAACTTTCCGCTGGCTAGCCCTAGATGATTTTGACAGAAATCCATCATCCCTTTGCTGCTTGGCTTGTTTAAGCTATTCTGAAAAGAGAAAAAGAAAAGTAAATAATCTATTTAATAACTTAAATTAAGTATACTTGCCTTTGGTTTGCTGAATTTGCGCTCCAATGGCCGGTTGAATTGCAATGTTTTATTTTTTTGCATTCCTTTTTGTATTTTTCGTAAATTTTGACACTTCGTTACCTGAGATGCCACTTTTTGTCAATTAGAATAAATAGGACAAATCAGCTGTTCAGCGTTGTTTAGTATGGCTTAGTGAATCGCACAATCGCTATTGCAAACCAGAAATCGTCTTAGCTAACGACACGTCAAGTCGTGTTGTTAAAATTTACTGAATCGCACTATTGAATCACCACGCGAATCACGAAAAAATCGCCGCCGTCTCTAATTCTAATCGGAAAATTATCGAAAATAGTAGTGCTCTCGAAGTCAATAGTTTGTAATAATTTTTACAATTTATCACGTTTTGGCGTTCTTGTACGCAAAAACTTGCAAGAAACTGGCAAAGAAGAAGAAATCGAGAGAGTTAATTGACATTTCATTTTAAGGGGAAGTTGATCATTTTTACTGGACAACTGCGTAGTTTGCGTTGCCAACTGTTACGCTAAGTTCGAATGAGTGTTACCACCTCTTTAGCGGTCTTTTGTTTACTTTTTTGGCAGCAGTTGAAAGAAAATGCTTATATTTTCACAGGCAAAGTTTACAATAGTTATTTAAATACAAAAAATAATTAAATGAGTTCCATTGTGGAAGCTGTTTTATTAAAAGAGCAAGCGCGAAGCCCGAAATAGACGTTTCCTACCAACAAATCCTTTTTACCGTTTCCTCTAAAATATTGAATGTGTGGTTGCTTTCTTTTCTCGTTGCTCTGGGTTAAATTTTGTTTAGATATTTGCTTTTATGGTCCAACCAAACCTCTAAAATAAAGAGAATATCAGAATCAAAATATCGTTTTACTTTTTATAATAATTCAACAAATTAGCAAATATTTTTTGCCTATTTACTTGTTATCCAGGTGGTTGCTGTTGAAGTTTTATGTTATATTATAGTTGAATGTACATTGGCACTTTATATTTGTGTTAAAAACGAAACATTAAATTCAAATAAACAGCACTTCCTTGCGCATATGTTTATGTATCGAAAGTCGTATCCTTAACTGGAGGCCCAAGGCTTTTCAGCTGCACGGGGTTTTTGAAAAACCTTGCGCAATGTCTACTCGCTCCTCCTTCATATTCATTAGTCTCATACTAACTCCGGTTAGTGGATGGTCTTGACCTTGTATTTATGTTCATTTTAATTATTATTTTCCGATAAGGGGTTCGTAGATTGTTCTCAAGAATAAATGTCAAAATTGCATTTCACTCGAAATCCGGGATGGCAATCTCTCGAATTTCGAAATTTTGTAAGAATTTTGCGATCACGTCGGAATTAATGATAGCATTTTCCCGACGTTGTCACGTTGGGAGCTCCGACGGAATTCATGATAGGCCTAAAAAAGAATGCTTCGTCTCGCAAACCGATCGGTAGGCGAGCGCTCGCTTGCTTTCAACTGTAACTTTTGGGGTTTGACAGCCATTTTCGCATTTCGTAGCTTCTTTCACTGCGGCAACATCGTTTATCATATCGAGTGTCGTTTACTGATCTTTTTAAATTAATTAATTTTTACCGACAATATGAGTGGGTTTGGACACGAACCTTCTTGCTATACGACAGGTTGCAAATTACAAAGTATGCTTTCAAAATGCCCAGTGAATAAATCTCTCTCTCGCTTGCGACCACAAGAAGCAGAAAGCAAGACAGTTGACGACAGGTGAAGACCGCCCATTACAAAATCAACAGATATGGCAAACACGTCACGAATGTGGCGGGTAAACGGGGCCATTTGTTTTGGAAATAGTGAAACACGTAATTCACTTGGCGTGAATTGAAGGCTAAGGGCTGGTTTCGACTGCAACATTAGTAAGAGTAAGGGTAAGAGGGGTGTCGGAGGTAAGGGGAGTCTCCGCTTTCTAAAAATACCACTCCCAGTGCGAGTCCTCGTACTTTTTAAGATATTTGCGTTTTAAATTTTAAGAAGTCCATATTTGTTTAGTGTATTTCATCACTTTTTCACTATGAAAACCACTCTGGGATCAGAGTTCTTCGGAGACCTTAACGATCCGGCCAAAGTAGAGAATCGCAAGCTATTAAAATTCACAGATTCGACATGTTGGTTCGAGTAGGCGGATTTTTCAAATCCGCGTGGTACCACAATGGGCCTAAAAAAGGCTTAGGTGTGCTGGCGCGATCGCTAGCAGCCACTTTAACCTAACCTACATATGTTTTATTATTTTTTTATAAATTTGTAGTTCCATTTTTTAACTAAACCGTTTAAATTAACATGACTATTTTATTAAAAACTTATATATTTTATTTAACCTATGATTTACTATTTAAATCAATGCATGTTAAATGTACATATATATAAGTATATTAGTGAAATAAACGTATTTGCAACATAAACACAAACATTTTATAAACCTTATATATTTTTATATATATTCCATTGGCAAACTTTCTGCCACAAAGAGGACCTCATAGTGGCTTCCTATCAATTCCAGCACCCGCTCCTCCAGCTGCGTTAAGGGTGACTGCTTTAAGGGCCTGTTGCCGGTTAAAGACTGATGCCTTCTCCGGTCGCGCACTCGGACACTGGTCCTACTTTTTAAATCGTGCCAGACCTACATATATTAGACAAAAAAGCTTAATTAGAAATCGACAGGTAGAATCAATATACATATGTACACACAAAGATCGTCTGCAGGCAGTGGTAATAATTGGGATTGTGTTCGCAATATGCGCTTGTATATATACAAGAAAAACAATATTTATTTTCACAAACAATATACATAACACATTCTTAATAAAGTGATACACTCATTTATACACTTGCGTGTCAGTTTTTCACAATTCCTATTCTGCCCGTACAGCACGGGTTATTATGGGTACATCCAAACACAATGGGGTTGCGTGCGCCATTGTTCGGCGGACTTTTCTGCACCTCCGATGGCGTTTAGCTTGGCAGCCATCTCCTCCCACATCTTTTCTAGCTCCAGCCTGCCATGGAGCCGATGAAACTTTCCGCTGGCTAGCCCTAGATGCTCTTGACAGAAATCCATCATCCCTTTGCTGCTTGGCTTGTTTAAGCTATTCTGAAAAGAGAAAAAGGAAAGTAAATAATCTATTTAATAACTTAAATTAAGTATACTTGCCTTTGGTTTGCTGAATTTGCGCTCCAATGGCCGGATGAATTGCAATGTTTTATTTTTTTGCATTCCTTTTTGTATTTTTCGTAAATTTTGACACTTCGTTACCTGAGATGCCACTTTTTGTCAATTAGAATAAATAGGACAAATCAGCTGTTCAGCGTTGTTTAGTATGGCTTAGTGAATCGCACAATCGCTATTGCAAACCAGAAATCGTCTTAGCTAACGACACGTCAAGTCGTGTTGTTAAAATTTACTGAATCGCACTATTGAATCACCATGCGAATCACGAAAAGATCGCCGCCGTCTCTAATTCTAATCGGAAAATTATCGAAAATAGTAGTGCTCTCGAAGTCAATAGTTTGTAATAATTTTTACAAATTATCACGTTTTGGCGTTCTTGTACGCAAAAACTTGCAAGAAACTGGCAAAGAAGAAGAAATCGAGAGAGTTAATTGACATTTCATTTTAAGGGGAAGTTGATCATTTTTACTGGACAACTGCGTAGTTTGCGTTGCCAACTGTTACGCTAAGTTCGAATGAGTGTTACCACCTCTTTAGCGGTCTTTTGTTTACTTTTTTGGCAGCAGTTGAAAGAAAATGCTTATATTTTCACAGGCAAAGTTTACAATAGTTATTTAAATACAAAAAATAATTAAATGAGTTCCATTGTGGAAGCTGTTTTATTAAAAGAGCAAGCGCGAAGCCCGAAATAGACGTTTCCTACCAACAAATCCTTTTTACCGTTTCCTCTAAAATATTGAATGTGTGGTTGCTTTCTTTTCTCGTTGCTCTGGGTTAAATTTTGTTTAGATATTTGCTTTTATGGTCCAACCAAACCTCTAAAATAAAGAGAATATCAGAATCAAAATAACGTTTTACTTTTTATAATAATTCAACAAATTCGCAAATATTTTTTGCCTATTTACTTGTTATCCAGGTGGTTGCTGTTGAAGTTTTATGTTATATTATAGTTGAATGTACATTGGTACTTTATATTTGTGTTAAAAACGAAACATTAAATTCAAATAAACAGCACTTCCTTGCGCATATGTTTATGTATCGAAAGTCGTATCCTTAACTGGAGGCCCAAGGCTTTTCAGCTGCACGGGGTTTTTGAAAAACCTTGCGCAATGTCTACTCGCTCCTCCTTCATATTCATTAGTCTCATACTAACTCCGGTTAGTGGATGGTCTTGACCTTGTATTTATGTTCATTTTAATTATTATTTTCCGATAAGGGGTTCGTAGATTGTTCTCAAGAATAAATGTCAAAATTGCATTTCACTCGAAATCCGGGATGGCAATCTCTCGAATTTCGAAATTTTGTAAGAATTTTGCGATCACGTCGGAATTAATGATAGCATTTTCCCGACGTTGTCACGTTGGGAGCTCCGACGGAATTCATGATAGGCCTAAAAAAGAATGCTTCGTCTCGCAAACCGATCGGTAGGCGAGCGCTCGCTTGCTTTCAACTGTAACTTTTGGGGTTTGACAGCCATTTTCGCATTTCGTAGCTTCTTTCACTGCGGCAACATCGTTTATCATATCGAGTGTCGTTTACTGATCTTTTTAAATTAATTAATTTTTACCGACAATATGAGTGGGTTTGGACACGAACCTTCTTGCTATACGACAGGTTGCAAATTACAAAGTATGCTTTCAAAATGCCCAGTGAATAAATCTCTCTCTCGCTTGCGACCACAAGAAGCAGAAAGCAAGACAGTTGACGACAGGTGAAGACCGCCCATTACAAAATCAACAGATATGGCAAACACGTCACGAATGTGGCGGGTAAACGGGGCCATTTGTTTTTGAAATAGTGAAACACGTAATTCACTTGGCGTGAATTGAAGGCTAAGGGCTGGTTTCGACTGCAACATTAGTAAGAGTAAGGGTAAGAGGGGTGTCGGAGGTAAGGGGAGTCTCCGCTTTCTAAAAATACCACTCCCAGTGCGAGTCCTCGTACTTTTTAAGATATTTGCGTTTTAAATTTTAAGAAGTCCATATTTGTTTAGTGTATTTCATCACTTTTTCACTATGAAAACCACTCTGGGATCAGAGTTCTTCGGAGACCTTAGCGATCTGGCCAAAGTAGAGAATCGCAAGCTATTAAAATTCACAGATTCGACATGTTGGTTCGAGTAGGCGGATTTTTCAATTCCGCGTGGTACCACAATGGGCCTAAAAAAAAGGCCTAGGTGTGCTGGCGCGATCGCTAGCAGCCACTTTAACCTAACCTACATATGTTTTATTATTTTTTTATAAATTTGTAGTTCCATTTTTTAACTAAACCGTTTGAACTAAAATGACTATTTTATTAAAAACTTATATATTTTATTTAACCTATGATTTACTATTTAAATCAATGCATGTTAAATGTACATATATATAAGTATATTAGTGAAATAACGTATTTGCAATATAAACACAAACATTTTATAAACCTTATATATTTTTATATATATTCCATTGGCAAACTTTCTGCCACAAAGAGGACCTCTACATAGTGGCTTCCTATCAATTCCAGCACCCGCTCCTCCAGCTGCGTTAAGGGTGACTGCTTTAAGGGCCTGTTGCCGGTTAAAGACTGATGCCTTCTCCGGTCGCGCACCCGGACACTGGTCCTACTTTTTAAATCGTGCCAGACCTACATATATAAGACAAAAAAGCTTAATTAGAAATCGACAGGTAGAATCAATATACATATCTACACACAAAGATCGTCTGTAGGCAGTGGTAATAATTGGGATTGTATTCGCAATATGCGCTTGTATATGTATATACAAGAAAAACAATATTTATTTTCACAAACAATATACATAACACATTCTTAATAAAGTGATACACTCATTTATACACTTGCGTGTCAGTTTTTCACAATTCCTATTCTGCCCGTACAGCACGGGTTATTATGGGTACATCCAAACACAATGGGGTTGCGTGCGCCATTGTTCGGCGGACTTTTCTGCACCTCCGATGGCGTTTAGCTTGGCAGCCATCTCCTCCCACATCTTTTCTAGCTCCAGCCTGCCATGGAGCCGATGAAACTTTCCGCTGGCTAGCCCTAGATGCTCTTGACAGAAATCCATCATCCCTTTGCTGCTTGGCTTGTTTAAGCTATTCTGAAAATAGAAAAAGAAAAGTAAATAATCTATTTAATAACTTAAATTAAGTATACTTGCCTTTGGTTTGCTGAATTTGCGCTCCAATGGCCGGATGAATTGCAATGTTTTATTTTTTTGCATTCCTTTTTGTATTTTTCGTAAATTTTGACACTTCGTTACCTGAGATGCCACTTTTTGTCAATTAGAATAAATAGGACAAATCAGCTGTTCAGCGTTGTTTAGTATGGCTTAGTGAATCGCACAATCGCTATTGCAAACCAGAAATCGGCTTAGCTAACGACACGTCAAGTCGTGTTGTTAAAATTTACTGAATCGCACTATTGAATCACCATGCGAATCACGAAAAAATCGCCGCCGTCTCTAATTCTAATCGGAAAATTATCGAAAATAGTAGTGCTCTCGAAGTCAATAGTTTGTAATAATTTTTACAAATTATCACGTTTTGGCGTTCTTGTACGCAAAAACTTGCAAGAAACTGGCAAAGAAGAAGAAATCGAGAGAGTTAATTGACATTTCATTTTAAGGGACAGTTGATCATTTTTACTGGACAACTGCGTAGTTTGCGTTGCCAACTGTTACGCTAAGTTCGAATGAGTGTTACCACCTCTTTAGCGGTCTTTTGTTTACTTTTTTGGCAGCAGTTGAAAGAAAATGCTTCTATTTTCACAGGCAAAAAAATGAGTTCCATTGTGGAAGCTGTTTTATTAAAAGAGCAAGCGCGAAGCCCGAAATAGACGTTTCCTACCAACAAATCCTTTTTACCGTTTCCTCTAAAATATTGAATGTGTGGTTGCTTTCTTTTCTCGTTGCTCTGGGTTAAATTTTGTTTAGATATTTGCTTTTATGGTCCAACCAAACCTCTAAAATAAAGAGAATATCAGAATCAAAATATCGTTTTACTTTTTATAATAATTCAACAAATTCGCAAATATTTTTTGCCTATTTACTTGTTATCCAGGTGGTTGCTGTTGAAGTTTTATGTTATATTATAGTTGAATGTACATTGGCACTTTATATTTGTGTTAAAAACGAAACATTAAATTCAAATAAACAGCACTTCCTTGCGCATATGTTTATGTATCGAAAGTCGTATCCTTAACTGGAGGCCCAAGGCTTTTCAGCTGCACGGGGTTTTTGAAAAACCTTGCGCAATGTCTACTCGCTCCTCCTTCATATTCATTAGTCTCATACTAACTCCGGTTAGTGGATGGTCTTGACCTTGTATTTATGTTCATTTTAATTATTATTTTCCGATAAGGGGTTCGTAGATTGTTCTCAAGAATAAATGTCAAAATTGCATTTCACTCGAAATCCGGGATGGTAATCTCTCGAATTTCGAAATTTTGTAAGAATTTTGCGATCACATCGGAATTAATGATAGCATTTTCCCGACGTTGTCACGTTGGGAGCTCCGACGGAATTCATGATAGGCCTAAAAAAGAATGCTTCGTCTCGCAAACCGATCGGTAGGCGAGCGCTCGCTTGCTTTCAACTGTAACTTTTGGGGTTTGACAGCCATTTTCGCATTTCGTAGCTTCTTTCACTGCGGCAACATCGTTTATCATATCGAGTGTCGTTTACTGATCTTTTTAAATTAATTAATTTTTACCGACAATATGAGTGGGTTTGGACACGAACCTTCTTGCTATACGACAGGTTGCAAATTACAAAGTATGCTTTCAAAATGCCCAGTGAATAAATCTCTCTCTCGCTTGCGACCACAAGAAGCAGAAAGCAAGACAGTTGACGACAGGTGAAGACCGCCCATTACAAAATCAACAGATATGGCAAACACGTCACGAATGTGGCGGGTAAACGGGGCCATTTGTTTTGGAAATAGTGAAACACGTAATTCACTTGGCGTGAATTGAAGGCTAAGGGCTGGTTTCGACTGCAACATTAGTAAGAGTAAGGGTAAGAGGGGTGTCGGAGGTAAGGGGAGTCTCCGCTTTCTAAAAATACCACTCCCAGTGCGAGTCCTCGTACTTTTTAAGATATTTGCGTTTTAAATTTTAAGAAGTCCATATTTGTTTCGTGTATTTCATCACTTTTTCACTATGAAAACCACTCTGGGATCAGAGTTCTTCGGAGACCTTAGCGATCTGGCCAAAGTAGAGAATCGGAAGCTATTAAAATTCACAGATTCGACATGTTGGTTCGAGTAGGCGGATTTTTCAAATCCGCGTGGTACCACAATGGGCCTAAAAAAAAGGCCTAGGTGTGCTGGCGCGATCGCTAGCAGCCACTTTAACCTAACCTACATATGTTTTATTATTTTTTTATAAATTTGTAGTTCCATTTTTTAACTAAACCGTTTGAATTAACATGACTATTTTATTAAAAACTTATATATTTTATTTAACCTATGATTTACTATTTAAATCAATGCATGTTAAATGTACATATATATAAGTATATTATTGAAATAAACGTATTTGCAACATAAACACAAACATTTTATAAACCTTATATATTTTTATATATATTCCATTGGCAAACTTTCTGCCACAAAGAGGACCTCTACATAGTGGCTTCCTATCAATTCCAGCACCCGCTCCTCCAGCTGCGTTAAGGGTGACTGCTTTAAGGGCCTGTTGCCGGTTAAAGACTGATGCCTTCTCCGGTCGCGCACTCGGACACTGGTCCTACTTTTTAAATCGTGCCAGACCTACATATATTAGACAAAAAAGCTTAATTAGAAATCGACAGGTAGAATCAATATACATATGTACACACAAAGATCGTCTGTAGGCAGTGGTAATAATTGGGATTGTGTTCGCAATATGCGCTTGTATATATACAAGAAAAACAATATTTATTTTCACAAACAATATACATAACACATTCTTAATAAAGTGATACACTCATTTATACACTTGCGTGTCAGTTTTTCACAATTCCTATTCTGCCCGTACAGCACGGGTTATTATGGGTACATCCAAACACAATGGGGTTGCGTGCGCCATTGTTCGGCGGACTTTTCTGCACCTCCGATGGCGTTTAGCTTGGCAGCCATCTCCTCCCACATCTTTTCTAGCTCCAGCCTGCCATGGAGCCGATGAAACTTTCCGCTGGCTAGCCCTAGATGCTCTTGACAGAAATCCATCATCCCTTTGCTGCTTGGCTTGTTTAAGCTATTCTGAAAATAGAAAAAGAAAAGTAAATAATCTATTTAATAACTTAAATTAAGTATACTTGCCTTTGGTTTGCTGAATTTGCGCTCCAATGGCCGGATGAATTGCAATGTTTTATTTTTTTGCATTCCTTTTTGTATTTTTCGTAAATTTTGACACTTCGTTACCTGAGATGCCACTTTTTGTCAATTAGAATAAATAGGACAAATCAGCTGTTCAGCGTTGTTTAGTATGGCTTAGTGAATCGCACAATCGCTATTGCAAACCAGAAATCGGCTTAGCTAACGACACGTCAAGTCGTGTTGTTAAAATTTACTGAATCGCACTATTGAATCACCATGCGAATCACGAAAAAATCGCCGCCGTCTCTAATTCTAATCGGAAAATTATCGAAAATAGTAGTGCTCTCGAAGTCAATAGTTTGTAATAATTTTTACAAATTATCACGTTTTGGCGTTCTTGTACGCAAAAACTTGCAAGAAACTGGCAAAGAAGAAGAAATCGAGAGAGTTAATTGACATTTCATTTTAAGGGGAAGTTGATCATTTTTACTGGACAACTGCGTAGTTTGCGTTGCCAACTGTTACGCTAAGTTCGAATGAGTGTTACCACCTCTTTAGCGGTCTTTTGTTTACTTTTTTGGCAGCAGTTGAAAGAAAATGCTTATATTTTCACAGGCAAAGTTTACAATAGTTATTTAAATACAAAAAATAATTAAATGAGTTCCATTGTGGAAGCTGAAGCCCGAAATAGACGTTTCCTACCAACAAATCCTTTTTACCGTTTCCTCTTAAATATTGAATGTGTGGTTGCTTTCTTTTCTCGTTGCTCTGGGTTAAATTTTGTTTAGATATTTGCTTTTATGGTCCAACCAAACCTCTAAAATAAAGAGAATATCAGAATCAAAATATCGTTTTACTTTTTATAATAATTCAACAAATTCGCAAATATTTTTTGCCTATTTACTTGTTATCCAGGTGGTTGCTGTTGAAGTTTTATGTTATATTATAGTTGAATGTACATTGGCACTTTATATTTGTATTAAAAACGAAACATTAAATTCAAATAAACAGCACTTCCTTGCGCATATGTTTATGTATCGAAAGTCGTATCCTTAACTGGAGGCCCAAGGCTTTTCAGCTGCACGGGGTTTTTGAAAAACCTTGCGCAATGTCTACCCGCTCCTCCTTCATATTCATTAGTCTCATACTAACTCCGGTTAGTGGATGGTCTTGACCTTGTATTTATGTTCATTTTAATTATTATTTTCCGATAAGGGGTTCGTAGATTGTTCTCAAGAATAAATGTCAAAATTGCATTTCACTCGAAATCCGGGATGGCAATCTCTCGAATTTCGAAATTTTGTAAGAATTTTGCGATCACGTCGGAACTAATGATAGCATTTTCCCGACGTTGTCACGTTGGGAGCTCCGACGGAATTCATGATAGGCCTAAAAAAGAATGCTTCGTCTCGCAAACCGATCGGTAGGCGAGCGCTCGCTTGCTTTCAACTGTAACTTTTGGGGTTTGACAGCCATTTTCGCATTTCGTAGCTTCTTTCACTGCGGCAACATCGTTTATCATATCGAGTGTCGTTTACTGATCTTTTTAAATTAATTAATTTTTACCGACAATATGAGTGGGTTTGGACACGTATGCTTTCAAAATGCCCAGTGAATAAATCTCTCTCTCGCTTGCGACCACAAGAAGCAGAAAGCAAGACAGTTGACGACAGGTGAAGACCGCCCATTACAAAATCAACAGATATGGCAAACACGTCACGAATGTGGCGGGTAAACGGGGCCATTTGTTTTTGAAATAGTGAAACACGTAATTCACTTGGCGTGAATTGAAGGCTAAGGGCTGGTTTCGACTGCAACATTAGTAAGAGTAATGGTAAGAGGGGTGTCGGAGGTAAGGGGAGTCTCCGCTTTCTAAAAATACCACTCCCAGTGCGAGTCCTCGTACTTTTTAAGATATTTGCGTTTTAAATTTTAAGAAGTCCATATTTGTTTAGTGTATTTCATCACTTTTTCACTATGAAAACCACTCTGGGATCAGAGTTCTTCGGAGACCTTAGCGATCTGGCCAAAGTAGAGAATCGCAAGCTATTAAAATTCACAGATTCGATATGTTGGTTCGAGTAGGCGGATTTTTCAAATCCGCGTGGTACCACAATGGGCCTAAAAAAAGGCCTAGATGTGCTGGCGCGATCGCTAGCAGCCACTTTAACCTAACCTACATATGTTTTATTATTTTTTTATAAATTTGTAGTTCCATTTTTTAACTAAACCGTTTGAATTAACATGACTATTTTATTAAAAACTTATATATTTTATTTAACCTATGATTTACTATTTAAATCAATGCATGTTAAATGTACATATATATAAGTATATTAGTGAAATAAACGTATTTGCAACATAAACACAAACATTTTATAAACCTTATATATTTTTATATATATTCCATTGGCAAACTTTCTGCCACAAAGAGGACCTCTACATAGTGGCTTCCTATCAATTCCAGCACCCGCTCCTCCAGCTGCGTTAAGGGTGACTGCTTTAAGGGCCTGTTGCCGGTTAAAGACTGATGCCTTCTCCGGTCGCGCACTCGGACACTGGTCCTACTTTTTAAATCGTGCCAGACCTACATATATTAGACAAAAAAGCTTAATTAGAAATCGACAGGTAGAATCAATATACATATGTACACACAAAGATCGTCTGTAGGCAGTGGTAATAATTGGGATTGTGTTCGCAATATGCGCTTGTATATATACAAGAAAAACAATATTTATTTTCACAAACAATATACATAACACATTCTTAATAAAGTGATACACTCATTTATACACTTGCGTGTCAGTTTTTCACAATTCCTATTCTGCCCGTACAGCACGGGTTATTATGGGTACATCCAAACACAATGGGGTTGCGTGCGCCATTGTTCGGCGGACTTTACTGCACCTCCGATGGCGTTTAGCTTGGCAGCCATCTCCTCCCACATCTTTTCTAGCTCCAGCCTGCCATGGAGCCGATGAAACTTTCCGCTGGCTAGCCCTAGATGCTCTTGACAGAAATCCATCATCCCTTTGCTGCTTGGCTTGTTTAAGCTATTCTGAAAATAGAAAAAGAAAAGTAAATAATCTATTTAATAACTTAAATTAAGTATACTTGCCTTTGGTTTGCTGAATTTGCGCTCCAATGGCCGGATGAATTGCAATGTTTTATTTTTTTGCATTCCTTTTTGTATTTTTCGTAAATTTTGACACTTCGTTACCTGAGATGCCACTTTTTGTCAATTAGAATAAATAGGACAAATCAGCTGTTCAGCGTTGTTTAATATGGCTTAGTGAATCGCACAATCGCTATTGCAAACCAGAATCGGCTTAGCTAACGACACGTCAAGTCGTGTTGTTAAAATTTACTGAATCGCCCTATTGAATCACCATGCGAATCACGAAAAAATCGCCGCCGTCTCTAATTCTAATCGGAAAATTATCGAAAATAGTAGTGCTCTCGAAGTCAATTGTTTGTAATAATTTTTACAAATTATCACGTTTTGGCGTTCTTGTACGCAAAAACTTGCAAGAAACTGGCAAAGAAGAAGAAATCGAGAGAGTTAATTGACATTTCATTTTAAGGGGAAGTTGATCATTTTTACTGGACAACTGCGTAGTTTGCGTTGCCAACTGTTACGCTAAGTTCGAATGAGTGTTACCACCTCTTTAGCGGTCTTTTGTTTACTTTTTTGGCAGCAGTTGAAAGAAAATGCTTATATTTTCACAGGCAAAGTTTGCAATAGTTATTTAAATACAAAAAATAATTAAATGAGTTCCATTGTGGAAGCTGTTTTATTAAAAGAGCAAGCGCGAAGCCCGAAATAGACGTTTCCTACCAACAAATCCTTTTTACCGTTTCCTCTAAAATATTGAATGTGTGGTTGCTTTCTTTTCTCGTTGCTCTGGGTTAAATTTTGTTTAGATATTTGCTTTTATGGTCCAACCAAACCTCTAAAATAAAGAGAATATCAGAATCAAAATATCGTTTTACTTTTTATAATAATTCAACAAATTCGCAAATATTTTTTGCCTATTTACTTGTTATCCAGGTGGTTGCTGTTGAAGTTTTATGTTATATTATAGTTGAATGTACATTGGCACTTTATATTTGTGTTAAAAACGAAACATTAAATTCAAATAAACAGCACTTCCTTGCGCATATGTTTATGTATCGAAAGTCGTATCCTTAACTGGAGGCCCAAGGCTTTTCAGCTGCACGGGGTTTTTGCTTTCAACTGTAACTTTTGGGGTTTGACAGCCATTTTCGCATTTCGTAGCTTCTTTCACTGCGGCAACATCGTTTATCATATCGAGTGTCGTTTACTGATCTTTTTAAATTAATTAATTTTTACCGACAATATGAGTGGGTTTGGACACGTATGCTTTCAAAATGCCCAGTGAATAAATCTCTCTCTCGCTTGCGACCACAAGAAGCAGAAAGCAAGACAGTTGACGACAGGTGAAGACCGCCCATTACAAAATCAACAGATATGGCAAACACGTCACGAATGTGGCGGGTAAACGGGGCCATTTGTTTTGGAAATAGTGAAACACGTAATTCACTTGGCGTGAATTGAAGGCTAAGGGCTGGTTTCGACTGCAACATTAGTAAGAGTAAGGGTAAGAGGGGTGTCGGAGGTAAGGGGAGTCTCCGCTTTCTAAAAATACCACTCCCAGTGCGAGTCCTCGTACTTTTTAAGATATTTGCGTTTTAAATTTTAAGAAGTCCATATTTGTTTAGTGTATTTCATCACTTTTTCACTATGAAAACCACTCAAATTACACTAAATACACAATATTTAGGTGCACTGCACTTTCCTTTCAAGTTTTTCACGTCCTCTTTAACTTAAAATGTTGTTAATTTTATTAAATTAAATTTCTTTGAACGTTAGCTTTGAAGATGTGGCAACCTGCGAGTTGCAATAAAAGTATTGAAAGAAGATATTCCTATAGGCAGCACGAATAAAGAGGAGTGTGAAAAAAGAGATAAAGGTGTTTGGTTGTGTTGAGTTTGTTGGGGCTCTGTTTTTTGGTTTGTGTTTGGATTATAAAGTTATCTATTACAGTTTTCAGGTATGTATAAGGAAATGAGAAGGGTTCGTCCCCGAAATAAACATTGGTCCATGTAGAGCCGGATCGAATTTGCGAGTAATAATTTTAGAAAAATCCAATTCCAAGAAGCTCACACTATATACTGATGTACAAATGTGCATATATGATTGCAGAATTGAGTGATACAGTATGGGAAATTACTTCATGCAGCACGAACGAGAGAGACACAAATTTTTATGTGATGAAAAAACTCAAATGTAATGGAAAACGGTAAAATACACGGCACATTATCGTGCGCTTAAGTTTTATTGTGAGCGTTGCAGCAAAAGTAAACAGGGAGAGTGAGAGACTGCGAAATTATGTGGTATATAATTTTTGAGTGTTTTGTTTTACAGTCCACTTTAAGGGTACTTGAGTTACGAAAGAATTCAACAAATGGTGGAATATTTACGAAAGGAATAAACAAATGGTTGAATATGTACGAAAGAATTCAACAAATGCTTGACTAGTTGCGGAAGAATTCAACATATGGTTGAATAATTACGACATAATGGGTGGAATATTTACGAAAGAATTCGACAATGGGTTGCATATTTACGAAAGAATTCGACAAATGGTTGAATATGTACGAAAGAATCCATCAAATGCTTGAATATTTGCGAAGGAATTCAACATATGGTTGAATAATTGCGAAAGAATTCGACAAAGGGTTGAATATTTCCGAAGGGATTAGGCAACGGTGAATATTTGCATTCAACGAAGGTTAATATATGCGAAAGGATGCAATCGGAGGTGAGGATCTGTAATAAAAACCGTGTGCGCAACGTGGCCACATAGAAATCTAAAGATCGTTTGAAACTTCGCTAAAATATTCAGATCAGCCGCTTTGATATTTATAGCGGTGGCACGAATCTTATGAACTATGAAGGTTTATGGTAAGCTGTAAGAATTCAACAAATACATACACATAATATTTTTGAGCGTGTTGAGAAAAATTTGTATAAAGTGCGTACGCATGAGCGATGGGTGAGCTTATGATAAAGAGCGTAAGCATCACGTGTACTGCTGAGAACGCAAATAGTGAAACGCGACAGCAAGCAAGCAAATCCGGTTAGGCGCTGATTATGCATATTTCGCACAACTTTTGAAATGTCAAATAAAATCTGTTCAATGCATTTTACCTGTATCCGATTACCCAGAAATTAGCACAACTTAATAAAAATTTGAATTCTGTAGAATTTTGATTTGCTAGCGTTTTCTTTAAGTGACATTTCAATTACAGTGGTACCATTAATATTGCTTTAACAGAGTTGTATGTAAAGGTTTTTAGGGATATTCAACACTTTCTTATTGTTAACATGTGGATTCTTATACATATTATTAGTTTTTTCCTTAAAAAAACCAAATAAATATAGCTGAAATACAAATACTAAAAATATAAGGTTGACCACTTGTATTTTCGTCGAAAGTACGAAACATTTTTGAAAATGGAAAGGAGTGTAGAGAAAGAGTTCAGCAAATGAGTATAAAATATTGTTTTAAGTTATTGTAAGAAGTTTTTGTTGGAGTTGAAATGAAGTTTTATTTATTTTCCTATGCCGCCGGTTGTCATTGGTTTTTAATTTTATGTACAATCACACAGTTTTCTTTTATGTCCCATAACGTTAACGAATTCTAAATTTGTTATTGAAATTCGGATTTGAAAATACATGTATAATTGAGTTTGAGCAAGGCAGATTTAACAGGTAGCCTCGGTAAAGTTTATAATTTGATTTTATTCATTTATCTTAATTGATAAACTTTCATTTCATTTGATAAAAACAAAAATATTTGTTTATATTTGATTTGTGTTTTTTAGTAAAAAAAAAACGTTTTGGGCAGTTTGCACATGAAATGAATGAATATGTTGTATAGTTGTGTTAAGTATTTTGTGCCCAATTAGAACAGTGCGTTATCCGCTCGTGAATGGCGGTGTTTCGTTTTTAAAAGTGTCGCCAGAGCCACAACGAAGGATTGTTAGCAAGAGAGCTTGTGGCATCACGTTTACGATAACAATGTGGTGTTCATGAACTATTTCGCCTTGGATTTGAGGGAATATTTTATTTGCTAATTCCTTGTGAAAAATAATTAAGCCTGCTTTAAAATTTTATATCAAAATACGTTTACATATACTTCACAAAGATCTGCTGTTTTTTTTTTCGCATAACGTGAATGACCCTTCTACGTTATTAGCCATTCATTATTGTTTGACGGTTGGCAGGGATGATAAGTTTGGGTGTGCGAAGCTTAATCAACATTAAATACGTAAGGTTGTGCGAAACTCTCAAACGTTATGCGAAAGTTGCGCGAAGTGTGCATAATCAGCGTTTTAGGCATACTATGCGCATTGGCCTTTCTGGAATGGAACATCATAAGCATAAGTGACGTGCTATATCTACGAATTGAGCGACAAAAGTGGCATTCCACTTAAGAGGCAAATATGCAGGCGCTGTGGATTCAAATTTTTTTTTTTTTTTTACATTCCATGCAGTAAAGCAGTACGAGAACTCACTCTAAAAAGTTAAAATAGAGAGAATTTAGCCGTTAAAAGTAATGAGCAAAAAGGTGCACAGTTAGAGGAGTGAGTAAAATAGAATTTGATTGTGTGCTCTCTTTGACGTTTTTCGCAAAGATAGAGATTACACTAGAACTGGTGTCAGTAGGGGTGGAGGGGTACTTATTGCTACACGTAATAATCTTCGTGCATCTCTTTATGAGCTACCAGATGCTAGTTCTTTGTTGGATCAACTCTGCGTTAAAATGCACGGTGCGTGTGGAGTGCTGTATATCTGCGTGTCTTATATTCCGCCAGGTAGCTCTGATGTCATATATAAGGCACATATTGACAACCTACTTGCAATTCATGAACAAATTGGTGACGACCAACTTTGTGTCTTGGGTGATTTTAACTTGGGTAATATTTGCTGGAGCTTTATGGATAATAATAACTTTCTTTCTCCATTAAATGTAACTAGTATTTCGGAATTATATTTAATAGATAATTTGTTATGCATTGATTTAACATAGATAAATGGCTTTCCAAACGAACTTAACCGAATTTTAGACTTAATATTTGTTAGCTCTAATATTAATTTTAAGCTTTCGCATGCAGCTAGTTACATTTCATCTTCGAATCAGCACATTAGTCCACTGGTGCTGGAAATTGACTTTTTTAAATATTTTGAATTACCAAGTACCAGTAAACGGTTGCTTTTAATTACTCACGCTGTAATTTTGCTGATTTAAATAGTTTGTTTGAGGTGGACTGGTCTCATCAATTTGAAAATTACATTTATATGATGGCTGTTATGATATTTTTAAATCTATAATATTTAACACTTGTGCGATTCACAAACAAATGTTTAGCTCCAAAACTTCGAAACGTCCTTGGTTCTCGAAAGAGCTCAAACATCTAAGGAACTTGAAGAATAAATTTTATAAAAAACATAAGATTTCTAACGATAAGAATTTTCGCGAGCAGTATGTGTTTTATAGAGGTCAATTCAACAAACTCAATAAATCTTTGTATAGAGATTATATTCGTAATGTTGAAAGCAATATTAAATGTAATCCTAAATCCTTTTGGGGTTACATAAAAACCAAAAAAAACTGCTCTAATATACCTGCGTATGTTCATCTTAAAGGGGTATCAGCTGACTCCATCTCTGATGCTGCTAATCTTTTTGCCAATTTTTTTTCTTCCAATTTTATCACAGATAATACCGCAAATAATTATATCTCTAATGATAGATACTTCCGTGAACTTCGGGAAATTAAATCTGACTGACGATGATGTTATTTTTGGCATAAATCAGCTTAAGCCATCCAATGGTACTGATGCTGATGGTCTTTCGGTTGTCGTCTTTAATTACGCCTTTAAGTCACATCTTCAACTTGTCACTTTCTGCTGGGGTTTTCCTTGACGATTGGAAATTAACTTTTATCACCCCTATTTTGAAAAACGGTAATAAAAATGACATTGAGAATTATAGACCGATTTCCAAGCTAACAACTGTGTATAAACTAGTTGAATGCGTTGTTAAGGAAAAAATTTACTTTGCTGTCAAGCATATGTTATGTCCTAATCAACATGGGTTAATTCCAGGCAGGTCTACGATAGCTAATCTAGCAGCTTTTGCGGAGGATTGTCTGGAGACCTTTCAAAGAGGTTTTCAAATGGATGCAATTTACACAGATTTTTCTAAACTTTCGATAGGGTATCTCACTCTATTTTGATAACTAAACTTCGGGTATTAGGCTTTCACTCTCAATTTCTTAAGTGGATGGCATCATATCTAGATAATAGGAGCTGTGTCGTTCGACTCGATAATGTATCGTCTTACTCTTTTGATGCCTCTTCTGGTGTTCCGCAGGGTAGTGTTTTAGGCCCGTTACTATTTATCCTCTTTATCAATGATATTTCCTCTTGATTTCCTAAATGTAACTATCTTCTATATGCGGATGACCTGAAGATTTACTACGAAATTAAAAATCCGGGAGATTCCCATATTCTCCAGCATGAGTTGAACAACTTCTATAGTTGGTGTCTGCGTAATCATTTGCCGCTCAATATTAGTAAATGTCACTACACTTCTTTCGCGAAGGTTCTAAATATTGTTCCAACTTCTTATAGCATATTAAATTCACCGCTAAAAACAATTAGAGAATTTAAAGACCTTGGTGTCTACTTTGACACCAAGCTGAACTTTACAACTCACATAAATTATATTGTCTCAAAATCATTTGCAATGTTAGCCTTTATTCGTCGAAATGGTTCTGCGTTTTGTGATCCCTATACCCTCAAAATGCTGTCCTCGTCCCTAGTTCGTTCCAGGTTAGAATACGCAGTATTCGTTTGGCGACCGTTTCATGCGGTATATATCAAAAGATTGGAGTCTGTCCAAAAAGCTTTTATGCGTTTTGCCTTGTGCACGATTAAGTTTGCAGATCCTATTCCGTCGTATCGCTCTCGGTGTTTACTTATAGACCTCATGTCTTTAGAGTCTAGGTGAAAACGTTGCGATTAGGCAGTTTGTCCGTAATGGCACCGGTGTATTTTTGATATGAAAAATGAAAATTCAAAACGACGTTAGTGTTTTTGTATATATTTTCTTAGATGAATTTTATTGTGCGGTGATTGAATTTTATCGTTCTATATACAAAATATGGTGATATTACCTGTTGTGGTGGCTGAGGCAAATGCGAAATGCTGTTGCTCCGATTGTTCAAAAAAGTGACAAAAAACGCAGAACCGGAAAAACAATATTTTTCTAGAAACCGGCATAATGTTTCTACCGTTTTTAGGGGAAAAACTGCCCGAATTGATTTATCCGCGTATACGCATGCATGGGCACACACATGCATGCAGTTCACCTTGCACACACACATGTGAGTGAGACTACAGTAAGAGACTTCACATGTGCATGTGTATGTGAGTGCTGCTTGACATTAGGGTGGTACCCCCTCCCAAGAGAAAGCGATTTAGCTTGGAGGCTTAAACATACCGGCCCCCTTGCGATAAGCAACATCTGTTTATTGACTCAGCCACCACACCATGTTACATGTGATAAATACGATTTTACAATATTGAGTTATGCATGGAGGTACCTAGCTGTTGGAAAGAATAGAATTACTGGTTAATGAAATACGCGTGGTTGAACATTTCTATGCACATTTTTTATTATTAATTCATAATTGGATTCTAATATATAGCATTCATGGTTCGTCAGATGCGGGATGAGCCCGATAATATCCACCCAAAGATAGTACTCTGGGCGACAAGCGGGCCAAAGGAACCAGGTAAGATGCCTGGTAGCATGACTTGTTGGTACACGTCCGCGCCGAGTACCAAACGAACAGGGGCCGCGGTGTGGAAATTGGGATCCGCTAGCCGTATGTGTGTGTAGTTCGCGGCACTGGACGGGTCTATGCTACTGTTAGGGCACATGCGCAAGAAGCGTTGCTTCACAACGGCATGAGTTGCTATTTGGGTGTTTATCCCGTACTTTCCCCGCAAACGTAAGATGCACCCCTGTTCGTTACCGACGGTAATCTCCTCCAGGTGGTAGTCGCGCGCTAAGTCATCGGAGATAATCGACGTCGGTGCGCAGACGTCGATGAGCGCCCGGACGAGATGCAGTCGTCCTCGTGCTTCTATTTTAACGACGGCTGTTGGTGCGACTGCTGTTGTGGGCTGCAACGCTAAAGTCGCGTGGCGGCTTCGGAACGTCGCCGGTAGCTGGCGGTGTAATGCAGATTGTGGGCGGAAAGTCCGAGATTCCACTCCACGATGACGTTGTGCTGATAGCGGTGGGCGGAACATCCGAGATTCCGCTCCGCGTCGACGTTCGATTGTTCGGACTGGGCGGAAAGCCCTAGATTCCGCTCCATGTCGCTCTGCCGGTGGGAGTGGGCGGAAAGGCCTAGATTCCGCTCCGCTCTGACGGCGCCTTTCGTGCGCTAGGAATGGTCGAAAAGACCGCGAATCCGCTTTGGTCACCGTTTCGGTTTCTTGTGGTTCCGGGCGAGATGACCGCGTCTCCATTCCCGAGTCGGAGGGATGGAGTGAAAGCTCGGTGTCCGAGTCTATCTCGCTCGCCACTTGCTCGCTCCAAGGCCTGGTGTCGATGGGCGGATGGCTATCCTCTTCAAGGTGCAGCAAAGTATGATGCTTGCCGTTGCAGCGGTGGCACCTTGAAGAGCTTGTACATACCTCGGCCTTATGCGCTACCGAAAGACAGTTGGAGCAGTATTTGCCCAGAAGAGACTCGCGTAGCCTCTCTTCTACTGGTTTTCTACGAAATGCGGGACAGAGGCGGATTGGGTGCTTGCCCTCGCACAGGTGACATGGTTGAGGGTAGCGGTCAGCCTGTTGTCCAGCTCTTTTTAGTAATGCGGCGTAGCGAGTCATTTTCTAAAAGGTCGTTTATTGCAAATATTTATAATTTCTGTTGTATCTATACATATACATATGTAGCTGGTTGGGTGGCGAGACGAGTAATTTTATGATTACTAATTATAATTTTATTAATCGTAAAAAATAAAGATAAAAAAAATTTTTTTTTTTTTTTTTTTTTTAATATAAGTAATTACTTTTTCTTATAAGTAACTCTTTTGTTACATCGTACTCATATTCATATCAAATCGACATGAAAAAATGTTTTTAAGCAATTTTAAGCAATAATATTCCTTCTTGAGGCTATTCTTGTATCACGCAGTGTATTTTGGTGAATAATACCACAATATCGTAAGGTCAAGTTAGTGGTGTGTTTTGCACCTTAGCCTCCCACCCCACAAGGAAAATTTCCCAGTATTAATGCCAATGGGTGTTCGCGACCCGGCTAAATTATTCATTAATGGGCGAACTCGATCTATACCCGTTAGAGGCGCCTTTGGAAAAAGCGCCAGAACGTAATAGGGAAATTGCAGCTGATATGCAATTTCCTGAATGACCTGTCATTTCTTTTTTCGCACGAGGTAAAAACGGGGTGAGTAGTGTTTCTTTTAAATGTATTCTGTCTTTATTATTGTAAATCCTTTTTTCTTTGTATTATCATTTATTCCAGCAATGCAGAACATCACAAATTTTCGCAAAAAGATGAAGACTTGTGGGAACCGGCCAAACATGTATGCAGAGTCATACACATGTGTATGTACGCACGTGTACGTGGTTGCATATTTGCACATACACACATATAAGTACATACATATGTATATGGACCGGGTAAATTGCAAGTTCATCGATTGCGGCGGAGCAACCGGAGCTGAAACCTTAAGGAAAAGGAAAAAACTTTGAATATGTTCAAGACGGATTGTGTAACGCTTTTTCCAGTAATCTGTTCAATAATGCTCCGGCGACTCTTCGCCGCGAATAACTTCATTGTCTCCGCCTAAAATCTCTTGGTGTAGATCGTGAATTACACCTTTTTGTGCCCATAGTTGGAAAATTTCTATGCAAGAAGCGGCCGCTAGCTGCGTAAGTTGATTTGTCAATATCGATGATAAAAAACCAGACCGAACCAGGTGTCGGTAAGTTTCTTGTGCGGACACAGGGTTACCATTGGCAGATATTTCGCACGCACTTCAGGTAATTCATGGTATATCAAACTTGTACAGTATTTATAACTGGCCACCAAATAGGTTTGTTCCACATTTTAAAATGCTCTCGGCAGACGACACAATTTGGATATCACCCCGGAAGGTCTTGACTCGTGGATGTGACGGGGTTTGAGTCTTCTATTACCATTCCTTTTCGGCGGTCATAAATTCCAAACACACGACGCAGGGGTGCTGTGCAAGTTGGCAACGACTCCGCCAGGCATTGACATCCATATATCAATGAACCTGCGCAGAATGATGAGGGTGAGTGTGAATTATTAAATACTGAGACAGACCCTTATATTAAATTAAAAAAATTGTTAGTTTAAGAGCTATGTAAGATCTCTTTTGGATTTAGGTTTTGTAGGCATCTGCGTTGAATTATTTAGGTGGTAGGGTGTTGGACACGGCGACTGCATATTTCTTGTAAGAGTTTTTGCTAGCGTAATTTCTTATTTATCCCTAATTTGCGAAGTTTCATACGTACATATATATGTATTCAATCGCAGATCGTATTATGCGTTTATATGTATGTACATACGTGTGTGTTTCATTAGCTGGCTTTAGAGTACTATGCAAGGCATTATTTCTAATCAAGCCTATTTTTCAGCCTGTTTAGTTTTATGCCATAAAAATGTTCTTGAATAAAAAAAAACATCGAAAATATGTCGGTTCACCCTACACTTACTTTCACAGCTTTGTTCTCACGGCGAAGAAAGAGAAAATTGTAGAAACATTGTTTAAAAAATTTGGGTTTTAGCCCAATCTAGAATTTCTGCAGCTTTACTTTATTATTCAATTTACTTTATGTTCAATAGAAATTGCATTGCGCATGGCTAGTTGCTCAATTCGAAGACTTTGGCTAGAAATATCCGAATTTCCCTTTTTTTTTGTTTTAATTGAAATATTAAACTAATTCTTATAGATTAAGGTTCACGTTTTATGTTTTCGCTTATTTCTTCACATTTCCATAGCATTTATGTGTATGTACGTTTAGCAATTCAAACGAAAAACTATATATGTATGTATGTATGTTTATATAATAACTTCATTCCTAGTTTGCATACCTTTGTATACTATCAGTTTTTTTGATTTTTTGTGGAAGTATCAGTTTTAAGATCTTCCAAAAGTAATTTTAATATGGATTTTATCTCTCGAGTATTTAACAGCAGAATAGCGCAAAGTGAAGGATTTCGTGTTAAAAATACATACATATTAAAATTACATGTACATATGTATGTATGTACATATTATGAATGTTTATTTCATAATAAACGTATTATAGAGGAGAACATATTTCCTCCAGTGGTTCTCATCATGCAAACGAAAGGGCGAGTTGTGAATACATTGCATTCAAAACCAGAACTTAGTGCCCAAATTGCATGGTTTTTTTTTTTTTATAATTAATCAAAATTTCAATTAATTTCAACGAGTTTTTTATAAGCACTATAATAAAATTATAGTAAACTATTATTTGAAGAGAAAAAAAAATGAAATGAAAACAAGAAAACAACAAAATAAGGTTTGTTATATAAAGGGGAACAAAATTCAGCAATGTTTGATTTGGAAAACAAGAGATATAAATTCGATAAGTTACTATAAAACATTAAGCGAGAAAAAATGTTATTATAAATCTAACAATTATTTATAGCCAAAATGTTTGGGCTCACAAAAGCTGTTACCACATTATTGGATGAAATTCCACAATTATATTTAAAAAGATTATAGCTAACAATAAAACTCGTTTTCTACTGGTTAAGTGAATAAAAATATTTAAGTTTGGAAATTCATGTCTCTAAAGAATGAAAGTTTTTTTTTTTTTTTGTTTGAGTTTAGAAAATACTTTAATCACAAGTGTGTACAAAATAGGTGTTTCTGAATCACTTCAAAGTGGTGGTGTTATTTTACTAATACAACCCTTATTCAAGCGGTTTAAATATTTCTCTTAATCCTAAATTTTAATTTTAAATTGCAAATTTGCGATGTGGAATTGGATGGGTATTACGAAGTGGAATCCGCGTTGGGCTTTTCGATCGATGTAGGTGTTGCAAGAGGGGAATCGGTTTCGTCAGAAGGTCGTTGCTCCTCCTCCTGTTCATCATTGGCGGGTAATAGGACTAATTTCACTAATGGCCTGGTGACTTGTCCTCTTTCGGTTATAGCATCCACTACTCTTACCTTGCCATCCGAGCCTGGGTGCAGTTTGGCGACCCTGCCTAATCTCCACTCATTAGGTGGCAGGTTGTCTTCTTTGATAACGACGAGGTCACCTTTCTTTATGTTAGATTGTGGATATTTCCACTTATTGCGTTTTTGAAGTTCAGACAGGTATTCTGTCTTCCACCTCTTGCAAAATTTGTGGTGTAAAGCCTTCAATCTTTGCCACCGATTTACAATCGAGGCGCGGTTTTCATCAGCATCTACTTCAGGCTGAGCAAGAAGGTGTCCGCCCACTAAAAAATGACCTGGTGTCAATGGTTCCAAGTCCGTCGGTTCATTTGATGAGGGACTTAGTGGTCGAGAGTTGAGACAGGACTCAACTCTGCAAAGTAAGGTCGTAAACTCTTCAAACGTATATTTGTGGTTGGAAGCGATTTTTGTAAAGTGGCCTTTAAAACTTTTAACTCCCGCCTCCCACAGTCCACCCATATGGGGTGCTGCGGCGGGGATAAAATGCCACGTAAGCGTTTGTTGGGTATATTTTGACAAGGTGCTATTGCGAGCATCAGATATAAAAGCTTTTATTTCTGTTTTTAATGTTCGAGAGGCCCCGACGAAGTTTGTTCCATTGTCGGAATACATGTTCATCGGGCAGCCTCGTCTTCCTACAAATCTTGCAAATGCTGCCAGAAATGATTGTGTGCTTAAATCGGAGGTGGCTTCCAAATGGATTGCCTTCGTTGCAAAACACACAAACAGGCAGACGTAGCCCTTGGATACTCGACAACCTCGTCCATTGTAGTTCTTTATGTCGAATGGACCAGTGAAGTCAACCCCCGTATTAGTAAATGCACGTGAGAATGTGGTACGTTCCGTAGGAAGTATACCCATAAGCTGAGACTGTGAGCGTTTTCGGTAGATCGTGCAGATCTTGCAGCTGTGAATGGTTGACCTAATCATATTTTGGACTCGAGGTATCCAATATTGCGTTCGAATCAAACGCAACATTAGCTGATTCTCACCGTGCAGTGACACTTTGTGGACGAACTGGACTATGAGACGAGACAAGCTGCAGTTATACGGAAGAATGATTGGATGGCGTTCATTAAAGGAAAGATCCAGAGATTTACCTAGGCGACCACCCATCCTAATCAAGTTCTCTTTGTCGATGTAGGGGTTAAGGGGCAAGATTTCACTCTTTGAATTTATTGTTTTCCCGGATTCCAATGCCCAATATTCCCGAATGTAATGCTTCTTCTGACAAACTATTATTAAGCGCCTTGTCGTTGCTTTAATTTCATCAGATGAAATTAAGCAAGACCTCGCTTTAAACGAAGCTCTAGTGCTTGGACGAGTTCTCTGAGAAAATCTTAACACATATGATAAAACTCTCAAAGCTCTCGAAAGATCAGAAAACCTACCAAGAATATCAACATTGGTATCGAGTGTAGTTGATGCACAGACTTGAACCCTTTTTTGTTCTACTTCAGTGCTATAGTTCGTTTCTTGTGTGGGCCAGTTTTCTCTATCTTCTTGCAACCAAGAAGGACCCTGCCACCACAAGGAACTGTTGGCCAGTTCCTGCACAGTGATACCTCTACTAGCCAAATACGATGGATTTGAAGCTGATTCTACGTGCAGCCAATTTCGGCTTCCAACTTTCTCTACAATTTTTGTAACCCGATGGGCAACAAAGGTTGACCACGAGCATGGAGATTTATGAATCCAGGCAAGAACAATGGTCGAATCTGTCCATAGATGCCTTGTAAACTGACCTAAGTTAAGATTGTTAGTGACTGACTCCATTAGTTCAGCCAGCAACACAGCACCACAGAGTTCCAAGCGTGGTAACGAAATTGTTTTAACTGGCGCTACTTTGGATTTAGCAAGCAGGAGACTGACATAAACTGTCTCTGCCTTCTGAACGCGCAGGAAAATAGTAGCGGCATATGCCTTCTCCGAGGCGTCGCAGAATCCATGCAGTTCAATTTTATCCGTTGGGGAAAAATACACCCAACGAGGAATACGAATTGTGCCGATATGACTGTAGTTTTCGACAAAGCTTTGCCATCGGTTTATTGATGTAGGGGACACCGTTTCGTCCCAATCTGTACCTTCTAACCAAATATTCTGCATTAAAATTTTTGCCGTAACCACGAATGGCGCAAGCCATCCTAGTGGGTCGAATAATTTGGCGATTTCGGACAGTATTATCCTTTTTGTGAATCGTACCTGCGTTTCGATTGTTTTAGCCGTGAAATAAAAATCATCGGAATGGGCGTTCCATCTGATGCCCAGAGCTTTGACTGTGCTGGTGTCCTCAAATTCCAGAAAATTTTCGTTTAGCAGGTGGGCTTTCGGTATTCCATCCAATATTTTCTCACAATTTGAAGTCCATTTTCGTAGTGGGAAACCAGCTGATTGTAACACCTTTACTACCTCTTCTTTAGCTCTGATGGCCATGTCGATGGAATGTCCTCCAGCCAAAACATCATCAACATACATGTATTTTCTTAAAATGTCAGAAGCCAGCGGATATGAGCTATCTACATCGTCAGCCAGCTGAAGCAGAGTCCTAATCGCGAGGTATGGTGCACAATTAACACCGAATGTAACTGTCTTCAATTCCTACAGACTGATTGGTTCACTCGGATTTTTCCGAAAAACTATACGTTGGTATTTCATTTCATTCGGGTTTAGCAAAATTTGGCGATACATTTTTTCGATGTCGCTATTAAACACGTATTTAAAGAGCCTCCAACGTAGTATTACCATCGTCAGGTCGCTTTGAAGTACTGGACCAGGATGGATGACATCATTAAGGCTAGTTCCATTCGCAGTCGGACACGATGCGTTGAAAACGACTCGTACTTTGGTGGTAGTACTGTCCTCCTTCTTTACGGCATGATGCGGCAGGAAATAATTCGCACATTCGTCGCCTGAAACATATTCCTCAACTCGAGTCATATGTCCCAAAGTTTCGTATTCTGACAAAACCCTGTTGTATTCAGTTTGCAATGGTAGATCCTTTGCCAAACGCGTTTCGTTTCGAAAGAATTGCGAGCAAGCGATTTTTAACGAAGGTCCCAGGCCGAAACTCTTTGGGAAATCCTTTTTGAACGGCAATGATACAACGTATTTGCCATCTTTGTTTCTTTTTGTAGTGCTTTTATAGAGTTTTTCGCAATAAATTTTATCTTCTGTATATATTCTAGTTTTCGGAACATCTTCCAGTTCCCAGAAGGACGTTAAGCATCTGTCTAGAGAAACCTCATTAAAAAATGAAACACATCTACTAGTTGGAGCAGCCGAGTCTGTTTGGCCGGTTAGTATCCAACCGAATACAGTTTCTTGAGCTAAAAGAGTTCCCAAGACTTTCTTTTTTATTCCACCTAAAATAATTTGCGCGTATATGTCACCACCCAGGACAAGATCAACTTGCTCATTAATGAAGAATCTCTTATCCGCCAATTCTAAGTCAGGGAATGCTTGCTTATGTATTGCATCTATCTTGCATGTTGGCAGATTCCCTGTTAGTTGCGGAAGCACCAATGCCGTTGTGTCGATTTTTATAAAAGGGTCAATGGAAGACCGCAGTTGAATCAGACAGGCTTCTTTTACCTGCGCTGATACAGTATTATTTATGCCTGATACTTGTGCATGTAACCTCTTTGTCGGTAAATTCACTCTGCGTTTGAGGCGTTCTGTTATAAACGTGCACTCAGAACCAGAGTCTATTAATGCCCGAGCTGAAAATTCAGCGCCGTTGTGGCATATATTGACGCGAGCTGTACCCAAAAGAATGCCTTTATTTATGTTTGCGAAACAATTGAAGCTATTTACTGAATTTTTATTTGCCCTTGCAGAATCGTGTCTCATTCGAGCCTGAGCCGAGGTCAACGGAACATCATCTGCGGGACTTGATATTTGCAATTGACCAGTTGCTTTTGGTTGAAAAGACTGTATATGTAGGAGCGTATGATGTCTCAGGTGGCAAGTGCTGCAATTAAATGAGCTTGTGCACCGTGAGACCGTATGTCCTGAAGAAAGGCAGTTCAAGCAACTATTATTATTTTTTAAAAATGCGATCCGATCGACCGTCGTTAGTTTACGAAACCGTGGGCAATTTTGCAATTTATGCTCATTGCATTTGCACAGTTGGCAAGTAACTTTTGCCACACTGGCCTGGAAAACGCCAAGTCTTTTTTGTGGTGGTTCAGACGGGAACTTTCTGAACTGTTGTTTGTCAGTTCGAGACTGTTTGACACCCTTTAAGCCTGAGACTGTTTCCAAAGTTTGGAACCTATTGGAGAGGAATTTATCCATATCCTCCCACCTGGATATCTCCGTCTTGTTTTCAATTGTTTGTTCCCACAATGCTAATGTACTTTCTGGCAATTTAGTTGAACAGAGATATGTTATTATTGCATCCCAGTTTGATATGTCAATTTGATGACTTTGTAATGACGAGATGCAATTGTTTATGTCTCGCTGCAACTTTTTAATGGAGCTACCGCATTCACTCTCTACCGCATCTAAGCTAAAAAGTATTTTTAGTTGGGAATTCACTAGAATACGTTTATTTTCGTACCTATCGCTTAAGTTTTTCCATGCAGTTGCGAATCCTTCATTTGTTAGAGGACATTTTCTAACTATGTCTTTCGCTTCTCCTTGCGTTTTTTGGTTTAAATGGAAAAGTTTTTCTACGGGAGTGAGGCGCTTATTGAGTATGTATATGGCCGTAAACATATCCCGGAATGTTGGCCAAGAAAGATAATCGCCTTTAAACACTTCCGTATCACAAGGAGGGAGACGAATGTTGTGCTCACGAACTGCCTCTTCCTTAATATCTTTTTCGAAACTAGCAAGCTCTTCCGCTTGAGTAGCCATTGCAGACATGCATTTGATGTAACTAGCGAAGCTCATTTTATGTTTTTTCTTGATTGACCTAATGTCTTCTTTAGTTAACCCCTCTGAGTTGCTAAGCGCATCGTAAGCTACCTTTGTCTTTTCCCATAGAGCTTTTAATTCGTCTTGTTGTATTGCAAGACCATGTTTGTTTTGTTCAGAGCTTGGAGTGCTGCTGAAATCAGATTCGAATTCGATTACAGCTTCTGCTGACCGAATGAATGAGTCAATAGTTGGGATAAAACGACAAACGAAAGCTCAAGAGAAAAATAAAGTGCTTCCCAAGAATGTGAAACAAATGCCTATTAAGCCACCAATTCAAAAAATTGTAACACCAAAAAATTTAAAATATATGTATGTATGTATATGTATAATCACACACTTGATTTTATTTTTGATGCAAATTTATGTATATGTATATGCTTATATTATTTGATATTATATGTATATTAATGAACACTCTAAGTCTATCTTTAAAGATACTCGCCACCCAACTTTCGCCAATATGTGTTGATGGAATGTCAATCAAAATTGTTTAAATTTGTGCCCGCAGTGATATTGTGGATGTGAAATTCTCCTACAGATCAGTGAAATCAAAAAATGTGCAATTGACCGAAAACAGTGTGTTGAAACAATGAGGTTATGAATACTTCATACAAGTGTAGTGCTGCTAGTGCAATGATTAGGCAAATTGAAAGTTGAAAGTAATAAAAAAAACACGATTAAAAAGAAAAATTTTATGAAAGCCGATAAATGTGTTAATAAACAAAAACGTGCTTTGCAAATTAAAAGTGAGTCAAATTCAAGAAAACTAAACTAATCGTGTTTGACCTTAATTTGATTTAAAATGTTACACCAACAACACTAGTGAGCCTTCTTCGCAGATAGGCGTATGTATGCGTGCAAAATGAAACGGTGTGTCATTCGCTGGATATAGAAAAAAGAAAGTATATTTTAAACACTGTCACTTCCACAAATCACTCCAGGTTATTCTTATTCTAATTTGCGCACTGAATTTTAAGCGAATAACGAAGCCTATGTAAATGTATGTGCAAGAAATGTCAACCACGTACCTTTGGTGCAGTTTAACTGGAGCTCGATAAGTGATGACGATGCGCGTTGATGTGGCAAGTGATTTTGTTGCTAGATGTGGCAAGTTGAGTTCCAGTGAACAGTGCTGTATCAAAAAATCGTGATGGTGATCGACGATATGTGTTACACGTAGTTGAAAATCCTGTTGGAAAAAGTGGACTGTATTAACGCTGCTAATTAATGTGAAGTAGTTATCGCTCCCAATGGTGGACTGGTTCAATAGGTTCTCGGCGCAAAAGGACCATGAAAACGTTGCGATTAGGCAGTTTGTCCGTAATGGCACCGGTGTATTTTTGATATGAAAAATGAAAATTCAAAACGACGTTAGTGTTTTTGTATATATTTTCTTAGATGAATTTTATTGTGCGGTGATTGAATTTTATCGTTCTATATACAAAATATGGTGATATTACCTGTTGTGGTGGCTGAGGCAAATGCGAGATGCTGTTGCTCCCATTGTTCAAAAAAGTGACAAAAAACGCAGAACCGGAAAAACAATATTTTTCTAGAAACCGGCATAATGTTTCTACCGTTTTTAGGGGAAAAACTGCCCGAATTGATTTATCCGCGTATACGCATGCATGGGCACACACATGCATGCAGTTCACCTTGCACACACAAATGTGAGTGAGACTACAGTAAGAGACTTCACATGTGCATGTGTACGTGAGTGCTGCTTGACATTAGGGTGGTACCCCCTCCCAAGAGAAAGCGATTTAGCTTGGAGGCCTAAACACTAGGCGTGATCTTTTGTCGATGCGTTTTGTCTTTGACTTATGTACCGGCTCAATTGATTGTCCATACTTACTCACGAAAATTCATTTTAGTGTTCCCTCACACATACTTCGCTGTAATGATATATTTTTTGTCGGGTTTGCTAAGACTGTCTATGGTATGAATGCACCTCTTAGAAGGACGCTATCTCAATTTAATGCTTATTCTTCTTCCTTAGATTTTGATTTTACCTACTCTAAGTCTACTTTTAAGAATTTATTCATACGACTCCTGTCGTTAAGCCTTTGAAATTAAAATGTATCATAAAGTCTGTAAGCAACTTGTTTGTTGATTAATAAATAAATAAATAAATAAATAGTAAAAGCAGCTCATTCAAATTAAATATCGATGGCGAAAGGGTTTATTTGCTTGCGCAAAATAACTTGACAAAAACTTGAATTTAAGAGGTAGAAGTTAGATGGGAATTACAAGTTCTCGATGGCATAAATAAATGCATTTTTCTATGCATTTTTGGCTACCAAGGGAAAAAAGCAGAGATTAAACAATGCTTCAAAAAACTTGATGGCGACGGCGTCAGTGCATAGCTGAAAGAAAAACGCGGTACGTGGCGTCGATGATGTTGTTGCAAATTAAAACTCAGCTGGAAATCACATCAAAAGGAATGTTGGTGGTCGTAGGGATTGTATTGAGAGTTGTCCTGATATTGGTAGTTCTCTAAACATGAATTCTCAACTATTTGCTGTGTTATTATCTTGAACGTCTGCTACTTGATTATTAGTCTCCTCTGGACTAGTGGAAACATGAAAATTTCTTTGTGTTTTAAGAGGTGGACTGGTTAAATTGGATTTTTCTTGCCTTTTTCCTGCATATTTGAGGTTGGGTCTGTTTGCGTAATTGACGGCGTTCGTTCTGATGCTTTGGTCGATGTCCATTGGTTCTGGTTTGGGCTGGAGTTTAGGTGCTATAGGCTTTGGGGGCGAGTTGTAATAAGGATTCTGTAGGGTCTGTTGTGAGTTAAAATATCCTGGGTTATGTCCTTGTGGATATTGTGGTATCCTTGTAAATTGATTCTGTCCGTGCATGTATTGTTGTGGTCTAAATAATCCTTGTGAGTTGTTTTGCGGTCTTGGAAGTATTTGATTTAAATGGTTGTTGAGTCGGTGGTTAATAAGGTAGTTGTGGATAAAATTGTGGTGGTCTGCTATAGTTTTTTGGTGGCAGTGGTGGTTTGTAGCTATTATCATTAAAACTGTTTTGCTGGTAAGCATGAGTGCTTCTAAACTTTTGGTTTTCTAATTTGAGACATAAGTGAAGTGCCTCTGGAAGGTCCTTCGGTTCTCTCATGCCTAGCAATCGAGGGAGATCGCCGTTAAGGCCTCTTACAAACGTGTCTAAAGCCCTAATTCTGTAGGTCTCTGTGAGTAATCGTATTGATTCATTGCTAGCTTTCATGCATCCTATCTTATTGAGTATCAATAATAGGTGCGAGCAGGCTTTTTGGTAAAAGTCCTGAATGGATAGCTTGCCTTGTATTAATCCTGTCATTTGGTACTCTAGTGCACCGAGATCCCACTTATCTGCATAATGTGTCGTAAGACATATAGAAATGGCTCTCCAATCCAGTGGAGTGTTATATGATTCAAGCGCAATATCGGCGCTGCCTGTTTTTTTATTCCTGATTACATTCAGGATCCCGAAATACCTGTGAGTCCCCTTGGTATGGTCATAAATTCGAAGAATTCTTTCTACGCCTTTTTTTCAGGAATTGAATTCTGCCGGTTTCCCAGAGAACTCTCTCAGTGATCTAACCACATCCGGAATTTTGTCAATTTCTGTTAAGTTGTTTCTGTATCTTTCGTCGATTGTCTGGTCAGCTATCGGTATTTGGTTTTCGTTCGTTCTAATTATATTTTGAATAAAATTTCGTCCGTCAGTATTTTGGATTTGCGTCACTACATCTTTTATAAGATTAGCTAAGTCAGGTGAAGGATGTAGGGCAGGAGCTGGTTTTATGTCGGGGTTTGGATGGTTGTTCCCTAACACTGGTGGTCGTACAAGATTATTAGGATTAGCCATTTTATTAAAAAAAAATAGTTTTTATTTTATTTTTTCCTTTAAGAAAATATATATATTTTTTTTTTTTATTTATTCTTTAAGAAAAATTCTTTCAAATTATCAGTGTTTACAGTAAAATATTCTTACTAGTTAGAGTTTAATTTTACCTTCGTTTTTTATTCACAATTCGAAGGAGTTTTTTTTTCTTTAAATTTTCTTTTGAGCTTAATGTGTTTCGTCTCACAGGACATTTAACAATTTTAATATAGGTTTTAGTTTTAGAAATATTTCGCAGTTTATATTTCTTTTTTTACAAAAATTACTTCGAAATCGATTTTACAATTTAACGCTTAAATTAATTATCGTCAGTTACATTGCTAGATGAGTCTTCATCCCACGTCGGCCTGGTCCCGGCGGATTGTTCCTTTTCCTCGTTGTACATGGGTCCTTCCTAGGACACTGGGCTCGATGATGTCCGGTGCAGGTCGTCCTTTATCCCTTTGTTGCTTTTGTTTTTTGTGGCACTTTGTTGCTTTTGTTTTTTTGTGGCACTTTTTTATTTTAGTGGCACTTTGTTTTAATAAGTTTCTTTTATCGTTAATGTCTGTTGTTTAGTGGCACAATTATTTATTTGTGGCACTTATTTTTTAGTTCGTTTAGTTCTTATTATTGTTAAAGTTTTTCCTTAAGTTATTTTAGTGGCACTATCTTTTAATAAATTTTGTTATTGTTACTGTCTGTTGCTTGGTGGCACAATTATTTATTAGTGGCACTTATTTATTAGTTAGTTTAATTCATAGATGTTAAGTAATGATTAAATAATGCTAATGATTGCTAATTAACCTTCTTTTGTGAAATTCTCAAATTCATTAAACAATTAGAATTAGTTCAACTAATTCCCATTAGATAATTGAAATTTTTATTCTAATGGTAAATCTAATTGCAATTAGTTGCCATTAGCAAAAAAATTTGGTTTACCTTTACAATTAGAGATCTAATTGACTTCTTCTAATGAAATAAGATATTCAATTAGCTTGAATTAGAACCAATTATTTTGATAAAAAGAAATTGTTTCCGAAGAATTATTGCAGTGAACGAATACTGTCGTAAGTCACTGCACGCTGCAACAAACGAAAATCATAAATGTGAGGGTTCGTATGCTGAATCTATTTTGATAACTAAACTTCGGGTATTAGGCTTTCACTCTCAATTTCTTAAGTGGATGGCATCATATCTAGATAATAGGAGCTGTGTCTTTCGACTCGATAATGTATCGTCTTACTCTTTTGATGCCTCTTCTGGTGTTCCGCAGGGTAGTGTTTTAGGCCCGTTACTATTTATCCTCTTTATCAATGATATTTCCTCATGTTTTCCTAAATGTAACTATCTTCTATATGCGGATGACCTGAAGATTTACTACGAAATTAAAATTCCGGGAGATTCCCATATTCTCCAGCATGAGTTGAACAACTTATATAGTTGGTGTCTGCGTAATCATTTGCCGCTCAATATTAGTAAATGTCACTACACTTCTTTCGCGAAGGTTCTAAATATTGTTCCAACTTCTTATAGCATATTAAATTCACCGCTAAAAACAATTAGAGAATTTAAAGACCTTGGTGTCTACTTTGACACCAAGCTGAACTTTACAACTCACATAAATTATATTGTCTCAAAATCATTTGCAATGTTAGCCTTTATTCGTCGAAATGGTTCTGCGTTTTGTGATCCCTATACCCTCAAAATGCTGTTCTCGTCCCTAGTTCGTTCCAGGTTAGAATACGCGGTATTCGTTTGGCGACCGTTTCATGCGGTATATATCAAAAGATTGGAGTATGTCCAAAAAGCTTTTATGCGTTTTGCCTTGTGCACGATTAAGTTTGCAGATCCTATTCCGTCGTATCGCTCTCGGTGTTTACTTATAGACCTCATGTCTTTAGAGTCTAGGCGTGATCTTTTGTCGATGCGTTTTGTCTTTGACTTATGTACCGGCTCAATTGATTGTCCATACTTACTCACGAAAATTCATTTTATTGTTCCCTCACACATACTTCGCTGTAATGATATATTTTTTGTCGGGTTTGCTAAGACTGTCTATGGTATGAATGCACCTCTTAGAAGGACGCTATCTCAATTTAATGCTTATTCTTCTTCCTTAGATTTTGATTTTACCTACTCTAAGTCTACTTTTAAGAATTTGTTCATACGACTCCTGTCGTTAAGCCTTTGAAATTAAAATGTATCATAAAGTCTGTAAGCAACTTGTTTGTTGATTAATAAATAAATAAATAAATAAATAGTAAAAGCAGCTCATTCAAATTAAATATCGATGGCGAAAGGGTTTATTTGCTTGCGCAAAATAACTTGACAAAAACTTGAATTTAAGAGGTAGAAGTTAGATGGGAATTACAAGTTCTCGATGGCATAAATAAATGCATTTTTCTATGCATTTTTGGCTACCAAGGGAAAAAAGCAGAGATTAAACAATGCTTCAAAAAACTTGATGGCGACGGCGTCAGTGCATAGCTGAAAGAAAAACGCGGTACGTGGCGTCGATGATGTTGTTGCAAATTAAAACTCAGCTGGAAATCACATCAAAAGGAATGTTGGTGGTCGTAGGGATTGTATTGAGAGTTGTCCTGATATTGGTAGTTCTCTAAACATGAATTCTCATAACTATTTGTATTGAGAGTTGTCCTGATATTGGTAGTTCTCTAAACATGAATTCTCATAACTATTTGCTGTGTTATTATCTTGAACGTCTGCTACTTGATTATTAGTCTCCTCTGGACTAGTGGAAACATGAAAATTTCTTTGTGTTTTAAGAGGTGGACTGGTTAAATTGGATTTTTCTTGCCTTTTTCCTGCATATTTGAGGTTGGGTCTGTTTGCGTAATTGACGGCGTTCGTTCTGATGCTTTGGTCGATGTCCATTGGTTCTGGTTTGGGCTGGGGTTTAGGTGCCATAGGCTTTGGGGGCGAGTTGTAATAAGGATTCTGTAGGGTCTGTTGTGAGTTAAAATATCCTGGGTTATGTCCTTGTGGATATTGTGGTATCCTTGTAAATTGATTCTGTCCGTGCATGTATTGTTGTGGTCTAAATAATCCTTGTGAGTTGTTTTGCGGTCTTGGAAGTATTTGATTTAAATGGTTGTTGAGTCGGTGGTAAATGAGGTAGTTGTGGATAAAATTGTGGTGGTCTGCTATAGTTTTTTGGTGGCAGTGGTGGTTTGTAGCTATTATCATTAAAACTGTTTTGCTGATAAGCATGAGTGCTTCTAAACTTTTGGTTTTCTAATTTGAGACATAAGTGAAGTGCCTCTGGAAGGTCCTTCGGTTCTCTCATGCCTAGCAATCGAGGGAGATCGCCGTTAAGGCCTCTTACAAACGTGTCTAAAGCCCTAATTCTGTAGGTCTCTGTGAGTAATCGTATTGATTCATTGCTAGCTTTCATGCATCCTATCTTATTGAGTATCAATAATAGGTGCGAGCAGGCTTTTTGGTAAAAGTCCTGAATGGATAGCTTGCCTTGTATTAATCCTGTCATTTGGTACTCTAGTGCACCGAGATCCCACTTATCTGCATAATGTGTCGTAAGACATATAGAAATGGCTCTCCAATCCAGTGGAGTGTTATATGATTCAAGCGCAATATCGGCGCTGCCTGTTTTTTTATTCCTGATTACATTCAGGATCCCGAAATACCTGTGAGTCCCCTTGGTATGGTCATAAATTCGAAGAATTCTTTCTACGCCTTTTTTTCAGGAATTGAATTCTGCCGGTTTCCCAGAGAACTCTCTCAGTGATCTAACCACATCCGGAATTTTGTCAATTTCTGTTAAGTTGTTTCTGTATCTTTCGTCGATTGTCTGGTCAGCTATCGGTATTTGGTTTTCGTTCGTTCTAATTATATTTTGAATAAAATTTCGTCCGTCAGTATTTTGGATTTGCGTCACTACATCTTTTATAAGATTAGCTAAGTCAGGTGAAGGATGTAGGGCAGGAGCTGGTTTTATGTCGGGGTTTGGATGGTTGTTCCCTAACACTGGTGGTCGTACAAGATTATTAGGATTAGCCATTTTATTAAAAAAAAAATAGTTTTTATTTTATTTTTTCCTTTAAGAAAATATATATATTTTTTTTTTTTATTTATTCTTTAAGAAAAATTCTTTCAAATTATCAGTGTTTACAGTAAAATATTCTTACTAGTTAGAGTTTAATTTTACCTTCGTTTTTTATTCACAATTCGAAGGAGTTTTTTTTTCTTTAAATTTTCTTTTGAGCTTAATGTGTTTCGTCTCACAGGACATTTAACAATTTTAATATAGGTTTTAGTTTTAGAAATATTTCGCAGTTTATATTTCTTTTTTTACAAAAATTACTTCGAAATCGATTTTACAATTTAACGCTTAAATTAATTATCGTCAGTTACATTGCTAGATGAGTCTTCATCCCACGTCGGCCTGGTCCCGGCGGATTGTTCCTTTTCCTCGTTGTACATGGGTCCTTCCTAGGACACTGGGCTCGATGATGTCCGGTGCAGGTCGTCCTTTATCCCTTTGTTGCTTTTGTTTTTTGTGGCACTTTGTTGCTTTTGTTTTTTTGTGGCACTTTTTTATTTTAGTGGCACTTTGTTTTAATAAGTTTCTTTTATCGTTAATGTCTGTTGTTTAGTGGCACAATTATTTATTTGTGGCACTTATTTTTTAGTTCGTTTAGTTCTTATTATTGTTAAAGTTTTTCCTTAAGTTATTTTAGTGGCACTATCTTTTAATAAATTTTGTTATTGTTACTGTCTGTTGCTTGGTGGCACAATTATTTATTAGTGGCACTTATTTATTAGTTAGTTTAATTCATAGATGTTAAGTAATGATTAAATAATGCTAATGATTGCTAATTAACCTTCTTTTGTGAAATTCTCAAATTCATTAAACAATTAGAATTAGTTCAACTAATTCCCATTAGATAATTGAAATTTTTATTCTAATGGTAAATCTAATTGCAATTAGTTGCCATTAGCAAAAAAATTTGGTTTACCTTTACAATTAGAGATTTTAATTCACTTCTTCTAATGAAATAAGATATTCAATTAGCTTGAATTAGAACCAATTATTTTGATAAAAAGAAATTGTTTCCGAAGAATTATTGAAGTGAACGAATACTGTCGTAAGTCACTGCACGCTGCAACAAACGAAAATCATAAATGTGAGGGTTCGTATGCTGAATCTATTTTGATAACTAAACTTCGGGTATTAGGCTTTCACTCTCAATTTCTTAAGTGGATGGCATCATATCTAGATAATAGGAGCTGTATCGTCTTACTCTTTTGATGCCTCTTCTGGTGTTCCGCAGGGTAGTGTTTTAGGCCCGTTACTATTTATCCTCTTTATCAATGATATTTCCTCATGTTTTCCTAAATGTAACTATCTTCTATATGCGGATGACCTGAAGATTTACTACGAAATTAAAAATCCGGGAGATTCCCATATTCTCCAGCATGAGTTGAACAACTTATATAGTTGGTGTCTGCGTAATCATTTGCCGCTCAATATTAGTAAATGTCACTACACTTCTTTCGCGAAGGTTCTAAATATTGTTCCAACTTCTTATAGCATATTAAATTCACCGCTAAAAACAATTAGAGAATTTAAAGACCTTGGTGTCTACTTTGACACCAAGCTGAACTTTACAACTCACATAAATTATATTGTCTCAAAATCATTTGCAATGTTAGCCTTTATTCGTCGAAATGGTTCTGCGTTTTGTGATCCCTATACCCTCAAAATGCTGTTCTCGTCCCTAGTTCGTTCCAGGTTAGAATACGCGGTATTCGTTTGGCGACCGTTTCATGCGGTATATATCAAAAGATTGGAGTATGTCCAAAAAGCTTTTATGCGTTTTGCCTTGTGCACGATTAAGTTTGCAGATCCTATTCCGTCGTATCGCTCTCGGTGTTTACTTATAGACCTCATGTCTTTAGAGTCTAGGCGTGATCTTTTGTCGATGCGTTTTGTCTTTGACTTACGTACCGGCTCAATTGATTGTCCATACTTACTCACGAAAATTCATTTTAGTGTTCCCTCACACATACTTCGCTGTAATGATATATTTTTTGTCGGGTTTGCTAAGACTGTCTATGGTATGAATGCACCTCTTAGAAGGACGCTATCTCAATTTAATGCTTATTGTTCTTCCTTAGATTTTGATTTTACCTACTCTAAGTCTACTTTTAAGAATTTATTCATACGACTCCTGTCGTTAAGCCTTTGAAATTAAAATGTATCATAAAGTCTGTAAGCAACTTGTTTGTTGATTAATAAATAAATAAATAAATAAATAAATAGTAAAAGCAGCTCATTCAAATTAAATATCGATGGCGAAAGGGTTTATTTGCTTGCGCAAAATAACTTGACAAAAACTTGAATTTAAGAGGTAGAAATTAGATGGGAATTACAAGTTCTCGATGGCATAAATAAATGCATTTTTCTATGCATTTTTGGCTACCAAGGGAAAAAAGCAGAGATTAAACAATGCTTCAAAAAACTTGATGGCGACGGCGTCAGTGCATAGCTGAAAGAAAAACGCGGTACGTGGCGTCGATGATGTTGTTGCAAATTAAAACTCAGCTGGAAATCACATCAAAAGGAATGTTGGTGGTCGTAGGGATTGTATTGAGAGTTGTCCTGATATTGGTAGTTCTCTAAACATGAATTCTCATAACTATTTGCTGTGTTATTATCTTGAACGTCTGCTACTTGATTATTAGTCTCTTCTGGACTAGTGGAAACATGAAAATTTCTTTGTGTTTTAAGAGGTGGACTGGTTAAATTGGATTTTTCTTGCCTTTTTCCTGCATATTTGAGGTTGGGTCTGTTTGCGTAATTGACGGCGTTCGTTCTGATGCTTTGGTCGATGTCCATTGGTTCTGGTTTGGGCTGGGGTTTAGGTGCTATAGGCTTTGGGGGCGAGTTGTAATAAGGATTCTGTAGGGTCTGTTGTGAGTTAAAATATCCTGGGTTATGTCCTTGTGGATATTGTGGTATCCTTGTAAATTGATTCTGTCCGTGCATGTATTGTTGTGGTCTAAATAATCCTTGTGAGTTGTTTTGCGGTCTTGGAAGTATTTGATTTAAATGGTTGTTGAGTCGGTGGTAAATGAGGTAGTTGTGGATAAAATTGTGGTGGTCTGCTATAGTTTTTTGGTGGCAGTGGTGGTTTGTAGCTATTATCATTAAAACTGTTTTGCTGGTAAGCATGAGTGCTTCTAAACTTTTGGTTTTCTAATTTGAGACATAAGTGAAGTGCCTCTGGAAGGTCCTTCGGTTCTCTCATGCCTAGCAATCGAGGGAGATCGCCGTTAAGGCCTCTTACAAACGTGTCTAAAGCCTTAATTCTGTAGGTCTCTGTGAGTAATCGTATTGATTCATTGCTAGCTTTCATGCATCCTATCTTATTGAGTATCAATAATAGGTGCGAGCAGGCTTTTTGGTAAAAGTCCTGAATGGATAGCTTGCCTTGTATTAATCCTGTCATTTGGTACTCTAGTGCACCGAGATCCCACTTATCTGCATAATGTGTCGTAAGACATATAGAAATGGCTCTCCAATCCAGTGGAGTGTTATATGATTCAAGTTCAATATCGGCGCTGCCTGTTTTTTTATTCCTGATTACATTCAGGATCCCGAAATACCTGTGAGTCCCCTTGGTATGGTCATAAATTCGAAGAATTCTTTCTACGCCTTTTTTTCAGGAATTGAATTCTGCCGGTTTCCCAGAGAACTCTCTCAGTGATCTAACCACATCCGGAATTTTGTCAATTTCTGTTAAGCTGTTTCTGTATCTTTCGTCGATTGTCTGGTCAGCTATCGGTATTTGGTTTTCGTTCGTTCTAATTATATTTTGAATAAAATTTCGTCCGTCAGTATTTTGGATTTGCGTCACTACATCTTTTATAAGATTAGCTAAGTCAGGTGAAGGATGTAGGGCAGGAGCTGGTTTTATGTCGGGGTTTGGATGGTTGTTCCCTAACACTGGTGGTCGTACAAGATTATTAGGATTAGCCATTTTATTAAAAAAAAAATAGTTTTTATTTTATTTTTTCCTTTAAGAAAATATATATATTTTTTTTTTTTATTTATTCTTTAAGAAAAATTCTTTCAAATTATCAGTGTTTACAGTAAAATATGCTTACTAGTTAGAGTTTAATTTTACCTTCGTTTTTTATTCACAATTCGAAGGAGTTTTTTTTTTCTTTAAATTTTCTTTTGAGCTTAAGGTGTTTCGTCTCACAGGACATTTAACAATTTTAATATAGGTTTTAGTTTTAGAAATATTTCGCAGTTTATATTTCTTTTTTTACAAAAATTACTTCGAAATCGATTTTACAATTTAACGCTTAAATTAATTATCGTCAGTTACATTGCTAGATGAGTCTTCATCCCACGTCGGCCTGGTCCCGGCGGATTGTTCCTTTTCCTCGTTGTACATGGGTCCTTCCTAGGACACTGGGCTCGATGATGTCCGGTGCAGGTCGTCCTTTATCCCTTTGTAAAGTTAAACCAACTTTTTTTTTGCTAATGGCAACTAATTGCAATTAGATTTACCATTAGAATAAAAATTTCAATTATCTAATGGGAATTAGTTAAACTAATTCAAATTGTTTAATGAATTAGAGAATATAAACCAATTGCATCAATTGCTAATTCTAATTGGAATTTAACATGTATGCTTGGTGCCAACTGTTCTTTGCAAACATTTTTGTACAAATCCAACGCTTCACGAAATTCTTCATAGCCATTAACACGCTTTTTGCGTTTTCGCCGCGGTGCTTCCAGACCCGGCTCTTCTAAAAGTGGCGGTGAATGCTGCGTAAAATCCTGGCTTTTGTCTAAAATGGATGACAACGCTTGTGAGGAACATGAAATCGGCGAAACGTTTTGGTCCAAGATGTTGTGCTGCGATTACTATGGAAATGGTTATACATATTGTTAACATATGTAATCTTCTACATTCCTTTCCATTTTTAAAAATGTTCCATACTTTTAACAAATATACTAGTGCTCGACCTTATATTATTAGTATATGTATGTATTTTAGCAATATTTATTTCGTTTTTTGAAGAAAATAAAACTAACAATATTAGAATTTACAGGTAAACATTAAAAAAGTTGTGAATAGCCCTAAAGGCTTTTACATACAACTCTGTAAATGCATTACTATTGGGACTACTGCAATTGAAATGTCACTTAAGAAAAACGCTAGGAAATCAAAATTCAACAGACTTCTAATTTTTATTAAGTTGTGCTAATTTATGGGTAATCGGATACCGGTGAAATGCATTGAACAGATTTTATTTGACATTTCAAAAGTTATGCGAAAGTTGTGCGAAGTATGCATAATCAGCGCTTAACACTTAAAAGCAAAGATTATATGATACGAAACTCTCGTTCTCGTGAAAGCGCCAACCAAAAGCCCATTTTTTATAGCATTTTCCAATAATGGCACTATGAAAAAAACCAGATGTGGTATTACCATTGCATTTTTTGGAGATTTTGTGAATTTAATTGGGGTGCAATGGGGTACAGTGGTGCTTCTGGGTATGCGGTTACAGTTGCACGGCTGTATTCAGTTCCTACTCCTAATTCCACGTTCGAACACCCTGGGCAACGTGAGCAACCCATGTGCGAGATACGGTAACCAACCCGTGTGGAGCCATGGGTCACGGCTAACAGAGAGGGAGCTTTAGTGGAGCCACTCCTACATATTCGGTTTAAGGGTCTACTAAAGTCCGCAGCGTCTGTTGACCAGGAGGTGCGGCTGCAACCCGCCACGTAAAAAACAACTTCCAATGAAAAGGATAACAAAGCTCCGGATGAGAACCCCCTTTTTTAATGACGACCACGGCAAACGAATTAAGGACAATGATTTGAGGGCATGCACCCTGAATGTCCGGACCCTTAATTGGGAAGGTGCCTCTGCCCGGCTGGTTGATGTCCTCAGCAGAGCAAAGGCTGACATCACTGCCATCCAAGAGATGCGATGGACAGGACAAGGTTCTGCTGCCATGTAAAGGTACTGCTGCCATGTAAAGGAGCGCAAAATGGGTTCGGATTTGTGGTGGGAGAGACACTGCCCTGTAAAGTACTGTCATTCACTCCGGTGGATGAACGTCTCGCCAGAATCCGCATCAAGGGGAGATTCTTTAACATCTCCCTGATTTGCGCCCAGGCCCCGACGGAAGAGAAGGACGATGGGACCAAAGATCGCTTCTACGATCTCCTTGGCCGCACGTATGAGCGGTGCCCCCACCACGATATAAAAATCGTGCTTGGTGATTTCAATGCCAAGGAGGGTTCCACTGTCGGAAAATTCAGTCTCCACGACGAAACGTCTGATAACGGATGGAGACTGATCGACTTCGCCGGGGCCCGAAACATGGTAGTCTGCAGTACCAGGTTCCAGCATAGGAGAATACATGAGGCTACGTGGCTGTCTCCAGATGGTGAGACACGAAACCAAATCGACCATGTTGTGATAGACGGAAGGCACGCTTCCAGTGTCCTAGATGTGCGCACGGTCCGAGGAGCCAACATCGCAAAAAGCGCATGCAAATGGACACAAGGAAAGCTCGACATAGAAAAGCTGCAATCGCAACAGACAGCCACCCACTTCGCCACTCGACATGCACTCCTGCGCTCTGAGAGCAATAATCAACAGAACGATATTTCCGAGCAGTGGAACCATATTTCTCGCTGTCTACATACCCGGGATTAGTCTTCTTAACATCGCCTATAAGGTTCTGTCAAGTGTATTGTGTGAAAGACTTAAGCACACCGTCAATGAATTGATTGGACCTTATCAGTGTGGCTTTAGACCTGGTAAATCTACCACCGACCAGATATTCACAATACGCCAGATCTTGGAAAAGACCCGAGAGAGAAGAATCGACACACACCTTGTTTTTCTCGACTTCAAAGCCGCCTTCGATAGTACGAAAAGAAGTTTCCTATATACCGCAATGTCTGAATTTGGGATCCCGGCAAAACTTATACGGCTATGTAAAATGACGTTGAGCAACACCGCCAGCTCCGTCAGAATTGGGAAGAACCTCTCCGAGCCGTTTGATACCAAACGAGGTTTCAGACAGGGTGACTCTTTGTCGTGCGATTTCTTTAACCTGATGCTGGAGAAGATTATTCGAGCCGCAGAACTAAATCGGTCAGACACCATCTTTTATAAGAGTGTGCAATTGCTGGTGTACGCCGATGACATTGACATCATCGGCCTTAACAACCGCGCAGTTAGTTCTGCCTTCTCCAAACTGGATAGAGAAGCGAAGCGAATGGGTCTGGAGGTGAACAAGGGCAAGACGAAGTATCTCCTGTCATCAAATAGACAGTCGGCGCATTCACAACTGGGATCTAGCATCACTGTTGACAGCTATAACTTTGAAAAAGTAGAGGACTTCGTTTAGTTAGGAACCAGCATTAACACCAATAACAGTGTCAGCCTTAAAATCCAACGCAGAATCTCTCTTGCCAACAAGTGCTACTTCGGACTGAGTAGGCAATTGCACAGTAAAGTCCTCTCTCGACGGACCAAAACCGTACTCTATAAGTCTCTCATCATGCCCGTCCTATTGTATGGCGCAGAAGCATGGACGATGACAACATCAGATGAGAGGGCTCTTGGAGTGTTCGAGAGAAAGATTCTTCGAAAGATTTATGGACCTTTGCGTCTTTGCGACGGCGAATACCGTGTACGATGGAACGATGAGCTGTACGAGCTGTACAATGACGTAAATATAGTGCAGCGGATTAAGAATCAGCGGCTCCGCTCTCTAGGGCATGTCGTTCGAATGGATGAAATAGCTCTAGCCCTGAAGGTTTTTGAAGCGGTACCCGTGGGTGGTAGGCGAGAAAAGGAAAACCTCCTCTGCGTTGGAATGACCAAGTGGAAAAAGACTTGGCTATACTTGGGATTTCCAATTGGCGCCAGTTAGCACGAGATAGGGACAGCTGGCGTGCTTTGTTGACCTCGGCCAAAATCGCTTAGGCGGTTAATGCGCCAATTAAGTAAGTAAGAAATACGACCATTGCGTTATGCAAACATAAATAATACAAATACAATGAAGTCACAAGTAAAATACGGGTATTAATGAAAAAAATTATGAATTTATGAGTTTAACCAGATAACTTCATAGTATACCAACAATTTTAACTGAAATAAAAATTATCAGTTTTCACATATTCAAACATATAAATTCAATGGAAATGTGTATATGCTTTATATGTATTAGAGGGCTGCATGGACACATTAATTTCTTCTGTTAGCCGAATGACATGAATGTGAATGCGGTCCTCATTCAACTCATGCACTCATGCGATCATAAATAAGTGTACTTACAGAGAAAAAAGAGACCAATATGGGTACTCTCTGCTTATGATTTAGGGGTGTACAATTTTTTCTCTTCGGTACGCTCATTTATAGTCACCGATGGTACATGTAGTTATGTATGTATAACAAAAACTATTTTTACACTTGTATTTCTCGTGCTAAGGCACACCTTTCTTCAAGGAAGTCGAAATCCAAAAGAAAGAATTACATTTGCGATTATAGGTATTGTTTATTTAATTGTGGCCGCTGTGGACGAGTGTGGCCGCTGTGGTCGAGTGTGGCCACTGTGGTCGAGTTGGTAGCGGTGCGTGCTATAACTTGATATGCCGGTGAGTTCGAGGTTCGAATCTCAGTCAAGGCAAGCAAAATCTTGATAATAGAACAAGTTGTTTCTAATAGCGGTTACCCCTCGGCAGGCAATGGCAAACCTCCGAGGGTATTTCTGCCATGAAAAAGCTTCTCATTAAATACATCTGCCGTTCGGAGTCGGCACAAAACTGTAGGTCCCTCCATTTGTGGTATAATATAAAGACGCACACCACAAATGGTAGGAGAAGCTCGGCCAAACACTGAGCTACATATATAGTGTACGCGCCAAAATTATATTATTATTATATATATATTTAATTGACAGCTGAGTTGAGACGAACAAGCACAAAGCGGACCAATATAGGCAATGCCGATTTCTTTCGTACGACGGCTCCATGTATAAACTTGGTAAATCAATAATTCGTAAAATTGTTTTGGAAACCTGTAAAGTATTGTGGAGCATATTGTCCCCAGTCTACCTGAGTGAACCCAGTACTACTCAATATCAGCAAATCGCCGACGACTTCTAACAAATTTGGAACATGCCGAATTGCGTGGGCGCGATTGATGGAAAACATGTCACAACAAATCCCGCTCTATGTTTTATAATTATAAAAAGTTTTATAGCATTATTTTAATAGCAAGTTGCGATGCAAGATATACGTTCACATGGGCTAGTGTTGGGAGTTATGGAAGCCAGAGTGACGGAAGTAAAATTTAATGTTATACGTTTTATTTAGGATGTATTTAACTTGCTTCTGTTTATAGGAAGCATTTCCTCATTTTTTTGCCGGCGATGCAGCTTTTCCGCTCAAAACCAATTTAATGAGACCATACCCCGGCTCAGGTTTAGATCCAACAAAATCCGTGTTCAATTATCGTCTATCACGAGCACGCCGGGTTATTGAAAACAGTTTTGGCATACTACCTGCCCGATGGCATATACTGCGCAATACGACTGATAGCAGCCCAGAAAACTGTGAAAAAATGGTCTTGGCCTGTCTGGTACTTCACAATTTTGTGATGCTCAACGACAAAAGCGTTTATATTGCTCTGATACATATGCTAATACGGAAGGGAGCGCACAAAATAGAACATGGCGAAATGATTTTGAAGATGTGGGTGGCCCCTTACCGTCCATTACGTCCTCGCGGCGCAACGCTTCGCTACCTGCATTCCGCTTAAGGGATACCTTAGCAAATTACTTGGTACACCAAGCTTCTGTTCCATTCCAATAATAAAACTGTTAATTGCACCAAAACTTAGTTTTTTATTAACTCAAACTAATACCCGCTATGGCAAAGCAGCAGTATTTTTAAATTTATAATATCGTAGCTTATACATATTTATGTACATATTTAGGCATGTACGTTTGTTCATACAAATGCCAATTTATAACAGTAAACAGTTAAAATTCATTTGGGCAAAATTGCTTAAATACATTTCTTAAAGTTGAATAAAATACACTTAAGTATGTGAAGCTGAAGTATATGACGAAATTTCTGCCTGTTGCTCCAATTTAAGCGACATCACTGTGTTAGTAACAACCTGAATTGTGTTGACTTGATTTTCAGCACTCATTTCAGCAACGGTCGCAACAATCATTTGCCCAAAAACACGCAAAGTTTCGCTACACTTGGTGGCAACTGTTCTTTGCAAACATTTTTGTACAAATCCAACGCTTCACGAAATTCTTCATCGCCATTAACACACTTTTTGCGTTTTCGCCGCGGTGCTTCCAGACCCGGCTCTTCTAATGGAAAAGTGGCGGTGAATGTTGCGTAAAATCCTGGCTTTAGTCTAAAATGGATGACAACGCTTGTGAGGAACATGAAATCGGCGAAACGTTTTGGTCCAAGATGTTGTGCAGCGATTACTATGGAAATGGTTATATTGTTAACATACATATGTAATCTTCTACATTCCTTTCCATTTTTAAAAATGTTCCATACTTTTAACAAATATACTAGTGCTCGACCTTATATTATTAGTATATGTATGTATTTCAGCAATATTTATTTCGTTTTTTGAAGAAAATAAAACTAACAATATTAGAATTTACATGTAAACATTAAAAAAGTTGTGAATACCCCTAAAGGCTTTTACATACAACTCTGTAAAGGCATTACTATTGGGACTACTGCAATTGTAATGTCACTTAAGAAAAACGCTAGGAAATCAAAATTCAACAGACTTCTAATTTTTATTAAGTTGTGCTAATTTATGGGTAATCGGATACCGGTGAAATGCATTGTGAAAGTTGTGCGAAGTATGCATAATCAGCGCTTAACACTTATAAGCAAAGATTATATGATACGAAACTCTCGTTCTCGTGAAAGCGACAACCAAAAGCGCATTTTTTATAGCATTTTCCAATAATTGCACTATGAAAAAAACCAGATGTGGTATTGCCATTGCATTTTTTGGAGATTTTGTGAATTTAATTGGGGTGCAATGGGGTACAGTGGTGCTTCTGGGTATGCGGTTACAGTTGCACGGCTGTACTCAATTCCTACTCCTAATTCCACGTTCGAACACCCTGGGCAACGTAAGCAACCCATGTGCGAGATACGGTAACCAACCCGTGTGGAGCCATGGGTCACGGCTAATAGAGAGGGAGCTTTAGTGGAGCCACTCCTACATATTCGGTTTAAGGGTCTACTAAAGTCCGCAGCGTCTGTTGACCAGGAGGTGCGGCTGCAACCCGCCACGTAAAAAACAACTTCCAATGAAAAGGATAACAAAGCTCCGGATGAGAACACCCTTTTTTGATGACGACCACGGCAAACGTATTAAGGACAATGATTTGAGGGCATGCACCCTGAATGTCCGGACCCTTAATTGGGAAGGTGCCTCTGCCCGGCTGGTTGATGTCCTCAGCAGAGCAAAGGCTGACATCACTGCCATCCAAGAGATGCGATGGACAGGACAAGGGAAAAAAGTGATATTCCCTTGCGACATCTACTACTGCTGCCATGTAAAGGAGCGCAAAATGGGTTCGGATTTGTGGTGGGAGAGACACTGCCCTGTAAAGTACTGTCATTCACTCCGGTGGATGAACGTCTCGCCAGAATCCGCATCAAGGGGAGATTCTTTAACATCTCCCTGATTTGCGCCCAGGCCCCGACGGAAGAGAAGGACGATGGGACCAAAGATCGCTTCTACGATCTCCTTGGCCGCACGTATGAGCGGTGCCCCCACCACGATATAAAAATCGTGCTTGGTGATTTCAATGCCAAGGAGGGTTCCACTGTCGGAAAATTCAGTCTCCACGACGAAACGTCTGATAACGGATGGAGACTGATCGACTTCGCCGGGGCCCGAAACATGGTAGTCTGCAGTACCAGGTTCCAGCATAGGAGAATACATGAGGCTACGTGGCTGTCTCCAGATGGTGAGACACGAAACCAAATCGACCATGTTGTGATAGACGGAAGGCACGCTTCCAGTGTCCTAGATGTGCGCACGGTCCGAGGAGCCAACATCGCAAAAAGCGCATGCAAATGGACACAAGGAAAGCTCGACATAGAAAAGCTGCAATCGCAACAGACAGCCACCCACTTCGCCACTCGACATGCACTCCTGCGCTCTGAGAGCAATAATCAACAGAACGATATTTCCGAGCAGTGGAACCATATTTCTCGCTGTCTACATACCCCCCCCCCCGAAGAATCCATCGCATTTCTGCGAGCCCGAGAGAAGAACTGGTATGACGAGGAATATGTCGCGCCGCTACGGAACGTAAAGACGCTGCCTACAGAGCCACACTGCGAGCGGGCGCAACGCGAGCTGTGCGGGAGCGTTATCGTGAGTTGAAAAAGGAAGCAAGACGCATTTTTCGCGAGAAAAAGAGAGAGGCCGAAATGCGTGAGTGCAAGGAGCTTGAGATGCTGGCCGACAGGAATAGCGGCCGAAAATTTTTTCAGAAAGTACGGCGGCTAACAGAAGGTTTCAAGACCGGGGCGAATTCCTGTAAGAATGAAAACGGCGACCTGGTGACTGATGTCCACAGCATACTTAAATTATGGAGGGAGCACTTCTTCACACTGCTTAATGGAAGCAGCTGCAACAACGATGGAGAAGATGTTGAACCCGAATCCCCAATCAATGATGATGGACGTGATGTACCATCACCCGACTTTGACGAAATTCGGAAAGCGATAACACGGCTGAAGGACAACAAAGCGCCCGGGGCTGACGGGTTACCAGCTGAGTTATTTAAGTACGGCGGAAAGGAGCTGGTTAAGTGCATGCACGAGCTCATCTCAAGAATATGGTCGGAAGAACGCATGCCTGCTGATTGAAACTTAAGTGTGCTCTGCCCAATCCACAAAAAGGGTGATCCTGCAGTCTGTGCCAATTATCGCGGGATTAGTCTTCTTAACATCGCCTATAAGGTTCTGTCAAGTGTATTGTGTGAAAGACTTAAGCACACCGTCAATGAATTGATTGGACCTTATCAGTGTGGCTTTAGACCTGGTAAATCTACCACCGACCAGATATTCACAATACGCCAGATCTTGGAAAAGACCCGAGAAAGAAGAATCGACACACACCTTGTTTTTCTCGACTTCAAAGCCGCCTTCGATAGTACGAAAAGAAGTTTCCTATATACCGCAATGTCTGAATTTGGGATCCCGGCAAGAAATCAAAGAATTGGGAAGAACCTCTCCGAGCCGTTTGATACCAAACGAGGTTTCAGACAGGGTGACTCTTTGTCGTGCGATTTCTTTAACCTGATGCTGGAGAAGATTATTCGAGCCGCAGAACTAAATCGGTCAGACACCATCTTTTATAAGAGTATGCAATTGCTGGTGTACGCCGATGACATTGACATCATCGGCCTTAACAACCGCGCAGTTAGTTCTGCCTTCTCCAAACTGGATAGAGAAGCGAAGCGAATGGGTCTGGAGGTGAACAAGGGCAAGACGAAGTATCTCCTGTCATCAAATAGACAGTCGGCGCATTCACAACTGGGATCTAGCATCACTGTTGACAGCTATAACTTTGAAAAAGTAGAGGACTTCGTTTAGTTAGGAACCAGCATTAACACCAATAACAGTGTCAGCCTTAAAATCCAACGCAGAATCTCTCTTGCCAACAAGTGCTACTTCGGACTGAGTAGGCAATTGCACAGTAAAGTCCTCTCTCGACGGACCAAAACCGTACTCTATAAGTCTCTCATCATGCCCGTCCTATTGTATGGCGCAGAAGCATGGACGATGACAACATCAGATGAGAGGGCTCTTGGAGTGTTCGAGAGAAAGATTCTTCGAAAGATTTATGGACCTTTGCGTCTTTGCGACGGCGAATACCGTGTACGATGGAACGATGAGCTGTACGAGCTGTACAATGACGTAAATATAGTGCAGCGGATTAAGAATCAGCGGCTCCGCTTTTTAGGGCACGTCGTTCGAATGGATGAAATAGCTCCAGCCCTGAAGGTTTTTGAAGCGGTACCCGTGGGTGGTAGGCGAGAAAAAGGCAACCCTTCTCTGCGTTGGAATGACCAAGTGGAAAAAGAATTGGCTATACTTGGGATTTCCAATTGGCGCCAGTTAGCACGAGATAGGGATAGCTGGCGTGCTTTGATGACCTCGGCCAAAATCGCTTAGGCGGTTAATGCGCCAATTAAGTAAGTAAGTAATACGACCATTGCGTTATGCAAACATAAATAATACAAATACAATGAAGTAACAAGTAAAATACGGGTATTAATGAAAAAAATTATGAGTTTATGAGTTTAACCAGATAACTTCATAGTATACCAACAATTTTAACTGAAATAAAAATTATCAGTTTTCACATATGCAAACATATAAATTCTATGGAAATGTGTATATGCTTTATATGTATTAGAGGGCTGCATGGACACATTAATTTCTTCTGTTAGCCGAATGACACGAATGTGAATGCGGTGCTCATTCAACTTATGCACTCATGCGATCATAAATATGTGTACTTACAGAGAAAAAAGAGACCAATATGGGTACTCTCTGCTTATGATTTAAGGGATGTACCATTTATTCTCTTCGCTACGCTCATTTATAGTCACCTCTCATTCATGCATTCACGGCCTGTCCGGGAATTGCACGAATGTGACGAATGTGGCGGACGTTGTGCAGGGAGACACCACAAAAGGCACATACATACATATGTAAGGCGCAGCTAGCGATGGCTGTTATTATGTGTGTACGTAACAACGCTTAGCATATGCGTTGTTTTCGCTTATGTTTACTACTTTGTTATTAAAGCTGATGGAAAACTGATTAGTTAGTTATACAATATTATTATTATTTAAGACTTAAATAATTCCCCCTATTACGGTTGTCGTCGTCGGCACTAAACGACGACGACTTGCTAAAATCGATATTGGCGTAGTCGTTATCGATAACTATTGACAGCTATTGACACACATTTGGTATTCGCGGTTGGAACGCGCTGGTTTCACTCCCGCGTCGACGCCTGAGTGTGCGTGTTTCGGCAGAAAGACCTTGAATAGTCGGAAAGTCCGAGACTCCGATCTGCTCGTTTATTGGGTTCAGCGGACGTTGTGGATGCTCTACTTGGCGGTTGTAACGGCCTGGGTTCCAATCCGCTGTGATGCATTAATTCCTATGCTGCATTTATGTATGAAGAACACTTTTATATTATTAAAGTATTTATGTTTGTTATAATTTTTTTTTTCCTCGTTGCGTAGTTTGACGGTTGGAACGGCCTAGGTTCCAATCCGCATCCACGCCTGAGTTTGTGTTTCTACAGAAGGCCTTAAGCAGTCGGAAAGGCCGAGATTCCAATCTGCTCGTACATTGGACCGAACGAACGATTTGGATACACCACTTGGCGGTTGCAACGGCCTTGGTTCCAATCTGCTGTGATGCATTAGGGCACACAAGACCTCTTCCCACGTCTTATATGGTAGTGGAACTTCTCCCTCTACTTCTTTCCTCACCTCTTAAAACCTTCATCGTTGATGAAATAAAGCCGTTGGCCAAATTCCCTTCGTCTTTGCCCATTAGCATGTAAAACTAAAACAGACGTCATGCTGTACAGACGTGTTTAGTAATTGCTCTGAGATTAATAGTGATATCGGTTTGTTTAAATTCTAACTACAATATTATTCGCAATGTGCGAGAGTGAAAAATAGTTGTTTTTCTTGTTTCACTTGGACACTCAATTTAAATATTATGCCGTGTGTGTGTGGGCAAAAGGTTGAACGTGGCCAACCTAAAATGCAATGCGCTAATTGCAATGACTTTTTTCATTTGGCGTGTGTGAATATTCTACCTGCTGATTTTGAATATTATACGAAATCGAATTCTGCTTTCTACTGTAAATCGTGTTCAAAAGAGCGTCGCAATTCAATTCGCTCACCGCCGCTATCTATTACCCCGGCGAAGCTGTCCTCGGATAATGTAAAATCGCAATGCAGTATAACTGACTTCACTCATAGTGGAAGCAATAAAAACGAGTGCGACAACAATAAATCAACACTGAATCTGATGCTTGCTGAAATAATTAAACTCAAAGCAGAGAATGCGAAAATACTGTCCGTTCTTAACTCCGTAGTTTCGGACAAAAATATATTGCTTAAAAATGTAAATGACCTGAAGGCAGAGCTGAGTTCCATGCATAAGGTAATATGTGACAGCAACATTCGAGTGGTTGATGACATCAAAAACGTACGAACAGAATTGAAATCTAGTTTTACCAATCTGAGTGAAAGCTTATCTTCGATTATCACTCGTACTTCTTCAATGCATGAGGAGAGTCTCGCTGTTAGTTGTGCTCTCGAACCATCTAATGCTACTAATAATTATGCTGCTTCACCTGCTAGTTCTGCTGCTAAGGAGAGCCTCGCTGTTAGCATTTGTGCTCTCGAACCATCTAATGCTTCTAATAATTTTGTTGCTTCACCTGCTAGTTCTGCTGCTATGAATGCTCTAGTGCCATGCAATTCGAAGCCGCGATTATCTTCTGCCGATAAGAAGGCTGCTTCAAGCTCTGCCTCTGCTACTGCGGTTATCACCAATGTTAAGAATCATGTTAACATTGCTGGCCAGAATTCCATGGGAGGAGTTGCATATAGCTCTTATGCCTCCGTTCTTAGTTCAAGCCCTCGCTCAAATGCTGTTAAGGTTGCAGTGGCTGCCGACGCTGATGCCGCAGCTACTGCTACAAGTAAATTGAATGGTAAAGCAAAGCAACAGAAGCGTCAGAGTACTATTGGATCTAATGTAAATAATGATCTAAATGTTATTTTACGCTTCAAATGGCTTCATATTTCATCATTTCATCATTCGGTTTCCGCTGATAATATCTTGGATTACGTCGTTAAGCACGCAAACATTGACAAACAATATCTAATTTGTCATAGATTAATTAAAAAGGACGCACCTGCTGAGTCATATAGAAAAGTTAATTTCAAAGTTGGTGTTGCTAACTCATTTTACGATAAAATATCATCATCGGACATTTGGCCAGTGGATGTAAAAGTACGTCCTTTTCGTTTTTTTCCCAGAGAGGAAAGTCCACAACCTGTTCTTTAGCCACAACAGATAATCTGCAACGGTTGGATGTTAGAGGCCTAACTATTTATTTTCAGAACGCGTCCGGTCTTAGAACTAAGTCGCATGCTGTTAAAGCATTGAGCTCGCAATTAGACTATGACATATTTGTAATTATTGAGACCTGGTTGAATCCAGACTTTTATGATGCAGAATTTTTCGACCCAAATTTGTTTGTCGTCTTTCGTAAAGATAGTGATGCCGGGAAAACAGGTCGCATACGTGGAGGTGGAGTATTAATTGCTGTTCAACGAAAGTACAGTGCCACATTAATTTCTCTTGTAAATAATGACTCTCTGCTTGACCAAATTTGTGTAAGCATACGTAGTTCGATAGCCGTTGAGTCTTTGTATATAATTGCATCATATATTCCACCTAATAGTTTGGAAAGTCTTTATAGAGTTCATGCCGATAATATAGCAGACTTAGTACTTAATAAGTTAGGTGACGATATTGTTTGTATTTTAGGCGATTTTAATCTCTCGAATATTAACTGGCGCCAAAACTATTGCTCTACTGGACTTATGCCGACAAATCTATCTACATCGCTTGAAACATATTTTATTGATAGCCTCTTATGTTTAAACTTATTGCAGGTAAATAAATTTGTAAACAAGCTCGATAAAATTGTAGATCTTATTTTTATCAATGAAAGCGCTAACTTTTATCTAACTGAGTGCCTTGCGCCATTTTCTGCTACAGATATGCACCATGTTGCCACAGTTCTTAAGATTGAATTTTATGATTTTAAGAAAGCAGTTCGGGAAGACAAAATTGTATTTAATTACGCGCGCTGTAATCTCAATGCCTTAAATCAGCTGTTATGTGATCTTGATTGGACTGTTTTACTTTCCAATTCTGATCCTGCTTGTTGTTATAATGTTTTCAAAGAATCTGTATATAATATATGTTTAGATAATATTCCGATTTTGAAACCGAAACCCTATAAATTGCCTTGGTACACCACGGGATTAAAAAAGTTGAAGAATATTAGGAACAAGTTTTATAAGAAATTTAAGAGGACACAGAGTCAGTCCTTCTATGATACCTATTTGCGCTACATGAAGGAATTTAATTGCTTGGATAAGTTTCTGTATAAAAAATATATTCTTAATTTCGAGTCTAACATAAAGTCCAATCCTAAGGCGTTTTGGACCTTCATAAAATCGAAAAAATCCTGCTCATCGATTCCCTCTACCGTCTGCTATAATAACAAAGTCGCTAACTCTCCAAAAGATGCCGCTAATCTGTTCGCCGATTTCTTCAAATCGAATTTTGTCTGCGACAATAATATATCCACTGCGGACTTTTCTTCGGATGTCCAGTCTGTGGTTAATTTTGGTTCGTTGACACTATCAGTCGAAGACATTGTGAATGGTATTAGAAAACTCAAGCCATCTTCAACGTCAGATATTGATGGTTTCTCAGTTCTCTTGCTAAAAAGCTGTCCGGCATTGGCGGTTCCCTTGGAAATAATTTTTAATAAGTCGTTACAATGTGGTACGTTTGTTGATGCCTGGAAAGTTGCTTCAATAACTCCCATATTTAAAAGTGGTAGTAAAAATGATGTCTGCAACTATAGACCAATATCAAAACTTACTAATATCTCGAAGCTCTTTGAATGCATTGTCAAAGATAAGATTTATTTTTCTGTTAAAAGTATAATTAGCCCCAGCCAACATGGGTTTGTGGTTGGTCGTTCCACTGTTTCCAATCTAGCCGTTTTCAGTGAATTTTGTATTTCCGCCTTTACCTCAGGCGGTCAAGTAGACTGCATATATACTGATTTTTCGAAAGCTTTTGATAAGGTTTCGCACAAGATTCTCATTAATAAACTTGCTTGCCTTGGTTTTCACTCAGTATTTTTGCAATGGCTTAAATCATATCTAAGCAATAGGCGGTGCATGGTCACCATTGATAATGTATCATCTTATTCTTTTATTGCCACTTCGGGTGTACCCCAGGGGAGCATTCTTGGGCCGCTTTTATTTATTTTGTTTATCAATGACATAGGTTCATGTTTTTCTCATGCCAACTTTTTATTATATGCTGATGACTTAAAAATTTATTCTATAGTAAATAATTCCGTAGATATGATTAATCTACAATCGGAAATTAAAAATTTTTACACATGGTGTATTAGTTCGCATCTATCCTTAAATATTAAAAAATGTTTTCATGTTAGTTATTTTAAATCACATACTGGGTTTCATAGTTCATATAGACTTTCTAACTGTGTACTGCAGAAGGCTTATGAGATTAAGGATCTTGGGGTTATCTTTGACTCTAAACTTACTTTTAATAATCACATAAACTATATTATTTCAAAGGCTTACGCTATGTTGGGATTCGTTCGGCGAAATTGTGCTGAATTTACAGATCCATATACATGGAAATTGCTCTACACCTCATTTGTGCGATCAAACCTCGAGTATGCCACTATTATTTGGCGGCCATTTCAACAGTTTAACATAAACAGGATCGAAAGAGTTCAGAAAGTTTTCCTAAAGTATGCTTTACGGTCTTTGCATTTTACTGATCCATTACCGTCGTATAATTCGCGTTTGCTACTATTAGATTTAAAGTCTTTAGAAAATAGGAGATCTATACTTTCTTTATCTTTTGTGCATGGCATTATCCAGGGGGCTTTTGATTGTCCCGCTCTTTTAGAGAAAATAAATTTTAATGTTCCAAGAAGAGAACTTCGTAGTTTTTATCCGTTCTATGGGAAGTGCACTAGAACTAATTATGCCTATAATGCCCCTATAAGCCGGGCTTTAAATGAATTAAACCTGATCTCAACTTCTATCGAGCTTGATCTTTCAGTAGGTAGAAATATTTTTGTCATTCTCTTGAATTCATTTTTTAATACTAATAATCGTATTTAAGTTTTGTCATAAGAATACTTTTGTTAATAGTCTGTAAGAATTGTTATTCATAGACTTAAAAAAAATAAAAATAAATATAAATAAATAATTTACGATCGTTTGTGGTGAAAGGTTTTCTCGAACTGATGATTGAAGTATGCTCCTCTCGTGGATAAAGCGCGGGCACATTAGGAAAACATGTTCCGCGTTGTCTACTACTTCGATACTACAGAAATCACAGTAAGGGTCGACTTCGTGTCTGTGTAGATACGACTTAAAGCATCCATGACCGCTTAGAAATTGGGTCGTGTAAAAATCTACTTCGCCGTGGCTTCTTTGAAGCCAGCGCTCTATATTCGGTATACATCGGTGTGTCCATCGCCCGTTTGGCGCGCGATCCCATTTATTTTGCCACTCCGCTAGGCTTATGTCTTTGGCTTCCTTGCGTCCGGCTTCATTTGCTTCCCTCGTCCTTGTGAATATATATGCAGACTCTTTAGCTAGTATGTCTATTGGGTACATACCTGCAATTACCAGAGCTGCTTCATCGGACACAGTTTTGAATGCACTGCATACTCTGAGTGCACACAGGCGATAAGTTGACTTTATGCCCCGGAAGTAGGATGAGTGGCATACCGCCTCGAACCACACCGGAGCTCCGTACATTATTTGACTTCTAACTACTCCTGCCAGCAGCTTTTTGCTTCGATGCTTTGGTCCTCTCGCGTTGAGCATAATTCTTGATAGAGAAGTCGTTGTGGTTGCTGCCTTGTCTCTAGCGTATTCAAGGTGCATTTTAAACGTCAACCTTCTATCGATACAGGATAGCCGTTAACTCTGAAAGTTATATCTTCCAGCTTTTTTCTGCTTGAGATAAGAACTGACTCTGTGTTCTGTTCTGCTAACGTTAGCCCCTCTTGGTCGAGCCATGTCTTTATTTTCTCCACTGCTGTGGTGGCTGTGTCAGATATCTGTTGAATGTGTTTGGCAGATATCACCACAGCGATGTCATCGGCGAAGCCGATCACCTTCACACCCTGTGGTAGCCGCAGCCGAAGAATGTCGTCGTCCTATGCGTTCCAATGTGTCTAAGATTTTTGCCCAGTTGGCCGAATTGAAGGCGTTCTTCACGTCAAGTGTTACAATCAAGCAGTACTTTTTGGCACCCCCTAGCCATCGAGACCCACTGATTGCTTGTCTCGCGAGCTGTATTACTTCGGTAACAGCATGCACGGTAGATCTTCCTTTTCTAGAGCCGTATTGATCATTCGATACACAACCCAGTCCCTCAATCTCTACCTTCAACCTGTTGAAGATAATGCGCTCAAAGAGTTTACCCGTAGAGTCTAGCATGCAAATCGGTCTGTAACTCGATGGGTTCTCCGTGGGCTTTCCAGGCTTGGGAAGTAGCACGAGCTTTTGTTGTTTCCAAATCGATGGAAAGCAACCTCCTACAAAACATGCGTTGAATACTGAGACGAACGACGACATTTTGTGATCGATAGCCACTTTTAGGACTTTGTTTGGCAGGCAATCTGGTCCAGGCGCTTTCTTTATGTCCATTCTTTTTGTTGCTTGTATGACTTCTGCTGCTGTTACTTTTTCAAATAAATGTAGATTTACATTATGCACTGGCGAGACAAGCCGCCTCTGTTTAGGGAACAAAGTATCTACTACTGTTTTGAGGATCAGTGGGCAAGTTGGAACTACAGCTTTGGTGGCTTTGAGCCTCTTCATTACAATCTTGTATGCGGTTCCCCATGGGTTTTCCGAGGCATCGTCGCACAACTCTAGAAAACACTGACGCTTGCTATCTTTGATTGCTTTTTTGAGCAAGTTACGTGCTGCCTTATATATTGTTTGACTTTCTATGAAGTTTATTCTTCCTTTTGCGCGATGAAAAGATCTCCTAGCCTGCAAGCAGTTCCTCCCCAGGGCTTCGATGTGATCGTTCCACCAGTAAACGGCACTACGATTTTTGCGAGAGGAGCATCTTTTCATTGACGCATCGCAAGCATCTCGGATGTCTGTCATAAGTTTCTTTGCCATGGTTTCTGCTGGCCCCTGGTATTGTGACACGGGAAACGCTTCGGCGAATAAGTCAGCATCGAAAGATGATAGCTTCCAGCCCCGGAAGCTTCCTGCTCGATTAACCCGTTGGAATTTTGCAATATCACATTTTATATGGCAGATTATTGCGGCGTGATCGCTTTGGGTGTAGCAGTCACTCACTACCCAATCTGCTTGTCTATACAAGCTCCTGCTCACGAAGGTGAGGTCGATAATTGACCCAAATCCATTTCGGTTAAAGGTGTGCTGAGTACCCGTGTTTAGCAAAGCTACGTCTAGGCATGCCAAGGCCTCTAAAGGGCTTTTCCTTTTGGAGACGTTCTAGGGCAACCCCATTATTGTGCCCAAGCATTAAAGTCGCCAGCTATTACGACATCTCTTTTATCGCTGGCATCCCTACTGATGCTGAACACAATGCTTTCAAACGCAGCAATCGGCATGCTGGGTGGAATGTAGCAGCTGTATATGTAAATATTTTCTACTTTTGCGCACACGAAGCCTGTTTCTGAGGAGACACATTGCATATTTTTTGGTTCGTTGCCGCACATCCATAGTGCAGCCTTGCCGTCATCGGATCGGAGCCATGTGGCGCCGTCCTTTTGTTTGTAGGGCTCACTGATGATTGCAATATCTATCTTGTGATCCCTCACAGTTTGTGCAAGCAGGTCTTAGACAGACTGGCAATGGTTTAAATTAAGCTGAAGTAATCTCATAGCTTTCTCATTTTTCGGATGGCTTCTTGATATATTGGGCATTTGGGGCCCCCGGTGCTGTGGTCAAAGCCTTCCGTTCCTTTCTTGGCGCACAGCCGACATTTGAGCGTACTTGTGCATCCTTTAGCAGTATGCCCTGCTTGTCCACTCCTAAAGCAGATGCCTCTGCGTTCCTCGGTACTAGCGCAGTTCTTCGCAGCCGGATGTGGTCTCATACATCCGAATGCTCATGACTAGTTGTACAACATATTTGGCTCTCTTTGTACAACGAATGCCTCTTTTTCTGAATGCGACTGAGCGCAGTATTCTCAACTCTCTGCACACTTATTCAGTTGTTGTTGTTGTTGTAGCGGCTAGCTACACGTCACTGGGCTGGCGGGCTCCCTCAATCATTATCGGCAAGCTCAACTAACGCAAGGTCCAGGAAACGAGCCGTTTCAACAGGGTCGGACCATAGGGAGAGGGGTGTTAGTTGAGTAGGTTTGGTCGAGCATGTGAATAGGTGATTGGTGTCGTGCGGAGACTCTCCACATGCTGGGCAAGTGTTGGGGGTGTCGGGGTTGATCCTGGATAGGTAGGAGTTTAACCTGCTACAATATCCAGATCGGAGTTGAGCCAGAGTGACGCGGGTCTCACGAGGCAGCTGTAGCTCCTTAGCTGCTATGGGTGGTGGTTGGACTCCCAGGATTGCACTCACAGGACGGAAGTCGATATACTTGGATACCGACTCCCTTCGAATGTTGTCCTGAGCCTGTCGGTACGTCCTTGGGTCCAGAGGTAAGCGTACGTATGTCTGGACCTCGTCCGTCAGTTGTGAGAGATGTCCCCTGATGTGCCTGGGTGCCGGCTCCAGCGCGAGCAGGTCTCTATTGGGGTGCCCCGGACGGTGGCACCCCAGTAGAAACTGCTTTGTGAGCATCATATTGTGCTCCTGCACTGGAAGCACATTAGCCTCATGGTAGAGGTGATCCACAGGCGTCATCAGGAGACATCCCGTCACTGTCCTGAGTGCGGCGTTCTGACAGGTCTCCAGTCTTGACACTGAGTCCTGCCAGTTCCAGGCGACCATATTGGCGCAGCATAATTTAGAACCGGCCGGCCAATCGTCTTGTATGTTGGCAACAACGTTTCTTTGTCTTTGCCCCAAGTGCTCCCCAAGTGACTCTCAGGATCTTAGGGTGGTTAACCGTCGGAATGGGGGTCCCCTCGATGTGGTAGCCATTATCGTGCAGTCGTCGGCATACGAGACCGGTGTGACTCCCTCTGGAGGGGAAGGGAGTCGCGAGATGTAAAAGTTGAACAATAGGGGGGATAGGACGCCACCCTGTGGTACCTCTGCTTAATTCTTCTCGCTTTTGACACTGAGTCACGGTAGCACACCGACGCTTGACGACCACACAGGTAGTTCGCGGTCCATCGCCTCAACGCCACTGGGAGAGGTGAGGCCTCCACGTCCTTCAGCAGGATGGAGTGGCTGACTGTGTCGAAGGCATTCGACAAGTCCAGAGCCACGAGGACGGTTCTCTCACAGGGGCGGTTGCCGTTGAGACCACGATTAACATGAGTGTTTATAGCGTTAAGTGCCGTTGTAGTGCTATGCACTTTCCGGAAGCCGTATTGATGCTTCGCCGGGCTGAGGTAGTGATTGAAATGCGGGAGCAGCAGGGCCTCAAGTGTCTTGACCACTGGAGATAGCAGGGAGACCGGCTGGTAGGACTCGGTTTCCCTGGTTTCAGCAGTGGTATCACCCTAGTCGTCTTCCAGATATGTGGAATGACCAGGGTGCTTAAGTACAGATTGAGGACCTTGGTGAGATACGCTACTCCCGCGGTGTACAATTTTTTCAGGGGCCAATGGATTTGGAGGTTTTCGCCTTCCCGATGGCTTCCTTCACCTCAGTGGTAGAAAGGACAATTGGTGCGCTCGGTGTTGACTTGCGCAGCCTTCTGGTGACTGACCGTTTGGTCCACATAAGACTTGCTTCGCTTAACGTGACATTTGTAACTTTGTCAGAAAAGCGAAAAACGCAAAAGGTGTGCCACAATAAAACTTTGACAATACATACATTTCGTTTGTTTATTGTGAGTTGTGAAAATCTCACGGAACTTTATAAATATATTTACATACATTCGGCATAATTATGGACATTATGGAAGTTTTGTTAATAGTTCTTTTACTTCACGAAGCCTTATTATGTGGAAAATGTGGGTAAGGGAATTATATCTTTGCTGTCACCTCCCGCACGAACCAGTCACGAAGTGACTTCCACCGTGCTCTGCAATGCTCCTCTATTATAATAGAAAAAGCCTTTAGTAAATCATCACATATGTCTATACATACATACATTTATATACAATAAAATACACGTACCAGAAACTTCCACAAAAGCCGAAACTGCCTGCCTTGCCCGATCCTTAAGGTATTTATTGCGGAAGAGGTGGCAGCTTTTGTCATATTTGCTTGGCTGCATTTTCAATTAACTTTTCCTCCATTTCTTTAGCTAAATCAAAATGTTCGCGCCTAATTGGCAACTCTTTTTTGATTACTGAGTTATTCGCTAGGTTGGCCTGGCCGCGCTTGTATCTACTTGTCAAATCTAGCTTCCGTTTTTTTCTCTCTATTAAATGGACTCTCACTAGCAAGATGTGTTTGCATTACAGCTGGGGGAATCTTTTTTAAATCTACGCTAACCAGCCCGCAATCGCTTATAATCGCCAACAGTGTGGTCCTTCGCACCGGATATCGCAATATTTTCTTTATACAGTCCACATCGTTTTATTTTATTAACTAATTTTTTCCGCATATAAAATGTCTTGGTTGAAAGTTCGCGACTCTGCATTGAAAGCAATAAAACGCTACTTGAAATCCAGCAAATCTGACGAGCTTTCGGTCGACTTGGAGGTTGTACTGAACTATTCCCAGCTGTTGGAAGAACAATGGGTACGATTTTGTGTAGCCCAGCAGGAGGTAGAACTTTCTTGTGGTGAAGAAAACGTCGAGATGGAGGAGCAATCACGCATTCAAGGCGAGGAGTGGTACGCCAAAGCCAAGGCGAACTTTAAACACATCACTGCGCCGAATAAGCAACCAACTCCAAAAGCGACTCAAGCTCCTCCCGCACCTGTGCCGCTTCCAAAGCTGCAGTTTCCGTCATTTAGTGGCGACCCCACTGAATGGCTTAATTTCCATGACGCATTTCGTTCGCTTGTTAATGCCAATGCCAGTCTGTCGGGCGGGCAGGAACTGCAGTACCTTCGCAATTGTTTAAAGGGTGAAGCATAGGAATTGGTCAGCAGTTTGGCAATAAGCGACGCCAACTACAGTGAAGCCTGGGACTTGTTAACCTCTCGGTACAAGTTCATGCGTGTGGACAGCCATATAAAAGCCTTGTCGTCAATTGAAAAGGTAGCAAAAGACTCTGCCAAGACCATTAAGCATGTACTTAACCTAACCTTACAGCACATTGGTGCGCTACGTGCACTTGGCCGGCCGGTTGAGTTTTGGGATGACTTGCTTATTCATCTAACAGTGTCAAAATTAGCCTACGAGACCCGCAAGCAATGGGAATTGTCGCTTGTGAATGATAATTTACCGTCGTTCGCTGCCCTCCGTGACTTTCTGGAGACGCGGGCACGCTCTTTGGAAATGGTGCCAGTAGTTTCCAACAACACAAAGCCAACCGCAAAGCACGTTCTTCACACAACGTGCAACCAACTCAAATCGAAGAGTCATGAATTGCCGGGCAACTCTAACGCTGCAATCTGTACCCATTGTAAAGGTGAGCATAGAATCTACATATGCCCGAAATTTAGCCAGCTCGACGCAAAGGCTAAACTTACTACTATCAAAGCTCAAGGCGCCTGCTTGAACTGCCTTAGTAAGGGGCACGTGTTCGCAAAATGTCGCAGCTCATCTTCGCCGTCACCACACGCTTCTGCACGCTAGTCTGAACAACGAAGATACTACAGTTGCTTACAACGAAATTGGACAAACCAAAAACGTTGCCTCGCATTACGTTGATGCTGAACGAGTTATTTTACTGGCTACTGCCGAAGTCTATTTGCAAGACCACGCTGGTCGCTGGCAGCCTGCTCGAGTGCTTCTCGACAATGGCTCGCATGCTTCTTTCATCACTGAATCCTGCGTCCAACGCCTTCGTCTCCCAAGAAGTTCTTCGTCCACTCGCGTTACAGCTATTGGGTCGATTGAAGGAGGCCGTACTAAGGAAGAAGTCAAGGTATGCGTATCGCCGCGGTCATTGGACGCAACCTTTAAGGTAACTACGGTTATTTTGCCTAAAATTACGAATGATCTTCCTACCACGGCTGTACCCGTCTCGCCCTGGTCACACATCATCGATTTACCACTAGCCGATCCAAACTTTTTCAAGCCTGGGTCAATAGATGTTTTGATCGGCATGGACGAAATGGACAAGTTTTTACTTGATGGTCTGAGGAAGGGTCCAAATGGCACTCCGATGGCGCAGAACACCGCTTTTGGCTGGGTACTATCCGGCAACGCTAGTTGTTTACAAAAGCAATCTGCTTCAATCGCAACATTTCACTGTTGAGACCCAGATAACTCAACTTCTCACTAAGAAAGTTTTATACGCGTTAGGAATTGTTTTGTGAGAAACTTTTTTACGATACAACCCAGCGCGCAGAGGACGGTCGTTTTATTGTACGCTTACCGTTCAAAACAGAGGTTGCGATTGGAAAATCGAGAAGCGCAGCAGTTCGAGCAATGCTAAGAATGGAGAGGAGGTTCGCCACAAATAAATAAAAGAAAGTCGACTTGGGCCACATGGAGCTAACCGGTCCACCAACTCAAACCGCATACTACATGCCACATCATGCTGTGGTGAAGGAAACGAGTGCCACGACGAAGCTTAGGGTGGTGTTCAACGCATCTATGAAGACTTCCTCCGGACGTTCATTGAACGACGCCCTAATGGTTGGCCCACAGTTGCAACAAGATCTCTTCTCGATTTTGGTTCGCTTTCGTACTCATCGCTACGGTCTTATTGCTGATATCGAAAAGATGTATCGACAAGTATACGTCGCCAAAACGGATGCCGACTACTAGCGCATAGTGTGGCGGGAGCATGCAACAGAACCCTTACGGGATTATCGCCTTCTAAGGGTCACCTATGGGGTAGCTTCTGCTTCACACCTCGCTGTGAAGTCGTTACACCGTGCGGCACAGCAAGCAAGTGAATTGTGTACAAATGTTGCTAAGGTCATCACGTCAGACTTTTACATGGACGATTTGCTGACCGGTTCTGACACGCTTCAAGAGCTAACCACACTACAAAGAGACGTCTCACACGTTCTTCTCAATATGGTTTCGACCTCCGAAAGTGGGCGACAAATTGTCAACCATTAAGAGCGCAGATTCCTCACGGATCTACCGCAGGTATCTCATCTCTTGGCTGGTGGAAGCGACATCCGAACACTCGGATGTATTTGGCATACAGACAACGACTCGCTGTCAATTGTATTCAACTTAGAAGAATTGCCGAAAAAGCTTCCGAAGCGTGTTTTCCTCTCCGATATGAGCAAATTCTTTGATCCGCTTGGGCTTATCGCCCCATGCACCATCCGCACAAAAATATGGCTGCAGAAGATTTGGCGCTCAAATGTAGAATGGGACGAGTTGGTACCACCTGAGATAGCTGCAGAATGGATGTCACATAGACGTGGGCTAGAAACGCTTTCAACGCTTAAACTAAATCGCTGGATAGGCAATTCCAGACGTCGAGTTCCATGTGTTCACAGATGCTTCGGAAGCTGCATATGCTGCAGCTATTTATTGCCGTACTCAAACGCCGTTCGACGAGGTAAATGTTGTGCTGGTCGCTGCAAAAACTAAGGTAGCGCCATTGAAAACTACCTCACTGCCTCGGCTGGAACTATGCGCAGCTCACCTAGGTGCAAAGTTAGTTCGCTAAATTCAGACAAGCTTCGGTCGGAAACTCGAAAAGCTGTATGCGTGGACCGACTCTATGGTGGCGCTGGCCTGGCTGCAAGCAATGCCAAGTCGTTGGTCGGTGTTCGTTGCAAATCGAGTCGCCGACGTGCAAGAGGTTCTACCGCCAAAAACTTGGAGATATGTCGCTTCGGAGCACAACCCCGCAGATTGTGCTTCTAGGGGTATCAAGCCTTCACAACTTCTTGTGCATCCCTTATGGTGGCATGGCTCCACCTGGCTTCGCGAATATAATCGGTGCTAGTCTGAACCTCCCACACAACACACTACCGAACTGGAACAGAAATCTAGCAAAGCTGTCATGTTAACACAAACCACTGAGGAGTGGGATTTGTTGAGAAGATTCCACTCGTACAACAAACTTAAACGAATTACAGCGTATTTGATTCGTTTTGGTCACAACGTACGCATAGCCGCAGGCCAGTTAAAGGTGAATACGCGCCTGTCACGGCCGTTAACCAGCTCTGAAATCTATAAAGCCGAACATGCATTGGTAAGATATTCTCAATCTAATGTTTTTGCTAAAGAAATTTCTTGTTGCTTATTAAAGAAGCCTATACCAATGCGCAGTAGCCTACTTCGTCATCAGCCTTTTTTAGATGTCGAAGGTATTCTCCAAGTGGGCGATCGTATTAAGAACGCTTCATGCTCAAACGATATTAAGCATCCAATGATATTGGCGAAAAATTCGTCGCTCGCCAAAGTTATCGCCGCTGAAACCCACGCCATTATGTCGCATGCCGGACCACAAATGATGCAAGCAGCAATTCAACGGCGATTCTGGGTCCCTGGTATCCGAAACCTCGTACGAGGGATATATCGTCGCTGCGTGCGCTGTAAACATCTGAATCGCAAACCGCAGCAACAACTTGTGTCAAATCTACCATCGAGTCGAGTGACAAGTACACGATGTGTTTTCCGAAGTGGGGTTGATTTTGCCGGTCCGTATAGTATTAAGTTTACGCATGGAAGAGGCGCGAAATCAACGAAGGCGTATATATGTTCATTCATATGCATGAGCACGGGCGCCATGCATTTGGAACTGGCCGGGGATCTGTCGGCAGGTAACTTTATCGCTGCCCACAAGCGCTTCACTAATCGAAGAGGGTACTGTCAACACCTTTATTCCGATAACGGTACCAACTTTGTCGGAGCGGAAAGGGAGCTGCGTGCCGCATTCGAACGCTGCAATGGTAACGCCAAGCTGGCATCCTGTTTTGCGGACGCTCAAAACACTTGGCACTTTAACCCTCCGAGCGCCCCTCACATGGGTGGATATTAGGAGGCGGGTATAAAGCGAATCAAATACGATTTAAAGCGTGCATTGAATTCCACTCTTCTATCTTATGAGGAATTTGCAACCATTCTTACAGTGGTTGAAGGTTGCGTAAACTCTCGTCCCATTTGCTGGATACCATCCGACGTCAAAGATTTCGAAGTGCTAACACATGGGCATTTTATGATTGGAAAACCAATAAAGGGTCTTCCGGATACTGACTTAGAGGCATTTAAGGGAACGCTTCATCAACGCTGGAAAAAATTACAGCGATAAGGCAACATTTCTGGAAGCGATGGCGAGATGAATATCTTGTAAACCTTCAGCGTCCAACAAAGTGGGTTCGCCCAACGCAAAACCTACAAAAGGACGATGTGGTTGTTATCCATGACAACAACGCACCGCCCACCAAATGGAGGCTTGCCCGTGTTCTCAGCAGTCACCCCGCTGCAGATAACCGCGTCCGAGTCGTGAACTTAAGGACATCTGAGGGAGAGCTGTTGAGACCTATAGCAAAATTGTCGCTTTTGCCGACAAAGACAGATATTTTTTCTATGTAAGAATTTATTGTAAAATCTTATGTCTACGTGAGCTTGATTTAAACAATCGTTCAAGGTGGCCGGCATGTTCGCGCCTAATTGGCAACTCTTTTTTGATTACTGAGTTATTCGCTAGGTTGGCCTGGCCGCACTTGTATCTACTTGTCAAATCTAGCTTCCGTTTTTTTCTCTCTATTAAATGGACTCTCACTAGCAAGATGTGTTTGCATTAAATCTGGGGGAATCTGTTTTAAATCTACGCTAACCAGCCCGCAATTGCTTATTATCGCCAACATAAAAAAAAAACTGTATATTTAAGCATTTATTTCAGTTAAATTTTATATTTACCTTGTTTTTGTGGGAACATTATCAAATATACGTCGACCGTTAACAGACGAATCTCAGAAATAAACAAAATTGGTAAGAGCGAACTGTCAAAGTCAGCGAAAAGATGAGAGCTGCCCAAGATTTCGCTTCGCTTTGGCGACGGTGTTGCCTATGTGGGAAGTTTAGTATAATTGCATGTATTCTTTTTTGCTGTCAAAGCGAATTCTTTTTGTATTAAAATAAAATATCGACATCGCTAATATTAAAAGTATCGATGTCGTATCGAAATTCATTGTTGGCTACATATCTTAAATACGAGCAGAGTTCTTTAACTTGTGTGTTACAGATTATGTTTTAGAAACTGCTTTAGTTTATAAAAGTTAATTTTTTGATTGAAATAAAGTTTTATGCGTCTCTTAATAATTGAAGATAGTATAACTGTTAGTGCGAACAAATATACATGTTTAAGTAAAGGGATAACTTAGAGCATTGGAAACGCTATTTGCAGTTTTCATGTTGGTTTTGCGTGGCAAGCTTGGTATTATAACTTGAAATTAATTTAAACACTATTTAAATGATAAAAATGGTATCAAACTAACGCCTTGTTGCGTCTTTATTCATATATGACTGTGATATACTTTGAAATTCGGTAATATACTTAATTTGTTTAAAAAAGTGCAAAAAAATTGAGAAGAAAATCCCAAAATGACTGAAGAGACGTTCATGCTTCTGTTACTGGTAGCAGTTATGCTAGTCGGCTCATACCTAGCAGGGATGATTCCGCTAGTGATGAAATTAAGCGAGGTACGAACATTTATTTGTGTTCAGTATTTTGCCGGTGGAAGAAAATACATGGGTACGGGTTCAATATCAGGGACAATTTTGATATAATGCACCACACTACAAAATTTGTAGGGAAATGTTTAGTATAGTGCCGAAAGAAACAGGGTAGGTGGGAGGTGCAGGAGGGGGTGATATTTAGCGAAGGAGGGGGCTTGGCATACCGTTAATAAGGGGAAAGAATAAACTTTTTAATAAGCCCTCACTGGTCCCTCTGGACCCTCGGTGAGGCCCTGGGGAAGCTTTAAAAATTGGCAAAAATTCAAAATTTTACATACAAAATTGAGAAATAGTTACCCAGCAAACATTTTTTGGGGAAAAATTTAGTTTAGCATCCCCGGAATTTGAAAACATGGTAGATGCGGGGTAGAGGGGGACCTCCTGATTACAAATATATAGTTTTTAGTTGCCGCTGACATAGTTTTCGAGATATTAATACTTGATAAAGTGGAAAAAATGCACATATTGGTTATTCCACTAAATATTACACTATACACTTAACTGCCGTTTGTAAAATGCAAATAATTAACATTTCCGATCACGCACAATTAAGAAAATGGGAAATGTTTAGTATAGTGCCGCATAAAAATGGGGTAGTGGGCGGTGAAGGAGGGGGCGTGGCACCCCTTAGAAAGGGGAAAGAATAAACTTTTTAATAAGCCCTCACTGGTTCCTCTAGACCCTAGGTGAGGCCCTAAAAAATGGGCAAAAATTCAACTTTTTGCATACAAAATCGACACAAAGTTACCCAGCAAACATTTTTTTGTTAAACTCTGGACAATATGTGGGTTCATGTCATATGTTATAAATGATGTATTTATTTATTTGTAAAAAGCGCCGCAGGCGAAAATTTGTAATAAAAAATCGCGCGATTTTTAATTACAAATTTTCAATATATTACGAAATATTTATTTATTTGTGAAAAGCGCCGCCGGCGAAAATTTGTAATAAAAAATCGCGCGATTTTTTATTAAAAATTTTCAATTTATTACAAGGTATTGATTTAGTTAAGAAAACCGCCACATGCCTTAATTGTGTATTGCAGAACTTTTTTCCGCGTACTTTTAGGTTACTGGGTTATATCAATTTGCTTTGTTTTCTCTTTCGCTCGTTGTTTTCAGTAGTTTGACAGCTGCATTTGGCATTATATTTAGTTTTTTGTGCGGGGCTTAAATATGCAAGTTTTTATTTAATAATTGCGAAGTATTTAAGCATTTGTTGATTCTAAAAACGTTGAAAATTAATAGCACAATGTATTAATAATATGTGTGTGCCAAAATGAATGCATTAGTGGCTCTATATTAAGTGCAGTGAATGAAAATCAAACAGTCTTTATGTGAAAAATGCCAAAAAAAAGAGCATTTTCAAAGTTAAATTCTGATAAAATTTGTGGACGGATTTTTGCAAAATTAAAGTTAAACAAAAGTTTATTTTGTTGTTCATCTATGTGCTTTTGAATTTTTCAATTTAATATACGCGTTTAGCCACAGTAAACCAAATTTATGCGGCACTATACTAAACCCTACCCAAGAAAATTAATATTTAATCGTTTTATTAATAAATATTAAATAAATAAAAATAACCTAATTGCATTCACGCAAAATGGTCGGCACAAACATTAGATGATTGTGTTGCCATATCTGTGATGTGTATAAAATACGTAAAATATGTCTTCTAAATATGATGTATTTTGGAACGATTTTCCGTCGATCCTTGTCAAATTTGGTTTTGAAACAAACCGGTTTCGGCGTTGTGCCATCTTCAGTGTTATTTTTTTCTTTCTTCCTTCGAGAACGAAAAATAACACTTTTGTGGTTTTCCAATTCCGGGGATGCTAAACTAAATCCTAGCCTTTTTAAAGTTAAATTCTGATAAAATTTTATATTTTTCAACTACATACATATGTGCATTTCAATTATTCAACGCGCAAATCAAGCGTTTAGCCACAGTAAACCAAATTCATGCGGCATTATACTAAACCCGACCTAATTTGTATCAAAAATGGACCATAAAAATACGTTTAATTTTTTTTTATTTGTTACGTTCCTGGTTCTCATTTATAACATTGGGTCGGGTTTAGGGGTGGGATTCGATATAGCGCCGCATGAGTTTGGTTTTGGTTTTGGCTAAACGCGAATACCAAATTGAAAAATTCAAATGCACATAGATGAACAACAAAATAAACTTTTGTTTAACTATCGTTTTGCAAAAATCCGTCCACATAATTTTACTTTAAAAATGCTTTTTTTTTTGTATTTCCACAAATGTATATGGTGGTTTAATTTCATTTACTGCACTTAATATCAAGCCACTAATTCATTAATTTGGCGCACACATATTACTAACACATTGTGCTATCAGCTTTTACTGTTTTTAGAAACTAAAACTATTTAAATATTTTGCATTTCTTAAATAAAAGTTGCATTTTTAAGCCCCACACTAAAGACTAAAATTCTTCCCAAATGCATCTGTAAAACTACTGAAAACAACGAGCGAAGGAGAAACAAAACGGAAATTGATATAACCCAGTAAGCTTAAAATAGTATTTTAAATACAAAACCAAAACCATTTCGTTATTATTATTATTATTAATCCGTATTTTACAAATTAACATGGTGCCGGGCGACGAGGCCATTGTGCACCAGTATAAGTTGATTGCGGTTAAGTATCTTGTGTTAGATTGTGGATGGATAGGATTTTTTTTTATTTCAACAATGTTGTCTTCTTTTGCGCAATCCATTATCTTGTGAAATTGCTGCACAGGCTGCGTTGTGGAGCAGAATGAACAGGACAGTGGTGTTGTTCCTAGCCTAACCCGGAGGAATGTAATACAGTCCTGCCGGGAAATATGGTTGTCGTAGTTTGGTCTGATTTGTGTTTTGTTGTGCTTTTTAAGAAAACAGGTTGAGTTCTTCCAGGTCTTAACTGTAATTTCTGCGGTTAATGCTGCGTAGCAGCACGTTATTAATGTATGGACGGATGGGCATTCATACACGAGTGTCTGGATTTGCGCGTCTTTTAGCTGGATAAACTTTCATTGGAAATGGCGTTCTGCTATTTTACAAGGACAACTTTCGTTTTCTTATTTTTAAAAATTTTTAGTTCACTATTAAAAAGTTCATTGGGATTGATAACGGTACTTTTTATTGTGTGTCCATATATAAAAACAATATGCGAAATATGACTGTTAAAAGTAAAATTAGAAGAAAAAATTACGCCAAGATCCTTGATTTCATTGAGAGATTCTAAGACTGATGAAGCAATACTATAACACGTAGGCACAGTATTGTGAATTTTAGCAAAAGTGACTTTAAAGCATTTGCTGATATTCAAAGGAAGGCGGGATTTAATGCACCAGCATTGCAGCTTGTCTAAATCAGCCTGAAGCTTAATTGCATCAGCTGAGCTTTTTATAACCGAAAATACTTTTAAATCATCAGCGTACAGCAGAAAATTAGCAAATGTGAAGCAATTGGTAATGTCATTTATAAATAGCACAAAAAGTAAAGGGCCTTAAATACTCCCCTGAGGAACCCCAGAAGACGCTATAAAAGGATTAGATGTTGCACCATCTACCATGACTACACAGCGTCTATTCAGCAAATAAGATTTAATCCACTGCAAAAAATTAGAATGGAAGCCCATGCAAGATAACTTGCTAACTAAGATCCAATGAGAAACTTTATCAAAAGCCTTGGAGAAATCTGTATAGACACAATCAACTTGAAAACCATCCAAAAAGGAATTAATACAGTACTCACTAAAGACCGCTAGATTAGAAGCAGTCGACCGATTGGAGACGAAGCCATGTTGATTTGGCGAAATTAAGCTCTTAGATACAAAATACATTTTTTCTACAATAATACTCTCAAATACTTTTGATACTGTAGATAACTTTGAAATTGGCCTATAATTGCACACATCACTTTTATTCCCGCTTTTGAAAAGCGGAGTAACAGAGGTCAATTTCCAATCGTCGATAAAAACCCCTGAAGCTAATGACTTATTAAAAATGAGTTGCAACGGGAGCACTAAAGCTGGGCAATTCCTTAGCAAAATGCCTGACAAACCATCAACATCGGCCTTAAAAGACGGTTTCAATTTGGAGATACCATTAGCAACGTCTTCGAGGGACAAATTTAAGGATCCAAAACTAAAAGATGAATTCACCATGAAATCATAATTAAGTGGCGAAGCGCCCACATCACTGGTGAAGTTCGAACTGAAAAATGTAGCAAACATATTGGAAACGTCAGCTGGGCAACGTGCAAATTTACCTTGAAAGAAAACTGATGAAGGTATATTGGCACTTGAATTCTTAGACTTTATAAACTGCCAAAAGGATTTACCACCAACCAGTAACTTCGCTAGGCGCGATGCCGGTCTGCGTAGAAATCCGGTCTTAGTCTTTATCTCCACGACTCGTATTTTTCCGTCTTTGCCGTGAAAAACTTGGGCTACATGACCTCGTAACCATTGACTGCGGGGCAGCGTTGAGTCGCACAATATAACTAAGTCATCTATGTGAAGCGGGGCACCGTCTTTCTGCCACTTGGTACGGCACATAAGCTGATGCAAATATTCCAACTCTTCCATAGTCTGTCCTTAAGGTTTTGTGCAATTCTCCACTGCTTCCTAAGGCAAATTTTTTCGTCAATTGGATGCGGCAATAAGAAGTGATTAGGTGTTAATGGTTCGTCTTCTTCGTGGGTCAAAGGCAAATCAGTTAGCGGTCGCGAGTTGATGATGGTCTCGGCTTCAATTAGTACGCTGTGTAGAGTGTCGGGCTTTGGAGCTACTTCGCGCAACGTTTTATTCAAAAGCGATTTTACTATGCGAATTAATCGCTCCCAGCAGCCCCCTGAACTTGGGTTCGATGGACAATTGAACAGCCACTCGATATTATATCTGCTGGCTTCAGTTTGGATGCGGTCGGTATCAAATAATTGCTCGGCTGACTTAAGCTCCTTTTGTGCACCGATGAAGTTGGTGCCATTATCGCTTCTAATTCTAACTGGTGTTCCGCGACGGTTAACAAAATTCCGCAGGCATAAAATAAATGCATCTGTACGCAGGTTTTGCGCTAGCTCTATATGTGCGGCACGGACTGTCAAACATGTAAAGATTACGCCCCACCTCTTCTCCTTACGCCTTCCAATAGTCACATTTAGGGGCCCGAACAAGTCGACGCCTGTATACGTAAAAGGGCGCACAAAAGGAGTCACGCGGTCGACAGGCAACTTACCCATCATCGGTTGCTCCGGCTCTGCTTTATCGATGATACACTGCTGACACTTTCGTCGAACTGCTTTAAGGATCGCTTTAATTTTTGGCATCCAAAACTTTTGTCTGACCTCATTTATGGTGACTGCGAAATTCTGGTGATGATTTTTATGAGGATAGTTTTGTACAATTAGGTCTGATACGATATGTTGTTGTGGCATCAATATCGGACGCCGTGCTTGTATTGGCAGGAACGTTGCGTCGTCGATGCGGCCGCTCAATCGTAATACGCCGTGTTGGTCGATGTAAGGCGAAAGTTTATATAATGTGCTTTGCTTAGCGATTTTATTTCTGGATGACAAAGCTAAAATCTCGTTTGAAAAACATTCCCGCTGGACAGAACTGCAAATCACACGTTCAGCTTCCTCAATCTCTACTGTTGTGAGACTTGATGTTGTAAACGCTCGCTCTTCTCTGCTGTTTGCGAAATAGTGTCGCTGCTCGTATAACCCAGGCTGCTGCTCGTATTAACTTGCGGTAGGTACTAAACCTTGAACATTCGAAAATAGCACTGCTGGGTTGATTTAAAAATATCGGATTAGTTATTTCCTCTGGAAGTATCGATGACGTAGTGAAAGTTGCTGTAGGCCAATATTGTTCGTCGGACCTTAAGAACTCGGGACCATGCACCCAACGGCTGGAGCTGTCGAATTTTGGTGGACTCAACGCGTCTGCTGCGTTTTGGCTTGTGGGAACCCATCACCACTGCTCTTTATGTGTTGCGCCAAGGATCTCTGCAATACGATGACCTACAAACGCTTTATACCTTCTCTCAGCTGAATTCACCCGTTGCAAAACAGTTTGAGAGTCTGTCCAAAAGACTGCTCTATGTATTTCAAAATATAATCGAGTACCCAACACCGCCGCCTGCAGCTCGAGCCTCGGGATCGACATTAGTTTCGTAGGCGCTGTGCGCGTTTTCCCCATTACAAACCCAACGCTGACTGCACCTACGTGTGATACTCGAACGTACCCGACCGCCGCAAATGCCACTTGACTAGCATCCACGAACATATGGATTTCTGCTTTGGCGCCGCGAGACGTTTGCGAAAGGTACCAGCGCGGTATCCTCAACTGTTGTGTTTTTGGGAATTATTGCCACCAGGGTAATCATCTTTTACTAAGCTCAGTTGGTAAAACTTCATCCCATCCGACTGCGCTCTTCCACGTTTCCTGGAGCAAAACTTTAGTAAATATCAAAAAATCAGCTAACATACCAAATGGGTCGAAAACTGACATAGCGATTCGCAATAACTCTCGCTTTGTCGGTGCACGTGTTCCGTCCAGGACTTCTTTCGGCAAACGGTGGAACTTAGTATGGAATTCGAAGTTGTCCTCGCTGGTATTCCAGTACAGACCAAGCACCCTGTCTACTGTCTCGCTGTGTTCCATGCTAACTGCAGGGAAGGCGAAAGCCTCCAAATCCATTGGCCCAGACGGGTTAAGTATGTTGATGTTGAAAAAATTGGGCACCGCGGGAGTAGCATATCTCACCAAGGTCCTCAATCTGTCTTTAAGCACCCTGGTCATTCCGGATATCTGGAAGACAAGTAGGGTGATACCACTGCTGAAACCAGGGAAACCGGCCTACCAAGGCGAGTCCTACCGGCCGATCTCCCTGCTTTCTCCAGTGGTTAAGACACTTGAGGCCCTGCTGCTCCCGCATTTCAATCACCACCTCAGCCCGGCGAAGCATCAACACGGCTTCCGGAAAGTGCATAGCACTACAACGGCACTTAACGCTATAAACACTCAGGTTAATCGTGGTCTCAACGGCAACCGCCCCTGTGAGAGAACCGTCCTCTTGGCTCTGGACTTGTCGAAGGCCTTCGACACAGTCAGCCACTCCATCCTGCTGAAGGACGTGGAGGCCTCACCTCTCCCAGCGGTGTTGAGGCGATGGACCGCGAACTAACTGTGTGGTCGTCAGGCGTCGGTGTGCTACCGTGACGCAGTGTCAAAAGCGAGAAGAATGAAGCAGGGGGTACCACAGGGTGGCGTCCTATCCCCCCTATTGTTCAACTTTTACATCTCGCGACTCCCTTCTCCGCCAGAGGGAGTCACACCGGTCTCGTATGCCGACGACTGCACGATAATGGCTACCACATCGAGGGGACTCCCATTCCGACGGTTAACCACCCTAAGATCCTGGGAGTCACCCTCGACAGCCTGGTCTCCGTCTCAGCGCATACAACCGCAATCGCCAACAAGGTACAGAGCCGCAACAAAGTCCTCAAGTCGCTCGCCGGCAGCACTTGGGGCAAAGACAAAGAAACGTTGTTGGCAACATACAAGACGATTGGCCGGCCGGTTCTAAATTATGCTGCGCCAATATGGTCGCCTGGAACTGGCAGGACTCAGTGTCAAGACTGGAGACCTGTCAGAACGCCGCACTCAGGACAGTGACGGGATGTCTCCTGATGACGCCTGTGGATCACCTCTACCATGAGGCTAATGTGCTTCCAGTGCACAATATGATGCTCACAAAGCAGTTTCTCTGGGGTGCCATCGTCCGGGGCACCCCAATAGAGACCTGCTCGCGCTGGAGCCGGCACATCAGGGGACATCTCTCACAACTGACGGAACTGAGGAGCTCCAGCTGCCTCGTGAGACCCACGTTACTCTGGCTCAACTCAGATCTGGATATTGTAGCAAGTTAAACTCCTACCTATCCAGGATCAACCCCGACACCCCCAACACTTGCCCATCATGTGAAGAGTCTCCGCACGACACCAATCACCTATTCACATGCCCGGCCAAACCTACTCAACTAACACCCCTCTCCCTATGGTCCGACCCTGTTGAAACGGCTCGTTTCCTAGACCTTTCGTTAGTTGAGCTTGACGATAATGATTGAGGGAGTCCGCCAGCCCAGTGGGGTGTAGCTAGCCGCTACAACAACAACAACGACGTCATTACATACTCCGCAATAGGTTGACTTGCATTGCCATCTCGCCATAAATACCGTTGAGCGTGTTGGTCGGTTACGTTGATCTTAATTTGTGAAAACATTTCACGAATGTCTGCCCACACCGATTCTCCCCCGGCGAAACTGTAGTAATATGCGTATCAGCGGCTGTGCCTGCTCCGGACCTTTCAGCAAAAGCGAGTTTAGTGAAACGTTGCCCGCTGCTGCTGCATCAAAAACAATTCCCGTCTTGTTGGGTTTGTGTTTATTAAAAACAGCAAAGTGCGGTAGGTACCACACATTTGGATTTGGACTACTGACTTCGGCGTGACTTAATTTCCTGGCATACCCTTGACTTACGTATCTGGCCATTTCTTGCTTGTATCGCGCACCAAACTCAACGTCATTTCGTATTTGCCTCTCCACTGTCAGCAAACGCTTTTCGGACATCGCTCTGCTGTCTGGCATCTTTGGAGGATATGCTCGCCACAGTAAGCCGGACTCGTATTGCTTACCCACTCGTACAATAGTTCGTTGCAATATGGCACGCGCTCGTTGAACGTCGTCTGACTCGAATGCCACTTTTGGTGAATTGACGCTGCAGCTGTCCGCTGCGAAGTACTCGTTTACTAAATCGTGCAACTGCTGATATTCCCTGACACATAAAACGCGAGGACTCAACGTTGGAGACGACATTGTTGGTCCATAAGCCACCCACCCTAGTGGAGTTTTAGCAGCCAGTGGATTGTTGATATCAGCTTGCACTGTTGCTGTTGTTGCACCCAAAAAGGCATGCTTTAGACCGATGAGTAACGCTGGCTTTGCACGATGATAGTTACTAATTGGCAAATCTTTGAAATGTTGAAAATCTTCTTTCTTCATGGACTGTTCCGATAAATTAAGGTTTTTAATTGTATACACTTCCTTCAGCTAGAATTTTTGCTTCGTGACACAGTTTTGAACGTCAATATTTATTTTGCAGGCCTGTTCCGTAACCACATTGTTGTCGAACCATTGTAACGTAAGTGGCTGCAGTTTGCCTCTAGCTTCAAGCGAATTAGCAACTTCAGCTTCTAGTAAGGAGATTGACGAACCCTCGTCAAACATAGCTAATATCTCTCTTTTCCCATTTGGACCGTAAATGTTGACTGGCAATATTTTAAATAGCTGACCATGCGCGCTTGGTGCTACCCGACAATTCAGCAGTGGCGTTCTCCCTGACCTGACTGGTCTTTATTACTGCTTCCTCATTGTGGAGTAACTGATGATGGTATCGGTGACAGCCATTTATATTGCACCTTTTTCTCGATCGACATTTCAATGTTGTATGTCCTTTACGAAGACATGAGAAACAAAGTTGTTGCGTCTTCACCGTCTCCCAACGTTCCTGCAAATTTATTCCTTTAAACGGATCGCATTGTGATAGCATGTGGTTACCTCCGCGATGATAACAAACGATTGATTCCTTTGGACGGTCGATGTGCAAAAGGCGACGTTGATTGTTAGGTGGGGTTGGTTGTCTGCTACTTTGCGAATTTGTCGTCGGCATTTGACAAATTATTCTGGCCAAGTCGCTTATCCACTTAGAAAAGTCTTCTACTGTCGGATAAGGTTCAATCGTCGTTGCGTGTTTCGCCCAATCAAATTGTCGGCTCTGCGGCAACTTGCCTACTATTTGCTCCAATAGCGTTACATTAGCAAGTTGTTGCTGGCATTTAGCGGACTTGAGGAACGCCACAACGTTCCGTACTCGTGACGAGAACGTTAAAATTTGCATAGGTTTATTTTCAGCAATTGGCGGGAAATGTTGTAATTTGTTGATTTGAAATTTGACTAAGATGTCGGGCCGGCCGAACCTGAACTCTAATTCACTTATTATGTTCGGCACATCGTTCGGGTAAATCAACATGGCTGCTACTGACTCTTTAGCGGGGCCAATTAAACATTTTGCAGTCTCATCAAATTTTGCCGATGGCTGTATTTGAAGGACTCCGTAGTATCTTTAAAATTAGCGTAAAACAGAGGCCACTCCTCGACATTTCCGCTAAACATAGGCAGATCGTACAACTTCATTTGCGAATCTGTCGCTACTACGACGGCTTGACTTTGATCACCTTCCATTGCTTGTATATTCTGCTCCGGAACATTCTGTTGTTGTTGTTGTTGTAGCAGCACAAATTATGCTGAGGCGACAGTCCTTGGCCGGACATAAATCCGGGTCGTTCCGGTATCGTAGACCCGACTGTCATGGGAACATTCTGTAGTTGCACGCCCTCACGAAGCCTTATGATGTCCCTCTGACTTTCCGCTGTCTCAGCTGGTCTATGGAGGCCCTTAGTGCATTTAAGGTTGATATAATAGCATTTGCACTTGCTCTGTCTTCTGTCACTGCGTTCGGTTGGTTTTCCATGTCTACGGAAGAGGACTCCGGCTCACTTTCTTGGCTGCTACTAGTACCCACCTTGCGAGATCTCAGCAAATATCTCCCGCTATGTGACATACACGTTTCCTTGTTCGTAACTGTGTAGTCCTTTTCTTCCTTCCAGGTACCACAGACAGCGCGCTGATTATAAAAATTGTTGTTGAGTATAAGAACGACTGCTTTATTCTCGTTATTACAAATAATAAACGCTTTTAACTTTATACTACTATGTACGTATACTATGTAATTTTATTTTGTACGAAAAATTTTTATAATGCAAAATGTAGCTAGTAGAGAATATCGATGACGCAGGTTTTATAATCGTGTTTTCTTCACGTGCGCGCTGCTTTCCAAATCAAATTAAATTGCCCTTCGCCAAGTACAAATGGCCGATCATCATGGTGTTATTCGTCTCCTTTTTGTTAACTTCTCCTGTCAGTGTTGCCACCTATTTTTTTACCTATTTTTGGTATAAAGATAACTCGAGCTCTATGCCATACCTCAGGGAGGTATGCCAGCGCTACGCTGTCCCTCATGATTTTTACAAGATAAGGAGTTACTAGCGTCCCGCCCTGTTGTAGCATCACTGGACTAATGCCGTCCACTCCCGGGGCCTTGTACCGCTGAAACGTCCCCATGGCTGCTAACAATAATATCGTACCATCCGTCGTCTCTACCATAACCTCCGCTTCAACTGTTTCGCCTGCTGTTGTTGGAATTAATTCTCAAACCAGCTCTACATCTGCTAATGTCACTCTTTCTTATGCTGCTGCTGCTGCTGCGAATACAACTGCATGTACTGATTTGCGCTCTGCTCCGGCCTCTCATGCTAATATAAGTTCTCATCCGCCGCTGAAAGTTTCTGCCCTCCTCATTTTCTCCTGCTGCTAGCAAGGTGCCCGAAATACAGTGGGACGGTGTTCGAAGTACTAGGCGTAAAAAAGAGAAAAGGTCAAGAGATGTAGAAATTGGCCTTAGTGAAAGCACTGATTTAGAAGTTGTGCCGACAAAGAAATGGATTAGTCTGTCTTCTTTTAAAAATACGGTGACTGAAGATCAAATTATTTCATATGTGACCAAGAATTCCAATATCAAACGTGACCAGTAGGCGTGCTTTAAACTCGTAAAAAAAGATGCGGATATAGAATCAGTGAAGAAAGTAAATTTCAAACTTGGTGTGGCAGAATCTCTGTTTGATATGGTGCTGAATCCTTTGTTGTGGCCTACTAACGTAAAATTTCGGCCTTTTAATTTTTTTCAAAAAGAAATTCAAAACAACAAGATTGCTTAGCCTCGCCCGAAAGTGCTAATGGATCTTTCAGAGGTTTGAAAATTTATTTTCAGAATATGGGTGGTATTCGTACTAAATATACAGCTCATGTGCGCATTTGGACTTCGACGTTTTTATTTTTGTTGAAACATGGCTGAATGCTAATTTCTATGATGAAGAATTTTTCAACTCCAAATTGTTCGTCGTGTTTCAAAAGAATCGTGACGCTGAAAGAACCAGCTGTTCTTTAGGTGGAGGTGTACTAATTGCCGTTCGTCGTAATCTTCGAGCATTTCTAACTACGCTTCAGAACGATGACCCCATTTTTGATCAATTGTGCGTTTGCGTTCGAGGTTCAAATGGACTAAATTCTTTATTCCTAATTGTTTCTTATATTCCACCTTGCAGTAATTTTGAACTTTATAAAGCGCATACAGATAATATTGTTTCCTTAGTCCATAACAAGATTGCCGATAATCAAGTTTGCGTTTTTGGTGACTTGAATATTCCTGAAATTACCTGGTCAAATAATTTTTCAAATTCTAATCTTATTGCAACTAATGTCTCAACAACAATTGCATCTTATGTTGTTGATAATATGTTAAGTTTAAGTCTAGTCCAAATTAACAGCTTTGTAAACTTACTTGGCAGAATTCTAGATCTTGTATTTGTTAGTGACAATATCAGTGTAACTATTTCCCAGTGTATTTTGCCGATTTCAACTCCAGACAAGCCCCATGTTCCTTTAAGCGTTGAAGTTGAGTTTTATGAATTCGCAACTTCTAAGAGAGGAGAGGCTTACTTACAATTTTTCAGCTTGTGATTTTTCAAAAATTAATGACCTTTTACACGATTTTAATTGGGAAGATTTATTTTTGAATGGAAATGTTGCGGATTGTTATTCTATTTTTAAATGTCATGTTCTGGAAGTTTTTCATAATAATATCCCAGTATTAAAAAATAAGCAGTATAAGCTCCCTTGGTACACAAGGGAATTGAAATCGCTCAAAAATAAAAGAAATAAATTTTATAAGAAGTTTAAGAAAACTAAAGATCAATGTTATTTTTCAAAACATCAATACTATCAAAAACGCTTAAACTGTTTGGAAAAATGTCTTTATAAAAACTATATATTTAGAATTGAATCGAATATCAAGTTAAATCCCAAGAGTTTTTGGCATTATATTAAGTCAAAAAAATCTTGTTCTGAGGTACCATCCGCTGTCTGCTTAGGGGATGAATTTGTAAGTACACCGAGTGAGGTAGCTAATCTGTTTGCTAAGTTTTTTAAATCTAATTTCGTTCTGGACCAAGTTTTGTCTGTTGAGCCCAACAACAATAGTTCATTAAATTTTTCCTCTTCAATTAACTTTGGTAATTTGAATCTCACTTTGGACGATGTATCAGAAGGAATTTTAAGTCTTAAGCCTTCGAGTCAAACTGATATTGATGGTTTCTCAGTTCTTTTTTGAAAAACTGTCCAGCGGTTATTAGCCCTATTAAACTGTTATTTAATAATTCTCTATGTACAGGTACTTTTCTAGACGATTGGAAATTGACAACCATTACCCCAACTTTTAAAGCTGGCAAAAAGAATGATGTCTGTAACTATCGTCCTATTTCTAAGCTTTCATCTGTCTCCAAGCTATTTGAGAGTATAGTAAAAAAGAAGATGTATTTTGCGACTAAGAGTTTAATTTCACCTAAACAGCATGGTTTTGTTCCTGGTCGTTCCACGGTTACTAATCTGGCAGAGTTCAGTGAATATTGCATAAATTATTTTTCACTGGGATCCCAAGTTGATTGCATTTATACTGATCTTTCAAAAGCATTCGATAAAGTTCCACACAATACTTTATTGTTTAAACTTGCTAGCTTAGGTTTTCCTTCTGTGTTCCTGTGCTGGTTGAAATCGTACCTAAGCAATAGACGTTGCGTCGTAACAGTCGATGGTGGTTCCTCTGAACCTTTCATTGCCACGTCAGGTGTACCACAAGGAAGTATCTTAGGGCCGTTGCTATTCGTTTTATTCATCAATGATATTGGCGAGTGTTTTTCATTTAGCAGATGACTTGAAAATATTTTCAGTAGTAAATAGTGCAACCGATGTGACAAACCTCCAAGCTGATTTGGATAATTTGTCTCTTTGGTGTCAACAGTCACATCTCTCTCTTAATATTAAAAAATGTTGATGTATTTTGGAACGATTTTCCGTCGATCCTTGTCAAATTTGGTTTTGAAACAAACCTGTTTCGGCGTTGTGCCATCTTCAGTGTTATGAAGTTATGACGGAAAATCGTTTCAAAATACATCAACTTTCAACCTTGTCGGAGTAGAAAAACAACAAAAAAAAATTAAAAAATGTTTTCATATGACTCTTGCTAAAGCTCGATACATCAGGCACACATCTTACTCTATTTCGAATACAATACTCAAGACTGTTGATGAAATCAAAGATCTTGGAGTTATATTTGATTCCAACTTCTCTTTTAATAATCACATCAATTTTATTATATCTACTGCTTACTCAGTTTTAGGCTTTGTACGCCGGCACAGTACAAATTTTACTGACCCATATACTCTAAAACTACTTTTTTCGTCTTATGTTAGATCTCGACTGGAATATGCAGCGTTTATTTGGAGACCTTATTCACAGTTTTTGATAGATAGAATTGAACGTGTGCAAAAGGTTTTTTTTTAAATTTGCTCTACGTTCTTTGAAATTTTCGGATCCCTTACCTTCTTACAATTCGCGTTTGCTTCTTATAAGCCTTAAATCGCTCGAGAAGAGAAGGACAGTTCTTTCACTTTCTTTTGTGTATGGTATAATTAATGGCACTGTTGATTGTCCGTCTTTGCTCCAAAGTATTAATTTCCTTGTGCCATTTAGGACTTTACGTAATTTCAATCCATTCTATCCGGATAAACTCATAACCAATTATGCAAGAAATGCCCCTTTGTTGCGTGCACTTTGCGAATTCAACGAGATCTCGAATTCTGTCTTCCTCGATTTTTATTTATGTAAAGTTGAGTTTCTCTCATTATTATATTCTGCCTTGTGAAATTTGTCATTGTTAATTTATTTTCTGTTATCGTTAAGTTGTAACTCCAAGTAGTCAGTAAGAACTTTGTTCATTGACTTATGAAATAAATAAATAAAATAAAAAACACAGATAGAAATAAAATACACATACTTATTAAGTTTCAAAGATGACAATTATGATATTACAGTGGAACATAAGAGGCTACGTAAATAATTATAACGAATTACTAACACTTATTAAACAGCACAATCCAAAAGTGATATCCTTACAGGAAACTCATATAAAACATAACGAACAAATCCCCATCCAAATAAATTATAAAGTATATTCAGTTAACGGATATAACAACTACGGAGGAGCTACCCTACTTATACACATATCAGTACAACACAAACAAATTACACTTAATAACGACTTCGACGCAATCGCGATAGAAATACACACTGCTAAAAAATTCGTAATATACTCAGTATACATATCTCCTAGTCAAAGCTTTAACAAAACCAACTTGGAGAATGTTCTACTAAATCAAAATCAACCATACTTAATTACCGGTGAATTTAACTCTTGGCACAACATGTGGGGCTCAAAAAGCAACAATCGAAGGGGTAATGTCTTAGCGAACTTTATTAATCAAGAAAATAGCATTATTTTAAATGATGGGTCTCCCACACACTTTTCAACACTTATGAAATAAATTTTTTTTTATTTTATTGATTGTTTACAGTCTTGCGACTTTAAAATGTACACTTTTACAAAGTTATAATATATTTTCCATTAAGGCGTAAGTACATGTTAGATATATTTTTACAAATCAAATATAAAATTGCTTAAAAATAATTGCGTAGGAATTGGAAAGGCCTTGTTTCCAGTCTACCATTATGTGCCACGGGCGGAAAGGCCTAGTTTCCACTCCGCATTTCTGTAACTTGGTTTCTAATGGTGGGAAAGCACGAGTTTCCGATCCATATTCCACTTCTTACTTTTCATACGAACAGTTTGTCAATGGTCATACAGTAATTTCTTGAAACTAGTAAAGTTAGTGCAGTTTTTTATGTGCGACGGTAATTCATTAAAACACTTTAGCCCTTTATAGAAAATGTTTCTTTTATCCACTTCGGTTCTATAGAAGGGTAGCCCAAAGCTGTTGTTCTCTCTTAGTAGGTATGAGTGGGTGTCTTTAATGTATCGAAGGTTGTCACTCAAATAATCCGGAAGTCTGCCTTCTTTTATGTTAAACACAAATTTCATAGCATGATAAAAAACTTGCTGCTTCACACTCAGCCTATGCATATCAGCGATCATATCCCGCGTGGGTGTATCATTAGGCTTATTTAGTATAAAGCGCATAGCTCGGTTTTGCAGTGTTTGCAGTTTATCTACTTAGGTATCGCTAACTATGAAGAATATCGTTGGACAATATATAAAGTGGGGTTCCACTATAGATCTATAGACAATAGTTTTGTATCTCCTTCCTAGATATTTACAAGATCTTTTTATAAAGCCAATTTTTTTAACTGTATATTCAACATGCTCATCCATTTTTAATTTATTATCAATGTATAGCCCTAAGTATTTAATGAGTTTAACTTCTTTAGTAACTTTAATATAATAATAAAACTATCTTTAATTTTTAGGCTGTAGTTTGAGCATCCGTTATTGATTGCCTTATTTAAGACCATGAACTGCGTCTTATTAACATTCAGTTTTAGTTTATTAGAGCATAACCAGTTATATGAGGAATTTAGATCTTGCATTTTTCCAATCGCATTCTGCACGTTCCTATCACTGACGGTTAGGAGTGTGTCATCAGCGAATAATTTTATCTTATAGTGTTTCAGCACCATATTAATATCATTGATATAAATATTGTAAAGAACTGGTGCTAACACCGAGCCCTGTGGTAACCCAATGTTCACGGCTACTTTTTTTGACACAGTTGACTCGATCACTGTTTGCTGCATACGATCGGTAAGGTAGCTCCGAAACCAGTCAAGCTCCTTGTCTTTTATACCAATATACTCAAGTTTTTTCAAGATTCTATCCCTGTCAATAGTTTCAAAAGTTCTTTTCAGATCAATAAACACCGCTACGATATTCAACTTTGAATTAAGATCTTCCTTCTACTGGGATAGTACTAAATTTAGTGCAGTCTCACACGAGTGCTTCTCCCGGAAGCATTTTAACCACATTTTCCAGAATTTTTTCAATGTTTGGAAGAGTGTTAATTGGCCTCATATCTTCAACTTTTATAGTACCTTTTACTTTTTTAACGGGGACAATCGTCGAAATTTTCCAATCTTTAGGTACTATTCCTGATTCAAGGCTCTTATTTATCAGTAAAGAATAGAAGTGTCCCATATACTCTACTGAGTCTTTAATTACACCCTCAGACAATAAATTTTTCCCTCGTATTTTTCTCAAAAACTTTTTTACGGTATGTACAATATCATTGGAGTTAATCTGGTTGAATTTGAACTTATTTACCTGATTAGCCTTCGGTAAAAAGTTACTGCTAATGTCTTCTATGTTTCTGTTTATCTCCGCTATACAGTCTACGAAGTAATCGTTTACGTTTTCTGCAATTTCATCGCTGCTTTTGAATATTTTATCCCTTATTAAAACTTCGGTTATTTTTTCTTTACTATCTGATTTATTAACCACTTGTTTTAAGTGTTTCCACATTAATCGGCTATCATTTCTATTTGCTTCGACTTTCTGTTCCATGTAGCTAATTTTCTTAATTTTAATAATTTTTTTTGTACTGCAGTAAATTCTGTCAGCTTTTTTAACGGGATTAATTTTTATATTAAATCGAAACAGTATAGTTTCGTGATCCGTTATTCTGTGATCCTGTAAATTTTCGCAGAACACTTCCTTACTGTTAGAATACAACAAGTCTATTAGTGTTGCGGAGTGCTCCGTAATCCGCGTATCAAAGCTAATCAGCTGTTTCATTGCTTGGTGTGAAAAGATCTCTATTCAGTTGTTTGCTATAAGTCGACACTACTTTAATGTTTATGTTGAAATCTCCAACAATAATAGTGTTTATTAAGTTATCAGATATTTCTGTTAGAATAGCCTCCATATATGTGAGAAACTGTTCTTGCTTCGGCAGAACATATACTAAAATTGGAACGATACAGAGAAGATTAGCATGGCCCCTGCACAAGGATGACACGCAAAATCGTGAAGCGTTCCACATTTTTTTATTATTGCGTTCGACGAAATTAATAAAATACTCACTAATTACAAAAGATTATCCTATGTAATATATGCTTACGATGTTGTTTTATACACAAAATGTAAGGATTTATCACTTGTACACACCGATTTTAACCAAATCCTAAGAGATATTTCCATCTGGTTAAGTTCCTCAGGAGCTTCCCTCGCATACGAAAAATGCAAAATCATTCATTTTTGTAAAAAACGAAACTGTCAACCTCTTAGTATAAGTATCAATCATGTAAATATTGTAAATTGCGATAGTTTAAAAATCTTAGGCATTTTTTTCGATAAAAAACTTACGTATAAAAATCATTGTCAATTAAATATATATATAATAATAATATAATTTTGGCGCGTACACTATATAGCTCAGTGTTTGGCCGAGCTTCCCTTACCATTTGTGGTGTGCGTCTTTTTATAATATACCACAAATGGAGGGCAGATGTATTTAATGAGAAGCTTTTTCATGGCAGAAATACCCTCGGAGCTTTGCCATTGCCTGCCGAGGGGTGACCGCTATTAGAAAAAACTTTTTCTATGATTAAGATTTTGTTTGCCCTGACTGAGATTCGAACCTCGAACTCACCGGCATATCAAGTTATAGCACGCACCGCTACCAACTCGACCACAGCGGCCACTTAATATTGTTATATTTATTACAATATATGTATTTGTAGTATATTATATGTATTTTTACACAAAATGCGATTTTTACACTCAATGTGATTTTTACACTCAATGCGATTTTTACGCTCAATGCGATATTTAAGCTCAATGCGATTTTTACACTCAGAGGGTTTCTAAATTGAAATAAGTATAGTTTCATATTATTTTTAAGCCTTTTTCCCGTTATTATAACAACTTAATCGAGTTATGGGCCCATTATAGGTTCTTGACGTATTTCTGATTTAAGTTTGACAAACTCTTTGGCTACCTCATCATTATTTCGGCAACAGAACCCTGAAAGTAATAACTAGATTAATTAGGTATCCAATAGATAGAATGAATTTGAATATATGTACATATTGTAGGATGCCGATTCCGCGAATTCAAACAAGAACTGTCCGCTTTGATGGTCTCTTTATTTCTTAATCTTTTTACTTGGCTCAAATTGTTTTACACCCTCGCCAGTGTCTTGTATCGTTTTTATATACCGCTCAGGATATGTACATGAATACTTATTAACTACTATGCCATTGACATATGTACTATGCGAGAGAATTACAGTGCTTGCTTATATAATATATACGTGCAATAGCTCACTCATACACTTAAACATTAGAGAAACCAAGAACATTTACATATGCTCACGTATAATATAATGCTTACTAACACATTCGAACGACTGAGAGTCTGAGAGTATTTGCAATAGTGTGTGGCATATATTTACAACAGTTGAGTGACTGAATATCAGTGCTCATATACTTATATTCTAAAAGAAATAACGCATGCGCGCTTTCAAACTGTAACGGTTCAATCGTATGATGCAAAAATAGATGACGCTTACAAATATAGTAACAATATGTGCAATTATATGTAAGTACATAATATGTGAGACAACGCATGTTTATTATACATACATGATAGAAAGATCGAGAACGAACATATATGTTTGTCAAAGACAATGTGAAGGTTTATATATTTTTATACATATGAGTGGCGCTAGGCCTACCACGTTGCTGTACATACATACATACATACATGTGGTACGAACTACCGTACGCGACGCAATAGCAAACAACCCTGCAGACAGCACGTAGAACATGATGCGGTTTGCAAGTACAGTGTGCACTCCAATATATTAAGCTACAGTGTGTATTGCTATATGTTACCCACTGCTATAATTCGGCCGTCCTGACAAATGTGATCACCTGATCACATGCCTTGGTGTTTGTTTTGCCAATTTCGCTTGATTTCTCAAATAGTTAATAAAAAATCTGCTTATCTTGGTGCTTAATATTTTCTCCTACTTTTAAATTTAGATTGCTGTCGCTTTCCATCGCATGTAAAATCAAATCGTTATCAAACCTTGTCTCACATTGTCTTTCACATGGCATATTGCATATTGCGTTAAAATTGTCTGAACGTACATTTTCGTAACTTTTAGTTTCACTTACTTTTTCTTCAAAATTTACTAACTTATGCAGTACATCATTATATTTATTATTTCGGATTTTAAAAACATTTTCCTTTTTTATTTTAGTGTTTGATTTAATCAAACATAAAGTTTTTCAAAAGCAAAAAATTTTGAGTTATTTACTCCAAAAAAGCATGTATTTAAGTCTAGGGAATTAAATTTTATATTTTGAGGCAGGCTTGACCTGCGTATTAAACTCACTGGACTGCCGGTGTTTATGATGCATTATAATTATTTTTCACGAAGACCTTGCGCTCTGGACACTCCAACACCCTATGCGATGTGCTGCCACAGGCGTAACATGCGCCTGGCTCTCGTTTCGGCTTGCGGCATTCATTTGCGTAGTGCCCCTTTGAATTGCAGTTAAAGCACTTTTCGCCTTCTTTCGTCGTTTCTACACGGGCACCTGTCTTCAATTGCAACTTGCTGAATGCACGTAGGATCTCTGCTTTCCTGCTGAAGCACTGAAGATGGGCTTGCACTTTCAGCTGTTCGTCTGGTATGCCCTCTACCAAGTACTCGACGAGTTCGGATTCTTCCATCTGCAATGGTGCCGCTAGTAAGCTTTTATCGCTCAGGTAATCGCCGAAATTTTCACCCGCTTTCCATTGTCTATTTTCAAACTTTTTGCGCAGTAACAACTTGTTTTCTGTATTTTTGAAAATACCTGACATTTCATCGAGTAAGCTGCTCACTGTTGTAGTTGCGAAATCTACTTTCGATTGGATCCATGCAGCAGCTCTGCCTTTTAGTTTTGTTGTAAGTAATACCAACCTTAACTTATCGTCGACCGCATACGTGTCAGCGACGTTTTTGAATTGTGTCACCCACAATTCGCAATTTGCACCGCCGTCGAAATCAGCTAGCAGGTTTTTCAGCATGTCGATGGGAATTCGTGTTGACTGTTGCACTGATGTTTCGCTACACATAGCTCCTTCGCTATTAGTTACACTGCATGTAGACATTTTCTTTAATAGTTCATTTTCTTTTTCGCACAATTGTTTTTCTCTTTTCAAGAGTTCTATTTCCCGCTTAAGTAGGGAGGTTTCATTTACTGAACCTTGTTCACGTTCGCCCATGTCAAAATCACTTTCAATTTCGGGCTCCATCACATTGGATGCACCACCTTGGTCTGGTAGTCCTGGGCATTCGCCTCGCTCACCCGGCGATACCGAGTTTAGGCGACAAATCAACGCACTTTTTGAGCCACCTGTAGGCAAATTAAGTTTACGTAGCCACTCGCGTAGCTGTACCGAACTATAATCTTCCGCGCACAAAGTGTCCACTTGGTTAATCATTTTTTATGTCTTTTTAGTTTTTTTGTTCTTACTTTGTTCGTACTTCGTTTTCACTTTGTTCTTACTTTGACTCACTTTGTTCTTACTTTTTGTTACACACTTTTTTATAAACTTTAAATTTTGCGTGCGACCGAAAAAAAATTTTGGGTTACTTTTTTAACGTGATGCGCGAATCCCACTTCTGAGGGATTGTAGGATGCCGATTCCGCGAATTCAAACAAGAACTGTCCGCTTTGATGGTCTCTTTATTTCTTAATCTTTTTACTTGGCTCAAATTGTTTTACACCCTCGCCAGTGTCTTGTATCGTTTTTATATACCGCTCAGGATATGTACATGAATACTTATTAACTACTATGCCATTGACATATGTACTATGCGAGAGAATTACAGTGCTTGCTTATATAATATATACGTGCAATAGCTCACTCATACACTTAAACATTAGAGAAACCAAGAACATTTACATATGCTCACGTATAATATAATGCTTACTAACACATTCGAACGACTGAGAGCTAAGAGTATTTGCAATAGTGTGTGGCATATATTTACAACAGTTGAGAGACTGAATATCAGTGCTCATATACTTATATTCTAACAGAAATAACGCATGCGCGCTTTCAAACTGTAACGGTTCAATCGTATGATGCAAAAATAGATGACGCTTACAAATATAGTAACAATATGTGCAATTATATGTAAGTACATAATATGTGAGACAACGCATGTTTATTATACATAAAGGGTGTTTTTTTACAGGTTTGTTTTTCGAATAGAGATAAAACTGGCATTTTGTGGTCAAATCTGGCAACTCTAATGTCATTTATGTTCAGTTTGGTTTGCCATTTCATCATGAACAGGTTGACAAAAGAACAACGCTTGCAAATCGTGCAAATTTATTTCGAAAATAATGGTTCAGTTCGCGAAGTTTACCGTGAGCTCCGTCCATTTTATGGTCGACATAATCGTCCATCAGAGCAATTAATTCGGTTAACCATGGATCGTTTTCGCACTACGTTTACTCTATGTGATAATACGCATCCGCAGAGACGTCGAACAGTGCGCACCGAAGAAACAATTGCCGCTGTAGAGCAAAGTGTTGAAGAGGACCCGAATGAATCGATTCGCCACCGTGCACAGCAATTGGAGCTTTGTCCATCAACTTTATGGAAGATTTTGCGCAAAGATCTTGGCTTGCGACCTTACAAGATCCAGCTTGTGCAAGAATTAAAGCCGCGAGACCATGCAATGCGTCGTGATTTTGGTGTATGGGCCGAAAATTAGATTGATCTCGATGCTGATTTTCATCGCAAAATTTTGTTCAGTGATGAGGCTCATTTTTGGTTGAATGGCTACGTCAACAAGCAAAATTGCCGCATTAGGAGTGAAGAGAATCCACATGAGACCCTTGAAACGCCATTACATCCACAAAAACTGACTGTTTGGTGTGCTATATGGGCTGGTGGAGTCATTGGGCCATACTTCTTCCGCAATAATGCTGGAGAGGCAGTTACCGTTAATGGAGACCGGTATAGAGCCATGATAACCGACTATTTTGTTCCCGAATTGGATGGCATGAATGTGGATGAGTTGTGGTTCCAACAAGACGACGCTACATGCCACACAGCGCACGTCACAATCGATTTATTGAAGGAAACATTCGCTGAGCGCATAATTTCGCGGAATGGACCTGTCAATTGGCCACCAAGATCGTGTGATTTGACACCATTGGATTATTTTCTTTGGGGATATGTGAAGTCGCTCGTCTACACCAACAAACCAGAAACGTTAGGGGAATTGGAAGCCAACATTCGTGGCGTTATTGCCGACATACAGCCCCATATGCTCGAAAAAGTGGTTGAAAATTGGACCTGAAGAATTGGCTTTATTCGAGCCAGCCGCGGCGGCCACATGCCCAAAATCATATTTAAACATTAATGGCATAAAATTATCCTTCCAATAAAGCCAAATTGATGGACCTTAAAACGATTTTCTTGTGTTTTATTTCAATTCGAAGTTCTATACCCCTAAAAAAAACTACCCCATCGAGCTGTTTAAAAGAAATGAATGCAAAAAATGTACACACAGTCGCTAAATATTTGAAACTAACAAATCTAAAGAAACTTATATAAAATAACTAAAATATATGTAATGATAATAATAGTACAAACAGCATTAATTTAGCCTTAAGAGAGCCGAAGGTCTGTGTAACCAGTGCTCCTTTTAATGTAAGTTGGTGATTCATCACTTCCTTTCTGTATAATAATAATAATAATATGTGAGAAAATCGGCATCACTTGTGCTTGGTGAATGGTATACCACCACGATCTGCCATTTAGTCTGGCAACTTTTCAGTTGGATGACCATGCACCATACATTACTATTTACCGATTTGTTGACCTTTATCTTGAACTCAAGAGTGTCACGTAAAATTATGATCACACCGCCTGTATGTCTACTGTGTGAATCGCACCTTCTTACGTGGTATGTTGGAAAATTTATCTCCGAGTCATCTATTTCATTTGTAATACATGTCTCGGAGCATAGCACCATGTCTGGGTTAACATTTTCCATGAGTCTTTCCAGTTCAATTTTATTAGCTAATAAACTATTTATATTGAGATGCACGCATTTTAATGAACATTGGCGATCTTTTCTTACGTCTAGTTGCTAACATACCACTCTCTGTTTCTCTATCTTTAGTTTTCTAACATAGACTGAACACTCTCGGCTAAAAACACTATGTTCTACATCTAATTTTAGACCTAGCTCTTGGTTAGCGTCACAGCAATTACCGCAAATTAGTTTTGGACTACTCTCTGTGCAATTTTCTGCTTTATGCTCCCCCATGCATTTACTACACCGTAATTTCTTCGTACAATTAGTAGCATTGTAATTGAAACCAAGGCATTTATATCATCTTTTCACTGATTGCCCATGGTATACCGGACATCGATCCCATCCAATGTTTCTTTTTTTCTTATCTAGCACCTGTAAGAAAAATTTATGTTCGACCTCAATTAATGCATTTAAGGATGTTAATTCCCCATTGCTACGTTTCGACTTGAAAACTTTAACACAATTAATGTTAGCATTACTCAAAGAATTGTTCTGGGCCTTAATTTTATTAATTACCTCAATTTCACTATATTCTGCATTCATATGTGTGACTAATATCTTTGGGCTGTTCACTTTCGGTTCAGTAATATCATATACTTCCTTATTTAGATTGTTAGTGCAGCTTTTATTCTATCTTTCGCTTCAAAACTACTCGCATTTATTACTACGGTCCCATTTTGCTTATTTGACACTCTATCTATTTTCATATTCGATGCATCGACTTAGTTTAGGTCTACCCTAGTTTTTCCCACTGCTTGTTTACTCTTTGGCTTTATTGTTAGTGGAGGTACTCCCTTTAGAGCGCTAGCATATGATACACCCCCACCACTTGGTTTGTTATCTTTGTTAGTGTTTGCCACTTTTTTTTATTTCGCTCACAATATCTTTCTTTTGCTTGCAGAGCTCAGCAGTGGACGAATCAACTCTAGTCATTTGCTCTTTATTGGCTTTGCATAAACTTTCTACTCTCTTTATTACCTCTAAATTTTCTTGGTTTGTCTTCTTTATGCCTTCCATCATCCATCAGCTCTTTGTTGTGCTCACTTAGCATTTTTTCGATGTCACCCTTTTGTTCTCTGTTGTTTATTTTATTTGTCTCAGCTATGCTCATCATCTGTTTAAGGGCATCATCAACATTGGAGATATATGTCATGCAGTCATCGCACATAAACCGCAAAAACCGACAGTTTTCAACACCTTGCAAGCCGTATTCATCAACATCCGCGCAAACAATAGTTTTGTGGTATACTCTTCAACAAACTCCCTCGCATCGAACGCCAGACTCTCCTCTGATGCCTTTTCGGCATTTTCCGCACTCAGGCATTATTGTATACACCGGTCAACTGCTATTTTATGTTTATATGTATGTATATTTATATTTATATTAAAACCGCAACTAGTTCAAGTGTTTTTACTTTATTTTTGCCAATTTTATTCCTTTACTTTATATACACTGAATAGCGATTCACCTTTATATAGTCGCTATTAATCCGAATATCGACTATTTTGTTATACAATTATTATTTCGCAAAATACTATATTAAATAATATATTATGTTAAAAACTTTCCGCAATCAAAAACACGTCCGCACGTAATAAAGCATGAGAGTCGAATTATATTTTCTAAATAAATAAATAAAACTTCCAGTCGAACCCTGGTTACAAATGTCGGTGTATTTCCGACATTGCTTATACTAAGGTCAACGCTACTGATATATACTAGAAGGCACTCACCCCTAAGGTTTGTATCGGTGCTGCCCCAATCCAGATTGTGGGCGTTTGCGTCGCAGCCTAGGACAAGTGGGAGTCTTTTCCTCCGACAGTGCTCCACTAGCTGCTGTACCTCGCGGGGCGGCACACTGGCACTGTCCCCCGGAAAGTTGGCGGAGGCGACGGCAACCTCGGTTTCCAGACCGTCTATCATCAGGGTCGCCTGCACTGCCACCAGATATCTAGTTAAAAACTCTGTCATGCAAAAGTGGTTAATACCTGACCTTAGCACTACACATGCTCTCTAAGGTCCCATATTACTTTATTTTTCTGATTTAGGCCCTTTACCCGGCCTTTGTAGGTCCACGGTTCTTGAACGAGCAGAATGCCCAGGGCATCCGTGGAAAACCTGCTTGCAATGACCGCCGAGGCGGCTATGGCATGGTGCAGGTTGACCTGATCTGCTCGCATGCGTGTTACTGTCAGAGCTGGGGTTCTTCGTCCGAGAGCCCTAGACCGCCCTCGCTTTGCTCTTCCAGCTCTAGCCTCCTTAGGTCGATGCCTTCTAGGGGCTCCTGGGTGGCTCGCACCTTGCTGGCCCGGTAAAACCGTCGCTGACGCAGTCACTGCAGGCTCGCTAGGAGCCACAGCCCCAGGGTTCTGGGGGGCCTGTGGCGCAGACGTCTTGCCTACCTGTGCCCTGGGCCGCCACGGCCTCATCGTGACGTTGGTCCTACCCAGCCTTTAAGCTGCGGTATCTTTTGCGCTAACCATGATGCGGTACCTTCATCCTTACAGTCCACAAGGAGCATGCCTGAGCGGAAATGTACGAAACAAAACGCCAGCTGTTGCGACCATCTCCTGGGCACCGCGAACATAATGGAGTTCTGCAGGCGGGTCAGATCATCCGAACTTAGGGCAGCAGCCGGGTAGTCGCGGGACAGCACAGCCACTTCAACGCCTTGCAGGGCATTCGAGTAGCTGGGCTGCTGCGCACTTCCAACCGCCCCGGACGGTGGCACCCCAGTAGAAACTGCTTTGTGAGCATCAGATTTTGCTCTTGCACTGGAAGCACGTTAGCCTCATGGTAGAGGTGATCCACAGGCGTCATCAGGAGACATCCCGTCGCTGTCCTGAGTACGGCGTTCTGACAGGTCTCCAGTCTTGACCACTGAGTCCTGCTAGTTCCAAGTGACCATATTGGCGCAGCATAATTTAGAACCGACCGGCCAATTGTCTTGTATGTTGCCAAAAACGTTTTTTTGTTTTGCCCCAAGTGCTGCCGGCGAGCGACTTGAGGACTTTGTTGCGGCCCTGACCTTGTTGACGATTGCGGTTGTATACGCTGAGAAGGAGACCAGGCTGTCGAGGGTGACTCCCAGGATCTTTGGGTGGTTAACCGTCGGAATGGGGATCCCCTCGATGTGGATGTCGAGGGTGAGCCCGACCTCCTTCGTCCAAGATGTAAAAAGGGCCGCCGTGGACTTAGCAGGAGACAGCGTCAAATTCCGTCCCGTAAAGTAATTAGCAAGCTCTGGGAGGTAGCTGTTCACTTTAGAGCACAAGCCATCAATTCTATTGCCGGTAGCCATTATCGTGCAGTCGTCGGCATACGAGACCGGTGTGACTCCCTCTGGCGGAGAAGGGAGTCGCGAGATGTAAAAGTTGAACAATAGGGGGGATAGGACGCCACCCTGTGGTACCCCCTGCTTAATTCTTCTCGCTTTTGACACTGAGTCACGGTAGCACACCGACGCTTGACGACCACACAGGTAGTTCGCGGTCCATCGCCTCAACGCCGCTAGGAGAGGTGAGGCCTCCACGTCCTTCAGCAGGATGGAGTGGCTGACTGCGTCGAAAGCCTTCGACAAGTCCAGAGCCACGAGGACGGTTCTCTCACAGGGGCGGTTGCCGTTGAGACCACGATTGACCTGAGTGTTTATAGCGTTAAGTGCCGTTGTAGTGCTATGCACTCTCCGGAAGCCGTATTGATGCTTCGCCGGGCTGAGGTAGTGATTGAAATGCGGGAGCAGCAGGGCCTCAAGTGTCTTGACCACTGGAGAAAGCAGGGAGATCGGCCGGTAGGACTCGCCTTGGCCGGCAGGTTTCCCTGGTTTCAGCAGTGGTATCACCCTACTTGTCTCCCAGATATCCGGAATGACCAGGGTGGTTAAGGACAGATTGAGGACCTTGGTGAGATATGCTACTCCCGCGGTGCACAATTTTTTCAGCGTCAACATGCTTAACCCGTCTGGGCCAATAGATTTGGAGGCTTTCGCCTTCCCGATGGCTTCCTTCACCTCAGTGGTCGAGAAGACAATTGGTGTGCTCGGTGTCAGCTTGCGCTGCCTTCTGGTGACTGACCGATTGGTCCTGTCGGTCGAAGGATGCAGTGTAAATTGCCGACTAAAATAGTTCGCGCATCGCTTCGGGTCCGACGAGGCGTGGTCTCCAAAGAAAATTTCGATTCGATCGTCACGCCTCGTCGGGTTGGACATGGACCTCACGGTCGACCATAGTTTGCCCACTTCGGCACCGAGGTTGCAGGACTTCAGGTGCTCCCTCCACTTGTTCAGCTTGTGTACGTTGACCAGGCGTTGGATCTCCCCGTTTAGTTGCCTAATACGGGGATTACCGGGGTCCGCCTGCCGGAGGTGGTCGCGTTCATCCGCCAGAGACACCGCCTCACCCGGAAAGTCAGGTCGGATCACGGGGATCCTACCTGCCGGAATGAAGTGGGCTGCAGCGGACTTCACCACAGCTCCCAGTCAGCTTTTTTGAAGTTGTCATAGGTGTGGCGGTCCGAGTCAACATAGTTGGCAGGTCTGTCAATCGAGATGACTATGGGTAGGTGGTCTGATGCAAGCGATAGCATAGGTCGCCACGTTATGCTATTTATCAGACCCGCGCTAGCTATTGTTAGATCTGGCGAGCTGCTGCAACTACCCACAATCCCGATGGGGGCTTCGTCGTTCATGGTGCAGAATGTCGAATCGTCTATCTGCTCTGCCAAAATATTTCCCCTACGATCGTTTGGTAGGCTTGAGAACCAAAGATCGTGATGCGCGTTGAAGTCTCCAACTACCAAACGGTTTTCACCACTGGGTATATACATGGATATTAAATATTTCGAGCTCGACATCGCCCGACCGGACAGCAAACCCTTCACATTCTAAGGTGCTGTCCCTTGGGTCGATGTCTACATCGATGAGACGATACTGTACGGTGTTGTGTAGAATGAAGGCTAGGCCTCCACCATTATCTCGCTCGCGATTTCTGCGAAGCACATTTAGCCGTCGCAGTTTGTTAAGGTGGTGCTGCGACGTAGCTTCGTTTCTTGGACCGCAGCTATTCACAGTCCGTGCCGAGCCATGAAGGCAACCACCTCCGAGATCTTGCTCGAGAGTCCGTTGCAGTTGAACTGTAAGAGTCTCGTCTGTCTCGGTAAGGTTGTCGACCGTCCCGGCTGCGCATCCCGCTGTGGTTGTGGATACCCAACAGTATATGTGGGTGGTGTTGTGAGCGACACTTGCGGGGGGTTGTTGCGGCAGCAGGAAGCGGTAAAGCTCTCGGACCAGTCCCTTGTGGTGCGAAGGCCAGAGCACGCCCGAAAGTGGCACCAGCCCTGGCAGGCGTTACACCTGACAGAGCAGGCATTCCGGTGCAATCTGGCCCGGCATACACAACAGATGATGGGGGCAACCAGTAGTTGCTGGTTGGCGCCACGTGTGATGGAGCGAGGGGTGGGTTTGAGGTTTAGTGTTGCTGTGAACTCCGGGAGCCGTGGAGGCAGGGGGGGTGCGTTGAGGCACCACCGCGGGGGGCGCAAAGGGGGATGCCGTGGAGGCTTGGGGCGCTTGAGTGCGCGAGCAACACTGGCCCACATAGGTTGTATACCACTCCCAGGTTTTCTGAAGACCTGAGCAGACCTTAAGATGGCAACATCCGTTGCACGAATTACACCACATTGAAGTGGAATTCGGATGGAGCCTTCTCTGGCAGAAGCAGCAGAAATAGGTTACTGGGCCAGGGTTAGACTCGACGCCCGCCCTGGCCAGAAGTATGAGTAGCAACCCTGCTGCTAGGTATTGCACCCAAGAGGAGATAAGATTGGGGGTGTCCGGCAGCCTAAGTGGGGTTAGGTCGCCGAAACAACAGTCCTTGGTCGGATGAAATCCGAGTCACTTCGGTTACGTAGAACCGACTGCCGTGGAAGTGGACGCTTGCTTGTGGGTAGTTCCGGTGGTGTGATCTCCACATTTCCTCTTTTTTCGGAGGTTGTGGGTGCTGTGTTTCCACATGCAATAGTAGGTTCCGCGCTTCTCCGTCTGTCGACGGGCGCGGGTCTCTGCTGCTGCTGTTGTGCGCCGCTTCTCTGCGCAGTGGCAGGAGCAGTGTTTCCACATGCACTTGTGGGTTCCCCGCTTCTTCGTCTATCAACGGGCGCGGGTCTCTTCTGCTGCTGCTGTGCGCCGCCTCTCTGCCCAGTAGCAGAAGCGGGTTGATGGCTTTGCGTATTTGTCCCGCTTCTCCGCAAGTTAGCGGGCTTGGTTTTGCTGCCGGAGCCCAGTGCTCTACGCATCCTCTCCTCCTCCTCTTCCTCCATGCTCACACCAGCCATGGTCCGAGCTTCCTCCGGAGACTTTCCCTGTGCCAAGTACCGGAGGTACCATTTCGACCCGGAACCACTTAGACCGGCTCTACGGTGGTCGTCAAGCGCCCCCGGCTGACCTGGCTGCGGAAGTGGGGGAGCCCTGGCCCGCCGATGTCTTCTCCGTGGCTGTTGCCACCCGGAGCTGCGTGAGGCGGCGGAGTCGGAGCGTCTACTTCTGGATCGACGGCGGCTCTTGGAGCGGCGCCGGCTCCTGGATCTCTGCTCTCGAAGTGTACTCGTGGAGCGTCTTCTGCTCCTAGAGCGCTGACAGCCTCCTGCTTCCTCAAACCTGGAACGAGACCTACTTGATCTGTCTGAAACTTTCACCTGTTCGGCCCTCTCACGACGGACACCTGGACACCTGGGGCTGGGTTCATCGTCGTTTCTGGCGTGCTCGACGAACAGCGGTGCCTCTTCCGCCGATAGTCGGCCCAGGAAACTGCGCTTAGAGGTTTTCGCACTGCTACTCATCTCTAGCGCTGCATTCCTGGTGAATCTGCCACCAAGGTGGATGTTCTGGCCGAGTAGCCAGCGACATCACCTACTGTCGTCTTCGTTGCCGTCGACGCCTCCTTGCCGCCCGTTATTTGCAGCTGCTGCGTTTGTTGTCGCCGCTGTTGTTGCTGTTTTGGCTGTTGTTGTTGTTTATATGTTTTTGATGTTGTTGTTTTCATCTTGTTCGTACACCCTGGTGGGGTTATGAGGTTGTAGTTCTTGGTCATCGCACCCCAAAGCGGCCTCGACCACCCCCTGGACCTACGCACACAGGCGCTGATACGATCGGATGGCCGGGACCTATTTGAGGTGCAAAAAAGGCCCTTCACCAACGTCAAGGTGCCTACCCTAGCAGGGGATCATTTAAGTAAGTAAAAGTAAAGATAATGGCTGAACAACTTCAATAAGGAATTAGAATATTATGCGTGTGGGCACTGAGTTGCGGACGCATGATCACGGAGTTGCATTCGCTTAAAGTAATGGGTTATTGCCAACACAAAAGCTGTGCCCCCTGCACAAAGTACCAATGTCTGTTAGAAAAGGTGGGAACTTTGGGTATTTTGTGTGCTATAAAGGGACTTGCAGAAGGAAGCCCAGGGTCTCTCTTGCCGTCGGAACTTGGTTTGAAAATGCGAAGATAAGTGTGCCACGGGTGTACTTATGTACTGCTTCGCACATCATTTCTCCGGCGAAGCAGTGCATAGGGAAGACTATTTGGATGAAGGAACTGCTAGGTCATTTGGTACGATTTGCGACTGGTATAGCTATTGCCGGGAGGTTGTGGTAATATACCAGTTGGACCACCAAAATGTTCAAGAAAATATTTTTGGTCCAGGAAAAATTGTCCAGATAGACGAGAGGAAGTTTGGAAAGCGAAAATTCAACAAGGGTAAATTATATTTAGATTGATGAAGACTTGTAACATATTTTCATACTTTTAAATTTATATTTTAGGCCGGCAAGTAGAGGGGCACTGGGTGCTAGGGATGATTGAGGACGGAAGTGATAACATATGTACGTCTGGAAGTGTGTCCTGATAATGTGAGGTCTTCAGATGTCCTTATACCGTTCATCCAAAAGCATGTCGCGGAAGGATCCATTGTCAGGACAGACTTGGATGGCGTATAATAATCTTCCGAACTATGGGTTCATCCATCAGAAGGTGAACCATAGTGACCCCGAAAATCCCTTTGTTGCGGAGGACGGGACACATACACAAAGAATTGAGTCACAGTGGCGAGTGGTCAAACGTTTTTTTTTCCGAGAGAAAATTATAACCACCCGTCTAATTTTGCGGATGTGATAGTGGAATATATGTGACGCCGCTCTATCGAAAAAGAGAAAAAAGATCCTTTTGAATATCTAATTGAAGCAATTAAATACATATACACCTTAAAGTAAATTTTAAAGAGTGTTTTATTTTATATTGAAAATTTTCGCCTACGGCGCTTTTCTCTAATCAATATATTTATTTATTTAAATTTATATTTTACAAATGAATTTCCAAGATATATTTTAGAGGCTGGGCTTCTAGGCCATTTTGCCTCTTAAGTCGCTTTAGACTTCATGGAGTAGGTTGTGTTTTTTGGGTGCATCGGTTATCTGTTGTATTGTATTTTCCTTGCTACAGTCAAGTATTGTAGTCAAGTTAATGCTGCTACCGGATATGGGCAATATTTTAGTATATGTTTGATGGTGAGTGGTACATTGCATTGGCAGCATTCTCGCTCATTAGTATGATTGTAAAAATGTTCGGTGGTAAACCTCGTGGCACCTACTCTCATTCTAGCTATTTGGATGCATTTTTTAGGCGAAAGTTTAACGTGGTAGTTTGGGCGAACACAACTTAAATTGTGTGTCTTCAAAAAGCAGTTTGCCGTTTCCCATGATCTCTTAAGATTGTGAGTTGTATTTTCAAAAAGTTCGTTATGGCGGAAGTCAAGCAAGGAGTCTGCTACAAGTGGCATACTGAACGCTTGTTTGGCAGCTTTGTCAGCTAGGTCATTGCCTGTTATCCCCACATGACCAGGTATCCATAGCAGTTTAATATCGCTCCGTATATTAATTCCGCTTAGTGAATATTTACGCGCTTCACTGTTTTCGTCTGTTATCGTTTTCAGCACGCTTAAGCTGTCCGAGCAAATGACGGCAGGGCGAATTTTATTGCCGATAATTCAGCGTTAAATATACCAGCATGTGTTGATAAGAAAGCTTTGTGGATTGTTCTGTAGGTTACATCAATGAACTGTTCTATTACACGTCTTTTGGATGGTTGGCTTTGTAGTGTAAAAAGTTTTGATTGTACGCTTCTGGGGATGTGTTGGGTTTCTTTAAAGTGCTCATTGAAAGGTCGATTGATATTTTAGCGCTGGTCTGGTGTTCATCTGGTGGTTTTTGGGGTATTGGTGTATGTGAGTTCAGTAGGTACTTGGTAATAGCTTCAATGCCACAAGTCCTTCTATAGCTTCTGCTAGTGTGCTTTCGGCTGGTAATGAAATTCCAGAAAAGTTTGTGTAAAGGATGTGACGTAGTTGTGATAGCTTTTGCTGCTAATTTTGCCGATCGCCTTTGTACTAACCACTGAAATTCGTTGTAGCGTGCTTCAACCCGGCGGCTGGTGTCGGGGTAGCCCTCAGAAGTCCAGCTGCTTTTTTGAAACAATTGTTTAAAGCTACATTTATTTTATTTTTGTTGGCGTCTGAGGTGTGCCCATAGATTTTGATGCAGTGTTGTACCACTCCTGTTAGTGCACGGCATATTTCGATTGCTGTCTCTATGTGAGGTCCCTTATTTTTGGAGCATATTATTTTAAGTGGGTTTTGTACATTGCTAAGTTTTGTTGTTATTGTTTTTACGTGCTCATTCCATAAAAGGTTTCGAGTGAAGGTTACTCCTAGGATTTTCGTTTTGAGTTCCATGTGAATCTAAGTGTAATCGAAGTTGTGTCACAATTTCTCTTCCTGCAGATGTAAATGGCTTCAGTTTTGTTAGCTGGGATTACCGCCCCTCTTTTCGTAGACCATATATATATATTTTTGTCAAGGTCATTAAGACTCCGACGAAGTTTTGCCGTTGTACCTGAAGACAGTGCGAAAATGTTGTCTGCATAGATACCTATGTACTCTATTCCATTTATCCCTTTCAGTGTTTTTGACAGCGTATTGGTATAAGCATTAAATAGGAATATTGAAAACGGAGAGCCTTGCGGAATTCCGTTGTCAAGGTTATAGTTCGCAGACGAATGACCATTAACTTTAACTGAAATTCTTCTGTGGGATAGAAAAGATAGGGCTAGCTTCAGGAAGGTTTCGGGTAGTCCCCATTTATGTAGTTCTTTTAGGACGGAAGTGCTTATTACCCGATCGAACGCTTTTTCGAGGTCTTCGGAGATGACTACACAGTGCTCTCGAGATTTTAATTTATTTTTGATTTCGGTTTCTAGTTGGTGGTCAAGTGTATGCACTCCACAGTTTTCCATGTAGGCATGTTGAAACTTTAGAATTTTTTTGTCGCATGCTCTCCATAATCTTCGAGTAATTATTTTGTCAAGAAGTTTCGACAGTACAAACAATAAGGAAATGGGGCGATAACCCTCCGTGGAATTTTGGTTCTTACCAGCCTTTGGTATAGGTACTAGGGTAGCTTGTTTCTAGTCGTGTGGATAGGTTCCGGTTTTCAGGATATTGCTATATAATTCACATAATCTTGTTAAGGGTCTTTGATTCATTTTAATCATAATATAAGTGACTTTGTATTTCCCTGGTGTAGTTCCCTTGGTTTTCTTTAGTATAAAATTTAGCTCGAAAAGCGTCTCGGTATCTAGGGTGTAATCCAGCTCATTTCCGGGGCTTCTCCATCTATCGATGTTAATGTTCAACTTTTCCTCTATAAGACTGCTGTTAAATGTGCCATTTGAGCTTATGGAGCGCCATATTTCTCCTAGGTGATTCGCTATTTGTTCAGGATGTGATAGAACGGCGTTATTTGTAAAAATTGGTGGAAAGTTGGAGGCGGCGTGCGATCGGATTCTCTTCACTTTAGTCCATAGTGTTTTGGTATCACGCGATGGATTAAGAGAGTTTACAAACAATTTCCACGACTCCTGTTTTGCTGTTTTACTAGCTCGTCTCGCTTGTGCGCACAACTTTTTTTCCAACGTTTTTCTTTCTCTGAATTTTTTCCAAGCTTAATTTTTTCTCTTATCAATGTACCAATTTCGCTGTTGAACCATACGGGATTATTGCTTTGCCCGTTCCGTATGAAAATTGGAAAGTCATCACCTGCGATTGGCTGGGATGGGCAACTCCAGAACAATGATACTGCCAGATCAGCACTTGCCATGGATACATCAATCGAAGTGAGTGTATTTCTTGTATTAAGAAGTGTTGGAGCACCGTTATTTAAAATCACCAGATTATAGTCATGAGCAAAGGGCTTCCATATACTTCCACTTTTAGAAGTGTACTGGGACCGCCAGAGTGTATTTTGTGCATTTGGATCCCCTGCGACTAAGTGATGCGCTGTATTTATCAGTGGAATATCTTGAAGTAGTTGGTATGTTAAATTGATGTCTGTCCTTTGTAAGTGTTTGTAATGTGCAGATCTTTTAGACCGTGTATAGTTATAGTTTGGTGTAAAAGTAGATTAGTGGATGTTACGTGGTTTGAAATGTTTAAGGTGTTTTTCGCTAGAATTGCTATTCCCGATTTTGCATATGTCGTGTTTTTGTTGTGGTGAAATATTTGGTAGTTGGGTATATGGAGGAATTGTTTGTTTTTGTTTATTATGTATGTGCGTTTCTTGTAGTAGTATAATTTCTATGTTATTTTTGGATATCAGATACTCTAGTGCAAATTTGTTGTTGATAAAGCCTTGAATGTTCCACTGTACGATTGAGAGGTTTAGTCCGATATCCATTGGTATAAGAATTATATTATTTTTTGGTTTGATTTGGTAGTGTATTTTTGTAAGTTTTAGGTGTGATGATGACGTTTAGTTCAGGGAATTTATTGTACAACTCGCTAGTGGGTGATAACTCCATATTAACATCTTCTGTGTATGTGTTATTTTCCTAGCTATAGGCGTAGTTGTTGGTTCGATTGACTGTGGTGTTGCAATGATTGTTTGGTTTTTTTCTACTGTGTGCGTTTTGGTTGTTTTATTTGGTTATTTTTGTTCAGTTTTTTTGGTGCTTCGTTAATTGATTTTGATTTATTGCTGGATGGTTTATTTTCGTTTAGTTGGGTATCTTTTGTGTTTGTCTTCTCATGTTGTTTCTCTGTGGTTGTTTCTCTGTGGTTTTGGCTGCATTGTCACTAGAGTTTTTTACGATTTGTGCCAAGGAAGGTTTTGTTGTGCGCTTTGACAATGGTTCAATTTGGTAGGCTGTTGGGTTGCTATTATATGTTTTCCATGCTTCTCTTACAGTACAACGGTTTTCTATTTTTATTTTGTTGATTGATTTATGTTTTAGGAAGCTGTGTCATGTGATGAGTGAGTTTTGTTGTCACAGTTTACGCAGTATTTTCTGGAGCAATGGTCGTGTGGAGGGGGGTGGGCGCACTCTTGGCAGATTTCGATGTTTCGGCACCTATTTTTTGTGTGTCCAAGTTTTTGGCAAGATTTGCACCTCATTGGATTGGGGATGTGCTCTTGCACCCGGACTTTTTCCCATCCAAGTTTGATTGTTTCCGGTCTGCGAATCAGATCAAACGTAATTATTGCTGCTCCGGTTGGTATTAATTTGTCGGTTGATTTTTTCATTATTTTTTTTTATGTCAACAACTTTTTGATAATCTAAGCCCTCAATTAACTCTTCTTCTAAAAGGTCTATGATATTTCTCAAGTAGATCCTTCCTTGCGAGGTGTTTAACCCTTTATGGGATGTGATCTTGACTGGGTTGCTTTGAGAAATTTTTCAGCTGCTTTCAGGTTCTGGGTTTTAATGAGCAGGTCCCCGGATTTTAATGCAGATACCATGGTGTAGTCCGTAGATATGTGTTTAAGTCCTTTGTCGATTTGAAACACATTGTTTGACGAAAGTGGACGGATTTGTTCTCCAACTTCGTGGGATGTGATCATCATTTTGCCTAGTTGGTGGTAGCGGTATGAAGTCGTTTGGTACGTATCGGAATCAAGTAATCTGAACCTGTTTGAATAGGGGGGGTCAACCCCGTTCATTTTAATGACTACGGCACTGGTATGCAACTGTTTTGCACTACAACTGCTTAATAAGTGTACTAGTGGCCTAGTAATAGAAAATGAAACAACAACTAAACGGCAGGGAAAGAATAAATACTAGCTTGTATTAACCGATCGCGAATAAGCACTCAGAGTGAACGTCTGTACGCGGCGATTGCCCGAGCTAGACTGGTCTAATAAATATATATTTCGCTACATATTAAATATTTGTTATTCAAAATCGCGCAATTTAACATATGTAATGAACTCACATTTTGTCTGGAGTTTAACAAAAAATGTTCACTGGGTAACTTTGTCTCCCTTTTGTATGGAAAAATTTGAATTTTTGCCTATTTTCAAAGGCTTCCCTAGAGCCTCACCGAGGGTCTAGAGGAACCAGAGGGAGATAAATTTTGCTGCGGCAAGACTGGAGACTTGCCAGAACGCCGCACTCAGGACAGTGACGGGATGTCTCCTGATGACGCCTGTGGATCACCTCTATCATGAGGCTAACGTGCTCCCAGTGCAGGAGCACAATCTAATGCTCACAAAGCAGTTTCTACCAGGGTGCCACCGTCCGGGGCTCGCGCTGGAGCCGGCACCGAGGCACATCAGTGGACACCTCTCACAACTGTCGGGCGAGGTCCAGACCTACGTTCGCTTACCGCTGGCACATCTAGCAATTGGTTCATTATCACTATAATTAGAAAATTGCAGTTCATTTTCAAATAATCGATTATTCCTTAGGTTTCGTGGTGGTATATATAATTTCAATAAATTTGCAAGGCACGTACAGTTAATACGCCCATTGATAATATTATATATAAAAATTATCGAAAAATATGTTCTTCTGTCATGCAAGGACTGCAAACCTAGTAACTTACGCCTCCCAACATAAGAGGGGAGGAAACTATGCCACTGTAACTTGCACAAAGCAAACTTTGTAAAAATTCTTTAAACACGTTCTATTCTCATCGAATGAGTGTCATAATAGGGACTCCATATTAGAGAGCAATATTCGAGGCGACTCCTGACTAACGAAATATAGAGAGATTTCAAGGTATATGGATCTTTAAACTCCTTTGTGTTTCTTCTAATAAACCCTAACATTGCAAAAGCTTTAGATAGGATATAGTCGATGTGTTTCGTAAATGTAAGCTTTGAGTCAAAGATAACACCCAAATCTTTCATTTCGTCACATCTAGATATCGTGCAACTGTTCAATTGGTAATCATTTATAACATTATTCATAGTCTTTCTAGAAAATGTAACAACGTAGCACTTATTTATGTTCAGATGTAACCGATTTAATGTACACCATTTTACAAGTTCGTCGAGATCATGTTGCACTTTGCAACTGTCTGAGTAGCTTCGTACAACAGAGAAAAGCTTCACATCATCAGCGAAAAGTAGGCAGTTTGAAAACTTAAAGCAAACCGGCAAGTCATTAATAAACAACAGAAATAGGAGAGGTCCACAGTGGGTCCCCTGCGGTATACCTGAGACTGCGTCAACAGTAACTCTTGATGTTGCGCCTCCAATTTTGACAAGAAGTTTCCTACCGGTTAGGAAGCTTGCAAAGAAATCACGCAGTTTGCCGCTAACGCCATAACACTCTAACTTCTTTAAGAGTACAAAGTGGTTAACTTTATCGATTGCTTTGGCGAAATCCGTATAGATAACATCTACTTGCGCTCGGCTTTTAAAAGCGTTAATTACACGATTCGTCAACAAAGCTAAGTTCGTACAGGTTGACATTCCCGGAAAAAATCCATGTTGATGCTTAGAAATAACACCCTTTACATGATCGAAAAGTTTAATTTGAATTATATGGTCCAACATTTTGGCCAATGCTTTGTTTGACTATGGGTCTATAGTTGCATATGTCATTTCGGTCGCGAGATTTAAAAATTGGGACGATAGTGCATATCTTCCATTGATTTAAAAAAGTTCCTTTGTTCAAACAGTCTTGAAAAAGAAGTGCGATAGGAAAAACTATTGAGTTGGTGCAATTTTTAAATAATAACGTTGAGAATCCTTCAGAGTCCGAACTTGGGCTAGAATTCAGTGAAGAAATTGCCAACAAAACATCTTCACTTGACACAGAGAAGGAAGTAATTGTAGGCAGATGTGTAGGTGTAAACGTAGGAAGTAAAGAGGTGTCATGCATCTCATAGACTTTCTGGAAAAAATTAGCAAATAAGTCACATGAGTCCAACGTATTTTCAGAAATGGCGCCGTCGTACTGAAAGCTAGTGGGGAAACCATTTGTTTTCCTTCTGGAATCAATAAAGTGCCAAAAACTCGATGGGTTAGATTTAAGGTCAGTTCGACATTATACATATAATGTCGAAATAAAAAGTTATGGAGACAGTCGAAGGCCTTTCTTAAACGGGAAAAGTTTAGACGATCAGTCTCCGAATTACTTTTTTTAAATTTCTTTAAGGCCTTATTTTTCTTGTTCTTTAGATTACTGAGTTTAGTGTTAAACCAAGGTGGTTTATTACGGGACATGGGTCGTTTCAATGGAACATAATGAGAGATGGCCAAATTCAGATAATCACAAAAAATCTCATATGATGCCTTAGGACCATTCGAATTACTTATAATCTGCCAATCAATATTGATTAAATTATTGTTTATCGCCCCATAATCTGCCTTAGCGTAGTCTCGCTCAGCTAAAAATTTGCATTCTACATTTTCAAAATTATAAAATTTAATGACAATAAAGATCGCCATGTGATGAAAGCTATTACCCAAAATTGGATGTAAGCATTCCTCACAAGATAAATTTAAGTCATTGGTAGCAAATACCAAATCCAGTATTCTACCATTTTCATTTAAAATCGAATTATGTTGATTAAAATCATGCTTATGTTACACTTTGTCTATGTCAGACCGAAAATCACTCGGCAGTAATTTTTTTCCGTGATATGACCAAGATATATTGGCTAAGTTGAAGTCACCGAGGAAAACTATTTCATCCGAGTCTTTGGCAACATTGGTGACATAAACCAGATTGTCTAAATGCTTTTGATAAATTTGAAAGTTACTACTTGGAGGAATATAAGAGAGAACCAAAATTAATGATTTATTACGTGAAAACTTAACTTTAACGCAAATTTGGTCGAGGAAATCATCAAATAGATCCAGTATAATTGAATTACTACACAAATCCGCTCTTACAGCAAGCAGTACACCACCACCTTTTTCATGGCCTGTAGCAACAGAGCTACGATCTTTGTGGTAAACATTATAGTCCATATCAAAAAATTCTCTAGAGGATATGTTACTGTTTAACCATGTCTCGGTTATGGCTATGAAGTCATATTCGTGCAACGATGAGCGACGATAAAACTGGGATGATTTTGTTCGCATTCCGCTTACATTTTGGAAATAAAGCGAATATTGCGATCCTGGAATATTATTGACATAAGGAGTTCTAAACGTTAGGTGGTCAGCGGTGTGCCCCCTTGCTTTTGAAAAACTTGGAACGGCCGCACTGCCACATTAACTGGCCATAAATTAAGAGTTAAACAGCTTACTGTAGTGCATAGAAGAGACTCCAAGTTTAAAATTTACCCTTTTTAAAGAGTCCGAACACACATCTTTCTTAACAAGTTTGTGGCAAGAGAAGGCTGCTGATGGGATTGATGAATGTTTAGATACATACTGAAGGCTTAAATGATGATAGATGTACCCACTTTATGGGAGAATCGACTGCTAATTCAACACTCGGGTTGCATCCAAGGGCTTTTTATGTGCTTTCACTTTCGGCTTCGCACCTGAATTATTATTATTGATCTTGCTATTAGTATAAGAAGATCTAGAATTATCCGCGGCAGCAGAGGCAGCAGCAGCGTACGTGAGCGCGATTCCATTTGATTCACTCTCAGCATTATTGAAGGACCCATCTATAGCAGCAGACGAGAAAGCGGAATTTTCAATTTGGCTTACGGCCGCAGAGGCAGCGGCAGCATAAGAGAGTACGATTTCTTCTCTTCTTTCGCTCTCCCCATTATTGATGGTCGTAATGGGATCAGCATCGGAAAGAGTGGTTGTGGACGACGGCGTCTTGCAGCAAATATCAATTGTTCAGCAAATGAAACGATTGAGTTTAATGAATTGAAACTACTTTAAATTGTTTAATACTTGCGAATAATAAGTATATATTAATACTATAACAAAATGATAATGGCGAGATACAGAAAAAGGAACAAAGTGAAAAACTAAAACTTGTGTCTTCTTCACTATTGGCTGGCTCAAAATGTTCTGGTTGAAAAGTACGAATTGTAATGGCCGCTAATTTGACATTAGAGGATTTTCGGTGCTGCCACTCGGATTGCTTATTCCAGAGTTGCCGACATTCCACCTCCTGGTGAACCATCTGTGGGTTCGCAAAATTTCAAAGCGGCTAGCTGTCGTATGGGTCGACGGATAACTCCGCGTGGTGTGTTAACATTGGCACTACGAGCTCTGCCATCTTTTCCATGGAAGACCTCTGCGATTCTGCCTTTTTTCCAATGGCTTCTCGGAGCTGAAGGATCACAAATCACCACAAGTGCCCCTGGCTCTAGTGGTTTAACCTCTTCTCGCCATTTTGAGCGACAAAGAAGGCGTGGTAGATACTCCAGTGTCCACCTTTACCATGCACGATCTTTTAAGTTTTGTGCGATCTTCCACTGTTGTCGAACGCAAAGTTGTTCCTCGTCCGGATGCGGCGTTTGCGTGGAGTTTAGGCAACCCAGTAAGAAATGGTTTGGTGTGAGGGGTTCTTCCTCCTCTGGTGATACTGGTAGGTCAGTTAATGGACGGCTGTTGATGATGTTCTCTATTTCTATAGTCACACTGCGGAACGTTTCCAACCTTGGCGCCTCCTCTTTAAAAACCCTTTGTAGGAGTCGTTTGGTGCACTGGATAAGTCGCTCCCAGCAGCCACCACTACTTGGATCCGCGGGACAATTGAACACCCACTCAATTTTATTTTTGGACATCTCACGGTCGATTGCTTGGAAATCGAATATTCTCTCCACACTTTTCAATTCCCTCTGTGCTCCGACGAAGTTCGTACCATTGTCGCTTCGAATACGTACGGGCACTCCTCGTCGATTGACAAAGTTCCTGAGGCAGATGATGAATGCATCTGTGGAGAGACTATCGGCTAATTCCAAATGCACTGCTCTGGTTGTCATTCATGTAAATAATGCAATCCACCGCTTCTCTCTTCTGCGTCCGATGGCGACAAAAAATGGACCGCAGTAGTCGACTCCGCTGTATGTGAAGGGTCGGACGTAAGGCGTTAAGCGGTCTTTAGGCAATTGACCCATCAGTGGTGCGGCTGGTTTGGTTCTTTCATATGTACAAATCGGGCAGTGTTTTTTGACAGACTTCACTACTCGACGGATGGCTGGTACCCAATATTGTTGGCGAATTTCATTTATTGTTAGGTGTTCGTTCAAGTGGTGTCTTTTTTGGTGATGTTCGGCCACTATTAACCTAGTAACATAGTGGTCTGTCGGTAAAATAATTGGACGGCGTGCGGAAAATGGTAGGCAGTATGCTGCGTCTATTCTCCCATATACTCGGAGCAAGCTATCATCATCCACGTATGGCGTAAGCGGATATAGGCTGCTGTTCTTCGGCAAGGTAATCTTCTTTCTTAACAATTCGATCTCGTTTTCATAGACTTGTTGCTGTACTATGCGGCATATTAGCTTTTCAGCGGAAGTTAATTCGTCGGCTCGTAGTTCGTCTTTGCGTTTTTTGTTCCTGACGTTGCTGATAAAACGCAATACCCATGCCACAACTCTGACTAGTGTCAAAAATGATGAAAAATTAGTAAAGTTGAAAAACGGCTCACCTGTGGTACAAATAAGAATCCTTCTACTGGTTATCTCCTCGTTGGCACATTCGGCGGATGACAACATGTTTCCTTGTGGCCAGTATTATTCTTGCTCATATAGAAATTCTGGTCCACGCAACCAACGGTTTTTTACTAGAGACTCGGACATCGGCGAGGCACGCGTGGCATCATCTGCGACGTTCAATGCTGTGGGTAACCAACGCCACTGGTTCGTGGTCGTTACTGCCAGGATATCGACAATCCTATGTGCTACAAACGGCTTGTATGCTCGGGAGTGAGAACGTATCCAAAGGATTACGGTTTGCGAATCACTCCACAGCGTGGTACTGTCGATGCGAATGTCGTGATTTTGTTCTATCAGTGTTTTAAGGCGACAGCCAAGCACTGCGGCCTGCAGCTCCAAGCGCGGGACTGTCATTGGTTTAATCGGTGCGCATGTGGACTTCGCACATACCTGTGTCACTTCTACTACGTTTCTTTGACTGACTCTTAAGTATGCAACGGCGGCGTACGCGCTGGTGCTTGCATCAACAAAGATGTGAAGTTGAATGTTTCTGCGCTTGATGTTAAACTGGAGTAGCAACGAGGAACTGTGAACGATTTCACTACTTGGAATTTTGCCCACCAATCTTTCCATTCTTTTGCTAGAGGATACGGCAATTGTTCATCCCACATGATGTTTCGTTTCCATGATGCTTGAATTAATAGTTTGGCTACTATTGTGAAGTTGGCAACTCTCTTTTGGTTGGAGGACGTTCACCTCGTAAAATGTTCATCGATACTTTAATAAATTTGAAGTGAAACTCGAAGGCGTCTGTAGACGTGTTCCAAAACATACCGAGTATCTTGTCGGTATTGCCCTGTCGTTCCATGTTGACCACTGCTGACTGATTGTTGTTCTCGTCGTTAAGACTTGCTTGCAATGCTTTGGAGTTCGACACGAACTTTCGAAGTTTAAAGCCTGCTTTTGCGTTTATTTCGATAGCTTCCCGAATCGTTTCTTCAGCCTCCTTGACACTTTGGAGACTAATCACGAGGTCATCGACGTAGGTTTTGTTGATGACAGCTTCAACACCCTTTGGTTGTAGAGATAAAAACTTGGAAGCATTTACGTTTTTAACGTATTCCGCGCAGCACGGAGAACAAGCGGCGCCGAATATCAATGATGTCATTGCGTTAACGCGAACTGGTTGGCTAGCATCGCCATCTCTCCATAAAAAACGCTGTGAGTCTTGATCCTCGACTCTGATACGCACCTGAGAAAACATTTCTTCAATGTCGCTCGCAACACCAATGATACCTTGGCGAAATTTGAAAAGTATGGATATAAGTGGCTGAGCCTTCTCTGGACCTTAAAGAAGGAATTTATTGAGTGACAAATTTGATGCGGTGGCAGCTGCATCGAACACTACGCGCAGTTTCTCTGGTTTGTGGGCGTTTACCACACCAAAGTGAGGTAGATACCACGTCGTTGGTTTGGTTGTGCTAGCTTCTTCAGCGGAATGCTTCCTCGCATAACCTTTACGCAAATATTTGTTGTTGTTGTTGTTGTTGTTGTTGTTGTTGTTGTTGTTGTTGTTGTAGCGGCTAGCTACACCCCACTGGGTTGACGGACTCCCTCAATCGTTATCGTCAAGCTCAACTAACGAAAGGTCCAGGAAACGAGCTGTTTCAACAGGGTCGGACCATAGGGAGAGGGGTGTTAGTTGAGTAGGTTTGGCCGGGCATGTGAATAGGTGATTGGTGTCGTGCGGAGACTCTTCACATGCCGGGCACGTGTTGGGGGTGTCGGGGTTGATCCTGGATAGGTAGGAGTTTAACCTGCTACAATATCCAGATCTGAGCTGGGCCAGAGTAACGCGGGTCTCACGAGGCAGCTGGGGCTCCTCAGCTGCGATGGGTGGTGGTTGGACTCCCAGGACTGCACTCACAGGGCGGGTGTCGATGTGTTTGGACACCGATTCCTTGTGGATGCTGTCCAGAGCCTGTCGGTACGTCCTTGGGTCCAGCGGTCGGTGTACGTATGTCTGGACCTCGTCCGTCAGTTGTGAGAGATGTCCCCTGATGTGCCTGGGTGCCGGCTCCAGCGCGAGCAGGTCTCTATTGGGGTGCCCCGGACGGTGGCATCCCAGTAGAAACTGCTTTGTGAGCATAATGTTGTGCTCTTGCACTGGGAGCACGTTAGCCTCGTGGTAGAGGTGATCCACAGGCGTCATCAGGAGACATCCCGTCACTGTCCTGAGTGCGGCGTTCTGACAGGTCTCTAGTCTTGACCACTGAGTCCTGCTAGTTCCAGGCGACCAGATTGGCGCGGCATAATTTAGAACCGGCCGGCCAATCGCCTTGTATGTTGCCAACAACGTTTCTTTGTCTTTGCCCCAAGTGCTGCCGGCGAGCGACTTGAGGACTTTGTTGCGGCTCTGTACCTTATTGACGATTGCGGTTGTATGCGCTGAGAAGGAGATCAGGCTGTCGAGGGTGACTCCCAAGATCTTCGGGTGGTTAACCGTGGGAATGGGGGTCCCCTCGATGTGGATGTCGAGGGTGAGCCCGACCTCCTTCGTCCAAGATGTGAAAAGTGTCGCCGTGGACTTAGCAGGAGACAGCGTCAGATTCCGTTCTGTAAAGTAGTGAGCAAGGTCAGGGAGGTAGCTGTTCACTTTGGAACACAGGCCATCAATTCCATTGCCGGTAGCCATTATCGTGCAGTCATCGACGTACGAGACCAGTGTGACTCCCTCTGGCGGGGAAGGGATTCGCGAGATGTAGAAGTTGAATAATAGGGGGGATAGGACGCCACCCTGTGGTACCCCCTGCTTGATTCTTCTCGCTTTTGACACTGAGTCACGGTAGCACACCGACGCTTGACGACCACACAGGTAGTTCGCGGTCCATCGCTTCAACGCCGCTGGGAGAGGTGAGGCCTCCACGTCCTTCAACAAGATGGAGTGGCTGACTGTGTCGAAGGCCTTCGACAAGTCCAAAGCCACGAGGACGGTTCTCTCACAGGGGCGGTTGCCGTTGAGACCACGATCAACCTGAGTGTTTATAGCGTTAAGTGCCGTTGTGGTGCTATGCACTTTCCGGAAGCCGTGTTGATGCTTCGCCGGGCTGAGATGGTGGTTGAAATGCGGGAGCAGCAGGGCCTCAAGTGTCTTGACCACTGGAGAAAGCAGGGAGATCGGCCGATAGTACTCGCCTTGGCCGGCCGGTTTCCCTGGTTTCAGCAGTGGTATCACCCTACTGGTCTTCCAGATATCTGGAATGACCGTGGTGGATAGCGACAGATTGAGGACCCTGGTGAGATATGCTACTCCCGCGGTGCCCAATTTTTTCAGCATCAACATGCTTAACCCGTCTGTGCCAATGGATTTGGAGGCTTTCGCCTTCCCGATGGCTTCCTTCACCTCAGTGGTAGAGAGGACAATTGGTGCGCTTGGTGTTGACTTGCGCAGCCTTCTGGTGACTGACCGTTTGGTTCTGTCGGCCGAAGGATGCAACGTGAATTGTCGACTAAAATAGTTCGCGCATCGCTGCGGGTCCGACGAGGCGTGGTCTCCAAAGGAGATTTCTGTTCGATCATCACGCCTCGTCGGGTTGGACAGGGACCTCACGGTCGACCATAGTTGGCCCACTCCGGCACCGAGGTTGCAGGACTTCAGGTGCTCCCTCCACTTGTTCCGCTTGTGAACGTTGACCAGGCGTTGGATCTCCCCGTTTACTTGCCTAATACGGGGATTACCGGGGTCCGCCTGCCGGAGGTGGTCGCGTTCATCGCCTAGAGACACCGCCTCACCCGGGAAGTCAGGACGGATCATAGGGATCCTCCCTGCCGGGATGAAACGGGCTGCAGCGGACTTCACCACCCTGCGGAACAAGCGCTCGCCTACGCGAACGTCGGTTGGAGTTGAGAGAGCACTGAAAGCGTCTTCAGTGAAATCCTCAAACCGCTCCCAGTCAGCTTTTTTGAAGTTGACATAGGTGTGGCGGTCTGAGGCAACATAGTTGGCAGGTCTGTCAATCGAGATGACTATGGGTAGGTGGTCTGATGCAAGCGATAGCATAGGTCGCCACGTTATGCTATTTATCAGACCTGCGCTAGCTATTGTTAGATCTGGCGAGCTGCTGCAACTACCCACAATCCTGGTTGGGGCTTCGTCGTTCATGGTGCAGAATGTCGAATCGTCTATCTGCTCTGCCAAAATATTTCCCCTACGATCATTTGATAGGCTTGAGAACCAAAGATCGTGGTGCGCATTAAAGTCTCCGACTACCAAACGGTTTTCACCACTGAGGAGCGCACCTATGTCAGGGTGATATCCAGCGGGGCAGCAGGAGACAGGGGGTAAATATGTGTTAAATATTTCGAGCTCGACATCGCCTGACCGGACAGCAATCCCTTGACATTCTAAGGTGCTGTCCCTTGGGTCGATGTCTGCATCGATAAGACAATACTGCACGGTGTTGTGTAGGATGAAGGCTAGGCCTCCACCATTATCTCGCTCGCGATCTCTACGAAGCACGTTGTAACCGTCGCAGTTCGTTAACGTTGAGCTGCGACGTAGCTTCGTTTCTTGGACCGCAGCTATTAACAGCCCGTGCCGAGCCATGAAGGCAACCACCTCCGAGATCTTGCTCGAGAGTCCGTTGCAGTTGAACTGTAGGAGTCTCGTCTGTCTCGGTAAGGTTGTCGCGTTGAGGGGGGTGAGGGACTGGATCCGAGGGCCGGCCCCTCCCGGCTGTGCATCCCGCAGTGGTGGTAAAGGCCCAGCGGTTGTTGTGGGCGGTGTCGTGAGCGACACTGGCGGGGGGTTGTTGCGGCAGCAGGAGGCGGTAAAGCTCACGGACCAGTCCCTTGTGGTTCGTAGGCCAGAGCACGCCCGGAAGTGGCACCAGCCCTGGCAGGCATTGCACCTGACTGAGCAGGCATTCCGGTGCACTCTGGCCCGGCATACACAGCAGATAGTGGGGGCAACCACGTGTGGTGGAGCGAGGGGGCGGTGGAGAGGTTTGGTGTTGCTGTGAGCTCCGGGGGGCCGTAGAGGCAGGAGGGGTGCTCTGAGGCACCGGCGCGGGGGGCGCAAGGGGGGATGCCGTGGAGGCTTGGGGCGCTTGAGTGCGCGAGCAACACTGGCCCACATAGGATGTGGACCACTCCCTAGTTTTCTTAAGGCCTGAGCAGACCTTAAGATGGCACCATCCGTTGCACGAATTACACCTCACCGACGTGGAATTCGGATGGAGCCTTCTCTGGCAGATGCAGCAGAAGTAGGTTTCTGGGTCAGGGTTAGGCTCGACGCCCGCCCTGGCCAGAAGTATGAGTAGCAATCCTGCTGCAAGGTATTGCACCCAAGGGGAGATAAGATTGGGGGTGTCCGGCAACCTAAGTGGGGTTAGGTCGCCGAAATAACAGTCCTTGGTCGGATGAAATACGAGTCACTTCGGTAGCGTAGAACCGACTGTTGTGGAAGTGGCAAATATTTGTCAATCTCTTCTCTGTAGCTTTTGGCGAATTTAGTGTCCTTTCTCATTCGCGATTCGATGTGACACAAGCGCCTTTGTGCCATGTCGTAACTCTCTGGTAGATTCACGTCGTCTTTTCGCCACAGAAGACCTACTTCATAGCGACATTCATCATACTTTATAGTTTCGGTTAGGATTCTTTTGGCTCGGCTGTCGTCGTCGGATTCCAGTATGGCATTCGCTGGTGATTTGAGTACTAATGTATCACTTGCGATGTAATCTTCGACCAACTGATGTAACTTCTTCATCGGGGTTGATTCTTTGGCTATAATCACTCGAGACGCGGATACATGTGAACCCTGCTGTGGTCCGTATGCAACCCATCCGAGCTTTGTTTCGGCGGCAATTGGTCGGTTATGTCCGTCCTCCACGATGTTACGCGCAACACCGAGGAAAGAATTGTCAAGCCCCAGTAGTAGGTCTGGCTTAACGTTGTAATAGCTTGGCAGCGGTAGAGTTTTGAAATGGTGAAACTTGTGTTTGTTAAATGTTTGTACGGGTAAATTTAAATTTGGAATTGTACGTACGTTTTAAATCATAAAATTTGATTCTGCTCCTCTTATGTCGAATGAGACCTTACGCGATTTCTCTGTTGATTTGTTTCTGCCGTACCACTGCAACGACAGTAACGATGTTTGACCTGGCAGACCCAAGTTTCTGGCGACTTCCTCATTTAGTAATGAAATCGACGACCCTTCGTCGAACATGGCGTAAGTCTGCACCTTGCCTCGAGGACCAGACAATGTTACTGGTACAAACTTAAAGAGTGTGGACTGCTTTTCCTGCCGGCAATTGTAGACGTGTTCTACTTGTTTAGCTTCATTCGAAGCATGTAGAAGTTTGTGATGTTTACGTTGACATCCGTTGATACCACACTCGCTTCTGCGTTGACAGGTTAGTAGGTTGTGCCCATCCTCAAGGCATCCAAAGCAGAGCTGATGACGCTTTACTTCCGCCCATTTGTCATTAACGTTGCGAGCAGCGAATTCTCGGCAGGCCGTCAACATACATATGCGTTTGGCTGCATTGCGGGCATCGTTTCGGCTGGCGACGATCACTTTGGATCTCGTTGCTGTGAAGCAGTCGGCGAGTACCACCTCCTGCTATTGCTGAATGTCGATTACCAGTGACTATCTGGTTTGTTTGGCGTACATGTGTAGATGAACTGCTTTTGTCTGTCATCCTTGGCATCAGTGACACAACCTTGGCTAGCTCAGTAAGCCATTTGGAAAATATTTCCACCGTTGGAAATTAATCGATTTCGGCTAGGCGCCTGCCCCACTCAAACTGCTTTGATGAAGGTAGCTTGGATACTAACTGCTCCAACAACGAGGGGTTGATTAAATGGTGTTCGCATTTAGCTGACTTAAAAAAGGCAACAATGTTACGTACCCGTGTAGAAAATTCGAGTATCTGATCGAGACGACTCTCGGCGATGGCAGGAAACTGACTTACTCTTTGCATTTGTGATCGGATTAGCAAATCTGATCTACCGAAGTTGAACTCGAGTTCACTCAAAATGCTAGGTACATCGTCTGGATAAATTAAAAGGGATGTAACCGCTCGTCTCGCTTCGCCCTTCAGAGCCTTTTGTAAACGGATGAGATTCTGCCGGTTGTTGTAATTGAACTCGACAGTTGTATCGCGATAGCATGCGATAAATAACGTCCAATCCTCTGGACTTCCTTCAAAGATCGGTAGAGGGTAAAGTTTTGTGACGGTACTGTCCACTAACGCAGGCGGTTGGCTGTGCGGCATTAGTGGCATCGGCGGATGCGGCTGTGGCGTTGCCGCTGGCGGAAGTGACTGGTGATGATGAGCAGGAACTATAAACTCTTGTCTGCTAGTTGACTGATTTGGTATCGGAGGAATTTGGTTACCTTCCGCATAGTCACCTTCTATGCGATCGCGAAGTTGCTGAATGTCAGCTCGCTGTATACTTGTATCGTTGCGTAGTTGATGAATAGGCTCACGTAGCGCTGTGATTGAGGCAACTAGAGCTGCTAAATTATAATTTGGCTCCCTTTGTTGTTCGGCTGTAGGGATTTGTGCTGCTTCCACCACTGTATCGTTCAATTCTGACTCCCCCTCGGAATCCGCTCGACGTTGCTGGCTCATTTTAGAGCGTGTGAACATTAGCTAAACTAATTATGTGGTAGCAAAACACAAATCGACAATTTGAGGTATGGCGACTCTCTTCGGAAATTCTTATAATATACGTTCGCGAAATATTTTTATTTAACACAAATGTATACGTTGAAAGCTTTTAGCAAAAGGCGGCGAAGAAAAGGCGGTGCGAAGACGAAGATATTCGACGTTTATAAGCAATTGGCGGGCTTACGGTTGATACTGCCTGTAAATTGGCGGCAAATATGATGCGATCGACTGGTAGTTGGCGGCATATACGACGACTGTCTGCAAAATAGGCGGCAAATAGCGAAGGCTGTTCGCAAATTGGCGGCAAATGCGAAGCGACTGGCTGAAAATTGGCGGCAAACACGAAACTGCCTGCAAAATAGGCGGCAAATAGCGAAGGCTGTTCGCAAATTGGCGGCAAATGGCGAAACGAAATTCTCGAAGGATTCAATTCTTACGTGAACTGGCAACTGGCAACTGGCTTCTGGCTGGCGAAGATTATCGTAAAAATCCTTGTTTGATGGCGGCTGACTAAAAACGCGTTGACGATATTGCAGAATTTTTCAAAGGTTGGCTCGTAGAAAATTCTCGTAGAAATTCTCGCTGGCGTCTGGCTGGCTTTTCGATGGTATTGCCAAACTATGTGCAATTGTTGGCAAATACTCTCGACTTACTATGACTCGCAGAAACAATGTGCAAATATTGGCCAATTCGCAGACTAATATGCGAAATCTTCTTAAAAATGACGGTTGGCTACAAATCGAAGCACGGCAATGGCTTCCCTGAAGTATAGCAAACTTAGGCTTAAACTCTGCTTCCAAACTTCGGTGAATTCTTTCAGCACCTTCAAATGTGTATGCGTTTAATACACGAGCAAAAATTCACACAAAATGGCTGCGGCTCTTCTCTGTATGGCAAATTAATAAATCTGCTGCAATTTTCCCGGAGAAGACAAGTTTTAGAAATGTGGACGACGGCGTCTTGCAGCAAATATCAATTGTTCAGCAAATGAAACGATTGAGTTTAATGAATTGAAACTACTTTAAATTGTTTAATACTTGCGAATAATAAGTATATATTAATACTATAACAAAATGATAATGGCGAGATACAGAAAAAGGAACAAAGTGAAAAACTAAAACTTGTGTCTTCTTCACTATTGGCTGGCTCAAAATGTTCTGGTTGAAAAGTACGAATTGTAATGGCCGCTAATTTGACATTTGAGGATTTTCGGTGCTGCCACTCGGATTGCTTATTCCAGAGTTGCCGACAGTGGTGATATCAGTTTGACCTGCGTCATTTCTGCTGATAATAGAATGAGTATCGGCACTAGCAGCACACAAATGAGCGCCAACGAAGTTAGTAGCTTGCATAGAGACATTAAGAGTATTCGCGGTATTATTATCATCAAACGTCACAGCTCCATTCGATGTTGATAACGAAGTCGATGGGTTGGTGATTTTGTTTTTCACAGAAGAGACAACCACAGATGATTTATTAGCAGCAGCTGACATGTTCTGCTTGTTGTTTTTTGTTGGCTTACTTTTAGGAATGCATTTACAACAGTAACCACTTCGTCGAAGTTCTTTGACCTCAGCTGAAAGCGTACCAAGAGTAACGACAACCTCTTCTGCATATACTTTACGAGTGGTTATAAGCTCCGAGTGCAGAGATTCTATTTTGTCCAACAACAGATTTTTATCGATTTGAAGAGAATGTATCACTGCGGCCGTGCGCATTTGATCGTCGCGCATTGCATTGAGCTCAGAAGTGATGGTAGACAGAGACGGATGTTGCTCTGATTTACTACTGATAGCACTTCGCGGCGTAGCTATCAACTTATTAATGTTTTGTTGGTTTATAGCAATAGAATTGACACTGTCATGCATTTCAGTTGCTTTATTAGGTTGTTTTTTTATTTATCACAAACGGCGGAGCAGACAAAGGTGGAGAGCGAATAGAAGCACGACGCAGCTTGCAAAAAATCGAGATCCGCTGGTAAAATACCAACACATTTAATATGGAAAAACTCATTGCATTTCGTACAATCTATCTTCGGTTGAGAGCGGTCAACCTTCTGTCCACAACAACACGGCATGGTTATATTACTTTTGTAATTAAAATTTAAGAACAAGTTTTTGATTAATTATGTGCATTTATTTCACTAGAAAGTCAGGACAAGTAAACCAAAAAAGTCAGTGTCTAAGACTGTTTTATTTTTGTGAAAATATCAACATTTCAGATACAAAAATCATTTGGAAAGTTTGAAATAATACCGACCGCAAATATTGTAGCAGGTTAACCTCCTACCTATCCAGGATCACCCCGACACCCCCAACACTTGCCCGGCATTTGGAGAGTCTCCGCACAACACCAACTACCTATGCACATGCTCGGCCAAACTCGCTCAACTAACACCCCTCTCCCTGTGGTCCGACCCTGTTGAAACGGCTCGTTTCCTGGACCTCTCGTTAGTTGAGCTTGACGATAATGATTGAAGGTGCGCGCCAGCCCAGTGGGGCGTAGCTAGCCGCTACAACAACAGGAACGAGAGGGGGCTTATGGAAAAGTTTATTTTTCCCCCTTTCTAAAGGGGGTGCCACGCCCCCTCCTTCACCACCGACCACTCCCTTTTTATGCGGCGCTATTTTTTTCATTAAAAATCGCGCAAAATTTTGTCTTGGGTTTTACAAAAAATGTTTACTGGGTAACTTTGTTTCGATTTAGTATGGAAAAAGTTAAATTTTTGCCCATTTGTAAAGGCTTCCCTAGGATCTCAGCGAGGGTCTAGAGGAACCAGTAGGGGCATATTAAAAAGTTTATTCTTTTCTTATTCTAACGGGCGTAGCTAGCCGCTACATCAACAGGAACGAGAGGGGGCTTATGGAAAAGTTTATTTTTCCCCCTTTCTAAAGGGGGTGCCATGCCCCCTCCTTAACCACCCACCACCCCAGTTTTAAGCGGCGCTATACTAAACATTTCCCATGACATTTTCTTATTTGCAAAAAGATAGTCAAAGCAGCATTGTTCAGTATAAAAATACTTTTACTAATTCGCCTTAACCAGGTGGTGAGCATATACAACCCAGTAGAATTTTAAGTGATATCTTAACTAAAATGTCATTTATGTGAAAACTTGGCCGGCAGAATACTAAACCGACCGCAATTAAATTTGTGACCCTTAAAATTTATACTCTTAACTAAGCGCATACTATTATAATTTAATTGTTAGTATTTTCTAGAAAAGTGTATAAATGAAGTAAATATTTATTATTTTCAGGAAAAGCTGAAGTTTGTAACTGTTTTGGGTGCAGGTTTATTGGTAGGTACCGCTTTAACCGTTATAATTCCCGAAGGAATTCGCTCATTGTACATGGACACATATAAAAACAATTTGCCAGAAATAGCCACTCCCGGCGGACACAACGTGGACAAATCTACCATTCCTTCCACCACAGGCCGTTTGGCAATTCGTAACATTGTAGAAACAGAATTTTCCCGCACGGTTGGCCTATCTCTTGTACTGGGATTTGTGTTTATGATGCTGGTTGATCAGATATCGCAACACAGAAGCGTAAGCAGCTCAAATGACAAAAACATAACTGCCACATTGGGTTTGGTCGTACATGCGGCTGGTATGTGTGATATAATATAATTCTTTTTGGTTATTAATATAAACTTATATTTATTTCAGCTGATGGAGTGGCTTTGGGTGCTGCAGCTACAACTAGCCATCAAGATGTTGAAATAATCGTATTCTTAGCAATTATGCTACATAAGGCGCCGGCCGCCTTTGGTCTTGTCAGCTTCCTTTTGCACGAAAAAAATGAACGCCAACAAATACGCAAGCATTTACTCATATTTTCTTTGTCTGCGCCGCTTTTAGCATTACTGACATATTTTGGCATTGGACAGGAACAAAAAGAAACATTAAATTCCTTGAATGTGACCGGTATAGCTATGCTTTTTTCAGCTGGAACATTTTTATATGTAGCAACAGTACATGTGCTGCCTGAGTTAACACAGAGTTCTGGTGACAGCCACTCTTATTCACATAGCCAATACGATTACCGTCCGCTGGAAAGTGTAGGGAGTGGGATGGAATCACAGGCTGATTCGCGCTCAGCAAATGTTAACAACTCACGCTCTCCTTCAAAAGGGCTTCGTATCAGCGAACTGATCATTTTAATATGTGGCGCATTACTTCCGCTCGTTATAACATTTGGTCATCAACACTAGAAATAAAAAAGTTCTAAGTTACCAGACAAATCGTGATTAAATCACGTTACCTATTGTCAATTTATCCCATTATCCTAAAACTAAAGCGGATTTATTTATATGAGCAATAATTTCATTTTTTCACATCACATGTTCATTTCGTTTCTATTTGTCAGACATTTTCGATATGCTACATAGGGGCATTGTATATAGACATATCTGCTTCTAAATAAATGAGCTTTAGTTAACAACGAAATACTTGTAAAATATTTGGTTCTCTAAAAAAGTGTAATAAATTAGAATACTGTCAAATATTAAATAAAAATATGTTTGTAAACTAAATGCGGGTAATTGTGTGTACATTTTTGGGTTGGACTATCCAATAAGGAACTACGCTTTGAAAAAAACCAGGTTCAGGTTTTCAAGTTATTTGCTGTTAAAGTTGCGAAAAATGTCAATTTTAACCTCACTTTCTGCTTTGTGCAGCAATGAAATGAATATACCGTGCTGCCACACATGACGAATATATGTCGGAAAAAAGCGAAAATAATAAAGTCTATGCGCATATTATGTTTTTTTTCAAATTTTAATAATGGTACGCGCGATTTTTTATTAATAATTTTCAACACATATCGGCGTAGATACTGATCTATAAAAATTATGGTGTATGTACTTTTGAAACGTATGGCAGCACACTTTTGCTCATACTGTCGGCCATACTTATTTACGTTTGCTTACCGAAAGTGGTAATAATTGTACACACATTTATAAACGCGTTTATTAAGTTAAATATAAATAAAAAAATGTTAACAAAGTACTCTATACGCACGTTAATAAACCAAATATTGTGTATTGCATAAAATATAAAAGACTGCATATTTGCTGGTGGTATTGAAGAAACTTTAACAGCTTATTTCTTAAATAATAATATTAATAAAATAAAAACAGTGATTAAATTAGATAAAGAGGGCCTCCCTTAACATCCCCACCAAGTTTCGCGACCAAATTCCTTCTACATTCGCTGAAATCATTCCTCGCCACCGTATCCGCAGTTAACATAATAGACTATGTTAACAAGCACACTGGTATTGACAGAAATAATCTGTCTTGTTATGCTTTAGTTAAGAAACAAACTCCGTCTGCTAAAATTAATCATGTTAATTTTAAGTTAGGAGTGTCTGCGGCGCTCTACAACAACTTGCTTTCACCTCAGATTTAGCCTGCCGATGTTAATTTACGCACTTTTCGTATTTTTTCGAAAGGAGGAGTTGCAACAGGGAGTCGGGTAAATGTTAACAAGCCTTTTAGCGGAAATTGTGGTTTGAAGGTGTATTTCCAGAATATTTCTGGCCTTCGAACAAAATCAGAAGCTGTTCGTTCACTTAGCTCTCAGTTGGATTAGACATCTTTGGTATTGTTGAGGCTTGGCTTAATCCGGATTACCCTGACGATGAAGTTTTTGACTGCAATTTATACAGTGTATATCGTAAGGACAGAGAAGCGGCGAAAACTGGCAGTATGAGAGGTGGTGGAGTTCTTATCGCAGTCCAACGGAAGATGAGCGCTCATTTTGTGGAATTAGCTAATAATGATTCTGTTATCGACCAACTCTGTATTTGTGTTCGTGGGTCCTCTTCTAAGGGCTCTCTTTATTGGTATCTTATATCCCTCCAAATGGCAATGATGACCTTGATCGTGCGCATGCAGATAATATAATATCTTTAGTTTTAAATAAGCTAGGCGATCACCATTTGTGTGTGTTAGTCGACTTTAACTTATCCAACGTCACATGGTGCGGTTCATTTTCTAATTTTGGCCTTACGCCAATAAATGTTACTGCCTCCTTTGAGTCGTATCTGCTTGACAATCTTTTAAGTCTTAATTTATTGCAAATAAATAGTTTTGTTAATCAACTGAATAGAGTTCTTGATCTCATATTTATAAGTGATAAAATAAGTTGCAATGTTGAGAAATGTTACTTTCCAATATCAGTTTGTGATAAACATCATGTACCCTTAGAGTCTAAATTAAAATCAAATCCGAAGACCTTTTGGTAGTTTATAAAGTCGAAGAATTCAAGTGCCAATATACCTCCATTAGTTTTCTTTCAAGGTAAATTTGCACGTTGCCCAGCTGACGTTTCCAGTCTGTTTGCTACATTTTTCAGTTTGAACTTCACCAGTGATGTTGGCGCTTCGCCACTTGATTATGATCTCATGGTGAATTCCTCTTTTGTTGTTGTTGTTGTTGTAGCAGCTAGCTACGCCCCACTGGGCTGGCGGGCTCCCTCAATCATTATCGTCAAGCTCAACTAACGAGAGGTCCAGGAAACGAGCCGTTTCAACAGGGTCGGACCATAGGGGAGGGGTGTTAGTTGAGTAGGTTTGGCCGAGCATGTGAATAGGTGATTGGTGTCGTGCGGAGACTCTCCACATGCTGGGCAAGTGTTGGGGGTGTCGGGGTTGATCCTGGATAGGTAGGAGTTTAACCTGCTACAATATCCAGATCGGAGTTGAGCCAGAGTGACGCGGGTCTCACGAGGCAGCTGTAGCTCCTTAGCTGCTATGGGTGGTGGTTGGACTCCCAGGATTGCACTCACAGGACGGAAGTCGATATACTTGGATACCGACTCCCTTCGAATGTTGTCCTGAGCCTGTCGGTACGTCCTTGGGTCCAGAGGTAAGCGTACGTATGTCTGGAACCCGCGGGTACCGCGTCAAAAACCTTCAGGGCTGGAGCTATTTCATCCATTCGAACGACGTGACCTAGCCAGCGGAGCCGCTGATTCTTAATCCGCTGCATTATATCTACGTCATTGTACAGCTCGTACAGCTCATCGTTCCATCGAACGCGGTATTCGCCGTCGCAAAGACTCAAAGGTCCATAAATCTTTCGAAGAATCTTTCTCTCGAACACTCCAAGAGCCCTCTCATATGATGTTGTCATCGTCCATGCTTCTGCACCATACAATAGGACGGGCATGATAAGAGACTTATAGAGTATGGTTTTTGTCCGTCGAGAGAGGACTTTACTGTGCAATTGCATACTCAGTCCGAAGTAGCACTTGTTGGCAAGAGAGATTCTCCGTTGGATTTCAAGGCTGACGCTGTTATTGGTGTTAATGCTGGTTCCTAAGTAAACGAAGTTCTCAACTTTTTCAAAGTTATAACTGTCAACAGTGATTTGTGATCCCAGTCGTGAATGTGCCGACTGTCTATTTGATGACAGGAGATACTTCGTCTTGCCCTCGTTCACCTCCAGACCCATTCGCTTCGCTTCTCTATCCAGTTTGGAGAAGGCAGAACTAACTGCGCGGTTGTTAAGGCCGATGATGTCAATGTCATCGGCGTACGCCAGCAGTTGCACACTCTTATAAAAGATGGTACCTGACCGATTTAGTTCTGCGGCTCGAATTATTTTCTTCAGCATCAGGTTAAAGAAATCGCATGACAAAGAGTCACCCTATCTGAAACCTCGTTTGGTATCAAACGGCTCGGAGAGGTTCTTCCCAATCCTGACGGAGCTGGTGGTGTTGCTCAACGTCATTTTACATAGCCGTATAAGTTTTGCGGGGATACCAAATTCAGACATTGCGGCATAAAGGCAACTTCTTTTCGTGCTGTCGAAGGCGGCTTTGAAGTCGACAAAAAGATGGTATGTGTCGATTCTTCTTTTTCGGGTCTTTTCCAAGATCTGGCGTATTGTGAATATCTGGTCGGTGGTAGATTTACCATGTCTAAAGCCACACTGATAAGGTTCAATCAGTTCATTGACGGTGGGCTTAAGTCTTTCACACAATACACTTGACAGAACCTTATACGCGATGGTAAGAAGGCTAATCCCGCGATAATTGGCACAGACTGCAGGATCACCCTTTTTGTGGATTGGGCAGAGCACACTTAAGTTCCAATCAGTAGGCATGCGTTCTTCCGACCATATTCTAGAGATGAGCTCGTGCATGCACTTAACCAGCTCCTCTCCGCCGTACTTAAATAACTCAGCTGGTAACCCGTCAGCCCCGGGGGCTTTGTTGTTCTTCAGCCGTGCTATCGCTTTCCGAATTTCGTCATGGTCGGGTGATGGTACATCACGTCCATCATCATTGATTGGGGATTCGGGTTCAACATCTTCTCCATCGTTGTTGCAGCTGCTTCCATTAAGCAGTGTGAAGAAGTGCTCCCTCCATAATTTAAGTATGCTGTGGACATCAGTCACCAGGTCGCCGTTGTCATTCTTATAGGAATTCGCCCCGGTCTTGAAACCTTCTGTTAGCCGCCGTACTTTCTGAAAAAATGTTCGTGGCGAGTTTTCCTTGTGTCCATTTGCGTGCGCTTTTTGCTGCACAGAGGTGCGTGCGGATCTTAGCTGCCACAAGAAAATGATCCTTGTCGATGTTGGCTCTTCGGATCGTGCGCACATTTAGGACACTGGAAGCATGCCTTCCGTCTATCACAACGTGGTCGATTTGGTTTCGTGTCTTACCATCTGGAGACAGCCACGTAGCTTGGTGAATCTTTTCATGCTGGAACCTGGTACTACAGACTACAATGTTTCGGGCCCCGGCGAAGTCGATCAGTCTTATTCCGTTATCGGACGTTTCGTTGAGGAGACTGAATTTTTCGACTGTAGAACTAAAGATGCCCTCCTTGCCCACCTTGGCATTGAATCTCCAACCACGATTTTTATATCGTAGTGGGGGCACCGCTCATACGTGCGGCCAAGGAGATCGTAGAAGCGATATTTGGTCCCATCGTCCTTCTCTTCCGTCAGGGCGTGGGCGCAAATCAGGGAGATGTTGAAGAATCTCCCCTTGATGCGGATTCTGGCGAGACGTTCGTCCACCGGAGTGAACGACAGTACTTTACGACGCAGTCTCTCTTCCACCACAAATCCGACACCAAATTTGCGCTCCTTTACATGGCAGCTTTAGTAGATGTCCCAAGGGCCTATCGTCTTTTTTCCTTTGCCCCGTCCATCGCATCTCTTGGATGGCGGTGATGTCAGCCTTCGCTCTGCTGGGGACATCAACCAGCCGGGCAGAGGCACCTTCCCAGTTAAGGGTCCGGACATTCCAAGTGCATGCTCTCAAATCGTTGTCCTTAATAAGTTTGCCGTGGTCGTCATCAAAAAAGGGGGGTCTCATCCAAAGCTTTATTTTCCTTTTCATTGAAAGTTGATTTTACGTGGCGGGTTCCAAGCCCTGCGCACAACCCTTTGCTGGGGGTGAAAATTTTAAGTTTGTTTATATAGCGAGCCGCTTGCTCTAAGACAGACGCCCGCTTGCAGCCGCACCTCCTGGTGAACAGACGCTGCGGACTTCAGTGGACCCTTAAACCGAATATGTCGAAGTGGCTCCACTAAAGCTCCCTCTCTATTAGCCGTGACCCATGGCTGCACACGGGTTGGTTACCGTATCTCGCACATGGGTTGCACACGTTGCCCAGGGTGCACGAACGTGGACGTAAGAGTAGGGATTGAGTACAGCCGTGCAACTGTAACCGCATACCCAGAAGCACCACTGTACCCCGTTACACCCCCTTTTATTTCAGATCACATAATATATCGACATGTAAGCGGTTTCTTCTTTGTAAAATAAAGATAGGTTCATTTAAGATAAATTTCAAATGTTTACTCAAAACTAATTGCCCTTCCTTTCGATATAGACTACAATTAAGTTCTGCCTTCACCATCCTGACAACTTCTTCACCAGAACACAAATATTAAATTAGTTTTATTAATTCAAATTTTTTGTAAAAAAATCGTTAGCTCAATCTTGCTTGTTTTTCAAATAGAAAATTGTAGTTGTAAATATTAATTAGAGAGTATGTTAATATACTAATGCATGCGCACAGTACGTTCTGATAGAGTATAACATACATAATATGTAATATTACATACATATGTATGTATACGGCATATCACATAGTTCTAAGTGATGTACTGATTTTTCTAAAATGTGTATTAATTTTAATTAGAAACATTAATATTTTGTATGAAAATTTTCAAATTGTGAAAATTGCTTTATAGCATGTGCAGAGTACATGTACGGCATTTCACATACTTGTAAGTCAAGTATACATTTTTTGAAAATGTACGATTATTACAAATTTTAATGAATATTATTAGAAAGAATACTCAATTATCTTTCATTCCATTAAATATTTTTAAAATTTATTTAATAGTTTTTATGAAATTTTCGAACTTTTGAAACTTGCCTTAATGCAAGTGCATAGCACATACTCGTATACTGCATTTCACATAGTTGTAAGTCAAGTATCAATATTTAAAAATGTACGATAACCTTAAATAAAAATGGGTGTTATTAGAAAGAATGATCAATTATCATTCAGTCCATTATGTTTTTTTAAATTTATTTGTGAACGTGCTATTATAACGGGTGTTTTTTTTAGGGGTATAGAACTTCGAATTGAAATAAAATACAAGGAAATCGTTTTAAGGTCCATCAATTTGGCTTTATTGGAAGGATAATTTTATGCCATTAATGCTTAAGTATGATTTCGGGCATGTGGCCGCCGCGGCTGGCTCGAATAAAGCCAATTCTACAGGTCCAATTTTCAACCACTTTTTCGAGCATATGGGGCCGTATGTCGGCAATAACGCCACGAATGTTGGCTTCCAATTCCCCTAACGTTTCTGGTTTGTTGGTCTAGACGAGCGACTTCACATATCCCCAAAGAAAATAATCCAATGGTGTCAAATCACACGATCTTGGTGGCCAATTGACAGGTTCATTCCGCGAAATTATGCGCTCAGCGAATGTTTCCTTCAATAAATCGATTGTGACGTGCGCTGTGTGGCATGTAGCGCCGTCTTGTTGGAACCACAACTCATCCACATTCATGCCATCCAATTCGGGAACAAAATAGTCGGTTATCATGGCTGTATACCGGTCTCCATTAACGGTGACTGCCTCTCCAGCATTATTGCGGAAGAAGTATGGCCCAATGACTCCACCAGCCCATAGAGCACACCAAACAGTCAGTTTTTGTGGATGTAATGGCGTTTCAAGGGTCTCATGTGGATTCTCTTCACTCCAAATGCGGCAATTTTGCTTGTTGACGTAGCCATTCAACCAAAAATGAGCCTCATCACTGAACAAAATTTTGCGATGAAAATCAGCATCGAGATCAATCTCATTTTCGGCCCATACACCAAAATCACGACGCATTGCATGGTCTCGCGGCTTTAATTCTTGCACAAGCTGGATCTTGTAAGGTCGCAAGCCAAGATCTTTGCGCAAAATCTTCCATAAAGTTAATGGACAAAGCTCCAATTACTGTGCACGGTGGCGAATCGATTCATTCGGGTCCTCTTCAACACTTTGCTCTACAGCGGCAATTGTTTCTTCGGTGCGCACTGTTCGACGTCTCTGCGGATGCGTATTATCACATAGAGTAAACGTAGTGCGAAAACGATCCATGGTTAACCGAATTAATTGCTCTGATGGACGATTATGTCGACCATAAAATGGACGGAGCTCACGGTAAACTTCGCGAACTGAACCATTATTTTCGAAATAAATTTGCACGATTTGCAAGCGTTGTTCTTTTGTCAACCTGTTCATGATGAAATGGCAAACCAAACTGAACATAAATGACATTAGAGTTGCCAGATTTGACCACAAAATGCCAGTTTTATCTCTATTTGAAAAACAAACCTGTAAAAAAAACACCCTTTAGCTTTAATACAATTAGGCTAGCGATGAGGTGGCAACACCGCAGTTGTTAGAGTCCACAGACACTTCGGGTAGAAATGAAATGAAAAAAACGAGCATACATTTCCTAGTATCAAGGCGCATCACATCGCACCAGCTAATTATCTCCAACTTCAAAATAATATATTACACTTGTGTCTCACAAAGCATCTGAATAAACAGTTTACAACTCAGGTGTGGTAAAAAAACCAGCTGCCGATGAACAATCAACGAGAGAAGCTGAGAAAAGCAGGAGTTAGGGCACCTTCCGACGCCAGCGCAGCCCAACGGCTGTATGCGCAGAATTAAGTAGAACCTAGCCGCGAGGAAGACAGCAGTGACGAAGGAAACATGGCCAGCACTCCAAAATCATCGGCCTCCACAGGTTTCGCAGGTGTCGAAACATTTTGGTCTGGTGCTTCAGAGGGATTCGCTTGATTCGAGTCTGAGGGACCGCTCGCCGAACGCAGCACAACAGCCGTTGGTGAGTCCATAACGGTAAACTCATCAACCACCGCTGCCGCCGAGGGTGTTACAGTTATAAAATGTACAACTGCAAACGAACGCGCCCCTGCCTTTTGCCACGTGCCTGAAAACCCTAACCATGTTGAGCCTGCCTTTGCCGATGCCGTTGAAGATATAACCGCCGCCAAAACCATCGCTGACGTAGAGCCGCCTGCCGCCAAAAATACCACTGCCGTTCTTGTTGTTGTTGCCGATGATGAGTCCGATGTAGCCACTAAGAGTACCATCGCCGCGGAACGTACCGTAATCCATGCCGCCAAACATACCGCCCACGCCGACGCACTAGACCAAGAACTGGCTGCACTAAAAAAAATGAAAAGAAGTTCTCGAGTTAAGGCGCCAGATACAAGAACTGGAGGTTAGCGCACCACGTAGGTGCGAGCGTAAGGTCTACTTCAGCGATATCGAGCACGCAATCCCGAAATTTACTGGAGAAAGCAGCGTGCAGTCTGTTCAAATTTTTTTCAAGATTTCGAGGACATAATGCGGAACGTCGACGCTAAAGCACTTCAAACTGCTGAGCCTCCACCGTTCACTCGATGGGACAGCTGGACTCTTCCTTTCGACAACTACGGCCCTAAATTATTCCGCATTAAAAGAAGCGCTTATAAGTGAATTTAAAGCTACCATCTGCCGCCAAGACATTTATCGCACATTGGCAGAAAGGCGCTGGAAAAAGGATCGCGAGAGCCTACATTTTTACATCCTAACCATGCAATCGCTGGATAAGCAGGGCGATATTGACAAGGGCGAGGTGGTTGATTTTATCCTTGATGGAATCCAAACCAAGTATCGAATATCCAACTCTTGATGACGGCACGAACACTGGCTGAGCTTAAGGCCCTGGTAAACAGGTACCATGACAAATACTTAAAAATTTTGGTAAATCCGCGGCGCTCAGTTACTTCCTGAAACCTAACTGCCCACACCCTCTCCGTCCAAAAGGTTCGTGCTTCCGATGCTGGAGGATGGGGCACGACCACCGTTCCTGCCCAAACCCGAGGAAGGTGCTGAAGCCACTTGCCTTAAATTATGTAGGTATTGCTTTCTTAGTCGAATCGGTGGAAAGTGCTGTGTTTAGGAAGTTTTCTTCTCTTTTTGATAGGGCAGTCCAATTAGCTTCATAAGACGTTGTTGTATACCAGAATGGACATCTAAGACAGACGTGCCAATACGCAGCTATTTCGGTATCGGAGGTCGGAGACTTAACATTCTTGGTACTGCTAATTGCCTAATCAAATTTAGACGTCAATCAATCGAATTAAAATACACATCCTGCCGGATGATGAAATGCTTTTGCCAATAATTCTTGGCCGCGACTTTTTGAATTTCTTTAAAATTTGTTTAACGACGTTGAAGTACAAATATGATAAAAATGAAATACTTTTGTTGAATAAAAATTAAATTACTAGCACTTCGACGTAATGAGTGTTCTTGATAGACATAGCCTGCTTAAAAGTAGTGATAGAATATGTTGTGTAAAAACAATCGCTCCTTATGATGGGCATGATTCCAGCGGTGATATGGATTGGTTTCAGAGATTCCAGAAATCTTTAGAATGGAAGTAGCCTCTTGTAATTCTGAAGTAGACGTTGATTTTATGCTAGACCAAGGCAGCCGTAATGAACTCGAAAATTTAATATTGGGTTTGTACGTAAATTCAGAAGTACAAATAGAGCCCTACGAGTATAAAATGAAAATTCACCTAACGACCACTGTACCTTTTTCATTGTTCACCACGCCGACTTTCTTTTACTGAGCGCGCAGACATTCAAAACATTCTAACCGATTTAGAATCTCAAGGGGTTATACGACCTCTACGTACGCATCGGCCGTTGTGCTCGTAAAAAAGAAAAACGGACAGACGTGCCTCTGTATAGACTATCGCGGTCTAAACAAAATTACTGTTCGCGACAATTACCCCTTGCCGCTCATTGACAACTGCCTGGAATACCTTGAAGGTAAAACCGTATTTTCCGTGCTAGACTTAAAGAGTGGGTTTTATCAAGTCGAAATGTCTCCGGAATCGGTTCCGTATACTTCTTTCGTTACACCCAAAGGGCAATATGAGTTCTTAAAAATGCCTTTCGGGCTCAAGAATGCGCCGGTAGACGAGCGGGAGGTAATAATATATATGGATGACATTGTAGTAGCCACCAAAGACTTCGAGCAGCATAAGATTTTATTACGAAAAGTTTTAGAACGCATAAGAAAACGAGGTCTGACATTGAATTTAAAGAAGTGTAAATTCGGATACAAGCGGATAGAGTATTTGGGATATTGCGTATCCTCAGAAGGGATTACATTAAGCGATATCCATATTAAAGATATTTAAAACTACCCAATACCAGTAAAACACAAACAGCTGCAGTCGTGCGTAGAACTTTTCTCTTATTTTAGGGTTTTGTGCCGTCATTCTTTCCGTCGCTAAGCCGTTGTTAAATTTGCTCAAGAAGGGCACCGACTACAACTTCGATAAAGATTGTGTAGAATCACTCGAACATTTAAAGAGGGAATTAACAAAGTCCCCTGTTCTGGCAATTTACAGTCATCTTAGCCATAATCTAAGCACTGCGACGCTTTAGGGTATACTTGGAAGGGATGTATTTTGGAATAGTGACTGACTGCAACTCTTTAGCATTAACTCTTGAGAAAAACAGGTTAACGCTAGGATAGCTAGATGGGCATTATAGTAAGAGAACTATAACTACAAAATCGTTCATCGTCGAGGTATCGGTATGGTTCCCGAATTTGCGTGATAAAGTGGAACACTTCAACCGTAACTGCCTGAAATGTATTATGTATGCCGCGCCGGCACGAACCAGCGAGAAACCTGTACAATATACCAAAAATCCCACTCCCGTTTGACATTGTACATATCGATCACTTTGGACCGCTTCCGTCGCTGAAATCGAAAAGGAAATACTATATCCTAGTAGTTGTGGACGCTTTCACGAAGTTGGTAAAGCTTTACGCGACCAATTCGACAAGTTCACGGGAGGTGACTTCCGCCCGTGAACGGTATTTTAGTTATTATAGTCGACCCCGGCGGGTTATTTCGGGCAGAGGAACGTGCTCCACATTTTTAGAGTTTAGCGAGTTTCTGTTAAAACGTAATATAAAGCATATGAAAGTCGCTGTGGCATCACCTCAGGCCAATGGCCAGGTGGAGAGAGTCAATCGCGTCATTAAGGCAATGCTAGGTAAACTCACTGATCCTATAAATCACGCCGACTGGTCTAACCGGCTCTTGCTAGTAGAATACGCCATTAATAACTCCGTGCACGGCACAACTAAGAACACACCAAGTATGCTTTTATTCGGTGTCGAGCAAAAGGCGGAGCTCGTTGATGAGTTTACGGAATACTTCGATGAGAAGTTACGGCTGGAAGGTGAGAAAGACCTTATAGGCCTACGCGCCGCCGCTGATAGGGCCATACAAAATGCATAAGAATATAGTCAAAGTTATTTTCTTAGGCGTAGTAAGGACGCGAAAAAATATAGCGTTGGCGACTTTGTCGTCATACGAAACACTGATACTGCCGCTGGAACTAATAAGAAGTTTACATCAAGATATAAAGGGCCCTATGTTGTGCTTAAGGTCATCGGGAATGACCGGTATGTGATACGAGACATAGATAATTGCCCACTGACACAACTGCCTTACGACGGTGTGGATGAAGCGAATAGAATGCGAAAATGGCTACATTATGAAAAGGCTGAGTCTATCAATAAAGAAAGCAATACCTAGTTCTAGAAGTATAACTAATATTAAGCTCATTAGTCTTAAATTTAAAAGAAATCGATCGAGGTCGATCTATGGTCAGGCTGGCCGAGTTGTGAACGTGCTATTATAGCCTTAATACAATTAGGCTAGCGATAAGGTGGCAACACCGCATTTGTTAGAATTCACAGACACTTCGGGTAGAAATGAAATGAAAAAAACGAGCATACATTTCCTAGTATCAAGGCGCATCACATCGCACCAGCTAATTATCTCCAACTTCAAAATAATATATTACACTTGTGTCTCACAAAGCATCTGAATAAACAGTTTACAACTCAGGTGTGGTAAAAAAACCAGCTGCCGATGAACAATCAACGAGAGAAGCTGAGAAAAGCAGGAGTTAGGGCACCTTCCGACGCCAGCGCAGCCCAACGGCTGTATGCGCAGAATTTAGTAGAACCTAGCCGCGAGGAAGACAGCAGTGACGAAGGAAACATGGCCAGCACTCCAAAATCATCGGCCTCCACAGGTTTCGCAGGTGTCGAAACATTTTGGTCTGGTGCTTCAGAGGGATTCGCTTGATTCGAGTCTGAGGGACCGCTCGCCGAACGCAGCACAACAGCCGTTGGTGAGTCCATAACGGTAAACTCATCAACCACCGCTGCCGCCGAGGGTGTTACAGTTATAAAATGTACAACTGCAAACGAACGCGCCCCTGCCTTTTGCCACGTGCCTGAAAACCCTAACCATGTTGAGCCTGCCTTTGCCGATGCCGTTGAAGATATAACCGCCGCCAAAACCATCGCTGACGTAGAGCCGCCTGCCGCCAAAAATACCACTGCCGTTCTTGTTGTTGTTGCCGATGATGAGTCCGATGTAGCCACTAAGAGTACCATCGCCGCGGAACGTACCGTAATCCATGCCGCCAAACATACCGCCCACGCCGACGCACTAGACCAAGAACTGGCTGCACTAAAAAAAATGAAAAGAAGTTCTCGAGTTAAGGCGCCAGATACAAGAACTGGAGGTTAGCGCACCACGTAGGTGCGAGCGTAAGGTCTACTTCAGCGATATCGAGCACGCAATCCCGAAATTTACTGGAGAAAGCAGCGTGCAGTCTGTTCAAATTTTTTTCAAGATTTCGAGGACATAATGCGGAACGTCGACGCTAAAGCACTTCAAACTGCTGAGCCTCCACCGTTCACTCGATGGGACAGCTGGACTCTTCCTTTCGACAACTACGGCCCTAAATTATTCCGCATTAAAAGAAGCGCTTATAAGTGAATTTAAAGCTACCATCTGCCGCCAAGACATTTATCGCACATTGGCAGAAAGGCGCTGGAAAAAGGATCGCGAGAGCCTACATTTTTACATCCTAACCATGCAATCGCTGGATAAGCAGGGCGATATTGACAAGGGCGAGGTGGTTGATTTTATCCTTGATGGAATCCAAACCAAGTATCGAATATCCAACTCTTGATGACGGCACGAACACTGGCTGAGCTTAAGGCCCTGGTAAACAGGTACCATGACAAATACTTAAAAATTTTGGTAAATCCGCGGCGCTCAGTTACTTCCTGAAACCTAACTGCCCACACCCTCTCCGTCCAAAAGGTTCGTGCTTCCGATGCTGGAGGATGGGGCACGACCACCGTTCCTGCCCAAACCCGAGGAAGGTGCTGAAGCCACTTGCCTTAAATTATGTAGGTATTGCTTTCTTAGTCGAATCGGTGGAAAGTGCTGTGTTTAGGAAGTTTTCTTCTCTTTTTGATAGGGCAGTCCAATTAGCTTCATAAGACGTTGTTGTATACCAGAATGGACATCTAAGACAGACGTGCCAATACGCAGCTATTTCGGTATCGGAGGTCGGAGACTTAACATTCTTGGTACTGCTAATTGCCTAATCAAATTTAGACGTCAATCAATCGAATTAAAATACACATCCTGCCGGATGATGAAATGCTTTTGCCAATAATTCTTGGCCGCGACTTTTTGAATTTCTTTAAAATTTGTTTAACGACGTTGAAGTACAAATATGATAAAAATGAAATACTTTTGTTGAATAAAAATTAAATTACTAGCACTTCGACGTAATGAGTGTTCTTGATAGACATAGCCTGCTTAAAAGTAGTGATAGAATATGTTGTGTAAAAACAATCGCTCCTTATGATGGGCATGATTCCAGCGGTGATATGGATTGGTTTCAGAGATTCCAGAAATCTTTAGAATGGAAGTAGCCTCTTGTAATTCTGAAGTAGACGTTGATTTTATGCTAGACCAAGGCAGCCGTAATGAACTCGAAAATTTAATATTGGGTTTGTACGTAAATTCAGAAGTACAAATAGAGCCCTACGAGTATAAAATGAAAATTCACCTAACGACCACTGTACCTTTTTCATTGTTCACCACGCCGACTTTCTTTTACTGAGCGCGCAGACATTCAAAACATTCTAACCGATTTAGAATCTCAAGGGGTTATACGACCTCTACGTACGCATCGGCCGTTGTGCTCGTAAAAAAGAAAAACGGACAGACGTGCCTCTGTATAGACTATCGCGGTCTAAACAAAATTACTGTTCGCGACAATTACCCCTTGCCGCTCATTGACAACTGCCTGGAATACCTTGAAGGTAAAACCGTATTTTCCGTGCTAGACTTAAAGAGTGGGTTTTATCAAGTCGAAATGTCTCCGGAATCGGTTCCGTATACTTCTTTCGTTACACCCAAAGGGCAATATGAGTTCTTAAAAATGCCTTTCGGGCTCAAGAATGCGCCGGTAGACGAGCGGGAGGTAATAATATATATGGATGACATTGTAGTAGCCACCAAAGACTTCGAGCAGCATAAGATTTTATTACGAAAAGTTTTAGAACGCATAAGAAAACGAGGTCTGACATTGAATTTAAAGAAGTGTAAATTCGGATACAAGCGGATAGAGTATTTGGGATATTGCGTATCCTCAGAAGGGATTACATTAAGCGATATCCATATTAAAGATATTTAAAACTACCCAATACCAGTAAAACACAAACAGCTGCAGTCGTGCGTAGAACTTTTCTCTTATTTTAGGGTTTTGTGCCGTCATTCTTTCCGTCGCTAAGCCGTTGTTAAATTTGCTCAAGAAGGGCACCGACTACAACTTCGATAAAGATTGTGTAGAATCACTCGAACATTTAAAGGGGGAATTAACAAAGTCCCCTGTTCTGGCAATTTACAGTCATCTTAGCCATAATCTAAGCACTGCGACGCTTTAGGGTATACTTGGAAGGGATGTATTTTGGAATAGTGACTGACTGCAACTCTTTAGCATTAACTCTTGAGAAAAACAGGTTAACGCTAGGATAGCTAGATGGGCATTATAGTAAGAGAACTATAACTACAAAATCGTTCATCGTCGAGGTATCGGTATGGTTCCCGAATTTGCGTGATAAAGTGGAACACTTCCACCGTAACTGCCTGAAATGTATTATGTATGCCGCGCCGGCACGAACCAGCGAGAAACCTGTACAATATACCAAAAATCCCACTCCCGTTTGACATTGTACATATCGATCACTTTGGACCGCTTCCGTCGCTGAAATCGAAAAGGAAATAATATATCCTAGTAGTTGTGGACGCTTTCACGAAGTTGGTAAAGCTTTACGCGACCAATTCGACAAGTTCACGGGAGGTGACTTCCGCCCGTGAACGGTATTTTAGTTATTATAGTCGACCCCGGCGGGTTATTTCGGGCAGAGGAACGTGCTCCACATTTTTAGAGTTTAGCGAGTTTCTGTTAAAACGTAATATAAAGCATATGAAAGTCGCTGTGGCATCACCTCAGGCCAATGGCCAGGTGGAGAGAGTCAATCGCGTCATTAAGGCAATGCTAGGTAAACTCACTGATCCTATAAATCACGCCGACTGGTCTAACCGGCTCTTGCTAGTAGAATACGCCATTAATAACTCCGTGCACGGCACAACTAAGAACACACCAAGTATGCTTTTATTCGGTGTCGAGCAAAAGGCGGAGCTCGTTGATGAGTTTACGGAATACTTCGATGAGAAGTTACGGCTGGAAGGTGAGAAAGACCTTATAGGCCTACGCGCCGCCGCTGATAGGGCCATACAAAATGCATAAGAATATAGTCAAAGTTATTTTCTTAGGCGTAGTAAGGACGCGAAAAAATTTAGCGTTGGCGACTTTGTCGTCATACGAAACACTGATACTGCCGCTGGAACTAATAAGAAGTTTACATCAAGATATAAAGGGCCCTATGTTGTGCTTAAGGTCATCGGGAATGACCGGTATGTGATACGAGACATAGATAATTGCCCACTGACACAACTGCCTTACGACGGTGTGGATGAAGCGAATAGAATGCGAAAATGGCTACATTATGAAAAGGCTGAGTCTATCAATAAAGAAAGCAATACCTAGTTCTAGAAGTATAACTAATATTAAGCTCATTAGTCTTAAATTTAAAAGAAATCGATCGAGGTCGATCTATGGTCAGGCTGGCCGAGTTGTGAACGTGCTATTATAGCCTTAATACAATTAGGCTAGCGATAAGGTGGCAACACCGCATTTGTTAGAATTCACAGACACTTCGGGTAGAAATGAAATGAAAAAAACGAGCATACATTTCCTAGTATCAAGGCGCATCACATCGCACCAGCTAATTATCTCCAACTTCAAAATAATATATTACACTTGTGTCTCACAAAGCATCTGAATAAACAGTTTACAACTCAGGTGTGGTAAAAAAACCAGCTGCCGATGAACAATCAACGAGAGAAGCTGAGAAAAGCAGGAGTTAGGGCACCTTCCGACGCCAGCGCAGCCCAACGGCTGTATGCGCAGAATTTAGTAGAACCTAGCCGCGAGGAAGACAGCAGTGACGAAGGAAACATGGCCAGCACTCCAAAATCATCGGCCTCCACAGGTTTCGCAGGTGTCGAAACATTTTGGTCTGGTGCTTCAGAGGGATTCGCTTGATTCGAGTCTGAGGGACCGCTCGCCGAACGCAGCACAACAGCCGTTGGTGAGTCCATAACGGTAAACTCATCAACCACCGCTGCCGCCGAGGGTGTTACAGTTATAAAATGTACAACTGCAAACGAACGCGCCCCTGCCTTTTGCCACGTGCCTGAAAACCCTAACCATGTTGAGCCTGCCTTTGCCGATGCCGTTGAAGATATAACCGCCGCCAAAACCATCGCTGACGTAGAGCCGCCTGCCGCCAAAAATACCACTGCCGTTCTTGTTGTTGTTGCCGATGATGAGTCCGATGTAGCCACTAAGAGTACCATCGCCGCGGAACGTACCGTAATCCATGCCGCCAAACATACCGCCCACGCCGACGCACTAGACCAAGAACTGGCTGCACTAAAAAAAATGAAAAGAAGTTCTCGAGTTAAGGCGCCAGATACAAGAACTGGAGGTTAGCGCACCACGTAGGTGCGAGCGTAAGGTCTACTTCAGCGATATCGAGCACGCAATCCCGAAATTTACTGGAGAAAGCAGCGTGCAGTCTGTTCAAATTTTTTTCAAGATTTCGAGGACATAATGCGGAACGTCGACGCTAAAGCACTTCAAACTGCTGAGCCTCCACCGTTCACTCGATGGGACAGCTGGACTCTTCCTTTCGACAACTACGGCCCTAAATTATTCCGCATTAAAAGAAGCGCTTATAAGTGAATTTAAAGGTACCATCTGCCGCCAAGACATTTATCGCACATTGGCAGAAAGGCGCTGGAAAAAGGATCGCGAGAGCCTACATTTTTACATCCTAACCATGCAATCGCTGGATAAGCAGGGCGATATTGACAAGGGCGAGGTGGTTGATTTTATCCTTGATGGAATCCAAACCAAGTATCGAATATCCAACTCTTGATGACGGCACGAACACTGGCTGAGCTTAAGGCCCTGGTAAACAGGTACCATGACAAATACTTAAAAATTTTGGTAAATCCGCGGCGCTCAGTTACTTCCTGAAACCTAACTGCCCACACCCTCTCCGTCCAAAAGGTTCGTGCTTCCGATGCTGGAGGATGGGGCACGACCACCGTTCCTGCCCAAACCCGAGGAAGGTGCTGAAGCCACTTGCCTTAAATTATGTAGGTATTGCTTTCTTAGTCGAATCGGTGGAAAGTGCTGTGTTTAGGAAGTTTTCTTCTCTTTTTGATAGGGCAGTCCAATTAGCTTCATAAGACGTTGTTGTATACCAGAATGGACATCTAAGACAGACGTGCCAATACGCAGCTATTTCGGTATCGGAGGTCGGAGACTTAACATTCTTGGTACTGCTAATTGCCTAATCAAATTTAGACGTCAATCAATCGAATTAAAATACACATCCTGCCGGATGATGAAATGCTTTTGCCAATAATTCTTGGCCGCGACTTTTTGAATTTCTTTAAAATTTGTTTAACGACGTTGAAGTACAAATATGATAAAAATGAAATACTTTTGTTGAATAAAAATTAAATTACTAGCACTTCGACGTAATGAGTGTTCTTGATAGACATAGCCTGCTTAAAAGTAGTGATAGAATATGTTGTGTAAAAACAATCGCTCCTTATGATGGGCATGATTCCAGCGGTGATATGGATTGGTTTCAGAGATTCCAGAAATCTTTAGAATGGAAGTAGCCTCTTGTAATTCTGAAGTAGACGTTGATTTTATGCTAGACCAAGGCAGCCGTAATGAACTCGAAAATTTAATATTGGGTTTGTACGTAAATTCAGAAGTACAAATAGAGCCCTACGAGTATAAAATGAAAATTCACCTAACGACCACTGTACCTTTTTCATTGTTCACCACGCCGACTTTCTTTTACTGAGCGCGCAGACATTCAAAACATTCTAACCGATTTAGAATCTCAAGGGGTTATACGACCTCTACGTACGCATCGGCCGTTGTGCTCGTAAAAAAGAAAAACGGACAGACGTGCCTCTGTATAGACTATCGCGGTCTAAACAAAATTACTGTTCGCGACAATTACCCCTTGCCGCTCATTGACAACTGCCTGGAATACCTTGAAGGTAAAACCGTATTTTCCGTGCTAGACTTAAAGAGTGGGTTTTATCAAGTCGAAATGTCTCCGGAATCGGTTCCGTATACTTCTTTCGTTACACCCAAAGGGCAATATGAGTTCTTAAAAATGCCTTTCGGGCTCAAGAATGCGCCGGTAGACGAGCGGGAGGTAATAATATATATGGATGACATTGTAGTAGCCACCAAAGACTTCGAGCAGCATAAGATTTTATTACGAAAAGTTTTAGAACGCATAAGAAAACGAGGTCTGACATTGAATTTAAAGAAGTGTAAATTCGGATACAAGCGGATAGAGTATTTGGGATATTGCGTATCCTCAGAAGGGATTACATTAAGCGATATCCATATTAAAGATATTTAAAACTACCCAATACCAGTAAAACACAAACAGCTGCAGTCGTGCGTAGAACTTTTCTCTTATTTTAGGGTTTTGTGCCGTCATTCTTTCCGTCGCTAAGCCGTTGTTAAATTTGCTCAAGAAGGGCACCGACTACAACTTCGATAAAGATTGTGTAGAATCACTCGAACATTTAAAGAGGGAATTAACAAAGTCCCCTGTTCTGGCAATTTACAGTCATCTTAGCCATAATCTAAGCACTGCGACGCTTTAGGGTATACTTGGAAGGGATGTATTTTGGAATAGTGACTGACTGCAACTCTTTAGCATTAACTCTTGAGAAAAACAGGTTAACGCTAGGATAGCTAGATGGGCATTATAGTAAGAGAACTATAACTACAAAATCGTTCATCGTCGAGGTATCGGTATGGTTCCCGAATTTGCGTGATAAAGTGGAACACTTCAACCGTAACTGCCTGAAATGTATTATGTATGCCGCGCCGGCACGAACCAGCGAGAAACCTGTACAATATACCAAAAATCCCACTCCCGTTTGACATTGTACATATCGATCACTTTGGACCGCTTCCGTCGCTGAAATCGAAAAGGAAATACTATATCCTAGTAGTTGTGGACGCTTTCACGAAGTTGGTAAAGCTTTACGCGACCAATTCGACAAGTTCACGGGAGGTGACTTCCGCCCGTGAACGGTATTTTAGTTATTATAGTCGACCCCGGCGGGTTATTTCGGGCAGAGGAACGTGCTCCACATTTTTAGAGTTTAGCGAGTTTCTGTTAAAACGTAATATAAAGCATATGAAAGTCGCTGTGGCATCACCTCAGGCCAATGGCCAGGTGGAGAGAGTCAATCGCGTCATTAAGGCAATGCTAGGTAAACTCACTGATCCTATAAATCACGCCGACTGGTCTAACCGGCTCTTGCTAGTAGAATACGCCATTAATAACTCCGTGCACGGCACAACTAAGAACACACCAAGTATGCTTTTATTCGGTGTCGAGCAAAAGGCGGAGCTCGTTGATGAGTTTACGGAATACTTCGATGAGAAGTTACGGCTGGAAGGTGAGAAAGACCTTATAGGCCTACGCGCCGCCGCTGATAGGGCCATACAAAATGCATAAGAATATAGTCAAAGTTATTTTCTTAGGCGTAGTAAGGACGCGAAAAAATATAGCGTTGGCGACTTTGTCGTCATACGAAACACTGATACTGCCGCTGGAACTAATAAGAAGTTTACATCAAGATATAAAGGGCCCTATGTTGTGCTTAAGGTCATCGGGAATGACCGGTATGTGATACGAGACATAGATAATTGCCCACTGACACAACTGCCTTACGACGGTGTGGATGAAGCGAATAGAATGCGAAAATGGCTACATTATGAAAAGGCTGAGTCTATCAATAAAGAAAGCAATACCTAGTTCTAGAAGTATAACTAATATTAAGCTCATTAGTCTTAAATTTAAAAGAAATCGATCGAGGTCGATCTATGGTCAGGCTGGCCGAGTTGTGAACGTGCTATTATAGCCTTAATACAATTAGGCTAGCGATAAGGTGGCAACACCGCATTTGTTAGAATTCACAGACACTTCGGGTAGAAATGAAATGAAAAAAACGAGCATACATTTCCTAGTATCAAGGCGCATCACATCGCACCAGCTAATTATCTCCAACTTCAAAATAATATATTACACTTGTGTCTCACAAAGCATCTGAATAAACAGTTTACAACTCAGGTGTGGTAAAAAAACCAGCTGCCGATGAACAATCAACGAGAGAAGCTGAGAAAAGCAGGAGTTAGGGCACCTTCCGACGCCAGCGCAGCCCAACGGCTGTATGCGCAGAATTTAGTAGAACCTAGCCGCGAGGAAGACAGCAGTGACGAAGGAAACATGGCCAGCACTCCAAAATCATCGGCCTCCACAGGTTTCGCAGGTGTCGAAACATTTTGGTCTGGTGCTTCAGAGGGATTCGCTTGATTCGAGTCTGAGGGACCGCTCGCCGAACGCAGCACAACAGCCGTTGGTGAGTCCATAACGGTAAACTCATCAACCACCGCTGCCTCCGAGGGTGTTACAGTTATAAAATGTACAACTGCAAACGAACGCGCCCCTGCCTTTTGCCACGTGCCTGAAAACCCTAACCATGTTGAGCCTGCCTTTGCCGATGCCGTTGAAGATATAACCGCCGCCAAAACCATCGCTGACGTAGAGCCGCCTGCCGCCAAAAATACCACTGCCGTTCTTGTTGTTGTTGCCGATGATGAGTCCGATGTAGCCACTAAGAGTACCATCGCCGCGGAACGTACCGTAATCCATGCCGCCAAACATACCGCCCACGCCGACGCACTAGACCAAGAACTGGCTGCACTAAAAAAAATGAAAAGAAGTTCTCGAGTTAAGGCGCCAGATACAAGAACTGGAGGTTAGCGCACCACGTAGGTGCGAGCGTAAGGTCTACTTCAGCGATATCGAGCACGCAATCCCGAAATTTACTGGAGAAAGCAGCGTGCAGTCTGTTCAAATTTTTTTCAAGATTTCGAGGACATAATGCGGAACGTCGACGCTAAAGCACTTCAAACTGCTGAGCCTCCACCGTTCACTCGATGGGACAGCTGGACTCTTCCTTTCGACAACTACGGCCCTAAATTATTCCGCATTAAAAGAAGCGCTTATAAGTGAATTTAAAGCTACCATCTGCCGCCAAGACATTTATCGCACATTGGCAGAAAGGCGCTGGAAAAAGGATCGCGAGAGCCTACATTTTTACATCCTAACCATGCAATCGCTGGATAAGCAGGGCGATATTGACAAGGGCGAGGTGGTTGATTTTATCCTTGATGGAATCCAAACCAAGTATCGAATATCCAACTCTTGATGACGGCACGAACACTGGCTGAGCTTAAGGCCCTGGTAAACAGGTACCATGACAAATACTTAAAAATTTTGGTAAATCCGCGGCGCTCAGTTACTTCCTGAAACCTAACTGCCCACACCCTCTCCGTCCAAAAGGTTCGTGCTTCCGATGCTGGAGGATGGGGCACGACCACCGTTCCTGCCCAAACCCGAGGAAGGTGCTGAAGCCACTTGCCTTAAATTATGTAGGTATTGCTTTCTTAGTCGAATCGGTGGAAAGTGCTGTGTTTAGGAAGTTTTCTTCTCTTTTTGATAGGGCAGTCCAATTAGCTTCATAAGACGTTGTTGTATACCAGAATGGACATCTAAGACAGACGTGCCAATACGCAGCTATTTCGGTATCGGAGGTCGGAGACTTAACATTCTTGGTACTGCTAATTGCCTAATCAAATTTAGACGTCAATCAATCGAATTAAAATACACATCCTGCCGGATGATGAAATGCTTTTGCCAATAATTCTTGGCCGCGACTTTTTGAATTTCTTTAAAATTTGTTTAACGACGTTGAAGTACAAATATGATAAAAATGAAATACTTTTGTTGAATAAAAATTAAATTACTAGCACTTCGACGTAATGAGTGTTCTTGATAGACATAGCCTGCTTAAAAGTAGTGATAGAATATGTTGTGTAAAAACAATCGCTCCTTATGATGGGCATGATTCCAGCGGTGATATGGATTGGTTTCAGAGATTCCAGAAATCTTTAGAATGGAAGTAGCCTCTTGTAATTCTGAAGTAGACGTTGATTTTATGCTAGACCAAGGCAGCCGTAATGAACTCGAAAATTTAATATTGGGTTTGTACGTAAATTCAGAAGTACAAATAGAGCCCTACGAGTATAAAATGAAAATTCACCTAACGACCACTGTACCTTTTTCATTGTTCACCACGCCGACTTTCTTTTACTGAGCGCGCAGACATTCAAAACATTCTAACCGATTTAGAATCTCAAGGGGTTATACGACCTCTACGTACGCATCGGCCGTTGTGCTCGTAAAAAAGAAAAACGGACAGACGTGCCTCTGTATAGACTATCGCGGTCTAAACAAAATTACTGTTCGCGACAATTACCCCTTGCCGCTCATTGACAACTGCCTGGAATACCTTGAAGGTAAAACCGTATTTTCCGTGCTAGACTTAAAGAGTGGGTTTTATCAAGTCGAAATGTCTCCGGAATCGGTTCCGTATACTTCTTTCGTTACACCCAAAGGGCAATATGAGTTCTTAAAAATGCCTTTCGGGCTCAAGAATGCGCCGGTAGACGAGCGGGAGGTAATAATATATATGGATGACATTGTAGTAGCCACCAAAGACTTCGAGCAGCATAAGATTTTATTACGAAAAGTTTTAGAACGCATAAGAAAACGAGGTCTGACATTGAATTTAAAGAAGTGTAAATTCGGATACAAGCGGATAGAGTATTTGGGATATTGCGTATCCTCAGAAGGGATTACATTAAGCGATATCCATATTAAAGATATTTAAAACTACCCAATACCAGTAAAACACAAACAGCTGCAGTCGTGCGTAGAACTTTTCTCTTATTTTAGGGTTTTGTGCCGTCATTCTTTCCGTCGCTAAGCCGTTGTTAAATTTGCTCAAGAAGGGCACCGACTACAACTTCGATAAAGATTGTGTAGAATCACTTGAACATTTAAAGAGGGAATTAACAAAGTCCCCTGTTCTGGCAATTTACAGTCATCTTAGCCATAATCTAAGCACTGCGACGCTTTAGGGTATACTTGGAAGGGATGTATTTTGGAATAGTGACTGACTGCAACTCTTTAGCATTAACTCTTGAGAAAAACAGGTTAACGCTAGGATAGCTAGATGGGCATTATAGTAAGAGAACTATAACTACAAAATCGTTCATCGTCGAGGTATCGGTATGGTTCCCGAATTTGCGTGATAAAGTGGAACACTTCAACCGTAACTGCCTGAAATGTATTATGTATGCCGCGCCGGCACGAACCAGCGAGAAACCTGTACAATATACCAAAACTCCCACTCCCGTTTGACATTGTACATATCGATCACTTTGGACCGCTTCCGTCGCTGAAATCGAAAAGGAAATACTATATCCTAGTAGTTGTGGACGCTTTCACGAAGTTGGTAAAGCTTTACGCGACCAATTCGACAAGTTCACGGGAGGTGACTTCCGCCCGTGAACGGTATTTTAGTTATTATAGTCGACCCCGGCGGGTTATTTCGGGCAGAGGAACGTGCTCCACATTTTTAGAGTTTAGCGAGTTTCTGTTAAAACGTAATATAAAGCATATGAAAGTCGCTGTGGCATCACCTCAGGCCAATGGCCAGGTGGAGAGAGTCAATCGCGTCATTAAGGCAATGCTAGGTAAACTCACTGATCCTATAAATCACGCCGACTGGTCTAACCGGCTCTTGCTAGTAGAATACGCCATTAATAACTCCGTGCACGGCACAACTAAGAACACACCAAGTATGCTTTTATTCGGTGTCGAGCAAAAGGCGGAGCTCGTTGATGAGTTTACGGAATACTTCGATGAGAAGTTACGGCTGGAAGGTGAGAAAGACCTTATAGGCCTACGCGCCGCCGCTGATAGGGCCATACAAAATGCATAAGAATATAGTCAAAGTTATTTTCTTAGGCGTAGTAAGGACGCGAAAAAATATAGCGTTGGCGACTTTGTCGTCATACGAAACACTGATACTGCCGCTGGAACTAATAAGAAGTTTACATCAAGATATAAAGGGCCCTATGTTGTGCTTAAGGTCATCGGGAATGACCGGTATGTGATACGAGACATAGATAATTGCCCACTGACACAACTGCCTTACGACGGTGTGGATGAAGCGAATAGAATGCGAAAATGGCTACATTATGAAAAGGCTGAGTCTATCAATAAAGAAAGCAATACCTAGTTCTAGAAGTATAACTAATATTAAGCTCATTAGTCTTAAATTTAAAAGAAATCGATCGAGGTCGATCTATGGTCAGGCTGGCCGAGTTGTGAACGTGCTATTATAGCCTTAATACAATTAGGCTAGCGATAAGGTGGCAACACCGCATTTGTTAGAATTCACAGACACTTCGGGTAGAAATGAAATGAAAAAAACGAGCATACATTTCCTATTATCAAGGCGCATCACATCGCACCAGCTAATTATCTCCAACTTCAAAATAATATAATACACTTGTATCTCACAAAGCATCTGAATAAACAGTTTACATTAAAAATAATTTTTATAAAATTTTCGAATTTTTGAAAATTGCTTTTTTGCATGTGCAGAGTACATATACGGCATTTCACATAGTTGTAAGAAAGGTATAAATTTTATAAATATGCTACATAAATACAAATATAAAGCAACATTATTAGAAATAACAGTCAATTATCTTTCTGTTCATGTTATTTTCTTTTAAAAATATAAATATTTTGTATGCAAATTTTCTACTTTTGATTTATAACTTTATTTTTATTTTTCTTAAATTTTTAACAATATTTACTGGATTATATGGCCATTGCAGGTTGAAGGATGACGTTGCTCGGGGCAGAATAGATATAAGTTATATAAGCAGATATAGAAATAAATTCTTTAAAACAAAAATATTAATTGGGAAATTATCAATATTTAATTTAAGCTCCAACATTGTAATTTGATTAAAATTGTAAAATAAAATACTTAAATTAAAAAAAAATTTTTGATTAAAAAAATTTTTTGATATACAAAAAATATAATTATTGATAGAGAAAATTTTTTTTTAGTCCATGGGTAACGGATAGCTAACCGATACCAAACGGTTAGCGGTAACCAGTAGGTAACAAATAGAAGGGGTTAGAGGTAACAAATGATTACACAACTGTTTCCGATAACAAGAAGCTAACTATAATGGGCCGTACACATACAACTTTCCTCGCTTTACTTGACAATTCGAACTTTAACAACAAAGCATGAGGTGTAGAAGGTTTGCTACATAGAACGCTTTGACAGTTTCTGCGATGACTGTTTTTTTTGAATTGCGATATGTGCTCATTCAGAGTATTTTGTTTAATAAAAGAATAATAAATGTGTTTTACAGCTACTTATGTATGTTTGAAATTCGCGAGTGTAATAAACTTTATTAAGACTGAGAAGTAAAAAGTCTTCTTGCAGCATCTTTCGACAAAATAAATAAAAATCGATCCAAGGGAGTTTAGGAAAACGATGAGGGTGGTTAACAAAGAGGGGTTTCATTTGCTATTTGTTCATATTTTACTTATTTTTTCTTTTTAAAAGTATTTATACATGCAAAAATTACTAAATACTAGTGAGTTTTCTAAATCGTGTGTATGTGCACGCAGAAATAAAATGCAAATGTAAATAGTTAATTGTCAAAGTGTACAAAAGTTGAGAGTTCGCCATGATTTTGCTTTGTTTTGCTTTGCTTTACGTCTTTCGCCTTGTATTTAGCAGCACTCGTATAACATCAGGTATTCAACTTATCTGTCAAAGCGGAACTCTGAAGCAAAGCAAAGCCAAAGTCTTACGTGTACGGCCCTTAAGGATAACAAGTACGAGTCGTTAGTAATAACAAGTAGATAACAAAGGCGGTAACTACTAAATCTGGTACTGCTAACAAACAATTACCAATCTCTGTAACCGACAATGTTAGAGCGAAAGTGGAAAAAATTATATGTAAATGCTCTTACTCATGGCGAGTAGGATAATTACACCGTCGTGAACCATGGAAGGGAAATGTTTATTTTCTTCCCACGGTTAGAACAAATGTGACTAATTGTATAACCCTCAAACAAGTGAACGCTAACGCATAGTTACTTTGTTTGCTAACTATTACCCGTCTTGTAGGGTAGTAAATATAACCAAAACTCCATTTCGGCGGCATTTTTTGGGCGACAAGATTCCATCTGTTTTTAAAACAAGCTAAAAATAATTTTGAAACATTATTAATTTTATATAATTGTTATAGAAATATTGATTTAAATTCATGTGAAATTTTATCCAAATTCGTTCTGAGCCCAAATAGGAAGTATCCCGCATTATTTAAGACTAAAATGTATGGGTTTGATAACACTGACGGCGGTTTAAGGTTTTTACGAAAGAGAAACGAAGAGAGCGAATCAAGTGCTTGTATTCTAACGATAGAATACAAGATTGCGCCTTCCCGACGAAAAATGATGTGAAGCAAAATGCGTGCAACGTCACGAACAGGGTTTTACTGAGAATCGGAAGAAATTGCAAACAAAAATGTGAGGTTAGGTTCTGCTGGGATTTGTAAATTTTAAAGTTTTTACCAATTTCGGCATATTATGCAACATATTTATAATTAAATAACTTCATATATGCTCTGTCTTTAATTGTAAAATCTTTAAAAAACACTGCAGAGTAACATTAGGAAACACAAGAAGCTTAACTTGGAACCAAGTCCGCAGCTACAACTTCACATCGTTTTTAGCAAGTTTTATAGCCCCGTATTATTGATAGACTCTGTGATTTAACACTTAACACTGCCCACTTCATGTTTAATAACTTTAATTTAAATAAAATTGCTTTTAAGCATTGAATTTAAGCACAAACAATTGTATGCTTACAAACATACAAACAAAACTAACCGCGTTCGGTGACGTAGCATAAACAGCTGATCCTGTCAAATTTGCTGAGAGCGAATAGCGGTTTGCGAAAGGCGCAACCTCTGTATTTTCTAAATCGTGGGCGCAACCTTTGTTTCGCTGAATCGTGTGCAAAATACTATTTTGCTGAATCTGAAATCGATTTATGTTACTCATTACTATCAGTTTTCATATTTTGCCCGTGCGGATGCGGGCTCGATTGTTAGGTTTTTCACTTTGTTTTTGCAATTTATAAGTCCTATGAAAGTCATTCTTTGTAAATTCGAAGCGACTACAATGAAATTACTAAAAAGATGTATGTAATAGAAACCCTTCATGGCTGTTAAAATTATTTTTAAAGTGAAAAGTTTTCGGTTGGGAGAATGAACGGACTTTAAGAAAAAACAATACTTGCGATATAATAAAGTTATACGCTTAATAACAACAGTGTAGTGTTTATATTTCAAATAGAGTAAGTTGTAATTTGGCGAAAGTCAAGTTTTTAGGGTAGAACTGCGTAGCATGGACTGCGGTAAACCAAAATCGGGTGTCGGCATCAAGGCCAAAGTCAGACGGTGTGGAACTCCCAACGTACCAAAGGGGTGGGATTCGATATAGCGCCGCATAAGTTTGGTTTACTGTGGCTAAACGCGTAAACCAAATTGAAAAATTCAAATGCACATATATGAACAACAAAATAAACTTTTGTTTAACTTTCGGTTTGCAAAAATCCGTCCACAAATTTTAACAGAATTTTAATTTGATAATGCTTTTTTTTTTGCATTATTCACATATATGATGTTTGAATTTCACTTACTGCACTTAATATCGAGCCACTAATGCATTCATTTTGGCACACACATATTAGTAGTGTTCTCGTTGTCAATAGTTTGTAACAATTGTTACAAACTATCACGTTTTGGCGTTCTTGTACACAAAAACTTGCAAGAAACTTGCAAAGTATGGGAAATCGTGAGAGCGAATTGCAATTTCATTTTGAGGGGAGGTTGATAATTTTTACTGGACAAATTTTTGCCAGTAAAAACTTGCAAGTATGAAAAACAGCTGATCAAAACCAGCTGATTGCAATTTGGATAAATACGAAATTTTTGTTGAAGTGTTTTAAAGGCGAAAATTATAAAATGTGGGTATCAGACTTGCAAGAAGCAAGTACAAGTTCCTTTGGTTAAGCTTCGTTAGTGGAATGTTTCGGGAAAACACTAATACAACGTTTTTCATTTTGTATATTTGGATGAGGACAAACATTCAATCAGCTGTTCGTCAAACTTGCAAGTTTTTAATGGATTTCCGTTCCTGTACTTTTTGGTATATTTTTCACTCTGAGAGCGAACGTTGTCAAATTCCAAGAAATTTCTTTACTGGAGAAGTACGAGTACAGACCTATTAGTAGTGTTCTCGAAATCAATAGTTTGTAACAATTGTTACAAACTATCACGTTTTGGCGTTCTTGTACGCAAAAACTTGCAAAGTAGGGGAAATCGAGAGAGCGAATCGACATTTCATTTTGAGGGGAAGTTGATAATTTTTACTGGACAAATTTTTGCCAGTAAAAACTTGCAAGTGGAAAATCAGCTGATCAAAATCAGCTGATTGCAATTTGGATAATTTGGAAATTTTTGTTTAAGAGTTTTAAAGGCGAATATTATAAAATGTGGGTATCAAACTTGCAAGAAGCAAGTACAAGTTCCTTTGGTTAAGCTTCGTTAGTGGAATGTTTCAGGAAAACACTAATACAACGTTTTTCATTTTGTATATTTGGATGAGGACAAAAATTCAATCAGCTGTTGTCAAACATGCAAGTTTTGACTGGTTTTCCGTTCTTGTACTTTTTGGTATATTTTTCACTCTGAGAGCGAACGTTGTCAAATTCTAAGAAATTTCTTTACTGGATAATTCTTACTGGAGGAGTACTTTGCATTTCTTGGCTAGGATTTAGTTTAGCATCCCCGGAATTGGCAAACAAGCGGGTGATGGGGGAGTAGAGGGGGACCTCCTGATCACAAATATATAGTTTTTAGCTGCCGCTGACTTATAGTTTTCGAGATATTTATACTTAAAGTTGAAAAAATGCCGCCTTTTATATTGGTTATTTCATTGAATATTACACTAAATACACATAACTTCCGTTTGTATAATGAAAATAATTAACATTTCCGAGCCCGCACAATTAAGAAAGTTAATATTTAATCGTTTTATTAATAAATATTAAGTAAATAAAAATAACCTAATTGCATTCACGCAAAATGGTCGGCACAACCATTACATGAGTGTGTTGCCATATTTGTGATGTGCATAAAATACGAAAAATATGTCTTCTTAATATGTTATTTTATACTGACTTTTTGTGAAAATTTTTAATAAAAAATCGCGCGATTTTTGATTAAAAATTTTCGCCTGCGGCGCTATTTCCTCATTTACAATTTAACTTACAGAATTCGCTTGGAATGCAATCAAAGGCGACTATGACTATTTTTCTTATTCTTTTATGCACATCACCCATATGGCAACACACTCATCTAATGTTATTGTCAACCATTTTGCGTGTATGCAAGTGCGCGATTATTTTCATTTTATTTATTTAATATTTATTAATATAATGTTTAAATATTAATTTTCTTACTTGTGCGCGCTCGGAAATGTTAATTATTTGCCTTTTACGAACGGAATAGTGTATTTAGTGTAATATTCAATGAAATAACCAATATAAAAGGGGGCATTTTTTCAACTTTAAGTATAAATATCTCGAAAACTATAAGTCAGCGGCAGCTAAAAACTAGATATTTGTGATCAGGAGGTCCCCCTCTACCCCCCCATCACCCCCTTGTTTTCCAATTCCGGGGATGCTAAACTAAAATTTTCCCCATTTCTTAAATAAAAAGTTGCATTTTTAAGCCTCGCACTAAAGACTAAAATTCTTGCCAAATGCATCTGTCAAACTACTGAAAACAACGAGCGAAGAGAAACAAAACGGAAATTGATATAACCCAGTAAGCTTAAAATAGTATTTTAAATACAAAAGCAAAACAATTTCGTTATTATTATTATTATTATTAATCCGTATTTTACAAATTAACATGGTGCCGGGCGACGAGGCAATTGTGCACCAGTATAAGTTGATTGCAGTTAAGTATCTTGTGTTAGATTGTGGATGGATAGGATTTTTTTATTTCTTTTTTTGCGCAATCCATTATCTTTTCCCAAGAGGAAAACACAAAGCTACTACAAGAAAAGATTATAATATCACAGATTTTCAGCCAAAAGATATCAAATTTAAAAAACGAAAAATTTACAATAATATACACGGATGGATCAGTAAAAGAAAATTTAACGGGAGCAGCCTTTTATCATGAGGCCTGCAATATAACAAACAGTTTTTGCTTGAATCAGGAACGTTCTTTTATGACAGCCGAACTTATCGCAATTGACCAAGCATTAAATTATGTACAACATAATCAGTTGAAAAAAATCGCTATACTAACAGACAGCCTAAGGCCTCGGCCACGCAGTAAGCGGCTGAGCGTCTGAGCGGCTAAGCGATGAGCGGCTGAGCGGCAATTCTAAGCGACGTGTGGCCAAGCACTGAGCGGCTGCTCTTGAGCGATTAGTTGTTAAAATGACGTTGTCAAAAGCAGTTCGCCGTATGTCGGAAAATCGTTTTTATGTATATAGATTACTTAAAGAAGATTTGGTGTTCATCCTATTAACCAATTAAGATTAAAATTCGGTGAATTCTATCACTTATTTAAGAATCTTCGAAAATTTCAAGATAGATTCTGGCAATACCTACGTATGTCTGTAAAAACTTTTGACATGTTGCTTGAAAAAGTGCAACCTAGATTAATAAAATAAAGAAGTGCTATTTCTCCAGAGCAGAGATTGGTTTTAACTTTAAGGTACATATGTATTTTTATTATTATCTTTCTGTTTTTTAAATTTGTTCATTGGCCTTAAGCTTCTCAAAAATAACCTTTTGGATGTCTCCTCTTACTTCCAGTTTGTCCAATAGTGTCATTTTTTTCATGAACGGCAATAAGCTTTTGAAGAAATGAATATCGTCGCAGTCTTCTTCCTTCTCCATATCCACTTTTAAAATTTTTTACCGTTCCTTTTCCAATTTTATAAATTCTGCATCCACATCCATGGCTGAGCTCTTCCTCTTTTGTTTTTTTAATGTGACAGATGTGCAAGGGGTGTCATTTAAGTATTTTAATATCTCCTCTTCGTTACCTAGTAAATCCTCAATCAAATTTGTTAAGTTTAACCCAGCACAAGTATCCACATGATCCGACAAATTTCCTCCAGTTGGATCCGGCACAATAGTGTCTTTAGTAAATGCCATAGACTCAAAGTGTGGCCATTTTATTTTAGTGGAGGTAGCTTCAGATCCAGACAATGGTCGTGGTATTTTTTGGAGGTTTTTACGATATGTGTCCTTTGTGTTCTTCCACTTGTTTTTTGCTTCCAAGCCTAAAAAAAATTGTTATTAAACGATATTCAAAAGTGTATATATATTTAGGTATCTTGCTACTGGCCATTCTTTCCGGGATGTGGCATTTGCTTTTCGTATGGGCAGAAGCACAGTCAGTGCAATAGTTTCGGAGACTTGTGTCATTATATGGAAAGAACTTGTGGATGAATATATGCCTGTTCCAACAACAGATCATCTTAAAAAAGTAATCAGCGAATACTATAGGCGTTGGAAGTTTCCTAACTGTTTTGGCAGTATTGATGGCAAACATTGCCAAATTAAATGTCCAGCAAGCTCTGGATCACATTATTTCAATTATTTGCATTATATCTCAATTGTACTGCAAGCTGTAGCTGATGCTGACAAAAAATTTATTACAATAGAGGTTGGAGGGAGAGGAAAACAAAGCGATGGCGGAACTTTTGCGGGATCTAAATTATTTACATTACTTGAAACTGAAAAATTTAATGTACCTTCTCCACAAGCACTGCCAGAATCAAATATTGTGCTACCAAATTTTTTGATAGGTGATGAAGCTTATCCTTTAAAACCCTATTTGTTAAGACCGTACCCACGGAGGGATTTAAATGCACGAAGTGAACTTTTTAACGACCGGCTTTCAACGGCAAGAAAATGTATAGAATGTGCGTTTGGAATCATGGGATCGAAATGGCGATTTTTACAAAAAAATATAGAAACGAAACCGAGAACGGCGATAGATTTAATAAAATGTGCTTGTATATTGCACAATTATGTTAGAGAGTGCGATGGAGATAGTGATTTGGACTACATACAAGTAACATCAACAATGCAAAATGACGCAATACGAACTGTCAGCGCAGCAGAACCCAGCTACCGTTATAATAGAAGCAGCCATACAGCGTTTGATGTTAGAAACAAAATAACGGAGTATTTTTTTGATGTTTTACACTAAAATATGTATTGCATGAAATTAAATAAAACTTACCTGTAATACAACAAATTTCACCAACTTCGTTCCATAACTTATCAGTTATATTTTTATTTAAATTAGGCAGTCTGTCTTGCCACAAATCTGGTCGCGATTGCACAGCCGAAATTAACATTTCTACATTTATTTTTGACATGTTTTCTGTTTGCCGCTCAGAAATCAAATAAAAATTAAAACAAATTTGGTTGCTGAGCGGCGTCGCTCAGACGCTCAGAAATTGATTGCGCCGCTCGCTCATTGCGTGGCCACTTCCATGTAATTTCATATGTTTTATTTTTTTTTTGCCGCTCAGACGCTCAGCCGCTTACTGCGTGGCCGAGGCCTAAGGCCTCGGCCACGCAGTAAGCGGCTGAGCGGCAATTCTAAGCGACGTGTGGCCAAGCACTGAGCGGCTGCTCTTGAGCGATAAGTTGTTAAAATGACGTTGTCAAAAGCAGTTCGCCGTATGTTATTGTCGGAAAATCGTTTTTATGTATATAGATTACTTAAACGGGGGAAAAAAAGAAGATTTGGTGTTCATCCTATTAACCAATTAAGATTAAAATTCGGTGAATTCTATCACTTATTTAAGAATCTTAGAAAATTTCCAGATAGATTCTGGCAATACCTACGTCTGTCTGTAAAAACTTTTGACATGTTGCTTGAAAAAGTGCAAAAGTTCTACATTTATTTTTGACATGTTATTTGTGTGCCGCTCAGAAATCAAATAAAAATTAAAACAAGTTTGGTTGCTGAGCGGCGTCGCTCAGACGCTCAGACGCTCAGAAATTTATTGCGCCGCTCGCTCATTGCGTGGCCACCTCCATGTAATTTCATATGTTTTTTTTTTTTTTTTTTTGCCGCTCAGCCGCTTACTGCGTTAAACAACTGCAATAATTCGAACTTTATTGTAAACGACATCATATCAAAAGTCAACAAGATTGAAAAAGCAGAATTTTAATATGTGCCTAGCCATAGCGGCATTAAAGCAAACGACGTAGTAGACATTGCAGCGAAACGAGCAAACGAAACCGGAACCGAGGTTACTTATAAGTTCACTTTAAAAGATACCTACTACAAAATTTACCAGTTAATCAATCAAAAATGGCAAGCTGAATACACAGATCAAATACTCTTTAAAGGAAGAAACTATGGACTTATTTTCCCAGAGACAATAGGTCTGTACTCGTACTTCTCCAGTAAGAATATCCAGTAAAGAAATTTCTTAGAATTTGACAACGTTCGCTCTCAGAGTGAAAAATATACCAAAAAGTACAAGAACGGAAAACCAGTAACAACTTGCAAGTTTGGCGAACAGCTGATTGAATTTTTGTCCTCATCCAAATATACAAAATGAAAAACGTTGTATTAGTGTTTCCCTGAAACATTCCACTAACGAAGCTTAACCAAAGGAACTTGTACTTGCTTCTTGCAAGTTTGATACCCACATTTTATATATTTCGCCTTTAAAACACTTAAACAAAAATTTCGTATATATCCAAATTGCAATCAGCTGCTTTTGATCAGCTGTTTTTACTACTTGCAAGTTTTTACTGGCAAAAATTTGTCCAGTAAAAATTATCAACTTCCCCTTAAAATGAAATGTCAATTCGCTCTCTCGATTTCCCATACTTTGCAAGTTTCTTGCAAGTTTTTGTGTACAAGAACGCCAAAACGTGATAGTTTGTAACAATTCTTACAAACTATTGACTTCGAGAACACTACTAATAAGAAAACCATGGTTCACTTCCAAAAACTTCAAAGCGCAAGAATCCATCGATATCAAAACAATCAACAGAATACTGAGCGGACACGGATTCTGCAAAACAACGTTCAAAAAATGAACATTACAAATGAAGTAGAATGTGATATTTGTAACGTCCGAGAAAGTATCGACCATATTATATTCAACTCCACAAAATACAACTCTACTAGAGAAAAATACCCTATTTTATGTCAAACAGACACAATTGTCAACTTTATGAGTTCGCAAAACCAGATTACAACACTGCAAAAATTCATTAAAGAATCCAAATTAAACATTTAACCAGAATTACTAAATCCGAATAAGTTATGGCGTTATAACTTCGCAAGAACTCGGGCCAAGTTAGTCTCTCTACCAAAGTGTGATAGCAACCTAAATCATCAAACAAACAAACAATCCATTATCTTTTTTTTTTTATTAATCTCGGTGTTGTTGGCGGAGCAGAACGCTCTCATAAGCCAGGTTATTCCTCTAGATTGCGAAACGAGACTTTCGCATTAGCAGCAATATTGAAATGTTGACAATACAGGTTACTTCGATGTATGGGTGCCACAGAAATGTGTCTCTGACACTAGATTATCATCACATGCGATCAACTCTCCCAGGGTCGTTTTGAGAAGACGTGGATGCAACAAAAGTGTATTTTTAACACTAGTTTGTTATGGAGTGCGGAAAAATCTTGCAGACATTCGCAGCGTGACAGTGAGTGGTGTTGGTTGTGCCGTTTAACTTTTACATATTTTCTTAAAAGCTTAGTTTTTCATTTTTTGGGTGCTAAACGAAGTGGAAATTTATTTGTTCAACCTTACAGCAGCGTCAATCAAAGCAGAGGTAGCGGTGAGTGTTTTGTGAACTTTGTGCCTTGTTTTATATAAATACTTTTTCCAATTGGTGTTTTTGATATTAAATTATAGTGCCGGCGCCGGCAAGCAAAAAAGCCAACATGGCGTCACCGACTGCTAAGTCGGTGGCGGCATCGGCGGATGATTTTGAGTCATTTTCCTTAAACATGAAGCCTGGCCAACGAAAGAAGAGTGGGAAAGTGGGTGACTTTTCCATAAATTCAAAAATTAATGAAGGTTTGATCGCAGACAATCTAGACAGCGAGCTAGTCAATAAGGTGAATAAAAGCGGGAATCGTGATAGTGCTGTTAATACGATGGAATGCGAAATTAGTGATACCGTAGTGAGCAGTTATGGCGGGGAAAAAAATGTTGATGCGGGTTTTGCTAATGCTTCAGTGAGCAGTTATGGCGGGAAAAAAAATTTTGACGCAGGTTTTGCTAATGCATCACCTTTGTACCCTTTAAATTTTAGTGGGAATGTTTTTGTGCTAGTGGACACGTCTGAGTGCAAGGCGATAAACAGTGATAGAATGAGCAGTGGACTGGCGCTAAGAAGCCAAATTAGAGACTTGAACTGTGATGGAATTGACTTAATTTTTGCGATTGGACGTACCCTCTTCAAGGTGACGTTTTTATCAGTTATCGCTGCTAATAATTTTATTAAAAATCAGGAAGTGAGGAAGAAAGGGCTAAGGGCGTTTATTCCGAACACAGCCTTTGAGACATACGGAGTAATTAGAGGAATTCCCTTGGATTACGACGTTAATGACATTAAGAAACATGCAGAATCGAGTGTTCCTATCTCATCAGTTTATCGCTTTACACGCAGAGAAAGACAAGACGGTGTTGATGTGTTTATACCAACAATGAGTGTTAAGGTTGGGTTTATTGGCAAGGAAATTCCTAAGCATATAAAATTCGAATATACTAGGCTAGAAGTCTCTTTTTAATAACCCCCTCTTCGACAATGTAAGAAATGTGGAAGGCTTGGACACACACAGATGTCTTGTAAATCAAAAGGTAGGTGCCTGTACTGTGGCAGTGATAAGTGCGATTCCAAGAATTGTGATAATAAAATGTGTATACTCTGTGTGAAAAATGATCATGTATATGTAGACAAAAACAAGTGCGCTATGTGGGAAAGGGAGCAGATGATTGGAAAGATTAGGACCATAAAGAAACTTTCAAGGAAAGAGGCCATTGAGGCTTACTATCCAAACAATACGAATAGATTTGACGTACTAGAGGACGAAGAAGTGAATTTTCCCCAGCTGGTAGCTGATAGGGACACTCATGACAACGATAAAACAATTAATAGGAATCTGACTAGGATGAGCTACAACAGAGTTGTGGCAAAGGGTCTTCCGACGAACCGGTCTCGACCTCTTCCCTCGACAGGGGTGAGCAACTCGAACGGCCGTTCCGTCTACAACAAAATAGTGAAAACAACACCTGTTTTTGAAAAACCCGAATACCAAAGTGGCAGGGTGAGTGAAATGGAAAAGGTTCTCTCACAACTCTTTATTATTACACAAAAGCTGTGTATCGAAAACAATTTGACTGCGGAACTGGAAATTATCCAAAATATAAAGAATAAATTCGAGAAAACAAACATAGATGAGGAAGTGCGCCTGATCCAGGGTAATAGGTATGAACATGAAAATACTTCAGTATAATTGTCAATCGCTAAACGCGAATATAAACGCCATTGAGTTCATGCTAAACAACTATGACTATGATGTAGGAGTGCTGTGTGAGACTTTCTCACACAACGACTCCCGAAGCAGAAAGTTAGTCAATTTCAAGATGATTGAGAAGCATAGGCCTGATGGATATGGAGGGGTTGCGATATTATTCAAGAAGCAGATCAAGGTCAAGAGAATCAAATATATAACGAGTTACGATGTGTTGATAGTGCAGACCAAAAACTTGATGCCTAACATAACAATATGTGCAGTCTATTTTCCCCCGAGCATTCTTGTTAATGACTTCAGGTGTGAGATGCACAATTTGCTTGTGTTGCTTGAAAATTTTTCAAATATATTGATCCTGGGGGATTTTAACCCGAGGTCGACTGAGTGGGGTGATTCCACTGACTCCTGTAGAGGGAACAATTTGGCAAGTGTTCTCGCAGAATTCAACTTTTCAGTTCTAAACACAGGGGCTGTAACATTCAGAAGAGACAAATCAGGGGTCTGGGTCGGTCTTAGACCTTTCGTTGACAAATACTAACCTTAACCTTAAGTGGTCCGTAGACCCGATTAGAATAGGGGCAGTCACCATTTTCCAATCACGATTGATTCTAATATCAAAACGTTCAGGAACGTCCATTTTCTTTCTCAGATAAAACTGCGAAAGACATTAGAAGAAGCGGATATACAACCTGAAATTGAACATTTTGACAAAGCCTTCTCTGATGCGATTCAGGGATCAATATATAAACTCAAGAAAAGGACACCTAAGTCGTGGTGGAATCAGGATCTAGCGAAGACCTTCAGACTACTCAAGGTTGCTCAATATAAGTGCAAAAACCTACCTTCTATCTCGAATCTGGACGACGTAGAAATCAAAAGAAGAGAATGGAAGAAAATGGTAAGGGAAGCAAAGAAGGAAAATTTTGAAAGAAAAATCACGGAAATAAATGAGCACTCCTCCAGAAAGGGGGCGTGGTCCTTTGCAAAGGCACTAAGAGGGGATTTTAGTATTTGTCGCGAAACCTTCTGGTCGAGTGAGGAGAACAAAGAGTTCCTAGACATGTTAAAGACCCAGGTATCTTGTAGTGAAACCATTCCTATTAAGAGGCCTATAGTTCCAGACTGTAGCTTAGCAATCACTCAAGACGAGTTAGAGGACATACTGAGGAAGAAGAAAAGGAAATCGGCGGGGGGATTTGACAAAGTCACATATATGATGATCAAAGCGTTGCCAGAACACTCACTAAATAACCTTCGAACTGCACTAAATGACATATTCCTACCTAATCAAATTCCGGACAATTGGCGTACTATCAAGATAGTACCAATCCCCAAAAATCAGGGCGGGCGTGACAACATTAGGAATTTTCGTCCTATAGCTCTTATATCAGTGTTATGTAAATGTGTTAATTTGTGTGTGAAAAACAGGATCGAAGAATTTCTGACGAAGGAGAAGGTTCTCCCGAACTCAACATATGCCTATAGAAAAGGGAAGTCAGCTGCAATGGCAATAAACCATTTATTGCATGATATAGCATTAAGAAAACACCAAGGGAAGAAAATAATAGTATGTGCAATAGATATAAGTAACGCCTACAATTGTGTTGATATTAAAAAGCTGGCAGGGATTATGATATCGGTAGGATGTAACGAGAATTATGTGGAATGGATTACTAACTTTTTGGCGTTAAGAAAGCTCAAACTCGAAGATGAAACCGTGGAAATTAATGGGGGTTTGCCGCAAGGCAGTTGTCTTTCACCGGTTCTGTTCAACATTTACACCAAGCACCTTCATGACCTAAACGATCAGCATACGAACATTATACAATTTGCCGACGATTTCATTATAAGCACTGAGGGGGAAAATGTAGAAAGGGCTACACTTAGACTTCAGCAGAAGCTGACACTTTTCAATGAAGTATGTAATGATCTTAATTTCACCTGCAACTTAGCAAAATCGAAGGTTATGTACGTTAGTAAAGGTAGCAACAAACAAATTCAGTTAATGTTACAGAACTCGCAACTAGAGCAAACCAAAACAATAAAGTTCCTAGGACGTTACATTAATGCGTCCCTTACTCTCTCGGAACACTATAATTCCATAATGGAAGCCTCTAAGAATAATTCGAAACTTTTCAAAATGATCACCACCGTCAAGGCGGGGCTCACTCCTAAGGTAGCGATCAACTTTTACAAGGCGTTTGTTAGATCTAAGATTGAATACTGTAGAACGTCAGCGGCTAACAGCACCAAAACGGTAAACAACAAAATTAGAACGTTCCAAAACAGTTTTTTGAGGAGGGCGCTGGGAATCACCCCGTCCACACCAGTTCCCCTAATCTATGTCCTTTCCAATGAGCTTCCACCTCTGGAAAGAGCAAAATGGTTAACGGCGAAGGAAGTGATCAAGGTTTTAACGACCGATGAGCAGTTTAAACTGTCCATGGCAAATCTACCTATAATAAATTCGAGCTATAGCAGAACGTACAACGAGTTCAGGCATATCTTCGACGCCATTGGTACGAGTGGCCATCTGAGTCCTCCCACAAATTTAAATGTGATCACCAATCTTCTGCCAAACAGCAAACAGAACACAGCAACCGAAGTCGCAAGAGCGATTTATACAAATGCACTACAGGACTATAAAAGGTCGCAATTCAAAATTTTCTATACCGATGCCTCTATACAGGATAATAGTGCAGGGTGTGGGGTTCTTGATATCTCTAATAACAGTGAACACAAATACAGAATAAATTTCCACACGTCTTCTAGTTTTAGTGAAACCATTGCTATCTTCCTAGCGATCGAAATAGCCATTAGCAGCAAATATTCTGACATAGTGATTTTCACCGACAGCTTAGTAGCATGTAACCTTTTAAGTAAAGAGGAGACAGATAACTATTATATAAACCGAATCCATGAATTGGTCAAACAAAACCTCAGTAACGTCCATATAGTTTGGGCACCAGCGCATATAGGCATTTTAGGCAATGAACGAGCTGACCAACTAGCAAAGGAAGCAGCAGACATAGGAGCTGTAATTGAAGTTAAGTACACAACTCAGGAAGCTTCTAGAAAAATATTAAAAAACATTAAGGACAGTTGGCACAATGATTTCAGAAGTTGCTCTGCACAAAAACCCAACTTATTTGCCCATACTTTCGACCTCCACAAATCCCAACCTTGGTTTAGGAAATGCACTTTGGCACCTAAGCAAATTAAAACGATAAATAGAATACTTATGACAAAGTATACTTACACAAAATAAAAGCATTAGACTCGGATAGATGTGTCTGCGGTCAAACCTGTAACTACACCCACTTAATCTTGCACTGCCCAAGGCTCAAAAGCATTAGAGACAAGTATGATCCGCTCCGGAATGCCGGCAACTTGGAAGAAGTATTTCAAGGTATAATCCCTCACAAGATTTCACAGCTTGCCCTTTTTATTGAGGAAGCACATATAAATATCTAACTTTAAATATATCATAATTACTGCTTTGTAGCTGCACCTAATTTGGTCGCGATTCTATCATTTTCCAACTCACTCACCCACGTTGCTCTCTGGGCTCTAGTAGCCCTAGTGACGCTCACAACATAAGCGTTCACTGTTGGCTGGTTATAGCCGCCAAAAGTCATACTGACTGAGGAAATCTCACTGTACGCCAGCGTGGCGAATACTGCATCTGCAGCTTAGAACACGGAACACGGATACACCAATAAAGAAGATCCTACTGATCGCCCGCTTTGCGAAGACTGTTTTTGCAATCGATAATAAAATCAATAATCAGAACTGCTGTTAACACGATAGAAACACTGTGATCTACGAATCTGTCTTGGATACTATTCCCACGATTCATGGTTCGCGATCGATTTTACAACAGTGTAGGACGACACTCCTGCACAACCAAACAAAACTACTGTACTGGCGAAAGCTCGTTTCGCAATCTGGAGGAATAACCTGGCTTTTGAGAGCGTTCTGCTCCGCCATTTAAACCTAGAATACAAAAAAAAATAAAAAATCTTGCAGGGTCGTAGGTGGCCCTTTCGAATTCAGCGAATTTCTTGATTGTGGCAATGATCAGTTGCGTGGAAACGGTTTGCAACAGGCGTCTTCGACGCTATTGAGGCCCGATCGTGGCGTGAGTGCGTTGGATTGTGAAAATCGCGACCAAAAAGGTGCAGCTACAAAGCAATAATTACAATCTGTATAGATACAAAATATTAAATGTAAATTTGTGCTTCTTCAATAAAATTTGCAACATGTGTTATCTTGTGAGGATTCATACCTTGAAATATTTCTTCTAAACCATTAGCATTACCGAGTAAATCGTACTTGTCTCTGATGGTTTTGAGTTTGGGACAATGGAGGATTAAGTGTAGATAGCTGCAGGTTTGCCCGCAGAGACATCTATCTGAATCCAAGGCGTTAATTCTATGTAGGTATACTTTATCATATGTATGTATACCCCGTCAATATTCTATTTATATGTAGTTTTGATTTGCTTAGGGTTGAGGGAGCATTTCCTGAACCAAGGGTAGGGTTTGTGGCAGCTGAAAATGTGGAAAAACAAATTAGGTTTTTGAGATGAAAAACTTTGGAAGTCCCTGTACCATGTATCCTTAATGGTATTTAGTAACCTTCTCGAAGCTTCTTGGACTGTTAGTTTGACATTGATACTTTGCCCTTACACAGTCGCCTCCTTGGCTAACTGGTCCGCGCGCTCATTACCCTTAATGTCTATGTGTGCAGGTGTCCAAATAACGTGGACGATCCTGAGGTTTTCTTCGATGATTTTATGAATCTGGTTAATATAATAATTCTCTGTCCTTTCTTTTACCAGAAATTTGCATGCTACTAAGCTGTCGGTGAATATAACATAATAATAATAATTTTTGTTAATGGCTATCTTGATTGCCTGAAAAATAGCAACAGTTTCACTATAACTGGACGATGTGTTGAAACCTATCTTGTACCCATACTCATTATGATCAGTGCAATCAAGGACACCACAACCTGCACAGTTTTCCCGTATAGACGCGTCAGTGAAGAATATATTGAATTGCGATTTTCTATAGTCCTCAAGCTCATTCGAATAAATCGCGCGTGCGGCTTCAGTGGCTGTGTTCTGCTTACTGCACGGTGGAAGGTTGGTGAAAACACTCAGATTGCGGGGAAGGGTTTGATTACAACCAACACCTATTGCGTCAAAGGTTTCCTGAAACTCAAAATACGTTCTGCTATTGCTAGTGTTTATGGGGGGAAGATTAGCTATGGATTTCCTAAACTTCTCGTCTGTTGTTAAAACTTTTATTAATTCTTTAGCTGTTAGCCATTTCGCCCTTTCTAAAGGAGGCAGCTCATTGGATAAAGCATATATGAGTGGAACCGGGGTAGCTGGAGTGATGCCTAGCGCTCTTCTTAAGAAACCATTTTGAAAGGTTCTAATTTTGTTATTTACCGTTTTAGTACTGTTCGCAGCTGAGGTTCTACAGTACTCGATTTTTGATCTGACAAACGCTTTGTAGAAGTTAATCGCTGCCTTTGGTGTGAGCCCTGCCCTAACAGTGGTTATCATTTTAAACAACTTGGAGTTGTTTTTTTAGGACTCCATTATGGAGTTGTAGTGCTCAGTGAGGGTTAGGGAAGCATTTATATAACGCCCTAGGAACTTTATAGTCCTTGTCTGTTCTAGTTGTGTATTTTGCATCATAACCTGAGCCTGTTTGCTGCTACCTTTGCTAACATACATTACTCTGGTTTTCGCTAGATTGCAAGTAAGATTAAGTTCCTTACATGCTTCATTGAAAAGGGTCAGTTTTTGTTGAAGTCTCACAGTAGCCCTTTCTATGGTTTCCCCCTCAATGCTAATAATAAAGTCGTCCGCATATTGCACTATGTTCGTATATTGATCTTTAAGGTCATGAAGATTTTTAGTGTAGATGTTAAAGAGTATGGGCGAAAGACAGCTTCCTTGAGGCAGTCCTCCATAGACTTCAACAGATTCATCCTCGAGTCTGAGTGTTCTTCGTGAAAGAAAGTTCAAGATCCATTCGACATAGTTCTGGTTCCACCCTGTTGAGGTCATGATTTCCGTCAACTTATTTACGTCCACACAGTTATAGGCATTACTTATGTCAATCGCGCATACTAATATCTTTTTACCCTGGTGTTTTCTAACCGCAATATTATGCAATAGGTGGTTTATCGCCATCGCTGCAGATTTGCCTTTTCTGTAGGCGTAAGTGGAGTTGGGTAAAACCTTCTCACTTGTCAAGAATTCTTCTAATCTATTTTTTACACATAAGATAACACATTTACACAACACTGATATTAAGGCTATAGGACGAAAATTCCTAATTTTGTCACGTTCACAATTGTTTTTAGGGATTGGTACTATCTTTATAGTACGCCAATTTTCAGGGATTTGATTGGAGAGAAATATGTCATTCAACGCAGTCCGAAGGTTATTGCGAGAATGCTCTGGTAGAGCTTTGATCATCGTGTAGGTGACCTTGTCAAAACCTCCCGCTGATTTCTTCTTCTTCTTGTGTAAAATGTCGTCTAATTCGTCTTGCGTAATAGCTAGGCTACAGTCCGGATCTATGACTTTGTTTACTGGGAGAGGCCCACTTCTTGGTACCTGATTGCTCAACATGTGCAGAAAATCCCTGTTTTCTCCATTCGACCAGTAGGTCTCTCGACATCCACTAAAGTCACCTCTTAGCGCCTTAGCAAAAGACCACGCACTTCTCGTGGAGGAATGCTCATTAATTTCATTTATTTTTTCTTCGAAATTCCTTTTCTTCGCTTCTTTCACCTCCCTTTTCCATTCCTTCGTCCGTGAATCTACATTGTCGAGATTGGAGACCGTGGGGTGATCTCTGCACATGTATTGCGCAACCTTAAGGAGCCTAAAAGTCCTGGCCAAATCCGGATTCCACCACGATTTGGGACTTCTCTTTTTGAGTCTATACGTTGATAGTTGGATTGCATTTGCAAATGCCTGGTCAAACAGTTCAATATCCGGTTCAATGTCAGTCTGCTCTAATGTTTTTAAAAGTTTGTTTTTAGACAGAAAATGGTCGTTACTGCATGTACGTATCTCCGATTCAATTGTAATGGGAAAGTGGTGACTTCCTCCAATTCTTATAGGATCCACAGTCCATTTAAAATTAACATTAGAGTTCGTAAGTGATAGATCCAGAACCGACCCATGTACCTGATTTAAGTCCCTCTTAAAAGTTGCTGCCCCAGTATTTAGAAACGAAAAATTATATCCCGCTAGTATGGGTGTTTTTTTTACAGGTTTGTTTTTCGAATAGAGATAAAACTGGCATTTTGTGGTCAAATCTGGCAACTCTAATGTCATTTATGTTCAGTTTGGTTTGCCATTTCATCATGAACAGGTTGACAAAAGAACAACGCTTGCAAATCGTGCAAATTTATTTCGAAAATAATGGTTCAGTTCGCGAAGTTTACCGTGAGCTCCGTCCATTTTATGGTCGACATAATCGTCCATCAGAGCAATTAATTCGGTTAACCATGGATCGTTTTCGCACTACGTTTACTCTATGTGATAATACGCATCCGCAGAGACGTCGAACAGTGCGCACCGAAGAAACAATTGCCGCTGTAGAGCAAAGTGTTGAAGAGGACCCGAATGAATCGATTCGCCACCGTGCACAGCAATTGGAGCTTTGTCCATCAACTTTATGGAAGATTTTGCGCAAAGATCTTGGCTTGCGACTTTACAAGATCCAGCTTGTGCAAGAATTAAAGCCGCGAGACCATGCAATGCGTCGTGATTTTGGTGTATGGGCCGAAAATGAGATTGATCTAGATGCTGATTTTCATCGCAAAATTTTGTTCAGTGATGAGGCTCATGTTTGGTTGAATGGCTACGTCAACAAGCAAAATTGCCGCATTTGGAGTGAAGAGAATCCACATGAGACCCTTGAAACGCCATTACATCCACAAAAACTGACTGTTTGGTGTGCTCTATGGGCTGGTGGAGTCATTGGGCCATACTTCTTCCGCAATAATGCTGGAGAGGCAGTTACCGTTAATGGAGACCGGTATAGAGCCATGATAACCGACTATTTTGTTCCCGAATTGGATGGCATGAATGTGGATGAGTTGTGGTTCCAACAAGACGGCGCTACATGCCACACAGCGCACGTCACAATCGATTTATTGAAGGAAACATTCGCTGAGCGCATAATTTCGCGGAATGGACCTGTCAATTGGCCACCAAGATCGTGTGATTTGACACCATTGGATTATTTTCTTTGGGGATATGTGAAGTCGCTCGTCTACACCAACAAACCAGAAACGTTAGGGGAATTGGAAGCCAACATTCGTGGCGTTATTGCCGACATACGGCCCCATATGCTCGAAAAAGTGGTTGAAAATTGGACCTGTAGAATTGGCTTTATTCGAGCCAGCCGCGGCGGCCACATGCCCGAAATCATATTTAAACATTAATGGCATAAAATTATCCTTCCAATAAAGTCAAATTGATGGATTTTAAAACGATTTTCTTGTGTTTTATTTCAATTCGAAGTTCTATACCCCTAAAAAAAACACCCGATATATCTACTAAGTTTTTACCTCTACAAGACTCCGTGCTATCCCCCCACTCAGTCGATCTGGCATTGAAGTCGCCTAAAATCAACACATTTGGACAATTTTCCAAAAAATTTAGCAGTTTGCAAATCTCACTCTTAAAATCATTTATCAATATACTTGGGGGAAAGTAAACTGCGCATCTTGTTAGGTTTGGAGATAGGTTCTTAGTCTTAATTATAATCACATCATAATTAGTGATGTACTTTATTCTTTTGACCTTAATTTGCTTTTTGAAAACAATGGCTACTCCTCCATAAACGTCATCCCTGTGTTTCTCAATCATCTTAAAGTTTATTATTTTCCTGCTTCGCGAGTCATTATGTGAGAAAGTCTCACTTCCTGGCAGTTATACTGAAGTACTTTCATGGTGAGTATTATTTCCTTTCACCAGTCGTATCTCGTCTTCTATAGTGTTTTTCCCAAATTTATTTTTAAGGTTCTGGATTACCTCCAGTTCTGCGGTCAGGTTATTCTCTATGCATAATTTCTGAGTAATAATGAACAGTTGTGAGAGAACTTTTTCCATCTCACTTGCCCTACCCCTTTCATATTCTTCTTTCTCAAAAACCGGAACTCTCCTTACTTGTTTGTTGTGGTCAGACAGGGCCCTCGAGGTATTCACACCTGACGATGGAAAACTCCGTTGCCTGTTCGCCGATAAGCTTTTTGCCGCTACCTTATTGTAGCTTGTCCTAGTTAAAGTCTTGTTTATTGCTAAATCTTTGTTTTGTGTTCCACTATCAGCTATGAGCTGTGGAAAGTTCGTTTCTTCATCCTGTAAAATGTCAAACCTGTTCGTGCTATATGGATTATAGGCCTCAATTCATCCTTCCTGGACAACTTCTTAATTATTCTAATTTTGCCAATCGTCTGTTCTCGTTCCCAAGTCGGACACCTATCTCTATCTAGCGAGACATGATCATTTCTACCGCACGAAATGCACACTTTATTTTCACAGTTACTAAAATCGCAACTATCATTGCCACAATATAGGCATCTGCTTTTCGACTTACATGACATTTGCGTGTGTCCCAACCTTCCACATTTTTTGCATTGTCGGAGTGGTGGTATATAGTAGGAAACTTCTAGTCTCGTGTATTCATATTTTATATGTTTTGGGATCTCTTTGCCCAAAAACCCAACCTTCACCGTCGTCGTGGTATAAATTCATCAACCCCTTCATGTCTCTCTCTTCTTGTAAAACGATGCACTGAAGAAATTGGAATGTTTGATTCCGCGTTAATTTTAATGTCGTTAACATCATACTCAAGTGGAATGCCCCTAATCACTCCATAGGTTTCAAACGCTGTGTTTGGGATAAATGGCCTTAGCCCTTTCTTCCTTAAACCTTCATTTGATAAAAACTTGTTAGCAGCGGCGGCCGATTTAAAAGTTACTTTAAAAAGGGTACGTCCTACAGATAAAATTAAATCGACATCTTCAAAATTCAGGTCTCTTATTTGGCTTCTTAGGGCTAAACCACTATTCGTCCTATCACAGTTAATTGCCTTGCTTTCAGAAGTGTCTACCAGAACAAAAAAAATTCCGCTAAAGTTTGAAGGATACATGGGCGATGAATTGGCAGAAAACGCCTTGTCAGATTTCCCGCCAATACTACTATCTATTGTCTCACTTACTTCGAAATCCATTTTGTCTTTTGCACCCTCACGGTTTGCGTTTTTGTTAACTCGACTAACTAGCTCACTATCCAAACTGTCCACAATTAGACCTTCGTTAATTTTTGTGTTGATAGAAAAATCACTTGTCTTGCCACTTTTTTTCCGCTTGCTATTTGGTTTTAGGCTAGTCGAAAAAGACTCAAAATCATCGGCTGATGCCGCCACCGACTTTGCAGTCGGAGACGCCATACTGGCTTTTTTACTTGCCGTCGCCGGAACTATTAATTAGTTTACACAAAACTGATTGATCAGATGAAGTCAATATCACAAAAGGCAGAGAGTTCACAAGATACTCACAGTCTCTTGAGCTTTGTGTCAAGCTGCCTTCTTCCAAACGAACAAATTGCAATCCGTATGTTTATCCCGTTCAGCACACAAAAACGGTAAAAACACCAATTAAAATTAGCCAAAGATATATAGAAAATCACGGCACATCCAACACCACTCACTGATACGCGCAGAATGATGATCCACTATCTTGTGAAATTGCTGCACAGTCTTTAAATAGTGACATTGTAATAATATATGTTCCACAGTCTGCGTTGTGGAGCAGAATGAACAGGACAGTGGTTGGCTATTTGTGTATAGGTGTTTAGTCGAGAAGAGTGTTGTTCCTAGCCTAACCCGTAGGAATGTAATACAGTCCTGCCGGGAAATCTGGTTGTTGTAGTTTGGTCTGATTTGTGTTTTGTTGTGCTTTTTAAGAAAACAGGTTGAGTTCTTGCAGGTCTTAACTGTAATTTCTGCGGTTAATGCGTTATTAATGTGTGGACGGAATGACATTCATATACGAGTGGCTGGATTAGCGCGTCTTTTAGCTGGATAAACTTTCATTGGAAATGGCGTTCTGCTATTTTACAAGGACAACTTTCGTATTCTTATTTTTACAAATTTTTAGTTCACTATTAAAAAGTTCATTGTGATTGATAACGGTACTTTTTATTGTGTGTCCATATTTAAAAATTTTTATAACGATATTCATCATTTATGTAGATAGATAGATAAATAATTGAGGATCGCACAGCGACCAGTGTGCCCTCAGTAACTTACAACACATCCCCTAGACCATCTATGAATTTCTAGATGGATCCCGATGACAGGGAGTGTATGTACTCCTCCTTAGGCCACATCTGACCTAGCCATCTCTCCCTTCGTCGAGCCACAGCATCGCACTCCAGGAGCAGGTGTGTGGGGGTCTCCCTTGTCCTGTCGCAGAAGCGACACAGGTCGCTCGACCAGATACCTAGTTTATGCAGATGACCCTTCAATCTGCAGTGGGCTGTGGGGACTCTAAGTTTTGCTTTTGGGAGGCCTATTAGTATCTTATATCGTTTGTTACTATACCCCCAATAGTTTCTTGCCTGTAGCTGGCACAGGGTCTCTTCCCATTGCTGGGTTCTGAGCTGTCTTGTTTCCTCTCTGAGCGCCTCCTTTATAGTGCTTGGTCCTATTGGAAAGAAGGGCTCTGGTACTATGGGATTCGAGCTAGCCGCCAACCTGGCCAGGTCGTGTGCCATCTCATTTCCCTCGATCCCTGCGTGACCTGGAACCCATGAAAGACTTATGGTAATCCTTTTGCCAGTTCATTGAGCCTATTTATGCACTCCAATACCATTGAGAATTTTACCTCGAAGGACGTAAGGGCTTTGAGCGCTGCCTGGCTGTCGCTTAGGATGAGTATTCTCTCACCGCGATAGTTCCTTTGCTGGGAAAGGCGCCCATGGGTATCAAGAGTTTAGCTCTGGGACCATAGACGCCTGCCCCAATACCATCCACATTCTTTGCGCCATCAGTATACCACTGCAATGTACTTCGCCGAACCCAGCTCTCCAGAAGAGAGGGGTTCCACGACGTTTTGCTGCCTGTACTACATGTGTATGGAGTGGCTCGAGGTCCAGGATAACTTCAAGCGCCGCCGTCGGACATGTGCGCATTTCTCCCGTAATGCAGACACATCCCAGGCGTTGCAGTTTGGCAAGAGATTGCCTTACTGTAGCCAGGTTGGTCCTTGAGCCCCAAGCAACTGCTCCGTACGTAACTATCGGTCTAACTATCATGGTGTACATCCATCTCAAAATCTTCGGGATGCATCCCCAGCGGCTGTCGTGAGCGACACTTGCGGTGGGTTGTTGCGGCAGCAGGAAGCGGTAAAGCTCTCAGACCAGTCCCTTGTGGTGCGAAGGCCAGAGCACGCGCGGAAGTGGCACCAGCCCTGGCAGGCGTTACACGTGACAGAGCAGGCATTCCGGTGCACTCTGGCCCGGCATACGCAACAGATGGTGGGGGCACCAAGTGTTTGCTTGTTGGCGCCACGTGTGGATGAGCGATTGGGGGTGGGAAGGTGTGGCGATCCAAGGCAACAAAGTTGGCAGGTCTGTCAATCGAGATTATTATGGGTAGGTGGTCTGATGCAAGCGATAGCATAGGTCGCCACGTTATGCTATTTATCAGACCTGCGCTAGCTATTGTTAGATCTGGCGAGCTGCTGCAACTACCCACAATCCCGGTGGGGGCTTCGACGTTCATGGTGCAGAATGTCGAATCGTCTATCTGCTCTGCCAAAATATTTCCTCTACGATCGTTTGGTAGGCTTGAGAACCAAAGATATTGATGCGCGTTGAAGTCTCCAACTACCAAACGGTTTTCACCACTGAGGAGCGCACCTTTGTCAGGGTGGTATCAAGCGGGGCAGCAGGAGACAGGGGGTATGTAGATATTAAATATTTCGAGCTCGACATCGCCTGACCGGACAGCAATCTCTTGACATTCTAAGGTGCTGTCCCTTGGGTCGATGTCTACATCGATGAGACGATGCTGCACGGTGTTGTGTAGAATGAAGGCTAGGCCTCCACCATTATCTCGCTCGCGATTTCTGCGAAGCACATTGTAGCCGTCGCAGTTCGTTAAGGGTGAGCTGCGACGTAGCTTCGTTTCTTGGACCGCAGCTATTTACAGCCCGTGCCGAGCCATGAAGGCAACCACCTCCGAGATTTTGCTCGAGAGTCCGTTGCGGTTGAACTGTAAGAGTCTCGTCTGTCTCGGTAAGGTTGTCGCGTTGAGGGGGGTGAGGGACTGGATCTGAGGGCCAGCCCGTCCCGGCTGAGCATCCCGCTGTGGTTGAGGAGACCCAACAGTATATGTGGGTGGTGTTGTGAGCGACACTTGCGGGGGGTTGTAGCGGCAGCAGGAAGCGGTAAAGCTCTCAGACCAGTCCCTTGTGGTGCGTAGGCCAGAGCACGCCCGGAAGTGGCACCAGCCCTGGCAGGCGTTACACCTGACCGAGCAGGCTTTCCGGGGCACTCTGGCCCGGCATACACAACAGATGGTGGGGGCAACCAGTAGTTGCTGGTTGGCGCCACGTGTGGTCTATCGAGGGGGGGTGTTGTTGTTGTTGTTGTTGTTGTAGCGGCTAGCTACACCCCACAGGGTTGGCGGACTCCCTCAATCATTATCGTCAAGCTCAACTAACGAAAGGTCCAGGAAACGAGCCGTTTCAACAGGGTCGGACCATAGGGAGAGGGGTGTTAGTTCAGTGGGTTCGGCCGGGCATGTGAATTGGTGATTGGTGTCGTGCGGAGACTCTTCACATGCCGGGCACGTGTTGGGGGGTGTCGGGGTTGATCCTGGATAGGTAGGAGTTTAACCTGCTACAATATCCAGATCTGAGTTGGGCCAGAGTGACGCGGGTCTCACGAGGCAGCTGGAGCTCCTCAGCTGCTATGGGTGGTGGTTGGACTCCCAGGACGGCACTCACAGGGCGGGTGTCGATGTATTTGGACACCGACTCCCTGTGGATGCTGTCCAGAGCCTGTCGGTACGTCTTTGGGTCCAGCGGTAGGTGTACGTATGTCTGGACCTCGTCCGTCAGTTGTGAGAGATGTCCCCTGATGTGCCTGGGTGCCGGCTCCAGTGCGAGCAGGTCTCTATTGGGGTGCCCCGGACGGTGGCATCCCAGTAGAAACTGTTTTGTGAGCATAATGTTGTGCTCCTGCACTGGAAGCACGTTAGCCTCATGATAGAGGTGATCCACAGGCGTCATCAGGAGACATCCCGTCACTGTCCTGAGTGCGGCGTTCTGACAGGTCTCTAGTCTTGACCACTGAGTCCTGCTAGTTCCAGGCGACCAAATTGGCGCGGCATAATTTAGAACCGGCCGGCCAATCGCCCTGTGTGTTGCCAACAACGTTTCTTTGTCTTTGCCCCAAGTGCTGCCGGCGAGCGACTTGAGGACTTTGTTGCGGCTCTGTACCTTGTTGACGATTGTGGTTGTATGCGCTGAGAAGGAGACCAGGCTGTCGAGGGTGACTCCCAGGATCTTCGGGTTGTTAACCGTCGGAAGGGGGGTCCCCTCGATGTGGATGTCGAGGGTGAGCCCGACCTCCTTCGTCCAAGATGTAAAGAGGGTCGCCGTGGACTTAGCAGGAGACAGCGTCAAATTCCGTCCCGTAAAGTAGTGAGCAAGGTCTGGGAGGTAGCTGTTCACTTTGGAGCACAAGCCATCAATTCCATTGCCGGTAGCCATTATCGTGCAGTCGTCGGCATACGAGACCAGTGTGACTCCCTCTGGCGGGGAAGGGAGTCGCGAGATGTAGAAGTTGAATAATAGGGGGGATAGGACGCCACCCTGTGATACCCCCTGCTTAATTCTTCTCGCTTTTGACACTGAGTCACGGTAGCACACCGACGCTTGACGACCACACAGGTAGTTCGCAGTCCATCGCTTCAACGCCGCTGGGAGAGGTGAGGCCTCAACGTCCTTCAGCAAGATGGAGTGGCTGACTGTGTCGAAGGCCTTCGACAAGTCCAAAGCCACGAGGACGGTTCTCTCACAGGGGCGGTTGCCGTTGAGACCACGATTAACCTGAGTGTTTATAGCGTTAAGTGCCGTTGTGGTGCTATGCACTTTCCGGAAGCCGTGTTGATGCTTCGCCGGGCTGAGGTGGTGATTGAAATGCGGGAGCAGCAAGGCCTCAAGTGTCTTAACCACTGGAGAAAGCAGGGAGATCGGCCGATAGGACTCGCCTTGGCCGGCCGGTTTCCCTGGTTTCAGCAGTGGTATCACCCTGCTGGTCTTCCAGATATCTGGAATGACCAAGGTGCTTAGCGACAGGTTGAGGACCTTGGTGAGATATGCTACTCCCGCGGTGCCCAATTTTTTCAGCATCAACATACTTAACCCGTCTGGGCCAATGGATTTGGAGGCTTTCGTCTTCCCGATGGCTCCCTTCACCTCAGTGGTAGAGAGGACAATTGGTGCGCTTGGTGTTGACTTGCGCAGCCTTCTGGTGACTGACCGTTTGGTTCTGTTGGCCGAAGGATGCAGCGTAAATTGTCGACTAAAATAGTTCGCGCATCGCTTCGGGTCCGACGAGGCGTGGTCTCCAAAGGAGATTTCTGTTCGATCATCACGCCTCGTCGGGTTGGACAGGGACCTCACGGTCGACCATAGTTGGCCCACTCCGGCACCGAGGTTGCAGGACTTCAGGTGCTCCCTCCACTTGTTCCGCTTGTGAACGTTGACCAGGCGTTGGATCTCCCCGTTTACTTGCCTAATACGGGGATTACCGGGGTCCGCCTGCCGGAGGTGGTCGCGTTCATCCGCTAGAGACACCGCCTCACCCGGGAAGCCAGGACGGATCACAGGGATCCTCCCTGCCGGGATGAAACGGGCTGCAGCGGACTTCACCACCCTGCAGAACAAGCACTCGCCTACGCGAACGTCGGTTGGAGTTGAGAGAGCACTGAAGGCGTCTTCAGTGAAGTCCTCGAACCGCTCCCAGTCAGCTTTTTTGAAGTTGACATAGGTGTGGCGATCCAAGGCAACAAAGTTGGCAGGTCTGTCAATCGAGATTATTATGGGTAGGTGGTCTGATGCAAGCGATAGCATAGGTCGCCACGTTATGCTATTTATCAGACCTGCGCTAGCTATTGTTAGATCTGGCGAGCTGCTGCAACTACCCACAATCCCGGTGGGGGCTTCGTCGTTCATGGTGCAGAATGTCGAATCGTCTATCTGCTCTGCCAAAATATTTCCCCTACGATTATTTGATAGGCTTGAGAACCAAAGATCGTGATGCGCATTAAAGTCTCCAACTACCAAACGGTTTTCACCACTGAGGAGCGCACCTATGTCAGGGTGATATCCAGCAGGGCAGCAGGAGACAGCGGGTATATATATGTTAAATATTTCGAGCTCGACATCGCATGACCGGACAGCAATCCCTTGACATTCTAAGGTGCTGTCCCTTGGGTCGATGTCTACATCGATGAGACGATACTGCACGGTGTTGTGTAGAATGAAGGCTAGGCCTCCACCATTATCTCGCTCGCGATCTCTACGAAGCACGTTGTAACCGTCGCAGTTCGTTAAAGTTGAGCTGCGACGTAGCTTCGTTTCTTGGACCGCAGCTATTAACAGCCCGTGCCGAGCCATGAAGGCAACCACCTCCGAGATCTTGCTCGCGAGTCCGTTGCAGTTGAACTGTAGGAGTCTCGTCTGTCTCAGTAAGGTTGTCGTGTTAAGGGGGGTGAGGGACTGGATCTGAGGGCCGGCCCGTCCCGGCTGCGCATCCCGCTGTGGTTGTGTGGGCCCAACGATTGTTGTGGGCGGTTTCGTGAGCGACACTTGCGGGGGGTTGTTGCGGCAGCAGGAAGCGGTAAAGCTCTCGGACCAGTCCCTTGTGGTGCGTAGGCCAGAGCACGCCCGGAAGTGGCACCAGCCCTGGCAGGCGTTACACCTGACGGAGCAGGCATTCGGGTGCACTCTGGCCCGGCATACACAGCAGATGGTGGGGGCAACCAGTAGTTGCTGGTTGGCGCCACGTGTGGTGGAGCGAGGGGGGGGGGTGGGGAGGTTTGGTGTTGCTGTGAGCTCCGGGTGGCCGTAGAGGCAGGAGGGGTGCGCTGAGTCACCGGCGCAGGGGGCGCAAGGGGGGATGCCGTGGAGGCTTGGGGCTCTTGAGTGCGCGAGCAACACTGGCCCACATAGGATGTGGACCACTCCCTGGTTTTCTTAAGGCCTGAGCAGACCTTAAGATGGTACCATCCGTTGCACGAATTACACCTCACCGAAGTGGAATTCGGATGGAGCCTTCTCTGGCAGATGCAGCAGAAGTAGGTTTCTGGGCCAGGGTTAGGCTCGACGCCCGCCCTGGCCAGAAGTATGAGTAGCAATCCTGCTGCAAGGTATTGCACCCAAGGGGAGATAAGATTGGGGGTGTCCGGCAGCCTAAGTGCGGTTAGGTCGCCGAAAAAACAGTCCTTGGTCGGATGAAATCCGAGTCACTTCGGTAGCGTAGAACCGACTGTTGTGGAAGTGAGGGGGGGAGGGGGGTTTGGTGAGGTTTGGTGTTGCTGTGAACTCCGAGGAGCCGTGGGGGCAGGGGGGTGCGTTGAGGCACCGGCGGGGGGTTCAAAGGGGGAAGGGGGATGCCGTGGAGGCTTGGGGCGCTTGAGTGCGCGAGCAACACTGGCCCACATAGGTTGTGGACCACTCCCTGGTTTTCTTAAGGCCTGACCTCAGGGAGGTATGCCAGCGCTAGGCTGTCCCTCATGATTTTTACCAAATGAGGAGTTATTAGCGTGCGGCCTGTTGTAGCATCACAGGACTAATGTCGCCCACTCCCGGGGCCTTGTACCGCTGAAACGTCCCCAGAGCCCAACTGACTGTTTGCCAGTTAATAAGTTCCCTGGGTACTTTCCAGTCAGTCGGGGTCGGCCTGAGGGCCCGAAGACCAGGATTCGGCGACACGTGGACCGCACCCGGGAAGTGAGCCGCCAACAGAGCACGCGACCTCTCTCTCTCTTGCCAACCTCGAGTCTGTGTTTGCCTTTGCCAGAACCCTATGGAGTCTGGCAGCTGCAGGGACTGCAGTAACAGAAGCTTCTGAAGCTGCCACGTTTTGCTTTCCTGATTTCCTTGCTATATTTTGTTAGACTAGCTGCATACTGAGCGCACTGCCCTGTGCGCTTTGCTCCATTGATATAACCCAGTAAGCTAAAAGTACGCGGAAAGGAGTTCTGAGACACGTTTCAAAAGTATGTACACCACAATTAAGGCCTGTGGCATTTTTCAAAAATAAATATTTCGTGATATATTCAAAATTTTGTAATTAAAAATCGCGGGAATTTTTATTATAAATATTCGCCTGCGGCGCTTTTCACTAATAAATATATATTTCGGTATATATTAAAAATTTGTAATTAAAAATCGCGCGATCTTTATTACAAATTTTCGCCTGCGGCGCTTTTCACTAATAAATATATATTTCGCGGCGCTTTTCATTAATAAATGAATATTTCAAAATTAACATAAGTAATGAACTCACATTATGTCTGGAGTTGATTTTTTGGATTGCATCTCTGTCGGTGTTTTGTAATATATTTGCTGGTGTTGTCGTTCCGAATGTGTAGCGCCTTGCTGAATTGAAGGCGGTGCATTCGTTTAACAGGTGCGGGATTGAAAGTACGGGGTTGGTACAATACGGACACTGTGGCCGGGGCGAACCTTGGAGAAGATAGCTGTGCGTTGCGATTGTGTGTCCAATGCGCATTCTGATGAACCTTTTTATATTGTTGCATTTTATGCTGGTAGGGAAATTGGGTTTGATGCCATTCGGGTTTTGATTTGTGTAATGGTGATTGAAATCCTTTAAACTTTCTCTCCTCCATCCCGCTAGTTTTTGTTTAGCCAAGTTGTGGAAGTCTTTCTTTGGGACCAGGTGCATTGTGTGGAGAGGTTGATTGGCTGCTTCTCTTGCTCTAATATCAGCTGCTTCCTTGCCGTGTATGCCAACATGGCTGGGAACCTACATAATTTGTATATGCTCGCGACTTTGGTACAGGGCATTGCGTATGAGCGTTACGAGAAGGTTGTTGTTGTTTTTTGTGTTGTTGATGGCTTGGACGGTTGACAAACTGTCGGAGCAGATAACATATTTCTTTTTGATTTTATAGCGAATTGTGTTGCTGAAAGAAGGGCATTAGCTTCCGCAGTAAACACCGAACAAAAATAGGGTAGATTACCCACCGCGATAGTGTTGCCGTTTGCCTCTATCGCCGCAAATGCTGTGATGTCGTTGCTTTTAGTTCCGTCAGTATATAGGAAACTATAATTTTGTTTTATAAGGTCTGCTTCTATTTTTGTGAAGTTGACTCTGTAGGTGGATGTGGACGTGGTGCTTTTATTGTAGACTGCCAGGTTGAGGATCATTGACCGTTGAAAATTAAACCCTTGGTGTTGGACAGTTGGTGCCAAGTTTGAGCGGTGTGAAATCACAGCCTGAGTCGGCCGCTATCTTGATACATCTCGTAATGGTTGATTGACGGCTCAATGTTTTTTATCTTTTTTTCTGTAGTTTTAATTTCATTTTGGAGGATCACGTTATTGGACTGCATGAGCCGTGGTATTAGCTTCAGAGTGTTATACTGGATTCGTTCCATTAGGGAGGGGAGACCTGTTTCACTCAGAATGCATTTCAATGGAGATGTTGGAAACGCTCGTATGCATCTTCTGGCCGCCATATGGTATGGCTGTAGAATGTGTCCAATGTTGCTCCGGGCACAGTACCCGTAAATGACCAGACCGTAATCTATTTTTGACAGTATGAGAGCTCTTGTTGCTTTTATTAGTGTATCTGGGTGGACCAGGCAGTGTTTAGACGACAGGTACTTGATGACGTTGAGTCTACTATGTAGGATGGATCTTAAGTATATACAGTGCTGCTTAAAAGTAAGTTTTTAATCAAATATAATACCTAGTATTCTTAAGCTATCGCAGGAAGGTATGTTTACATTGTTATGGAATAGATTTAATGGTGGACAGAGCTTTTTGTTGCAGATGTGGAAGGTTTTACATTTATTGTACGAAAGTTTTGCTCCTGATATGTTTGACCAATCTGTGATTTAAGATAGTATTTGCACCACCTCTTTACCACCGTTAAATCCTTACATTTGGAAAAAATGAGGACATCGTCCGCGTATACTATGTGAGAAATTCTTTTAAAGCTACTAATTATTTTATTTACTTCATCAAAAGCTAGGATAAACAGTACCACAGACAAAGGAGAGCCTTGTGGTATGCCATTAAAAAGTTTGTAGGTGTTCGAAAATGTATTGTTTATTATTATTATTATTATTTAGATGCTGGTATTGGTTTGTGTTACAGTTGATTGGTTGGTTTTCTTTTTTTAAGATGTATTCGTTGTTGTTGTAGTTGTTATAGCAGCAGAAAATTTGCCGGAGTAACAGTCCTTGGCCGGACATAAATCCGGGTCGTTCCGGTATCGTAGACCCGACTGTCGTGGGAACGAAGATGTATTCGTGGGTTTGTGTGGTGTGCCCGAGACGTAGCCGTGAAAATATTCTAGTTTTGAAACCATGTATATTTGTTGGGTATTGTGGAGGAGTGCCGTCAATGTTGATGTTAGTGTAGTGATTATGGTTATGGTAGAGTCGTAGTTGTCGCGTTTCGTCTTTTATAAGTGTTTTGATGTGATGTTTTATGTCCAGCTTTTCAGTTTTCGGGGTGCGTATTATTGGTGCATTGCAAGCGAAGTTAGCAGCTTCGTCGGCGTAGGTGTTGCCGTCGATTTTTGCGTGTCCTGGGACCCATAGGAGCTTAATCGTTTTCTTGTTTTTTATTGCTAAGTCTCTTATCTGTTTGACTGTTTCCCATTTTGTACAGGTAGGGTTTCTGACCGCTTGTATTACCGATAGACTGTCTGAACATATCACGGTTTTTGTTCTTTTTCAAATAGAACACGCTATGGCTTCATGTATTGCCCCTGCTTCAGCCGAGAATATTGAAGAGAAGGGAAGCATTGACTTCATGCTGATACAGGTGCTTGTTTCTGATGTTATGCTGAAGGCAACACTATTTTGTGTTTTTGACCCATCAGTGAAGATATTTTTCCAGCCGAATTTTTTGAAAGTGTTGGCCTTTTCGAGGAACAGTTGTTGGAATATCGAATTAGGGGTGCTATCTTTTTTGTGGTTGTGCAGTGTTATATCGCATGATTGGTTGTCGAGAGTCCAGGGTGGGTTGTAATTACGCAGTCTATGGGGATTTTCTTCTAAGTTGTAGTTGTTGCGAAGTTTGACGATTCGAAGAAGTGAGGGAGTAATCTTGAATGTTTGTTTGGATGATACCAGTTTCTTCACGTCTTCGTTTATTATTGAGGTGTTTAAGAATAAAATTTTTGGTATTAAATTGGCGTTGACGTTCTGAATACGTTCCTCTAGTGAGGGCATTCCCGATTCGATCAACATGTTATTTATAGGCGTGGTGCGAAATGCATATAAACTGGTTCTGATTGCTTTGGGGTACGTGGATTTTATAGTATCAAGTGTGGTTTTAGGAGCGGATCCGTATAAGTATATTCCGTAGTCGATTTTTGAGAGTATTATAGTTTTAGTTATATGTATAAGTGTGTTAATGTGTACATAACCTTTATATGACAGATATGATAACAGATTAAGTCTCGGGAGTAGATCTCTCTTTAGTTTTAAAATATGTCGTTTCCAGGTGTAGTTTTTAGTGAATATGAGGCCTAGTATTCGCAGTTCATCTACTTTGTGAATAGTGTGTTGTTTCAGTACGATTGAGTGGCTGCTGGAATCGCATTTGCGTTTTTTGCAGATGTGTAGTTTTTTTTGTTTTTCCTTGGGATATTTTCGCATCTGAGCTAAGGGTCCAGTTATCGATTTCTTTCAAGACATTTGAAAGTGTTTTGTTGCACTCGCTATTGCTCTTTTCATTGCTCATTATAAATAAATCATCAGCGTAGATGCAGTGATCAGCAGGCTTGTGTTTTTTTATTATAGCGCTTATTTAGTTAAATGCGATTGAGAAGAGAAGTACCGAGAGGGGTGACCCTTGGGGAATGCCATTATTTAAAGGAAATAGTGTGGAGTACATACCACACACCTTGACTCGGATTTTTCTGTTTTCGAGGAATGATTTCACAAAATTAAACATCTTGGATCCCACTCCCCACTGGTGCAGTTTGTCTAAAACGACGTGAGCTCCTATCCTGTCGAACGCTTTTTCGCAGTCTAAAGACAATATTGTAATATGATTTTGCCCTGATAGAGCTTTTGCCACATTGAGGTCGATGTGTAGCAGGGCATCTATGCATCCCCTTCCTGGTCGGCACCCGACTTGGTTGGATGAGATGAGCCTTTTTGCTTCTGTAAACCAGACTAAACGTGTCGCGACTATTCTCTCTACTATTTTCGCAAGGCACGAATTTAGAGAGATGGGTCTGTAGGATTCAAGAAGGTTGGGGTCCTTTTGAGGTTTGGGTATAGGGATAATAGTTGCCGCTTTCCAGTTTTGAGGGATATTGCCTGATTGGAAGATGTTGTTGTAGAGTGTCAAAAGTCTGTTTTTTGTGGATATGTGCAAGTGTTTTATCATGCTGTACGAGATGCGATCAAAACCGGGTGTTTTCCCTTTAGTGATTTTTAGGGTGTAGGGCATTTCGTCCATAGTAATATGTGTTTCCATTTTCATTGCTGTTGGGTTGGTAGTTTGGTTCGGCGTTATGTTTGACCTTTTGGCTTGGTTGAATTCACTAGAGAAATTGTTATCGTTCGAGGAATGGGACCAGTTTTGGGCGAAGAGGTGGGCTATTGTTTGTGTTCCAGTTGTTATACCTTGTGGTGTTTGAATTGCTAGTATTAAAGTTTGTGTGTGTCGGTTTGTTAGTTTTCGCACTTTGCTCCATAATTCTTGTGATGATGAGTTTATGTTTATGTTTTTTGCGAAGTCTTCGAAGCTAGACTTTTTCAGTTCTTTCATTTCCCTGCGGAAGATAGCGTTTCGCTTTTTGTATTCGATAAGGTTCTGTTGTGTCGGATATTTTCGAAAAAGGTGCCATGCTGTCATTTTTTGTTTGCGAAGATCTGCTAGAGTTTTGTTCCACTAGGGGACATGTTTTTTGGTCTTCTTAGACGATTGGCGGATCCAAAGGTTGGCTGCTATAGGGATTGCCTTAGTTATATTGTTTGCTTCTAGGTTTATATTTGCAGAAGTTGGTCTTTTTTAAAGTTCATCTTCGATGGTTCGGCTGAATTTGGTCCAATTAGCAAAATTAAGTAAAAATTTATTTTCGGTGTGGTGTTTTTCGGTGTTCTGTGTAAGCTTGATTGTGATGATTATTGGAAAATGGTCGCTGTGATGTAGGTCGTCTAGGATATTCCAGTGAGTCATCGTAAGCAAGCTTGCTGAGCAGCATGTAAGGTCTTCATGGGTGAGTGTCCCGTGAGTTGAAAAGTGGGTTGGTCTGCCATCATTTATTAAGAAAAGGTCCGATTGATTAATTATGTGTTCTACTGTTTTACCTCGGTTGTTGTATGTGAACCCCACAAAGGATTCCAGCTATTAAAATCGCCTAGAACGATTTTTGGTTTTTGAATTAATTCGAGTATGTCTATTACTTGGTTGGTCGGAATCTGTACGTTTGGTGGAAAATAGCATGTTATTATTGTAAATTTTGTATTAAGGTTGACTTCGATCGCTATTATTTGTAGGTCGGTGTTTAATGAGATTATTTTGTGCGGAATATTGGCTTTAATAAGTATGCATATTCCTTATTTGGCTGTTGTAATTGTTGAGAAGTTTTGGAAGTAGCTTATGTATCCGCTTGGGGGAAAAGGGTTGAAGTTGTGTTTGCAATGTGTTTCTTGAAGTGATATGAGTGATGGATTTTTTTCTTTTATTAGGAGGTTTAGTTCACAGATGTTGTTAAAGAATCCTTTTATATTCCATTGTAATATTTTGAAATTCATGTTTTCTTTGTGGTTTTTGTGGTATTTGCTGTTTGTTGGTTAAATTATTCCTAGTTATAGTTTAGGTTCTTCTTCCTCGGAGTCTGAAAGAGCCATATAATATTCATTTTTATTTAAAAGTTCTTGAGTTATTTTGGAGCATGGTGAGATAGTATAGTTGTTGTCAGATATTTTGTTAGTGGGCTGTAAGGTGGAGTTTTGTGAGTTATGATGTTGATGTGAATGGTTGTTTTGAGTGGGTGATTTAGTTGTTGTATTGCTAGAGCTGCTTAGAGTGGTTTTTTGGGGAGAGTTTTGAGTTTTTTGTACTTTGTTTTGATTAATTTTTGTCGGAGGAGATGAATCGGGGCGCTTTGCAATGGTGGTGGTTTCCGGTGGTGGCGCTGATGGTGTTTTGTTTGTGGATGTGTTTATTTGTGGTTCTTGTTTTTAATTGTATTTGCGACGTGCTTCTCCCATTGAGCATTTGGTAATAGTTTATCATCCCTATGCTGTAATCCGAATGTTCGTAGTTACGAATTCGTAGCTCTGTTCCGAAAGTTCGAAATTTGGTATGCTGAAATCCGATCGTAACTACTAACCGCGTTGCCAACCAAAACTACGAATTTCGAAGTTCTTAATTTGACGTTTTGGCGGAAATATACATACATACATATGTATACTGATATTATTGCAAGTTAAGAGTGAAGTTTAATATCGACATTGTAAGCCATTTGATAAGAAGTTTTTGTTAATTAAAGGCAGAATTGCATAAATATGCATCGTATGTACATTGTTAATAGATGATCTAAATACAGATTTCTTAAATGATGAAATAGGTAATATTGTAAAATTCATTGCTCTGATATATTAATGTTTAATGGTTTAAAGATTTGTGACAAGTTTTCACCTCAACAAAGAAGCATTCATACAAGAAACATACGATTTGTTTGTGATCTTCGGAAATATATACACACGTAATAAATCTAGCTTTTCTTGTATAGTTTATATTACATACATATGTACATAAATACAAATGTACACATGAATATACATACATTAATGCATATTTGCTTATTTTTGAGTTTATACACGTTCAATATTTCTAAAATTTATTTCCCTCCGACACCAGTGACTGTTCGTACAAAAATTCCGCAATTGACAGCTCCGACGGATTCTGGCATACCGATATTACGAATTGCGAAAACAGTCTACGAATTTCGAATTTACGATTACGAAAAGCGGATTTCAGCATACCGTTTTTACGATTCGTTGCGTAATCGAACGTACGACGGATTCCAGCATAGGGGTGTAAATTTTAAGGATTTCTTAGGTTTGTTGAAATCTGGGGCAGTTTTTGTCTGAAGATGAGTGGTTGTTGCCACAATTGGCGCATTGCTTTCGTGAGCAGTCTGCTGGGATGTGAGGTGGAAGGTTGCAGCCTTCGCATGTGGCGGGATTGGTGCACCGTGTTTTTGTGTGCCCTTAGAGTTGGCAGTTCTTGCAGCGCATAGGGGTTGGATAGTAAGGTGTGACTTTAACTTTGTACCATGCTATATCAATGTCTTTGGGTAGATGGTAAAGGTCGAAAGATAAAACTATTTTTCCAGTAGGAGTTGTTTTTCCGTCGGATGTGCGTGTAAATTTGTATTCGCTTCTTACACCTTGACATTTTAGTTCCTGTATGATTTAATCATCGCTTACAAGATTTAGGCAAGGCGCGTATATTACACCTTTTATTGTGTTAAGATTGTCTTGATATTTGACCGACACTGGGCATAGATTAGCGAGAGTTTTCAGTTTTAAAAACTTTTCAGCTACTTTTGAGTTGCGTGTCAATATGAGAAGTGATCCGTCTTTGAGTTGTTTTATGTTTTCAAATAGCTTTTTTTAGTACGAAAGGGCTTAGTTTATTTAGTTCATTGTTGGCTGCTGTAATTGTTATGTATTTGGGTTGGTTAAGTGGTGCTTGTTTGTGTGTGAGTGTTGGAAATGCGAAGTCGTTGTCAAAGTTATCGAATTGGCTTAGTATTGCAAATCTGTTTGTTTGTTTGTCCGGTGGCTCAGGTTGTGTTGGCATTTTGTTATTTGTTGGTATGGTGTAGCGGTTCCTTGTTTACAAATTAATTGTTCTGAACTGATCGCGTGATACGAAAGTGCACAAAACAAAAATACGACAATTGATTATTTTGTATTGTTTATTATTTCGCGAGCTAAGAACACTGGTATAACACACACGTCTGAATAGATTGAGAGCTAGTCGATGACTGCGTATTGTTTAATTTAACCGAAAGAGTACGGATCGATAAAAACGATTTTTCAAAATTGAAAATTCTTGGCCCGATCTTCCATCTAGTTAGTTGCTGTAGTACCACATGGGCGCCTATCCTGTCATATGCCTTTTCGAAGTCGAGGCTAAGTGCAGTTGCATGGTTTCTCGTAGCCAGTGCTGTTGTGGAGAAGTGTTCGAAAAGGAGTAATGCGTCCATTGTACCTTGGCCTACTTTGAATGCTACTTGTTTCGGGCTTGTGAGGCCATCGGAGACTACGAACCACATGATACGCACAGCAACTAACTTTTCCAATATTTTACTCAAACAGGGGAGAAGCGAGATGGGTCTATATCCCGTCACACTGGACCTGCATTGCTGAGGTTTAGGGATTGGGATTATAATCGCGCTTTTCCACGCGTGTGGTAGCTGCCCTTGTAAAAGTATTTTATTGTATAACTCTACTACTCGATTTTTCGGGTCGGGTCGGGGTTTATTGATTCAGTAAGTTTCTCTAGGTTTTGTCTTTTGGCTTCTTTAATGCTAAGTTCCTATGCCGTTGGAGCAAATGCATATGTCTACATGAGTAAACGTTTGATGGGTTGAGAAGTGAGTAGGGGCCAGGTCATTGAAGACCATTAAGCTGTTTGAAAGAATAAAGTCTTCCACTATCTTGCCTCTTTGGTTTGTAGATATTGACCCCCAGAGAGGGCTCCAAGCGTTTATTAAATCTCCTACAATTAGAAGATCGGAAGATATGCTGGCAATTATGTTATGCAAATCATTTACCGAGAAAGACTGCTGTGGAGGTATATATAAACATATGATTGTTAATTTGAAATCCACCATCACTTCTATAGCCAAAGCCGCTATTTGAGTTTGAATAAAAACCTGTCTGTGGGGGATACCGTTTTTGATTAGGATGGCGATACCCTGCTTGTTTGAAGAATTTTGTTGTAGGTTGTAAAAGTAGCTTGTGTATGAATTAGATATTGGGACGGTTTGTCGGTAAGAAATATGGGTTTCCTGTAGAGATAATTGTCGGTGAACTTAAGTTTTGTAAGAAATTTTGTTTTATTTGTGTTGCTGGCGATAAGAAAATTGGTCATACTGAGGGGTATGATGCTGAGCGGCTTCGCGGAAAGGTATTAACGATGTGTTTTATTTAATTTTTAATGTTGTTTTATTTAATTTTGAAACCCAAGTATACAACAGTATTACCGTGCGGAACATCTTTCCACGCTTTGGAAAAATAACCCTGGCCGGACAAACTCCTGCTACGCCATCAACCGTATTTCCGCGCAGATGACCTTTCAGCGTGAGCGGCCTTCGGCCGCGCTTTAAAAAAATAACCCTGTCCGGACACACTCCGGCTACGCCCACAACAGTATTCCCGCCCAAACACCTTTCCGCGTGAGCGGCCTTCGGCCGCGCTCTAAAAAAATAACCCTGTTCGGAATAACTCCGGCTTCGCCATCAACAGTATTTCCGCGTAGAACACTTTTCTGCGTGAGCGGCCTTCGGCCGCGCTTTAAAAAAATAACCCTGGCCGGACAAACTCCGGCTACGCCATCAGTATTTCCGCGTAGAACACCTATCCGCGTGAGCGGCCTTCGGCCGCGCTTTAAAAATATAACCCTGGCCGGACAAACTCCGGCTACGCCATCAACAGTATTTCCGCTTAGAACACCTATCCGCGTAAGCGGCCTTCTCCCGCGCTTTAAAAAAATAACCCTGGCCGGACAAACTCCGGCTACGTCATCAAGAGTATTTCTGGGCAGTGCTCCTTTCCGGTTTCCTATTAAATATCCGTTCGCGACGCCGCTCTGGGTCGTTATCCTCATTATGACCGATTCTCTTATCGCCAGCAACACAAATAAAACAAAATTTCTTACAAAACTTAAGTTTAAATATATAAATTTATACATGAAATTAAAGGTATTTTTATGGGCTTTAAGACAAACTTATTTTCACATACAATTAATTACGTATTTTTTAAAGAAAAACAGTTTTTTATAAAGAAAATGTGCCTTTTTCAGTTTTGGTTTTTTTTTTTCAAGATATATTTATAAATTTTTTTAACATATGCATATTAATAAAAGGTCTTTTAATTATCTATTTAACGATACTATTATTATATTATGAAGATCGGATAAATAGTTTTTGAAATATTAGCTTTTTAAAATATTGAAATTTTCCCCTTTACCCCTCCCTAACACCTCGCGTATTAGTTTGCACCAAAAAAAAATTACACCCTCGAAGTCAGAGAAAGAAGGTGGTTAACGCCAACTTTTTCATTTTTTTCTAGCTCAACGGTCCCTTTACTTGTTTCAGTTCACAAATTTCATCACAATTTTACTTTAAAAATGCTCTTTTTTGGGAAAATTTTAGTTTAGCATCCCCGGAATTGGAAAACAAGGGGGTGATGGGGGTGGAGGGGGCTCTCCTGATCTCAAATATAGTTTTAAGCTGCCTCTGACTTATAGTTTTCGAGATATTAAAACTTAAAGCATAGCTGGGGAACTTCGATTAGAATTAGAAATCATTACGATTAGAAAATAAAATTATCTAATCATTCGATTTTTTTGATTCTTTAATATTTTAGATTACAAATTGATTAGATTAGAACTAATAAAAAATAGAATGGCGATTAGCGACGATTAGCATATCTAAGTAATAAAAAAAAATCGATTAGATTTCTCGATTAATTTTGATTAGATTTGATTAGATCAACTATTTTGAAATATTTTTGTTGTTTTTTTTCGTTTAATTAATAAAGTAACAAACTTAAAAGAACTTTTATTCAAAATTTCATTGTAAACATAAATCTTATTAAAAAAAACACTAAATAGTAGTTATAGTATAAAAATTAAAGGCACGTTCTGAAAAAAAAAATACGAGATTGTTGACGCTTTAAATGTATGCTGATTTATATTACATAAGTATATATCAAAAAAAGTTTATATTCGACTTCATTACTACCAACTTTTTAAAAGAAAAGTCAGACAATGAATTCCGTCTTGGGTTATTGACTATTCCAGCAAATGAAAACAGCCTTTCGGCGGGCGCTGATGACGTAAGCGGGGTATTGAACGCTAGACACGCTTCCTTCAGTGCACCATATTTATTCCAAATTTCAGGACCCGGCGTCGGGTCATTCAAATATGCGTATGGCTGATTGCTAACCACTTCTTTGAAAACGTTTGACGCGTTTGGTAAAATTGGTGTTCTGGGAATTTACGCCTCCTTATCATCTTCTGGAGCCAAAATAATATTTAGTTTGAAAAATCATAAAATTTTTATACAATTACCTTCATCATTGAAATCATAAAAAGAGCTTTCATAGTCCAACTGAAGCGCGATCGTTTCAAAACATGTGGAATAATTTTGGAAGAAAGTGCTTATTACTTCAATCACCCTTTTACTGATCTGCTCCTTAGTACGGTCAAGCGAAGTTTTTTGGATAACCCGCAACCATTTCATGGTGTCAATACAACTGCCGCTAATGCCATATTTACCTCAGGAGCCAATGTGAAATATAGTTTTAACCTTTCTTTCAGTTGATGCTCTAATTGTACTGCTGTTGAGCTAACATTGCTCAAAACTGCGGGTTTTCTGGATAATTTTAGCAGTTTATTACTCAAAGAAAGTAACGCATGAATAATACAACCATATTTCACATTGGCTTCACCTTGGAGAAAGTCCAAAGTTTTGGAAATAGGCTCCATTAGCAGCTTGGACGACTCCAAATATTAAAAATCACTTCATGTCAAAGGAGACAGATTCAGCTCATCGGAAAGCTCATTCAATTTCTCCTTGTACTGTAGTAACATCAGGAGTGCATCATATAGTGAGTTCCACATAGTTACTATTGGTACAACAAGAGCTGAACCTAAAATGCTCTGAATGATTTCGGAGGATTTTGGCCATTTGCACTTTTTCCAAAGGTGATTGCACTTTTTGATCGCCTGTAAGAAATGAATTTTAGTTGCATTTCAAAAAAAAATATGTATAGATATTACCATTGAGTGCTGAATTTCCATTGTTGGTTGGTTTTTCAAAATCCTTTTATAGTCAGTGCTGGCTAATAAATTTAACGTGTGACTGGCACACCTTTCGTGTTTCGGCAAATATTTGGTATTTTCGAAAATCGGCATTTCGTCTTCACTATTTTCTTCTTCCTCATCAATATCATATTTTCGCAAACCATAATCACGAAATTCCTTGACAAAGTTTGACCCGTTGTCGGTGATGGTCGTAATTATGTTTTTGTTGTTCAGGTCAAAGGAAGAATTCATTTCTCCAACCATTTGCGCGACTATCGCGCATGGTCGGCACAAACATTAGATGAGTGTGTTTCCATATTTGTGATGTGCATAAAATACGAAAAATATGTCTTCTAAATATCTTATTTTATTGCCTTCTTTTATGTTAAACACAAATTTCATAGCATGGTAAAAAAATTGCTGCTTGACACTCAGCCAATGCATATCAGCGATCATATCCCGCGTGGGTGTATCATTAGGCTTATTTTGTGTAAAGCGCATAGCTCGGTTTTGCAGTTTTTGCAGTTTATCTAGTTGGGTATCGCTAACTATGAAGAATATCGTTGGACAATTTATAAAGTGGGGTTCCATTATAGATCTGTAGACAATAGTTTTGTATCTTACTTACTTACTTAATTGGCGCATTAACCGCCTAAGCGATTTTGGCCGAGGTCAACAAAGCACGCCAGCTGTCCCTATCTCGTCCTAACTGGCGCCAATTGGAAGTCCCAAGTATAGCCAAGTCTTCTTCCACTTGGTCTTTCCAACGCAGAGGAGGTCTTCCTTTTCCTCTGCTACCACCCGCGGGTACCGCGTCAAAAACCTTCAGGGCTGGAGCTATTTCATCCATTCGAACGACGTGACCTAGCCAGCGGAGCCGCTGATTCTTAATCCGCTGCATTATATCTACGTCATTGTACAGCTCGTACAGCTCATCGTTCCATCGAACGCGGTATTCGCCGTCGCAAAGACTCAAAGGTCCATAAATCTTTCGAAGAATCTTTCTCTCGAACACTCCAAGAGCCCTCTCATATGATGTTGTCATCGTCCATGCTTCTGCACCATACAATAGGACGGGCATGATAAGAGACTTATAGAGTATGGTTTTTGTCCGTCGAGAGAGGACTTTACTGTGCAATTGCATACTCAGTCCGAAGTAGCACTTGTTGGCAAGAGAGATTCTCCGTTGGATTTCAAGGCTGACGCTGTTATTGGTGTTAATGCTGGTTCCTAAGTAAACGAAGTTCTCAACTTTTTCAAAGTTATAACTGTCAACAGTGATTTGTGATCCCAGTCGTGAATGTGCCGACTGTCTATTTGATGACAGGAGATACTTCGTCTTGCCCTCGTTCACCTCCAGACCCATTCGCTTCGCTTCTCTATCCAGTTTGGAGAAGGCAGAACTAACTGCGCGGTTGTTAAGGCCGATGATGTCAATGTTAAGAAGGCTAATCCCGCGATAATTGGCACAGACTGCAGGATCACCCTTTTTGTGGATTGGGCAGAGCACACTTAAGTTCCAATCAGTAGGCATGCGTTCTTCCGACCATATTCTAGAGATGAGCTCGTGCATGCACTTAACCAGCTCCTCTCCGCCGTACTTAAATAACTCAGCTGGTAACCCGTCAGCCCCGGGGGCTTTGTTGTTCTTCAGCCGTGCTATCGCTTTCCGAATTTCGTCATGGTCGGGTGATGGTACATCACGTCCATCATCATTGATTGGGGATTCGGGTTCAACATCTTCTCCATCGTTGTTGCAGCTGCTTCCATTAAGCAGTGTGAAGAAGTGGTATCTCCTTCCTAGATATTGACAAGATCTTTTTATAAGGCCAATTTTGTTTGCAATTTTTTGAACTGTTTATTCAACATGCTCATCCATTTTTAATTTATTATCAGATATAATAATAACTTCATCTTTTTTTTTAGGCTGTAGTTTGAGCATCCGTTATTGACTGCCCTATTTAAGACCATAAACTGCGTCTTATTAACATTCAGTTTTAATTTATTAGAGCATAACCAGTTATATAAGGAATTCAGATCTTCTTGCATTTTTTCAATCCTACCACTGACTGTTAGGAGTGTGTCATCAGAGAAAAATTTTATCTTACCGTGTTTTAGCACCATATTAATATCATTGATATAAATATTGAAAAGAACTGGTGCTACCGATTTCTGTGGTATGCCAATGTTCAACGGCTACTTTTTTTGACACAGTTGAGTCGCTCACTGTTTGTTGCATACGATCGGTAAGGTAGCTCCGAAAGTCAAGCTCCTTGTCTTTTATACAAATATGCTCCAGTTTTTTCAGCATTCGTTCCCTGTCAATAGTTTCAAAAGCTCTTTTGAGATCAAAAAACACCGCTACGATATTCAACTTTGAATTAATATCTTCCTCCCACTGGGATAGTACCAAATTTAGTGCAGTCTCACACGAGTGCTTCTCCCGGAAACCTGATTGCTCTTCTATGAATATGTTATTAGTTTCAATATGATATAACAACTGCGTTTTAACCACATTTTCCAGAATTTTTTCAATGTTTGGAAGAGTGTTAATTGGCCTCATTTCTTCAGCTTTTATAGTACCCTTTACTTTTTCAACGGGGACTATTGTCAAAATTTTTCACTCTTTAGGTACTATTCCTGTTTCAAGGCTCTTATTTATCAGTAAGGAGTAGAAGTGTCCCATTGACTCTACCGAGTCTTTCATAACACCCTCAGATAATAAATTTTTCCCTCCTATCTTCCTCTTAAATTTTTTTACAGTTGTACAATATCATTGGAGTTAATCTGGTTGAATTTAAACTTATTTACCTACCTGGTTAGCCTGCGGTATTAAGTTACTGTTAATGTCTTTTATATTTCTGTTTATCTCCACTATACTTTCTACGAAGAAATCGTTTACGTTTTCTGCAATTTCTTCGCTGCTTTTGAATATTTTACCCCTTATTAGAACTTCTGCAATTTTTTTTACTATCTGATTATTAACCACTTGTTTTAAGTGTTTCCACATTAAAAGGCTATCATTTCTATTTGCTTCGACTTTCTCTTCCATGTAGCTAATTTTCTTAATTTTGATATTTTTTTTGTACTGCTTTTTTACCATGTTATATTCTGCCAAATCTCCTGTTAGCACTGCTTTTTCATGTAATTTGAACTTCTTCTTGTTAACCTCAGCTAATTGCCTGTCATGCCATTTGTTTCTAATCTTTATATAAATTTGTCGCTGACTGGTTAATTAGTGCATAGCCGACATCATACAATTGTTAATGTGCTCGAGCCTCCCTTCAATATCAAGACTACTTATGTAACTGAAGTTATACTGTCTCAGCACATTAAGCAGGAAGTAAATTCTGACAGCTTTTTTAACGAAATATTATAGTTTCGTGATCCGTTATTCTGCGATCCCGTAAATTTTCACATAACACTTCCTTACTGTGAGAATACAACAAGTCTATGAGTGTTGCAGAGTGGTCCGTAATCCGTGTATCAAAGCTAATCAGCTGTTTCATTGCTTGGTGTGAGAAGATCTCGTTCAGTTGTTTACTATAAGTCGACATTACTTTAATGTTTATATTGAAATCTCCAACAACAATAGGGTTTATTAAGTTATCAGATATTTCTGTTAGAATTGTATGTATGTCTGCTGTCGAGTGCAGACGTGTTGTGTTTTTGCTCCTGCAATTTTTAATCTCTATTGGTCATTATGGACGATTTTTGTGCAAAGTGTGACAAATCGTTTTCTCGAAAAGACTGTTTTACCGTTCCATGCAGTGGTTTCTGTAAGAAAATATATCATCGCGCCTGTTGTGTGGGAACATTAACAGAATACGATGTGAAGCTATTTAAACTGAACCGCCATATTGGCTACATGCGTCCATACTGTAAATTTGCCGGAAATTTTGCGTAAAGCTTATGATACAGTCATTGTCACTCAAAAACTTGGATTCGAAACCATTATTAGTACCTTCGAATTAAAATTTAAAGACTTGGCCTCGCAAATAGCTGAAATTAAATCTGAAATCATTGCTGGTAATAAATCTAAAATCGATTGTGACAACAACAAAGACAAGTGCTTGGAAGTGCTAGCTGCTAATGTTGATGCTATTAAAAGTATTGTCAGCTCGTCTAATGATATGAATAATAACAGCGAGAGCAATCGTGAGTCTTTCGCAAAAGAATTTACTGCTGTCTCACCGTCGCTCAACATGTTAATACCTTTATGCATGTCTGCGCTATCCCCCAGTGTGACTAGTGATAACGGCTGTTCTCCCACGTTCACGGCTCGCTCCACACTACAATCGAAAGCAACTAAAGCTAATAATGTTAAGTCAACGTCTCGTCGGAATTCAGTTACGTCTGCTAATGCTGTTTCGTTTGCTGATGTTGCTGCTGCTGCTATGCTTCGGGTAGACGACACTGTCGATCTCACTGCCGTACCTAATGCTACAAATATTTCTAATGCATCCAATGCTGTGCGCACAAATAACTATGGTGCTGTTGTTGGTAATGTTCCCTCTACTGTTATGACTGCTTCTCAATCATCATCGCTTAATGCAAACGGAGTTTTGATGGACAACGCTGCATGGACTGAGGTGAGGAATGAAGGGAGGAAGAAGGCAAAGGCAAAGGTTCTTGTTGGTGTAAGCGATACCACCGAATTGAGTGTCTCTGTTCGGAAGAAGTGGGTACATCTATCCTCGTTTGAGCCGTCTGTCACTGCAGCTGACATAATAAACTTCGTAGCTAAACATGCAAGTATTGAGATAAACTCTCTCTCTTGCTTTCCTCTGCTCAAGAAAGACAACCCAGTAGACAAATATAAACGGGTGAATTTCAAGCTAGGTGTTCCATCAACCAGCTTCGATAAAATATTAAATGCGTCGCTTTGGCCAGCTAACGTCAGAATAAGGCCATTTCGTTTTTTTCAAAAACAGCCACCTCTAGTACAACAAACGTGACACGGAACGACTATAATGAAGTTACCGAAACTAATGATGGGCTGAAGGTATATTATCACAACACCTCAGGCATAAGAACTAATTCAATTATTGTCAACCAATTTAGCGCCGAAGAGGCTTACGATATCATTGTCATTGTTGAGTCGTGGCTGACCCCGGACTTTTATGACAGTGAATTCTTTGATTTAAATCAGTATGATGTAGCTGTTAAGGCTGGCTGCTTGAGAGGTGGTCACCCTCAAAAATTGCGACTCACTGCTGGATCAACTTTGTGTATGCATCATTGCCTCCAATTCATATGGCTGCTTATATTTAATTGCCTCATATATTCCGCCTAATAGTAACCTGGAACTCTATAAGGCGCATGTGGATAATATTACTGCTCTGGTGTTAGATGAAATAATCGGTAGTCATCTTTGTGTATTAGGGGATTTTAATTTATGTAACATTAGATGGTGTAGTATCTCAAACTCTTATAATGCAGGCCTCACAGCTAATAATATTGTTACTCCAGTTACTGCCAGAATCTCTCGTTATTGATAGTTTTCTTAGCATAAACCTTAAGCAAGTTAATGGAATTTTTAATCAGTTAAAAAGATTATTAGATCTTATCTTCGTAACTGATAACATTAACTACAGCATTTCAAAATGTATTTTTCCATTATCAGATGCTGGTATACATCATGTGCCCTTAGATATTAAGTTAATGTTTTTTGAGTTTTTACCACTGTCGATTAGTGACGTAACTGCTTTTGATTACGCATCCTGTGATTTTCCAAGTTAAAACGATTCTCTCTTAGAATTTAATTGGGATGAATTATTATCTGACTTGGATACTCACTGCTGTTTTTCTTCGTTTAAGACACTGATGCATGAATTTTGCACTAATTATATTCCTTTAAAAAAGAAGCGATGTTATCACTCTCCTTGGCATAATAAGCGATTAAAAAAACTAAAGAGTCTCAAAAACAAGTACCTCAAGAAATTCAAAGCAACTAATAACCACGCACTCTTTGTAAAATTCCAACATTTTCAGAAGGAATTTAAGTCATTGGATAACCTGCTTTACAAAAATTATATCAATCGCACTGAGCGGAACATCAAAGCTAATCCGAAGTCGTTTTGGAAGTTCGTAAAGTCAAAAAAGTCGTGCTCTAGTGTACCTACCGCGGTGTGTCTGGATAAAAAAGTTGCTAGTACACCTGCCGAAGCAGCTAATCTATTTGCTGAATTCTTTATGTCAAATTACGTTTCTGACGAGGAGGAGTCTCCGGACTTTTCTTCGGAGATTTCTTCAATTCTTAACATTAGCTCGTTACTTTTTTCATCCGAAGACATTACCATGGGGTTGGTTTCCCTGAAGCCTTCGACTCAAACAGACTCTGACGGGCTATCAGCTAGCTTGCTGAAGAACTGTCCGGCATTAGCAATTCCTCTTCAGATTATTTTTAATAAATCTCTGTCTTCAGGTATTTTTCTGAATGAATGGAAATATACAGCCATTACGCCTTTTTTTAAAAGTGGAAAGAAAAATGATGTTCGGAACTATAGGCCAATTGCCAAGCTGTCTAGCATCTCAAAGCTTTTCGAATGCATTGTCAAGGACAAGATTTATTTTGCGGTGAACAACAATTTTTTCACTGGTCGCTCCACAGCCACTAATCTTGCTGTTTTAGTAAATACTGTATGTCATCGTTTTTGAAAGGACTACAAGTCGATTGTATATATGCAGACTTCTCTAAGGCGTTTGATAGTGTATCGCATAGCGTTCTTACAAATAAGTTAGCTTGCTTGGGATTTTACTCCACCTTTCTGCAATGGCTTAAATCTTATCTGTCGGATAGATGTTGCGTGGTGTCAATCGAAGGTGTTTTGTCGAACCACTTTGTTGCCGCTTCAGGTGTTCCCCAAGGGAGCATCTTGGGGCCACTACTCTTTGTTCTTTTATCAACGACATCAGCAGTAGCTTTTCTTCTTCAAAGTTTTTGCTCTATGCTGATGATTTAAAAATATTTTCAACTGTGCAGGATTCAGTGGATGCTCAGAGGCTTCAAGGAGATCTGAACAATCTTCATCGTTGGTGCGTTAAGTCGCGTCTCTCCGTGAATATTAAAAAATGTTTTCATTTATCATTCTCGAGGCGACATAACGTTTCCAGCACATCATACACCATTGCTAGTTATGTACTACAAAATGTTACGGAGTTTAAGGATCTCGGAGTTATATGTATGCTGTTATAATTTGGAGACCTTATGACCAATTTTCGATAAGCAGAATTGAGCGTGTTCAAAAAATCTTTCTTAAGCAAGCTTTACGTTCCCTACGATTTGAGGCTCCTGTTCCTTCCTATGCTTCGCGGCTTATGCTAATTAACCTGGAGCCTCTAGAAAAGAGAAGGACAGTCCTTTCACTTTCGTTTCCTTTCAATATTATTAATGGCATCACTGATTGCCCTGTTTTACTTGAGCGGATTAGCTTTAATGTTCCACAAAGAATTCTTCGCAATTTTTTCCCTCTTTACGTAGATAACTTTAAGACTAACTTTGCAAGTAACGCCCCAATAGCTCGTGCACTTCGGGAATTTAATGCATTATCTAATTCGAGCGTACTTGATTTCGCTTTATCTAGAAAAAATTTTGTAAAAACTCTAGGTTCAATAGCTTAGAATGGTATTGATATTAATTGCTACTATTATATTAGCCAAATTTGGCCACTCTATATTATTTTTCTTAGTCAGTAAGGTACTTTGTACTGTAGATTAATAACTTAAATAAATAAATAAATAAATAAATAGCCTCCATATATGTGAGAAACTCGGCATCACTTGTGCTTGGTGAATGGTATACCACCCCGATCTGCCATTTAGTCTGGCAACTTTTCAGTTGGATGACCATGCACCATACATTATTATTTACCTTTATCTTGAAGTCAAGAGTGTCACGTAAAATTATGATCACACCGCCTGTATGTCAACTGTGTAAATCGCACCTTATTACCTGGTATGTTGGAAAATTTATCTCCGAGTCATCTATTTCATCTGTAATTGTTAAAATAAAACACGTGTAATTCCTTTTATTGCAAACAAGAGAAGAAGTTTTTTATTTTAACATTCCTTAAAACAAGAGAGTAAGCGTTTGACAGCTGTTAATGGTACAGAGTATTTTATATGATAGCTAAGGCCCTATTTACAATACCCTCACTTCTTGAATATTTAATTAATTTTATATAAAAAGTTCTATTTTCAATATGTTACCAATAAATTCAAATTCTTTGTCTTAATCTATTACAAAAATTATCTCAAATTCTTTAAAAGGAAATGTGTACATACATATGCTTGATGGAATTATTCAAAAATTCAATACGAGCCCATCTTCTGCGAGCAAAAGTCATTCTTCGCTTTAGCCACAGCTTTTGGGAGACTATCAGCAACCATCTCAACCGTTGGTATATATTTTATTGAAATTATCGCTTTTTCGACCGTCTCACGCAAATGGTGGTACTTAATATCGATGTGTTTGGATCTCGGTCGAAAGCCGTCGGATTCAGCTAATTTAATGGCACTCTGGTTATCGCAATACAATTGAATTGATGAGTCGCCATCGTGATCCAATTCACTTGATAATTGTTTCAGCCAAACCGCTTCTTGAACAGTACTCGGCCTCGGTACTCGACAATGCAACTGTTGGTTGGCGCTTACTTGCCCAAGTAACTGCTGCATTTGACATCTTGAATAGGTATCTCGTACAAGAACGACGTTTATCAATGTCCGATGCCCAATCAGCATCAGAGTAACCATGCAATTGTGTTGAGCCATTCGATGAATACTTTAGTTTATAGTCCTTGGTTCCCTTGAGATATCGCATGATTCTTTTCACAGCCTTCCAAAGAGAAACATTGTAATTTGAGTTAAATCGGCTGACGTCATTAACTGCAAACGCAATATCTGGCCGCGTACATTGTGCCAGATACAATAAACTACCCACAGCAGCCTGATGAGGAATCTTCGCTAGCTCATCTTCATCAGCACTTTCCGAAATCATATTGATAGATAACTTTTGATTGTAGTCGCTTGGGGTAGAAACTGGTTTGCAATTATCCATGTTGAATCGAATTAAGATATCGTTAATATATTTACACTGGTCAAGTTCTACACCATCATTAGTTGGGGTTATTCGAATTCCAATACAACTTGTAACCGGCCCCATGTCTTTCATTTTGAACGACATGCATAATGCCTTTTTGATTTCAGCTAAGACCTTGGAATCTTTCCAAAACAGCAGTATGTCGTCAACATAAATCGCCAATATCAATGAGCAATCTTTAGCGAAATAAACACATGGGTCCAATTTTGACTTGTATAGCCCAAACGATTTTAACACCGACTCCAGCTTCAAATTCCACTGCCTTCCGGCTTGTTTCAGTCCATACATTGCTCGATTTAATTTGCAGACCGCATTTGAGCCATCACCAAACCCTTCTGGTTGCGCGATGTATATTTCTTCTTGTAGTTCACCTTGTATGGCCGCTGTGGTCGAGTTGGTAGCGGTGCGTGCTATAACTCGATATGCCGGTGAGTTCGAGGTTCGAATCTCAGTCAGGGCAAGCAAAATCTTAATCATAGAAAAAGTTTTTTCTAATAGCGGTAACCCCTCGGCAGGCAATGGCAAACCTTCGAGGGTATTTCTGCTATGAAAAAGCTTCTCATTAAATACATCTGCCCTCCATTTGTGGTATATTATAAAAAGACGCACACCACAAATGGTAAGAGAAGCTCGGCCAAACACTGAGCTATATAGTGTACGCGCCAAAATTATATTATATATAGTTCACCTTGTAGAAATGCAGTAATTGCATCCATTTGATATATTTTTAGCCCATTTTTAACAGCCATGGCAATCAAAAAACGAATGGTTGAGTAGCGTACAACTGGAGGGTATGTTTCATTATAGTTCATTCCATGAATTTGGCTACAGCCCTTAGCAACTAAACGAGCTTTGTGCTTAATAACGTTGTTATCCATATCACGTTTAGTAGTGAACACCCATTTCGTTTTTAAAGCTCTACGCCCCGGTGGCAATTGCATTAATCTCCAGGTGTTATTTTCTTTTAATGAATCCATTTCGCTCTCCATCGCCATCTTCCAGTCTTCAGCATCATTTCGGGTTGTGGCTTCTTCAAATGTAATTGGATCAACGTGTTCATTTACACATGATAAATAAGTCACAAACTCTTCACGCTGAATTGGTTTTGGTACTCTTGCTGTCCGTCGTGGTGTTTGACGATCATCAATTACTATAGTTTCTTCAGGTGGATCTTCCACAGATTTTTCCTTATCTTCTGAGTGCTCATCCTTTATGATAGTTGCTGTTGTGGTTACTTTTGGCGAATCTACCATACTCCGCGGGTCATTACCTCTCACTTGATCTAGAAACTCTGAATCCACGTCAATGTCCATGATCTATGCGTTTGCTTTTTCGTGGAATATCACATCGCGGCTCACTACTATGTTTTTTGTGTACGGATCGATGCAACGAATACCCTTTTTATTTGAGTCGTATCCTACGAAAATCAATTTTCTAGCTTTTCGGTCCAACTTTTTGCGACGCTGTTTGGGAATGTACACCATTACTGGGGATTCAAATATCCGTAAATGTGAAAAATCAAGCTTAGAGCCTGTCCACATTTCCTCTGGTGTCTTATCTTTCAACCCTGAGCAAACTGAACCATTTATTAAATACGAAGCCATGTTTACGGCTTCAGCCCAATCTTCATTACCAAGCTTAGCATCAAATAACAGACATTTGGCACGTTCGATTATAGTTCGGTTCATGCGTTCTGTCGTGCCATTTTTCTCCGGCATATATACATTTGTTAGCTGATGTTGAATACCTTTGGAACAAAGAAATGTGTTGAATTGACGTGAACAATATTCAGTTCCATTGTCAGTGCGAAAGACTTTAATCGTTTTGCCAGTTTGATTTTCAATAAATGCTTTAAACTCAATAAACGTACTTAAAACGCCAGATTTTTCTTTTAAGAAATAAACAAAAATTTTCTTTGAAAAATCGTCAGTGAAAGTTAACAGGTACCTTGCACCACCAATTGATCTTGTTTCCATTGGTCCAACCAAATCAGAATGTACTAATTCTAGTAACTCGCCCGTGTGGTTTTGGCTTGGCGTAAATGGCGCTCGTGATTGCTTGCCCTCAGCACATACTACACAGTTTGGCAAGCCTATTTTTTGATTTGAAAATTTCATTCCGGTCACCGCCCCATCACGCATTTTACATAACCTTGCGTAGTTAAGGTGACCAAATCTTCGATGCCAGGTAATTGCGTTACTTTCTTCTTTGCAAGATAACATGCACGCTTCACCCGCTGTTTTTAATTTGTAAACTCCACCTTGTGGCTTGCAATGTGCAAATTCAACCAAATTTTGATCATAAATAGAGCATCCGTTTTTGTTAAAAACGATTGTATTCCCCTTATGAACAGTTTTGTATACTGTTAGTAAATTTGCCGACAATTCAGGTACGTGCAAAATGTTCGAAATGGATACTTCGTCATTTCCCAACAACAATTTTGATTTACCTTCGCAATTCATTTTAATTTTTTCATCATTCGCAGCTGAAATTTCCTTAACATTCGTAGGAGTGCATTCAAACAATAAATTTTTATTCGGTGTCATATGGCTCGACGCCCCACTATCTAAATACCAATCACACGTGTCAAATTTTGTTGAAAATTTTGCTGTAAATGCTCTTTTTGCAATTTCACTGTTGTTCACTGTTTTAGTTTGTCCTTTTTGCTCCTTCTTCTTACATTCAGAGCTAATGTGACCCCTACCACCACAAGAGTAACATTTTACAGAGCGATGATTATTTAATTTTTTGCTATTTTGCTATTTTGCCTAAACGAGTATTTACCAATAAACGCATTGTTGGTTTTACCCTCACGTGAATACTGCGTATCTAACAATTTCATTTTAATGTCATCAGCATTTATTTTGTCACTCGCTTCAAAGCTCAAAATAAGTGGTTTGTATTCCTCTGTCAATCCTGCAAGCATAATTGCAGCTAACCACTCGTTGTCGATGCTAAAACCGATACAATTTAATTTACTTGCCGTTGTCATTATTTGGTCAATATAAACCTGCATGTTTTCACTTTCCTCTAAACGAATTGAGATCAAAGTGCGCAACAAACCAATTTTCCGCATTAGTCCACGATCTTCGTACAGGTTTTGGAACTTTGTCCATATGTCCAGCGCCGTTTTGCATGTTCTAATATACACAAATACTTCTGGCTCCACACTTAATGCCAATAACGTTTTCGCAGAACTTAATTTGTCGGTCTCCTTTTCCTTGCACACTCTTGGGTCTTCCTTTGATGGAATGATGCAGTCACCTAATTTCTTTAACTCCAAGAAATTCTCCATTGCAAACGTCCAATTGTGAAAATTCTCACCGCCTTTTAATTTTTCAACCGCAAAGTCTGCTTTTGTTGAATTAGCCATTTTGAAGATTATTAATTGCTAATTTGGAGTTTACAAAGAAACCGGTTTAAATTTAATTCAAATGATACGACAAACGCAATCAGATTCGCAATTAAAACAAGACAAAAGAAAAATTAATTTTCGAGGTGGGCTGGGCCCATAACCTGTTAAAATAAAACACGTGTAATTCCTTTTAGTGCAAACAAGAGAAGAAGTTTTTTATTTTATCATTTCTTAAAACAAGAGAGTAAGCGTTTGACAGCTGTTAATGTCTCGGAGCATAGCACCATGTCTGGGTTAACATTTTCCATGAGTCTTTCTAGTTCAATTTTATTAGCTAATAAACTATTTATATTGAGATACACGCATTTAAATGAACATTGGCGATCTTTTCTTACGTCTAGTTGCTAACATCTCTGCTAACACTCTCTGTTTCTCTATCTTTAGTTTTCTAACATAGACTGAACACTCTCGGCTAAAAACACTATGTTCTACATCTAATTTTAGACCTAGCTCTTGGTTAGCGTCACAACAATAACCGCAAATTAATTTTGGACTACTCTCTGTGGAATTTTCTGCTTTATGCTCCCCCATGCATTTACTACACCGTAATTTCTTCGTACAATGATTAGCATTGTGATTGAAACCAAGGCATTTATATCATCTTTTCACTGATTGCCCATCGTATACCGGACATCGATCCCATCTAATATTTATTTTTTTTCTTATCTAGCACCTGTAAGAAAAATTTATGTTCCACCTCAATTATTGCATTAAAAGATGTTAATTCCCCATTGCTACGTTTCGACTTGAATACTTTTCCACACTTAATGTTAGCATTACTTAAATAATTGTTCTGGGCCTTAATTTTATTAATTACCCCTATTTCATTATATTCTGCATTCATATGTGTCGCTAATATCTTCGGGCTGTTCACTTTTGGTTCAGTAATACCATATAATTCCTTATTTAGATGCACTAAATCTTTTATTCTATCTTTCTCTACGGCCCCGTTTTGCTTATATGACACTATCTATTTTCATATTCGATGCATCGACTTTGTTAAGGTCTTCCCTAGTTTTTTCCACTGCTTGTTTACTCTTCGGCGTTATTATTAGTGGAGGTACTCCCTTGAAAGCGCTAGCATATGATACACCCACACCAACTCTAGCCATTTGCTCTTTATTGGATTTGCATAAACTCTCTACTCTATTTATTACCTCTAAATTTTCTTGGTTTGTCTTCTTTATGCCTTCCATCACCCTACTAAGCTCTTTGCTGTACTCACTTAGCATTTTTTCGATGTCACCCTTTTGTTCTCTGATGTTTATTTATTTGTCTCAGCTATGCTTATCATCTGTTTAAGGGCATCATCAACATTGGAGATATATGTCATGCAGTCATCGCACATAAACTGCAAAAAACCGACAGTTTTCCACACCTTGCAAGCCGTATTCATCAACATCCGCGCAAGCAATAGTTTTGTGGTATACTCTTCCACAAACTCCCTCGCATCGAACGCCCGACTCTCCTCTGATGCCTTTTCGGCATCTTCCGCACTCAGGCATTATCCTATACACCGGTCAACTGCTATTTTATGTTAATATTTATATATATATTAAAACCGCAACTAGTTCAAGTGTTTTTTCTTTATTTTTGCCAATTTTATTCCTTTACTTTATATACACTGAACAGCGATTCACCTTGATATAGTCGCTATTTATCCGAATATCGACTATTTTGTCATACAATTATTTTTTCGCAAAATACTATATTAAATAATATATTATGTTAAAAATTTTCCGCAATCAAAAACACGTCCGCACGTAATGAAGTATGCACAGTAATCAAAAAAGTATACAGTACGTGCTCGGGCAAGATCGAAGAGGCGGTTGCATTCATGGGCCGGAACGGTCTGTTGAAAGGTGTGGTACAGGAAACGAAGCAACATCGCACTTCCGCTCTAACGCGCTGGGATGGTTACAATGCTCTACGCAAGGATCGCGAGCGAGATAATGGTGGAGGCTTAGCGTTCATACTGCACCACGCCGTGCAGTATCGTCAAATCGATTAACACATCGACCCAAGGGACAGCGCCCTAGAACGTCAGTGTATAGCTGTCTGGTCAGGCGATGTCCAGCTCGCGCACCAGGATCTTTGGTTTTCAAGCCTACCAAATGATTGTAGGGGAAAAAATATTGGCAGAGCAGATAGACGATTCGACATTCTGCACAATGAACGATGACGCCCTCACCAGGATAATCGGAAGTTGCAGCAGCTCGATAGACCAGCTAGTGCAGGTCAGATAAATAGCATAACGTGGCGACCTATGCTATCGCTTTCTTCGGACAACCTACCCCTGTCGTGTCTGCTCCGGCCCGCTTTAACACGGCCAGAAGGATTCTCGAGATCCGCCGCTGCCTTGGAGGACGACCGCGATCATATACTCCAGGCAGGGTCGCCAAGAGAAAATCCGGGCCCGGGCATTATTTCGCCATCGTCCGGAGCACCCTAATAGAGACTTGCTCCAACCTGTGATAGCCTGCCTTGGAGTCCAACCTCCACATGTAGCAGCAGAAGAGCTCCAGCTGCCTCGTAAGTCCCACGTTACTCTGTCTCAACCCCGACACCCCCAAGACTTGCCCGGCATGTGAACAGTCCCCGCACGACACCAACCACATATTCACATGCCCGGCCAAACCTACTCAACTGGCATCCCTCTCCCTATGGTCCGACCCTGTTGAAACTCATTTCCTTGACCTCTCGTTAGTTAAGCTTGACGATAATGAGTGAGGGTTTCCGTCAGCCTTAGTGGGGTGTAGCTAGTCGCTACAACAACAACAACAACAATAGGGTGGCGTCCTATCCCCGTTTTTGTTTAACTTTTATATCCCGAGGCTCCCTTCTCCACCAGAGGGAGTCACACTCGTCTCGTATGCCGACGACTCCAAGATATGACTTGTGTTCAAAAGTGAACAACTACATCCCAGAACTTGCTCGTTTCTTTACTGGACGGAAACTGACAACTAGCAGGGCCCAGTGGACGAGGCTACAGACTTGTCAGAACGCCGCGCCCTGGACCTCCACCATGAGGCAAGCGTGTCCCCAGTCAGAGAGCACAATATGATGTTCTCAAAGCCGTTTCTGCTGGGGTGGCACCGTCCGATTGGGTACCTGATGAACCCAATTCATTGCCATTTAAAATAAAACATTTTTTCAGGTTCGGTGTTAACTTCACATAGTCAATGAATTAATATCTTTATATAAGTTTGTAAAATTCGTTTAGCTAATTCCACAGCATACTGCCAACAATTGTCCACATTAATATCATAACCACAGGATATGGCTTGCATTATAATATTAAAACGAAGTTTAATGTCTTGATCAATACCGGTAATATTTTCGAGTTTTGGTACGGAAAAAAATTACGAGCATATTCCAATATTAAATTTTAATTTACTGAGTATTTTACAGAATAATGGATCCCATGTTCACTGTCTATACCTCCACCCTCTTTCCTCTATTTATTTCTTATTATCCTTCCTTGTACTGAACGTGTACTGTTCTGTCTTTCTTGGTCAATGTTCCGTTTTTTCCTTTTCTGCTAACGCTGTATTTCTTTCATATTTTTTTTAATTCGCAACTACGCGTACAGTTTCTGAGCTATTGCGCCATCTGAACCCACCTATTGTAAGTTCATTAACACAATTACCAGATAGTAGCAGCTGAATTTTGTTTTATTCAGTAGCTACTAATTGTCTTAGTAACCTCACATACGATTCGACAACGTGTTTTTAATGTTTAATTTAAGAATTAAAATTAAAAAAAAAAAAGAACAAAACCTTACACTTCCCTTTTTAAAACTTTTCTGTCTGTTACAGCTTTAATATAACATTTTTTTTCTCATATTGGCACACTTGGCTGTCGTCGGCACTGTTTCGCTTCCAAAAGAAGAACAAAAACTAATAAAACTGTAGTTATCGGTTCGGGCTTGAATTGGGTTTTACTGTCTGCATTGTTTCTTTTGTTTTCGAACTCTGCGTAATCATCAGAGGAAAATAAACTTACTGAAATAAATGAGCGTAAAGTTAGCTTAGCACCCACGGCAAATTAATTTTTGTTCCTAAATTTTTAGAGTGCTTCGCTAAGTTGATATGAATTTAGCTAAGCACCCCCCTTGACAATGAGTAAAACGCGACATAAAAAATTCTAAACTTGTCCATATTTTGTTGCTAATTTGTTGCTCATTAGTTACGCAAAAATAATTTTTTTTTTGACAAAATTTAATTTTTTTATTTTACATGGAGTTGTCATTAAAACGATTTTACCGCGGTTATGCATAATTGTTGCTAATTGGTTGCTTAGTTATTACAGAAAATTTTATTTTGTCGCTCTTTTTGTTTTTGCTTTTTTGGGGTGCTTTGCTAAGTTGATGTGAAGTTAGCTAAGCACCCCCTTGAAAATGAGTAAAAAATTCAAAATTTTAACTTCACGTCAACCTAGCAAAGCACCCCAAAAAATTAAAAACAAAAAGAGCAATAAAATTAATTTTAGCGCACCTATGTATATGACTCATGTGTCTGTTATCAATCATTAAAAGAACTGAGACTTGCAGTGTCTATCATTAAACGTGTGACAAATATTCTACACAAAAACAAAAACATTTGTTGCCAAGGGTTAAATTTATATGCGTTTTTTAACGTACATAGACGAAAAATTGTAGATTGTACTCCGCATTCTTATTAGTCATAAAATTAAGATACAAATCGATGAAGCAACGTGTTAAGGAATAATGTGTTGACGTGTTTCAAATAAGTTAATAGGTTTTGAACCAGCAATTTATTTGCCAGCAATAAGCCAAAAAATAAATTTAAAAAACATCCAATTTCTTTGCTTAAATTATTTCTACAGTAAAAATTTAAATTTTCAGTGTAAGCAGAAGATCGACCGAAATATGAACCATTATAAAATAAGTAAATATAAATCAAAATATAAAAATACTATTAAAAACCAGCTTGGAACTCCGTATAAAATATATATACATCGTTGGAGTATAAATCCTAAAACACTCATAAGCGACAATTGTGGCTTAGGTTTTGAAAAAACAACATGTCACATTTACCAAACTCGCTATATGGTTTCGCAATTTGTCTTCTTGTATTCTGGTGTGGAACTTGGTGTGTTCATCTTTTGGCCATTTGCTACGGGTAAGTGATGCGATAGTATATGTATTAAGATACATAATTTTTATGTATGTACATATGTATATATCTTATTTATGTGTGTGCATATGTAATGACTCAAACAATTGGCCACATGTTTATTTTTTCTTTTGCCTTAGTGGAAACAAAAATATATTTTTTTTTTTAAATATTGATGTTCATCTTTAATAATAAACGGTAATCAAAGTTTGAAACTTTTTTGTTGAACTAAAAAAATCTGAGCATGCAATTTTATAGCCATAAACTTAGGAATGATTTTTGAAAAATTTTTGAAACCTGAAACTTTCGCACAACGCATACACTTTATTAATCACTGATTCGCAATAATTTTAAATGGTTTTGCAAATTTTTAACAATATAAAACATTTGTATGATAAAGAAGAAAGTTTTATAACGAACTTTTATAAAAATTACCGAAAATCATTGCGAAGTGTGAGCCAGTTGAAACTTATAATTTATTACATTACGAATATACATAATTAATTATTGAAATCGCCTTCGCACGATATTACGAGTTTCAGCTTGTGCAAGAGCCAATCTTGTCAGTGTATTAAAATATATAAGTTTAAAAATAAGCCGCAATAACAACAACAATAGGAATTTTACTTAATATTTGGGGCTAAATCGCAAAATGCTGACATTTTATTTTCAATACAAACAGTGTTGTATTATAAATCCAAGTTTATAACTTTGTTGAATTTTGTGTGTGCAGCCCATACAATTTTAGAATTACAATGTGAAAGTTTCAAGGTCTGTAAAGATAGCGTAACCACATTAGGCAACCAAAGCCTAACATACATACCAAGATTGATATAGAAGAGATTGCGCCGACTGCCAACAAAAATAGTTTACGATCTGCGCATGTACGTCACACCATCAAAAACGTTTTCTCATTTTGATTGAAGAATTGCTTTCTAAGTTCGAATAATATACTAAAATCGCGTTGCACTGTTTAAACCTTTAAAATAATAGAACACAAAATATTCCCTTCACTCGTGTTGTAATTTAAAGAAATTTTGTGACGTCATTAGACAACCATTATCGTGAAATAAAAAGTTACCGACCTGCGCAAGGCGCAATCTCTTATTCATCAATCTTACATACATACAGTATGTAAAACTCGTATTAGTACACCTTCTCATATGAACAAATATCATTAATTTTTTAAAATGTATCTTAAAAGAATCGGTTAAAATTAATTTATTTCACAGAAAAATCAATAATAGTATGGTTCAAATGAACTCCATTTACTAGAGGCAAAATTCGTATTAGTACACATGCATTTACAGATTAATTGTGAAGAATTATCAATTTTTTTTAGTTGTTATAATTTTGTAGAATATCCTCTTTGTTTTCAAACATCAGATTATCTTTGCGGCATAGACTCCACCAATTTTTTTGTGAGATTTGTAGAATTTTTTTCCATTAAAGTTTTAGAAGTTTTTTCTAATCATCACTGCTTTTTATTTGATGATGTTTTAGCTGTTTTTGGAAAATTTACCACTAGTTTTCAATCGGGTTTATGTGTTTTGGATAGTTATCCTGCTGAAATATAAACTTCTTCTTACAACCCAATTATTGGGCAATTTTTTCAAGCTTCCTTTTTAAAAGGTCAAGATATTGCTTAGAAATCATAATGCCATCAATAAAGTAATATTTCGATGTAAGTGGAATGGGTAAATACTCCACTTGCATCGAAACATCCCGATACCATCATTGAGCCTCCGCCGGGTTTGAAAGAAGGCTGCAGATTGCGCTTATGAAGGCTGGTGTTAGCTTCTTTCATAGTTTGTATGCACCCATCTGATATTCAATTTGCACTCGTCTGTCAATATTCCGATCTTTCAAAGTCCCATATATTTGCCATATATTCTCTGAAGAATATTTGCGCTTTGTTCTATTGGCTGAGCTCTTAAAAGGATTTCTAGCAGCAGTTATTTTAAATCCCAGCCTTTTTTAATAAAATAACGAACTCTTCTATTAAAAGAAATTTTTTTATTATTATTTATTATACAATCTGTAGGTTATACTTAAAATTATAAGCTAAGAACTTAAGAGCTATGGCTACTTGGGCCTTAAGCAAAATTCGAAGTTAATATGTAAATTTGTATATGTATAAGCTTATGTATAGCGTATAGTGATGTATAGCTATTTATATTGAGAAGTATAGACGTGAGGTTCTTAAAAAAATTGTAATTAAAAATATATTCTGTATTGAAGGGTTGTTTAATGGGTTAGAAGTTTGGAAGAATTGTGTTCTAAGAGAATTTAAGTATTCGCAGTGGAAAAGTATATGGTTTATTGAAAGAGGAAGGTTATTTTGGCAGTGTGTGCATACGTTAGGTGAATTTCGGTCTATTAAGTTTTGATGAGTTAATCTTGTGTGGCCAAGTCTTAATCTTATGTATTTTGTGAGGTCCAGTCGCGTTAGGGTTGGGTGTGAATGAATGTTGGGTAATTGAGCTATATTTGTTTTATTAGGATTATGGGTTTTGTACCAGTCGGATGTTCTGTTTCATACCTGCCGTGCTGTTTCCTGCGTAAGCTTTGATTTGAGGAATTTGTTAATATCCTTCTGACTTAAGTTGCAGATTGTATGTACTGGTGATCGCGTGGCTAGTTTAGCGGTCTGGTCTGCGTATTCGTTTCCGGGAATATTTGTATGGCTTGGTATCCAAACTAATATTATTTTAGGATCCGTCGGTATATATAAGGTGTCTATTTTTGATTTCTGTTTTGAGTTGATAGAAAGATTTTCTGAAAATTTCCGCAGAGGTTGTTTCTTTGTTGAGCTTACTGAGGCTCAAATTAATTGTTAATTTAAAATGCCATGGGGGGTATTTGCTTTTGATTTGTTTAATGGGTTTGAAGGGTATATCGTATTTTCCGCAGGTTGCTATTATGGTTGTTATTGTCAAGTTGAATTTTATTGCTTTTTTCGTTTTAGGTTTGTTAAGGATGCTGTACAAGGGTGAGTTATAGGAGTTTATTAAGTTTTTAAATAGTATACTCGTTATTAAGGTTTTTCTTTCTATGATTTCAGCTATACCTGCCTCGAAGAGCATATTGTTTATTGGGGTAGTTCGATATGCTCCAAGAGCTGTCCTAATTGCAGCGTTTAATAACGTGTTTATTTTAGTAAATTGAGACGTGGGCGCAGTTCCATAAAGAAAAATACCAAAGTCTATTTTGGTTACCATTATAGATTTTACAATAGACATTAGTGTTGGCGTGTCGCAGTTAAATTTTACATTTGCAAGACACTTTATTATATTTAGTCTTTCTGTTAGTGATCGTTGCAAATGTGAAATGTGTGAATTCCATTTGCAAGAGTTGTTAATGATTACGCCAAGTAGTCTCAACTCGCTCACAGTCGTAACTTGTATATTATTGCAGCTAACTGTGCAGGTGCAGTCGTGTTTTCGACAAATGTGTAGGTGAGTACTTTTGTGTAGTGAGATGGTTATGTTTAGGTTTTTGCTTTTGCTATGCTGCAGAACTATATGGAAGTCGTCTGCGTATGCGCAGAAGCTAAGTTCCTTGTGTAAGCTTATTATTTCAGTTAGTTTGTTGTAAGAGATAAGAAAAAGTAAAACGGATATAGGTGAGCCTTGGGGTATGCCGTTGTGTAGTGCTTGGATATCAGATAAATGTTTTCCTACTCTAACTAGTATTTTTCTATTGGTCATAAAGTTAAGAACATATTTTTTCATTTTCGGGCCAACTTTCCATTTGTCCAACTGATCAATCACTGAATGTATTCCTATTCTATCAAAGGCTTTTACGAAGTCCAACGAAATTATGGAGGCATGTTTTTCCTTAGAGAGAGAGTCGGTGATCAGATATCTACGAACAGCAGAGCATCAGTTATCGACTTCCCTTTTTTGAAGCCTACTTGGTTGTCATGTATGAGCTTGTTGTTGTTAACAAACCACCACAACCTATTGGCTATAATTTTGTCCATCACCTTTGCTATACATGAGTTTAGTGATATGGGGCGGTATGATCCAATTAAAGTTTTGTTGGATTTTGGTTTCAAGATTGGGACAACAATGGAAGTTTTCAGTGCTTGGGGGATATACGAGTTTAAAATGTTGTTATATAAATTCAGTAGTCTTGTTGTTAATTGAAAAGCCAGATTACGTAGCATTAGGTATGATATTCGGTCCAGTCCAGGTGTGTGTCCTTTTAGACTATTTAAGACTGTCTTAAGTTCGGTTAACGTAATTTTGTCTTCTAACATTTGTGCGCTGTTGCATGTTGCATTTTCTGTTATTCTAATTCTGTGTTTGTGACTCTTGAAGCTAGCTGTGAAGTTGTCGTCTGAGGATTCTTTGGACCACGTGCGTCCAAACTCGTTGGCTATGTCTTTATAGTGAGTAAGTGTTGTGTTGGTGTCATCTGCTGCCGTTATGCAATGTATGCTGGCCGTGGGCTTGTGTCCAGTGAAGTGTCTAATTTGGGACCAGATTTTTTGAATAGGAGTGGAGGGATTGATTTCTGTCGTTAAGTTTAAAGTGGCAGTCTGTTTAGCTTTTTTTATTTCCCTTTTAAATATAGCACTAGTTCTTCTGAATTTTAAGATATTTTGCTCATTAATATTCCGCTTTAAAATTTGGTAACATTTGTTTTTTTCTTGCTTTAGTTCTTGTAATTTTTTATTCCACCATGGGACGTTCCTTGCTTTTCTAGTGGGGTTATTTTGTGGCATTGTTAAGTTAGCGCTCTGGAGTATAATTTTTTTAATATTTGCATATTTTTATTTGTTGAGTTGGGCGTGTTTTTGTTGTTTGTTATTGTCTTGTTTCTGTAAAGCTCCCAGTTATTAAGTTTTGTGATAAATTTTGGTTTCATTAGTCTGTCGTTCTGGAGTTGAGGTGGAAATATGGTTATAGTTATAGGTAGGAGGTCGCTGCCATGTAAGTCGTCAGCAATGCCCCAGTTAGAAGCTATTGCTATGTCTGGACTAGCGAAAGATATATCAATGTGAGTAAATGTGTTTCGTGTTGAAAAGTGTGTGGGAGACCCATCATTTAAAATAATGCTATTTTCTTGATTAATAAAGTTCGCTAAGACATTACCCCTTCGATTGTTGCTTTTTGAGCCCCACATGTTGTGCCAAGAGTTAAATTCACCGGTAATAAGGTATGGTTGATTTTGATTTAGTAGAACATTCTCCAAGTTGGTTTTGTTAAAGCTTTGACTGGGAGATATGTATACTGAGTATATAACGAATTTTTTAGCAGTGTGTATTTCTATCGCGATTGCGTCGAAGTCGTTATTAAGTGTAATTTGTTTGTGTTGTACTGATATGTGTATAAGTAGGGTAGCTCCTCCGTAGTTGTTATATCCGTTAACTGAATATACTTTATAATTTATTTGGATGGGGATTTGTTCGTTATGTTTTATATAAGTTTCCTGTAAGGATATCACTTTTGGATTGCGCTGATTAATAAGTGTTAGTAATTCGTTATAATTATTTATGTACGTAGCCTCTTATGTTCCACTGTAATATCATAATTGTCATCTTTGAAACTTAATAAGTATGTGTATTTTATTTCTATCTGTGTTTTTTATTTTATTTATTTATTTCATAAGTCAATGAACAAAGTTCTTACTGACTACTTAGAGTTACAACAGAAAATAAATTAACAATGACAAATTTCACAAGGCAGAATATAATAATGAGAGAAACTCAACTTTACATAAATAAAAATCGAGGAAGACAGAATTCGAGATCTCGTTGAATTCGCAAAGTGCACGCGACAAAGGGGCATTTCTTGCATAATTGGTTATGAGTTTATCCGGATAGAATGGATTGAAATTACGTAAAGTCCTAAATGGCACAAGGAAATTAATACTTTGGAGCAAAGACGGACAATCAACAGTGCCATTAATTATACCATACACAAAAGAAAGTGAAAGAACTGTCCTTCTCTTCTCGAGAGATTGAAGGCTTATAAGAAGCAAACGCGAATTGTAAGAAGGTAAGGGATCCGAAAATTTCAAAGAACGTAGAGCAAATTAAAAAAAAAACCTTTTGCACACGTTCAATTCTATCTATCAAAAACTGTGAATAAGGTCTCCAAATAAACGCTGCATATTCCAGTCGAGATCTAACATAAGACGAAAAAAGTAGTTTTAGAGTATATGAGTCAGTAAAATTTGTACTGTGCCGGCGTACAAAGCCTAAAACTGAGTAAGCATTAGATATAATAAAATTAATGTGATTATTAAAAGAGAAGTTGGAATCAAATATAACTCGAAGATCTTTGATTTCATCAACAGTCTTGAGTATTGTATTCGAAATAGAGTAAGATGTGTGCCTGATGTATCGAGCTTTAGCAAGAGTCATATGAAAACATTTTTTTAATATTAAGAGAGAGATGTGACTGTTGACACCAAAGAGACAAATTATCCAAATCCGCTTGGAGGTTTGTCACATCGGTTGCACTGTTTACTACTGAAAATATTTTCAAGTCATCTGCATATAACAGATACATATCTGCTAAATGAGAAATACTCGCCAATATCATTGATGAATAAAACGAAGAGCAACGGCCCTAAAATACTTCCTTGTGGTACACCTGACGTGGCAATGAAAGGTTCAGAGGAAACACCATCGACTGTTACGACGCAATGTCTATTGCTTAGGTACGATTTCAACCAGCACAGGAACACAGAAGGAAAACCTAAGCTAGCAAGTTTAAACAATAAAGTATTGTGTGGAACTTTATCGAATGCTTTTGAAAGATCAGTATAAATGCAATCAACTTGGGATCCCAGTGAAAAATAATTTATGCAATATTCACTGAACTCTGCCAGATTAGTAACCGTGGAACGACCAGGAACAAAACCATGCTGTTTAGGTGAAATTAAACTCTTAGTCGCAAAATACATCTTCTTTTTTACTATACTCTCAAATAGCTTGGAGACAGATGAAAGCTTAGAAATAGGACGATAGTTACAGACATCATTCTTTTTGCCAGCTTTAAAAGTTGGGGTAATGGTTGTCAATTTCCAATCGTCTAGAAAAGTACCTGTACATAGAGAATTATTAAATAACAGTTTAATAGGGCTAATAACCGCTGGACAGTTTTTCAAAAAAGAACTGAGAAACCATCAATATCAGTTTGACTCGAAGGCTTAAGACTTAAAATTCCTTCTGATACATCGTCCAAAGTGAGATTCAAATTACCAAAGTTAATTGAAGAGGAAAAATTTAATGAACTATTGTTGTTGGGCTCAACAGACAAAACTTGGTCCAGAACGAAATTAGATTTAAAAAACTTAGCAAACAGATTAGCTACCTCACTCGGTGTACTTACAAATTCATCCCCTAAGCAGACAGCGGATGGTACCTCAGAACAAGATTTTTTTGACTTAATATAATGCCAAAAACTCTTGGGATTTAACTTGATATTCGATTCAATTCTAAATATATAGTTTTTATAAAGAAATTTTTCCAAACAGTTGAAGCGTTTTTGATAGTATTGATGTTTTGAAAAATAACATTGATCTTTAGTTTTCTTAAACTTCTTATAAAATTTATTTCTTTTATTTTATATTATATAGTTTTTATAAAGAAATTTTCTTCTAGGTTAGATTTAGTCTTCTGATTGCTCTTCGCTTCCAGCTGTGGTACCTCTCTGAAGTTGGCCAGCCAACTTTTACTTAAGGAAAAATTATCTATTGGATAATTTGCCGTAAATTATCCGTGAAAATACAAATTTTTCCGCGGTCATATTCCAAGAACTGTCGCATGCACTGCTAACTTCAGCTGAAGTTAGCAGTGCATGTGACAGTTCTTGGGATATGACCGCGGCAAAATTCTTATTTTCACGGATAATTTACGGCAAATTATCGAAAAGATAATTTTTCCTTAAGTAAAAGTTGGCTTGCCAACTTCAGAGAGGTAGCAATGGTGTTGGTGTTGTTTGTTAATGGTCTTTTGTTTGTCGGTTGTAGATTGTTGCCTTTGTTGTTGTGTAATCTTTTGAGTTGTGCTTGTATACGTTTTGAAGTTTTAACTTGGAGAATTTTTGTTGTAACTTTTAGTGCGTTTCTTGATATTGTTGCCATTGTCTGCGTTTCGTAGTCGGACTCGCTAGGCAGATCGGAATAGTTTACTGGTTGTCTTGTTGTTGTAATTGGTGTGGGTAGGAGTAGTGCTGGTGTTACTGTGTGGTTTACTGCTGGGTTGTGTGATGTGTTACTGCTGTTGGCTGCTGATGCGTTGATTTGCGGGTTATTTGTTTGTGGTTTGTTTCGTACTATTGTTGATTTTCATGTTGGTGTGTTTCGTTGTAAATAGCTACAGCAATTTTGTTATCTGTTTTACGCGTAGTCTTGATTGCTTGTATTTCTTTTTGTTTAAGAAAGATGGGACAGTTTTTGTCTGTAGCAGAGAGGTCAGTGGGTTGTTGTAGTTGTCTGATGCAGTTAATGCAGGCTTCGTAGCTCTCGCTTTTTTCTTCGATTTCACACTTTGAGCAAATTTTTTCGCCTTTGCAGATCTTTGCTGTATGGCCAAATGTGAGGCAACGGAATATAGGGTCGGACGTTTATTTTCTCATAGCCTATTCGTATTTCTGTCTTGTGTTGTTTCTATTGTAATGTTGTTATCTAGTGCTACTAGTGTTGTTAGCTTATTAGCTTGTAGATTATTTTTTGTTTTAATAAGTTTTCTTGCACTCAACGATTTCGCTACCGCATGTAGCATCTATTGCTTTTTTAATTAAGAACGGTGAGACGTTTGATAATGTATCATTGCTGTTGGTTCTTGACATAATAAGGTAGACGGGTCCGGTGTTTTTGAAATTAGAAGTTTTGGTTTTGTCCCATTTGAGCATAGGCACATTTGCGTTACTTTTTTCGCGATCGGGTGGGTCGTTCATTTTAGTATGTAAGTTTATTTCACTCTTGAATGATTTTTAAATTAAAGTCTTTCTAATATTTAGAATGTAAAAAAATACGAAATGAAAAAAAAACACTGATAATGTTTTAGGGCAAAGTGAAGTTTAAAGATTTCTCGAGCGTGCGATTGTACAACCGTTTACCATGAGAGTTGGCTTTCTACTGTAAAAGAAAATTAATTTTCTAAGTTTGTGAAGAATTATAAATTTTTTTTAGTTGTTACTATTTTGTAGGATATCCTCGTTGTTTTCAAACATCAGATTATCTTTGCGGCATAGACTCCACCAATTTTTGGAGGTGAGTTTAGGAATTTTTTCTTCATTCAAGTTTAAGAGGTCGTTTTAAATCATCAGGGCTTATTATTTGCTGACGTCTCAGCTGTTTTTGGAAAATCGGCCACCAATTTTCAATCAGGTTTAGTTCTGGGTTTTGGGGTGGTGGTTTTATATATTTGGGACATTTATACAGGATCCATTACCTTGTATCCAGCGCTGTGTGTTTTGGATCGTCATCCTGACGAAGTAAATAATTCTTACAACCCAATTTTTTGCTATTGGTAATCTGTAAATGCATGTGTACTAATACGAATTTTGCCTCTAGTTCATTTTTGCTTATTTTGTTATTTTGTAAAATACAATGCATTAATTTCTATGTTTTTGTTATTGAACCTTACTATTATTGATTTTCTTAGGAAATAAATTGATTTTAACCGATTTTTTTAAGATACATTTAAAAAAATTAATGATATTTGTTCTTATAGTCTCGTTTATATTACTATTAAAGTATTTTATTTGCTTGACTTCAGTATTTATGCTTATATCAAAATTAGGAATATGTGGGTATGTCTATGACGTCGAACGCAAAAGTTGATCTTCGCGGTACCAAAGCTGAAATTGAAAAAAAGGCAACAAAGGCGGATAAATCGTACAGGCGCGATATTGCCAGAAGCGAATATCCGTGAGCTAAATGTCTTTTTTATTCTTGACGTTGCCGGTCATGTGGTATAGTTGGGGTTGCCACATCACTCCCCGCGGTACTTGGCAGGGAGCTTAACCCTGCGTCCGGATCGCGTTGCACGTACTGCTTGCGGCTTCGCCTTAGGCGCCGTAGTATCCGTATGTGCTTCGCTGTTGTCGTCGACTATGTAAGCGGCTTTCAGTCTATCGATGCTGACGTTGGCCTTTTTGCCATTTACTTCAAATTGGTTGTTGTTGTTGTAGCGGCTAGCTACACCCCACTGGGCTGGCGGGCTCCCTCAATCATTATCGTCAAGCTCAACTAACAAAAGGTCCAGAAAACGAGCCGTTTCAACAGGGTCGGACCATAGGGAGAGGGGTGTTAGTTGAGTAGGTTTGGCCGGGCATGTGAATAGATGATTGGTGTCGTGCGGAGACTTTACATGCTGGGCAAGTGTTGGGGGTGTCGGGGTTGATCCTGGATAGGTAGGAGTTTAACCTGCTACAATATCCAGATCGGAGTTGAGCCAGAGTGACGTGCGTCTCACGAGGCAGCTGGAGCTCCTCAGCTGCTATGTACTCCCAGGACTGCACTCACAGGGCGGGTGTCGATATATTTCGATGTCGTCAAGAGCCTGTCGATACGTCCTTGGGTCCAGCGGTAAGCGTACGTAAGTCTGGACCTCGTCCGTCAGTTGTGAGAGATGTCCCCTGATGTGCCTGGGTGCAGGCTCCAGCGCGAGCAGGTCTCTATTGGGATGCCCCGGACGGTGGCACAACAGTAGAAACTGCTTTGTGAGCATCAGATGGTGCTCTTGCACTGGAAGCACATTAGCCTCATGGTAGAGGTGATCCACAGGCGTCATCAGGAGACATCCCGTCACTGTCCTGAGTGCGGCGTTCTGGCAGGTCTCCAGTCTTGACCACTGAGTCCTGCTAGTTCCAGGCGACCATATTGGCGCAGCATAATTTAGAACCGGCCGGCCAATCGTCTTGTATGTTGCCAACAACGTTTCTTTGTATTTGCCCCAAGTGCTGCCGGCGAGCGACTTGAGGACTTTGTTGCGGCTCTGTACCTTGTTAACGATTGCGGTTGTATGCGCTGAGCAGGAGACCAGGCTGTCGAGGGAGACCCCCAGCATCTTAGGGTGGTTAACCGTCGGAATGGGGGTCCCCTCTATGTGTATGTCGAGGGTGAGCCCGACCTCCTTCGTCCAAGAAGTGAACAGGGTCGCCGTGGACTTTGCAGGAGACAGCGCCAAATTCTGTCAATTCCTTTGCCGGTAGCCATTATCGTGTAGTCATCGGCATACGAGACCAGTGTGACTAGCTCTGGCGGGGAGGGGAGTCGCGAGATGTAGAAGTTCAACAATAGGGGGGATAGGACGCCACCCTGTGGTACCCCCTGCTTAATTCTTCTCGCTTTTGACACTGCGTCACGGTAGCACACCGACGCCTGACGACCACACAGTTAGTTCGCGGTCCATCGCCTCAACACCGCTGGGAGAGGTGAGGCCTCCACGTCCTTCAGCAGGATGGAGTGGCTGACTGTGTCGAAGGCCTTCGACAAGTCCAGAGCCACGAGGACGGTTCTCTTACAGGGGCGGTTGCTGTTAAGATCACGATTAACCTGAGTGTTTATAGCGTTAAGTGCCGTTGTAGTGGTATGCACTTTCCGGAAGCCGTGTTGATGCTTCGCCGGGCTGAGGTAGTGATTGAAATGCGGGAGCAGCAGGGCCTCAAGTGTCTTGACCACTGGAGAAAGCAGGGAGTTCGGCCGGTAGGACTCGCCTTGGCCGGCAGGTTTCCCTGGTTTCGGCAGTGGTATCACCCTGCTCATCTTCCAGATGTCTGGGATGATCAGGGTGGTAAGGGACAAATTGAGGACCTTGGTAAGATATGCTACTCCCGCGGTGCCTAATTTTTTCAGCATCAACATGCTTAACCCGTCTGGGCCAATGGATTTGGAAGCTTTCGCCTTCCCGATGGCTTCCCTTCACCCCAGTGGTAGAGAGGACAATTGGTGAGCTCGGTGTTAGCTTGCGCCGTTTGGTCCTGTCGGTCGAAGGATGCAGTGTAAATTGTCGACTAAAATAGTTCGCGCATCGCTTCGGGTCCGACGAGGCGTGGTCTCCAAAGGAGCTTTCTGTTCGATCGTCACGCCTCGTCGGGTTGGACAGGGACCTCACGGTCGACCATAGTTTGCCCACTCCAGCACCGAGGTTGTAGGACTTCAGGTGCTGTCTCAATTACGGGGATCCTACCTGCCGGAATGAAACGGGCTGCAGCGTACTTCACCACCCTGCGGAACTCGCGCTCGCCAACGCGAACTCGGTAGGAGTTGAGAGAGCACCGAAGGCGTCTTCAGTGAAATCCTCGACCCGCTCCCAGTCAGCTTTTTTGAAGTTGACATAGGTGTGGCGGTCCGAGGCAACATAGTTGGCATGTCTGTCAATCGAGATGACTATGGGTAGGTGGTCTGATGCAAGCGATAGCATAGGTCGCCACGTTATGCTATTTATCAGACCTGCGCTAGCTATTGTTAGATCTGGCGAGCTGCTGCAACTACCCACAATCCCGGTGGGGGCTTCGTCCAACTACCAAACGGTTTTCACCACTGAGGAGCGCACCTATGTCAGGGTGGTATCCTTCTAGGCAAGGCCTCCACCATTATCTCGCTCGCGATCTCTACAAAGCACATTGTAGCCGTCGCAGTTCGTTAAGGTTGAGCTGCGACGTAGCTTCGTTTCTTGGACCGCAGCTATTAACAGCCGTGCCGAACCATGAAGGCAACCACCTCCAAGATCTTGCTCGAGAGTCCGTTGCAGTTGAACTGTAACAGTCTCGTCTGTCTCGGTAAGGTTGTCGCGTTGAGGGATTGAGGGTCTGGATTCGAGGGCCGGCACGTCCCGGCTGCGCATCCCGCTGTGGTTGTGGAGACCCAACGGCATATGTGGGCGGTGTCGTGAGCGACACTTGCGAAGGGTTGTTGCGGCAGCAGGAAGCGGTAAAGCTCTTGTGGTGCGAAGGCCAGAGCACGCCCGGAAGTGGCATCAGCCCTGGCAGGCGTTACACCTGACAGAGCAGGCATTCCGGTGCACTCTGGCCCGGCGTACACAACAGATGGTGGGGGCAACCAGTAGTTGCTGGGCCAGGGTTATACTCGACGCCCGCCCTGGCCAGAAGTATGAGTAGCAAAGCCTGCTGCAAGGTATTGCACCCAAGAGGAGATAAGATTGGGGGTGTCCGGCAGCCTAAGTGGGGTTAGGTCGCCGAAACAACAGTCCTTGGTCGGATGAAATCTGAGTCACTTCGGTAACGTAGAACCGACTGTCGTGAAAGTGACTTCAAGTTGGTAGAACTTATCGCTGCGCTTAAGGACCTGATATGGACCGTCGTATGGCGGTTGTAACGGTCGGCGTACTGAATCGTTTCTGACGAAGACGGCCTTCGCCATTGCCAGTTGATTTTCTATGAAATGTGAAGGCTTGGCAAGATTTGAAGTTGTCGTTGGCCTCAATTGGCGCATTCGTTTACGCAGTTTACTGATGAATTCGGATTCATTTATATCGTTAGTAAGCGTGGATTCCAAAAACTCCCCATTCAGTCGAATTGTGCTGCCGTATGTCATTTCGGCTGGCGTTGCTTTGATGTCTTTTTTGAAGGCGGATCGGTAGCCAAGAAGAACTAGTGGTAATACTTCGACCCACTGCTCCGTTTGGAAGCATTTTATCGAAGCCTTCAATGTTCGATTGAATCGTTCGATGATTCCCTTAGAAGCTGGATGATAAGCTGTTGTTCTGAGGTGTTGGGCGCCTAGGAGTTTGTTCAGGTCGCGAAAGGCCGCAGATTCGAATTGACGTCCTTGGTCGGTCGTGATTCTTGTTGGTACGCCAAATCTGGGGATCCAAGTGGCGAAAAAGGAAGATGCAACGGTTTCAGCATCGATTGTTTCAATAGGATAGGCCTCGACCCATCTGGTGAATCTGTCAATGCATGTGAGGCATGATCGGTATCCTTTGTTAGGGGCAAAGGTCCGACGATGTCAATGTTGACGTGTTCGAAGCGTTTCAGTGTCGGAGTATAAGCTGATATTGGTGACTTGTTGTAGGATTTTCGATCGTTGGCATGGCAGGCAGCTTCGGGTCCATTCGCGGCAATCTTGATTCATGTTCGGCCATACGAATTTCTCTGCAACGAGCTTGACTGTTTTCGAAACCCCGGCGTTACATCGATTATGTAAAGACGCAAACGCAGTTTTACGGAACTCTTTTGTGATAAACGGTCGCGACGTTCCAGTGCTTATATCAGAGTATAACTCAACTGATTTGCCTGGTATGTTAAACTTACTTAACGCAAGGCTAGAATCTTCTTTAAGGTATGTTTTGATTTCATCGTCGATTAGCTGGCTTTCGGCTTAACGTTCAAAGTTAAAAGCCTGGCTCGCATTGATGGCTTCTATCCTGGAAAGGGCATCGGCTGTTATGTTCTCCTTCCCTGGTACGTAGCGTATGTCGGTTGTAAACTGGCTCAGAAAACCAAGATGTCTGATTTGTCTCGGAGAAGCCTTTCCGGTGTTTTGCTGGAATGCGAATTGTAACGGTTTATGGTCTGTGAGAACGTAAAATTGCTGCCCTTCTAACATATGTCGAAAGTATTTCACGCTCTTGTAAGCGCCTAAAATCTCGCGGTCGTACGTACTATAAAGCTGCTGGGCCGGACTAAGCTTTTCAGAGTAAAAGCTGAGTGGCCGCCACTTATCGCCCTCCAATTGCTGCACGACAGCCCCTACAGCAGTACCGGATGCGTCCTCAGCCTCCGCCAGTTGCGCGCTGGGTTTCGGAAAAGCCAGGAGGGTTGTCGTACAAAGTCTTTGCAGCGCTGGAACGCGTCTTCGGCTTTGCTCCAGGGGATTTTTGATGTATCCCTCTTTTTGTTGTTTTTTATGAGGCGAGATAACACGCTTTGGTATGATGCCGATTTAGGCAAAAACCTTCGAAAAAAATTAATCATGACTAAGAAGCGGCGTAAATCGCATACTCCTTCGGGTAAGTTGTACGTCTTGATGGCCTGAACTCGGTCTTCCGGTGGTTTAACCCCGTCTTTAGAAACATTATAGCCTAAGAAGATGACCTCGGGTTAACCGAGGACGCATTTAGAAGAATTGATAACGGTACCATGCTTCCGTAGTTTTACAAAAACTTTTCGCAAATGTTGCTGGTGCTCTGCTACATTCTTGGATGATATGAGAATATCATCTAGGTACGGCCAGGCATAATTGAATTCGAGTAACATCTGATCCATAAACCTCTGGAAGGTTTGACCAGCGTTTCTTAAACCAAAACACACGTAGACAAATTCGTACATACCAAATGGTGTGGTTATGGCTGTCTTAGGTGTAGTGGACCTACCTCAACGCCACTTACCAGCACTCATAAATAGCAATAAGCAAATTTATGAATTAGTCACACTTCATGTGCACCATACACAAAAGGGTTTCATATAACCAACGAAACTCTTTTATACATTTTATAACGTGCAATGCCTTCTGCAAAGTCAGCAATCACTTTGTTTAACAGTCAACGACCTTTTTCGAGTTCTGACTGGAAATAATGGGGCGGAGTCATGGAAGTGCTAAGTAATTGATAATTGTATAAATACTCACGCTTTTGATCGAATAAAACAGAACTAGAACTACACTCTACTTGAATGTGTTTTACTTCTCGACAATCCGGCTTGACTTTCGAGTCGCCTAAACATACAGCATCGACAGCTTGCTGTTAAAACATAAGTTGCACGCTACCACGTCTATAGGACTAGAGACGTAGTGCGTTTTAGGTAGAAAAACCAGAGCGACTCAAACCTTACACCATACACCTTGAAGCCACAAGTGACCTTTCAACTGCCTCGTTCATGGCAGCTCTGACACGATTTGTCTCTCGCCGTGGTTGTCCCAACCATATATATTCAGACAATGGCACAAACTTCGTTGGCGCCTCAAGAGAAATCAAACGAGACGTAAAGGCATTCCTTAAAATTTGGCCTGAAGCCATCTCCAGTAACCATAGTTTTGCAGAAATCAATTGGCATTTCATTCCTGCAGGGGCTCCTCATATGGGAGGTTTATGGGAAGCAGGAGTAAAAAGCTTCAAAGCCCACTTTCGGAAAATCACGGGTTCGATGAAATACACTTTCGAAGAGCTTTCCACTCTATTAGCTAGAATCGAAGCGTGTTTAAATTCTCGCCCCATAAGCCCAATGTCTGAAAATATTAATGACTTTGCACCCCTTACACCAGGGGACACTTTCTGGTAGGTGCACCTATTCTTGCAAAAGCCGAGCCAGAAATCAATGATAACCCTATATCATTGATCAACAGATGGCAAAAATTGAAAGCTATGAACCATATGTTCTGTAGAAGATGGAAATCTGAATATTTGTCAGAACTCAAAAGGCGGTACAAGTGGAAGTATCCACAGAAAAAACTAGCTGTTAGCGACTTGGTAATTATTCGCGAGGAAAATATACCTCCAAATGAGTGGAGATTAGGTAGGGTAGTAAAAATTCATCCCGGATCTGATAATACGCGCGCCTTAGATCGATGGTCGAGAAAATCGTGCATCCGTGAAGCGTGTGCGTGAAATCGTGTAGGCATGGCAGTGGGTATCGGTCCGGTTCTGTAACATCATTCAGTCTTATGAAGTCTCCGCATGGTCTCCATTCGCCGTTTTTCATTGTTGTTGTTGTTGTAGCGGCTAGCTACGCCCCACTGGGCTGGCGGGCTCCCTCAATTAATATCGTCAAGCTCATCTAACGCTCCAGGAAACGAGCCGTTTCAACAGGGTCGTGAGTTTGACCGGGCATGTGAATAGGTGGTTGGTGTCGTGCGGAAACTCTCCACATGCCGGGCAAGTGTTGGGGGTGTCGTGGTTGATCCTGGATAGGTAGGAGTTTAACCTGCTACAATATCCAGATCGGAGTTGAGCCAGAGTGACGAGCGTCTCCCGAGGCAGCTGGAGCTCCTTAGCTGCTATAGGTGGTGGTTGGACTCCCAGGACTGCATTCACAGGGCGGGTTTCGATATATTTGGATACCGACTCCCTGTAAATGCTGTTTAGAGATTGTCGGTACGTCCTTGGGTTCAGCGGTAAGCGTACGTAAGTCTGGACCTCGTCCGTCAGTTTTGAGAGGTGTCCCATGATGTGCCTGGGTGCCGGCTCCAGCGCGAGCAAGTCTCTATTAGGGTGCCCCGGACGGTGGCACCCCAGTAGAAACTGCTTTGTGAGCATTAGAGTGTGCTCTTGCACTAGGAGCACGTTAGCCTCATGATAGAGGCGACAAAAGGAAACATCCCGTCACTGTCCTGAGTGCGGCGTTCTGGCAAGTCTCCAGTCTTGACCACTGAGCCCTGCAGGTTCCAGGCGACCATATCGGCACACCATAATTGAAAACCGGCCGGCCAATCGTCTTATATGTTGCCAACATCGTTTCTTTGTCTTTGCCCCAAGTGCTGCCGGCGAGCGATTTGAGGACTTCGCAGGAGACAGCGTCAAATTCCGTCCTGTGAAGTAGTGAGCAAGTTCTGGAAGGTAGCTGTTCACCTTAGAACACAGACCATCAATTGCATTGCCGGTAGCCATTATCGTACAGTCGTCGGCATACGAGACCAGTGTGACTCCCTCTGGCTGGGAGGGGAGTCGCGAGATGAAGAGGTTAAAAAGTAAGGGAGATGGACGCCACCCTGTGGTACCCCCTGCTTTATCTGCGTCACGGTAGCACACCGACGCTTGACGACCACACAGGTAGTTCGCGGTCCATCGCCTCAACGCCGCTAGGAAAGGTGAGGCCTCCACGTCCTTCAACAAGGCGGAGTGGCTGACTGTGTCGAAGGCCTTCGACAAGTCCAGAGCCGCGAGGACGGTTCTCTTACAGGGGCGGTTGCCATTGAGACCACGATTAATTTTTGTTTTTATGGCGGTAAGTGCCGTTGTAGTGCTATGCACTTTCCGGAAGCCATGTTGATGCGTCGCCGGGCTGAGGTAGTGGTTGAAGTACGGGAGCAGCAGGGCCTCAAGTGTCTTGACCGCTGGGGAAAGCAGGGAGATCGGCCGGTAGGACTCGCCTTGGCCGGCAGGTTTCCCTGGTTTCAGCAGTGGTATCACCCTGCTCATCTTCCAGATGTCTGGGATGATCAGGGTGGTAAGGGACAAATTGAGGACCTTGGTAAGGTATGCTACTCCCGCAGTGCCTAATTTTTTTAGCATCAACATGCTTTACCCGTTTGGGCCAATGGATTTGGAAGCTTTCGCCTTCCCGATGGCTTCCCTTCACGTCAGTGGTAGAGAGGACAATTGGTGCGCTCGGTGTTAGCTTGCGCAGCATTCTGGTTACTGACCATCTGGATTTGTCGGCCGAAGGATGCATTGTGAGTTGTCGACTAAAATAGCTCGCGCATCTCTTCGGGTCCGACGAGGCGTGGTCTCCAAAGGAGATTTCTGTTCGGTCGTCACGCCTCGTCGGATTGGACAGGGATCTCACAGTCGACCATAGTTTGGCCACCCCAGCACCGAGGTTACAGGACTTCAAGTGCTCCCTCCACTTGTTTCGTTCGTGTCTGTTGACCAGGTGTTGGATCTCCCCGTTTAGTTGCCTAATACGGGGATCACCGGGTCCGCCTGCCGAAGGTGGTCGCGTTCATCCGCCAAAGTGACCGCCTCACCCGGGAAGTCAGGACGGATCTCAGGGATCCTACCTGCCGGAATGAAACGGGCTGCAGCGGACTTCACCACCCTGCGGAACTCGTGCTCGCCAACGCGAACGTCGGTAGGAGCTGGAAGGGCACTGAAGGCGTCTTCAGTGAAATCCTCGAACCGCTCCCAGTCAGCTTTTTTGAAGTTGATGTAGGTGTGGCGGTCCGAGGCAACATAGTTGGCAGGTCTGTCAATCGAGGGCCTATCAGTGTATGTGGCGGTGTCGTAAATGACACTAGCGGGGGGATGTTGCGGCAGCAGGCAGTGGTGAAGCTCTCAGAAAAGTCCCTTGTGGTGCGAAGGCCAGAGCACGCCCGGAAGTGGCACCAGCCCTGGCAGGCGTTACACCTGACTGAGCAGGCATTCCGGCACACACAGCAGATTGTGGGGGTTGGGAGGTTCGGTGTTGCTGTGAGCTCCGGGGAGCCTTGGAGGCAGGGGGGTGCGCTGAGGCACCGCGCGGGGGTGCAAAGGGAGGACGCCGTGTAGGCGTATGGCGCTTGAGTGCGCGAGCAACACTGGCTCACATAGGTTGTGGACCACTCCCTGGTTTTATTAAGGCCTGAGCAGACCTTAAGATGGCATCATCCGTTGCACGAATTACACCTCACCGAAGTGGAATTCGGATGGTGCCTTCTCTGGCAGATGCAGCTGAAATAGGCTTCTGGACCAGGGTTAGGCTCGACGCCCGCCCTGGCCAGAAGTATGAGTAGCAAACCTGCTGCAAGGTGTTGCATATAAGAGGAGATAAGATTAAGGGCCTAGGTGGGGTTAGGTCGCCGAAACAACAGTCCTTGGTCGGATAAAATCCGAGTCACTTTGGTGGCGTAGAACCGACTGTCGTGGAAGCCGTTTTTCTTTCGTACCATATGGAGGGGACTTGCCCAACGACTTCTTGATGGGCGGCATATGCCAGCCTCCAACAGCGACTCGATTTCAGGTTTGGCCGCTTTTAGTAGTTCGGGCGCCAAACGACGAGGCTTTGCAAAATCCGCTGGGCCTCTAGTAACGATGCAGTGCGTGACTTGGTGCGAAATATCCTTGGGGACTGCGCACGATGTCCCCATTATGTCTTTAAATTCGTTCAGAATATTTTGAAAAGGCAATTTCAGAGTTGATGGCGGATATGTTCAGGATGTGCTCAGGAACAACGACGATTGAAATATTCGTGACACCGTCAAACAAAATACGATGTCGAAGATTGACTGACAAATTGAAATGAATCAAAAGGTCTGCGCCGATTATGGGATGTGAGACTTCAGCGATAATAAAAGACCATTTTAGTGGCCGTCGTAGCCCGATACGTTTTAATTGTGTCCTTGTTAGCTGCGTATAAATAAAAATTGTTTTCGCATTGCTGGCGTTGCGTAGCTGTTGCCGGGATTACACTAACCTCGGCCCCGCTGTCGACCAAAAAATTTAATTTTGTTATTGTATCTTTAATAAGCAAGCGGCGGCTGGTTGTACTACACCTGCCACTTGCCGCCCTCAAGGACAGGGCATTTAGTTTAAATATTGGGCACACGGTTGCCGCCACTTCTTTGCGTTTTCGTCGAACTTAAAATGGTACCAGCATTTTTCTGTTGTCGACTGTGGTGCTTGAGGTCTATTGTGAGACGAACTTCTGCGCCGTGATGAACCTCTGTTGTGGTTGCGTAATTGTGACTATACACGAGATTTAAGAATCGTAATTTCTTTTGTAAGTTGCTCGATCTGCTGTGCTAAAGTCTGGTTAGGTGCCACACTGACCTCGTTCGACACCGCGTGTAACTGAGGACCGTCTCTAACCCCTGTTATTTTGTCCGCCAGGCATGCAACTATATCTAACGGCGCCGAACTTATGGAAATTATTGATCGCATGTCGGGTGGTAGTCGATTCAGCCACACGGATTTTAACATCGCGTCGTTCATCGCCGTTCCGGCGAGGTTTCGCATCTCTCGTAGCAGTTGTGAAGGACGCATGTCTCCCAGTTCAAGTTCTTGCAGCAGCTTTTTAATGTGTCTTTGTTCGGATTCGCCAAATCGCTCTATTATGTGCGCTTTTAGGGTGTCGTACATGTTGGTTGTAGGGGGACTTAGTATGATGTCGCTTATTTGTGCCAGAACGCTGCTTTCGATTGCGGCTATGACCGTGTGATACCTTGTCGCGTCGAGTCTGATGCGAGCGGCGATGAAGCGGGATTCCACTTGTGCGAGCCACAAACTCGGGTTTACGTGTCAAAACGGTGGTAACTTCACGGATATGTTGACGATTTGCTCGCTCGTGTCGCTTCCTCGAACGTTTAGCTCCGTAGCGGGTGCGGCAGCTTGCGAGGCGTCTGCATTCGACGTATTTTCCTTATCGTCGTTTTCCATTGTATATGCCCTTTGCTGATTGTTCTTTTGTCGGGGTCACCAAATATACATATAGTCTCGTTTATATTACTATTAAAGTATTTTATTTGCTTGACTTCAGTATTTATGCTTATATCAAAATTAGGAATATGTGGGTATGTCATATATAGTCGAACGCAAAAGTTGATCTTCTCGGTACCAAAGCTGAATTTGAAAAAAGGCAACAAAGGCGGATAAATCGTACAGGCGCGATATTGCCAGATGCGAATATCCGTGAGCTAAATGTCATTTTTATTCTTGACGTTGCCGGACATGTGGTATAGTTGGGGTTGCCACATTCTTATGAGCACGTGTACTAATACGAGTTTTGCATACGTACATATATGTATGTATGTATCAAAATTAAGGGTTTATATAGGGCTTATTTAATGTCGTAACCCTAAATTTAATGCTCTAATTTTAATATTAAAAAAAACTTGAAGTTTCGCTAGCTTAACGTTAAGCTGACTTATTTATAATATAAAATCTAACTCTAGATTAAAAACAAATATGCAGGGCTCTCGAAATTTTTTTTTTTTTTTGCAGGAAGTATTTTAAATAAAATTTTTTTTTCTTTCCAGAGTTAGTTTTTAAGTTGTGGATACGTCAGCTAACGTAAACTTAACAAAATGGTATGTTTAAAAAAATTTAGTTACGATATCGCTACGAAAATTGGTAACATTCACATTTTGTTTTTTATAAGAGCTTTATAAACATTGCCCAAAACGAATTTTTATAATTCTTTGACCTACTGGAAACCTTAGTCGTAATGAACAATAAAAATTATATCCAACTAGCTTTAAGATCTGCGAGATTCATATATTTATAAATTTGTTTCATATACATATGTACATTCACTTAGTTGGAATGTAGTTAAATTAAATTCGATCTTGTTATTTTCGATTTAATCAGAAATCACTGTTATGATCACAAAAAAAAAATAAAATCATTAGGGCAATTGTCGATAATGCGCAACAAAAAAAGCATTCGATGCGATTGTTATTTGAAAATGCAATGAAACTTTAATGGACATCACTGCTCCTTACTAAAGACTCTGGCGTTGACTGACCGAATTTTTATTTTCAGATGCTTTTACAGTCTGTGTCTATGCACATTTGTAATATTGAGTTTACCGTCGCGTTGCATTAGTATCGATATAAAAACATAAACCTTAGAAAATATTCAAGTAAATACATTAACTAGCGTTTAATACATATTCTTTTATAAGCTGCTTGCATTATATTGTGTTGAATTTCATATTACTCTTTTTTTAGAAGATTTAAACTCCACAAGAAGTCATGCAAATGTCCAAATGAAACCCCGCTTCCGGCAGTATCCATATTGAAGCCACTTATGGGGGTCGACCCGAATTTGGAACATAATCTCGAAACGTTTTTTACAATGGATTACCCAATGGTATGATTAGATCTTTACATCTTCGTTTGTGATGCTATAATATGATATCTGTTTTAGTTTGAGTTATTATTTTGTATAGAAGACAGCGTTGACCCAGCTATTAATATTGTACAAAGTCTAATGACGAAATACCCGCAAGTAGACGCTTCTTTGTATATGGGTGGTTCAATGGTTGGTGTTAATCCAAAAATTAATAATATGCAGCCTGGTTATGCGGCTGCTAAATATGAATTGCTTATGATTTCGGACAGCGGCATAAAAAGTATTACACTTGTTATTTGTAAAACAAACATATCGAAAGTGTTTTGCTTTACTTTCATTCCAGTGAAGAATGATACCCTTCTTGATATGGTAAACAATATGACCGATAAATACGCGCTCGTACATCAAATGCCTTTTACCTGTGACCGTGAGGGATTTGCTGCTACTTTTGAAAAGGTAAAAGAATTGAGTAAATGTTTTGATGTCGTTAAGAGGTACCAAAAGAGTAAGTGTAAAAAAACTGCTTAAAAGAGTTTATGTCATTGAAAGACTGTTCAACTTAAGATTATATGGGCGGTCAGAAAGTCCGTCAACAGTATTTGCATAAAGCTTAAAGCTGGTTTAGTTACCAATATCTGATTATTTCTAGCTTAAAAATACTAAGTGGTTCTGATTTAATATTTTTTTTTTTTATTTTAGATATTTTTCGGTACAGTGCAGTCCCGCATATACCTATCTGCAGATTTTTTGGGAATCAATTGTCATACGGGAATGTCTTGTTTGCTACGTAAATCTGTTATTGATGAACTAGGCGGGTTGAAAATCTTTGGTTGCTATCTAGCCGAAGATTTCTTTATCGCAAAAGCAATACGCGACAAGGGATGGAAAATGCGCATAAGTAATCAGCCAGCATTGCAAAATAGCGGCATTTGTGATATAAATAGTTTTCAAGAGCGGCTCATACGTTGGGCGAAACTGCGTGTAGCTATGGTACCGACAACAATACTACTAGAGCCTCTCTCCGAGTGCATGGTATTGGGCGCCTTAGCATCGTGGTCTGCGTCGTTACTATTCAATTGGGATCCATTAGTGTTTTACTTAGTCCATGTTCTCACGTGGTTTCTTTCTGATTGGATCTTACTTTCGATTGTACAGGTAAATTTAAGCATTGAACTTATTTTATACTGCAAAGATACTTGCATACGATTTTGCACACGAACTGGGCACATTCATTCTCAGGGACCATTGAGATTATTCACTTCATAGTAATGACTATTTTCAAGTGACATTTATTTATATGAACCGTTTATAAAGCTTGTTCTCTCAGTTGTTCGCAATAAAGGAATAGTTTTCGTTTGAAAGTCGTGTTGTTGCAATTGGTCATAAAAAATCACGCGAAACTTTGAGTTTTGTGCCAAAGACTTTTTAAAACACTGTTGGAATAGAAAGCCGTCTAAATCCGGCGCACTGTTCAAACTTGCAAAACTGTCAAACTTGTAGATGATCGGATTGGTCGATTTCAGGTCTTAAAGAGTTGAACTGAAATTTTTAGGGCCGTTGGCACCATCTCTGGTCAAAATTACCGGCGGTTAACTACAATTCAGCTAACTATTCAGCGCTTGCTTGTCTGACGGATGGTCTTAACCGGCGCATTTAGTTCCGATTAAGCGCTTAACCGGAGATAGTGCAATCGGCCCTTAGTGGTTAAACCGTCTGTAGCTAATGAGTTGCCCAGTGAATGCAAAAAATATGTCTGAAAAATTATTACTGGTTTATTTTTATTACGAAAATCATGCAAAAAAAAACATTCGCAAGTGCCTATAATTAGATAAAGAATATACCCGATAAAAACTTATATCTTTATTTGCAGAACGGTTCTTTGTCATTTCACAAGTTTGAATTTGTCATTGGCTGGCTTTTTAGAGAGATAAGTGGACCTTACCTGTTTCTACATGCACTTTGGAATCCAGCGATTAGATGGCGCAGACGTACTTACAAACTTCAGTGGGGTGGAGTAGCCTACGAATTGCCATCCAGTAATACAAATATGAGTACAAAACGTTTACTAGTGTCATAGCATAAGTTGGAAAAGCTTAATGGTAATAGTAACACTAATGCTTGTTTTTGTAAATCAGGGGTCGCTTGTTTAGAATATTACATAGAGGTAGGGTGTATTTTTGTTAATACATATGTATTTCTGTACATTGAATTGAGATTTCCTATATTTAAGGAGTGCACTAAAATAATATTAAGGAATGTATGAAATGTTAGCTTAAGTAGTCTAGTCGTATATTTTTAAATTTGTATAATGAATGTATAATTCGTAACTCGAACAGCAAAGCATATCATTCTTAACAAATGCTAAGAAGAAGCGGCGTCGAAGATTAACTTTTATCAGGCTAAGAAATGACATAAATTCTAAACATAATCCATACAAGTATGTGTTTGTATTTTTTACCTAGTTATGATTCATGACTTATGATTTTGCTTCCTTATAACGGGAATGAACTTCAGTTTCACGTTTGCCTTTTACATTACCAGACTCAAAACAATATAAGGTCTTTGTATTTTTTACCTAGTTATGATTCATGGCTTATGATTTTGCTTCCTTATAACGGGAATGAACTTCAGTTTCACGTTTGCTATTTACATTACCAGACCCAAAACAATATAAGATCTCGGATCAAAAACTAAATCTAAGTTCCTTAAATTGTTCTTATATCTAAGCTAACGCAGGCTTCGTTCGCTGATATATACTGAATTATCTCCAACTGGTCGCTACCAAATTTCTTTACTAGTGAAAACCCACGTACAATCAGGTATATAAAACCGTCCCGGCAAATCATCTCGTTCACCACCAACTTGTATAAGTTCCTTTCCCTTTGTGCTACTGATCAGCGATCTGAAGAGTTAGTTTTTGAGTTGAAAGTACGTCTGCTTAACGTTAAGTTAACGTAATGGTAAGTTTACAGAAAAAAACTGGTTTTTAAGAAAATTTAAAAAAGACTACTATTTTGAGAGGCCTAAATGAGCCCTTAATTTCTGGATATTTTTTTTCTGAAGTTATCTTTGAGTTGTGGATACGCCATCTTAACGTCAAGGTCACGTAACCATTAAATTTAGGGTTACGGCATTATATTAGCCCTAAATAAGCCCTGAATTTTGATATGTTAGGCTCTGGTTGCTTTTAGATACATAGGCAGGAAAAAAGGTAAGGTTAGCTCTTCGACTCAAGATCCATTGCGCTTTGTTTAAACCCAGTATCGTTAGAAGCTGGAGAATGATAATTAATGGTGGCGACCGTACTTGTTTTTCTTAAGTACTTGTTTGGCCAGGTCAGAAGCGACACGACACATTTGATCATAAATAAAGTTTCTAAAGCCGTGGCCCATAATAAATCCTGTAAGTATTCTCATTTTGTTCTTTGGGAGGTAAGTTAGTTGTCTAAAGCGTTTTGACTATGTTGTCCGGTTTTTTGATACCAGTGCCATTCTTTTGATGTCCTCTCACCAAGTTTCTCCTAAGTTCCCCTTAAAAGAGTGGTGGTATATTGCATGGACAGGCTCAAGTCTTGTGGGTGTTGTTGATGCAGCATCTCCAGCCAATCTGCAATCTGGCTTGGGATTAAGAAATTTGAATACCATGGGTGCCGACGTTAACTCTGTTTAGGCCGACCAAACCCATCAATTGAATTCCCACACTGGAGCAATCATCGATCCTAACTCTGGTCCAGAAACCTATTTCTGGTGCGTTTGCCATCCGAACTCTACTTCGGTACGGATAGTGCCATCTTAATGTCTGCTCAGGCTTTAAGAAAACTAGGGAATAGTCCAATGTTTCATCAGCGTCTCAGGTTTCATCGGAGTCGGGGTACGCCGGAATGTGGACTTGGTCAGGTAAAATTCGTGCCAAGGTTGGTGCTACTTCCGATCGTTCTCGGGACTGCACAGGAGATCCAGGAGGTGGTTGCATTTATGTGCACGCCAGGCAACTCTTCTTAATACCGTGGAGGCCTCATCTCTCCCAGTAGCGCGCAAGAGATGGCCCGCGAATTCACCTCTCTGAAGTTGGCAAGCCAACTTTTACTTAAGGAAAAATTATCTATTGGATAATTTGCCGTAAATTATCCGTAAAAAGAAAAATTTTGCCGCGGTCATATTCCAAGAACTGTCGCATGCACTGCTAACTTCAGCTGAAGTTAGCTTGTCACCTTTAAACAAAGTATGAAGGAGATCAGCTAGGAAAATTTTTCTTGCACAGTAATTTGCCAATTTTTTGCCGTAATTAAACTGCATAAATAAAAAATTCTAAAATAATTTTTTTATTTAATTTTCCGTATGCATTGCAAACTTCAGGTGAAGTTAGCGTGCCACCTTTAAAAAAAGTATGAAGGAGATAAGCTAAGGAATTTTTTCTTGCACAGTAATTTGCCGCTTTTTTGCCGTAATTAAACGGCATAAATCAAAAATTCTAAAAAAAAATTTTTTATTTTCCATATGCACTGCCAACTTCAGGTGAAATTAGCGTGCCACATTTAGGAAAAGTGTGAAAGAGTATTTTTTATGTATACCGTTTAATTACGGCAAATTACTGTGCAATAAAAAATTCCCTAGCTTATCTCCTTTATACTTTTTTTAAAGCTGCCACGCTAAATTTACCTGAAGTTGGCAGTGATATGGAAAATTAAAAAAATTTTATTTTAGAATTTTTGATTTACATATGCCGTTTAATTACGGCAAAAAAGCGGCAAATTACTATGCAAGAAAAAATTCCACAGCTTATCTCCTTCATACTTTTTTTAAAGGTGGCACGTTAACTTCACCTGAAGTTGGCAATGTATATCGAAAATTAAAAAAATTTTTTTTTTTAATTTTTGATTTATGCCGTTTAATTACGGCAAAAAAGCGGCAAATTACTGTGCAAGAAAAAATTTCCTAGCTGATCTCCTCCATACTTTGTTAGCGTGCCAACTTCAGCTGAAGTTAGCAGTGCATGCGACAGTTCTTGGAATATGACCGCGGCAAAATTTTTATTTTCACGGATAATTTACGGCAAATTATCCAATAGATAATTTTTCCTTAAGTAAAAGTTGGCTTGCCAACTTCAGAGAGGTCGCGAATTCCCTGAGTGGCCGACAGACGTCGGTATGCTTCCAAAACGAAAAATCTATCCCTGCTGCTGTTTAATTTCTACATCTCGAAGCTACATCCTCAGCCAGATGGAGTGTCAATCATCTGATATACCGACGACTGCACGATATTGGCTACTGGCAATGGAATTGATGACCTGTGGTCGAAGGTGAACAGCTTCCTCCCTGAACTTGCCATTGCACGCAGTTTGGCGCTCTCTGCTGCTAAATCTACTGCGATCCTTATTACATACATCTTGGACGAAGGAAGTCGAGGAGAATCTTGACATGTGTACATATCGATGATACCCCTATTTTGAAGGTTAATCACCCGAAATAACTAGGGGTCACCATCGACAGCCTGGTCTCCTTCCCAGGGGGTATCTACTACAACTGACGGACGAGGTCCAGACATAGGAAGTCGTGGGTAAGAAATAGCAGGCACGCACTCAGCTTTCCAACAGGCGGAAATTAAGTTGTAGTTATGCTGATGGAAGAGGTTAGCACATCTAATAAATACTTAAATGATTCCTTATTGACTGTTGTAATTTCACCACACTCAATCCTAAAATCCTATTCTACGGCAACCCTGCCATCCTTGTACTTCTTGGAAGTAAGGATGACAGGACAAAGCGAAAACAGAAGAAAACCAACATGCACATGTGTACGAGCATATATATATAATGACTTTGTTTTGTATAATTCAATTTTAAAGTCTAAAGTGAACGGCCTGCGCGCATATCAATTTAAAACTAACTAACTAAAAAAGTAACTACAAATACAAAAACTGCCAAATTGTAAGACCAATATATTACAATAAATTTGCCATATAAATAAATCGAATTTTTTGCCGTCATATTTTCGTTTTTAAATTGTGCTTGCTGCCGTTTCGTACATTTTGGCGCCTGCCTGGGAAATTCAAAAGCCAATATTTGGAAGTTGGCCGCCTTTTTTAATTTATTTAACATCTACATTTGTGAGTTGCGCGCTACATATGTAAGCCGTTACAACAACAATTTGCTGTGGTCTTGAAACAACCTCTGGAAGTTTAGCGCTATATTAGCTGTTTTCTTATTTGCAACGGGAGTCGACATTTGCCGTTTTCTGTGCGCCCGCTTTTCAGCCACTGCCACAAAAAGGATTTTTTGCCGCTACATTTGGCAGAAACTTCAGAATTTACTTACTTTAAATATGTAATCATTTTTTCATCGCCTTGCGAACTATCGCCGCCATCGCGCTTTTCAACCAAATTTTATTTCTTCAAAGTTTGTGAATACATAGTGCTGCATATATTGATCGCATTACTATGTTCACAAGTGGTAAGTCAAACCAAGCCCCACCTGCCTTTGATGCTAGTAGCTCAAATTCAGAGCCTGATGCTACTGCTGTAAACATCGAGTCGCAAAATACTTCAACGCAGGCTCAAGTGAATGTCCGAACTGAACCAATCGCTTCTTTAGTGGTGAGTATTGCTTCACTTAGGGCCAGCGTACAAGAGCTGCGGAACGAGACAAGCCGTAGTCAAGCTGAATTACAACAGCTCCGCCAGCGGATGGAGATGGACTCAGCGGCCAAAACGCCCCGTCAGACGAACCACCATCGCGTCCATATATAACGCAAACATCTTTACCTGCAACACAGCCTCCAGCGTCGCAGTTATCAGATGCTTTAGCGTTCCCATCAGTTTAAGCCGCCAATAATGTATCAACACAAGCTGTGCAGCCTGGTCCTGCAACACAGTTTCCAACGTCGCGACCGTCGAATGCGTTGTCGTTTGTTGAAGGGTCTGCCGCCAAATTGTATCCGCTTCCAGTGTTCGATGGCAATCCAGAGGATTGGCCACTATTTTTCGCGAACTACGTCGACACCACAGCCGAATTTACGTATAGCAACAGACAAAACCTGATGCGATTGCAAAAGGCGCTACAGTTTCCGACTGCTGGTTGGCTAAGTGATTTAGCAAAGGTCATCGCCATTATGGAGTCGTTGATATGTCGCTGCGCTCCGATCAATAATCGTTTTCAACACTGCGACAAAATATAAGTTCCAATTGTCAGTAAAGAACAAGCGGAGGACCAGTACGTCGGGTCATGCACAGCAGCGAAGAGCAGTCTACATGTGTATATTGCGGTCAATCACACGTCGTAACAACTTGCAGAACATTTTAATCTCTGGATTGCGCAGCAAGATGGGCATTTGTCAAGCAACACCGTTTGTGTTTCGGGTGTCTAAAACCAGAGTTCCCAAATACTCATCACTGAGGAGTAAAATTTTTATCTTCCTCCTCAGTACAACACAATTGAGGAGCAATAAATTTTGATTTCCTCAATTGTGAGTTCAAAGGAAAGAGTGCTCTTCTAGAATATTTCTCTTTAATACTTATCTTATCTTTTCGCTCTAATATTTACCGCAAACGTACGTGCTCCTCAAAATAATACTCCTCACAAGAGCGCTAAGTTTCTTTTTCTCATCTCAGGTTTCAGCACTCAGTATTTTGTATCGCTGATAAAGTCAGTAATGCAGCAGAGAGTGCACTTGAGCAATTTTTTATTCTCTTAGAGAGTATGTATTAGGCCGGGTCGATTTGTGCGGAGGCAAAAAAATCGCCCATTGCTCTGTGAAAATCATATTCTAGGGATCAAAATAAGAAACTTTGCCGAAGGAACCATACCTCTAAAACGAATTCTGATGTCCCCCAATTTGGGTCGAACTTTTGGGTAGGGGCAAATTTTGAAAAATCCCACTGACCCATTTAGAGTGCTCCAATCAAGTCCAAATTTAGGACCGACCCCCACTAACTTTGGAGGGCCGATCCACCCATGCCAGTGGCACACACCCTGGAACCCCCCTGGGGGGTTCCCCATACAAACATTTAAAAAAAATCACAATTTTTGGCCTTTACATGAAAAAATCAGGTAAATGGTTTTGTTTTTTCTTTATTTTTATTTATTTATTTATAATAATATTTATTATTTATTTATAACAATATCTATTTTTTTTCTTAAGACATTTATTTAGTCAGAACATATGTAAATGAAAAAATTAATTTAAGTGAGTTATAGAAAAGAAACTAAAAAAAATTATTGTTTGAAGTCTTTTTTACTTTCAAGTCTGGGAAATTTCGCACGGCTCTCTAATGTCGTCGCCATAACAGCCTCGTTCACTTGCTCGATAGTTAGAAAATTAGTCACATTTGTTCTAGCCGTGGAAAGAAAATTATCATTTCCCCTCCATGGTTCATGAAGGTATCACTGTGACACAATTGCAGATCGTAAAATTGCTTGTGTGCGTTTTTAAGCCACCACTAGACACAGCAGGTAGAATTGAAATTACCATTTCATTCTTATTACCTCGTCTCGTAGACCATATAAAACGCAACAGTTTTTGTGAATGCATTAAGTCGTTGTGAAGAACTCAAAGTGTGAAGTGCTAATTTCAGATAAAAAAATATTTCAAAAAAAATAATAAGTGAAGTGACCATTCCAAGTCAAAAAGTTTACAATGAATCCACCATCCTCTACACCGCAAGATGAAGCAACTACATCAACAACTATCGAAAACCCAATGAGTCATATACCCAAGCATGATGTTACTGTTTTTGGTGTGTCTACTGATTTAACTGATCTTAATTTACCAACCCATCTGGATATCTTGAGATATTATTTTTACTTAAGCGAACGTGCTAAAACAGAACCAAAAAAGTTTTCCCATAAATCATTCACTATTCAAGTACAAGATAAGTTGATTGGAATTTGGGAAAAACTTGGTATGGAAATAATGCTGAAAAAAAGTGTATTTAACAAATTGAATAAATTGCTTGACAAGTATCAAGAGCAAATCAAGAGAAGAAATAACACCCAACAATTTACAGAGTATGTAAAATCTCTGGAAACAATTTTTTACATTGGAACATGTAAATGCGATTTGAAGGCAGCTCCATGTGCATGCGGCTGGGTTCCCGAACGCCTCAAAGAGTTCATGCACGATCAACATAATCAGAGAAGACTAACAATGGATGCATGTGTGATGGAAACTGAAGAGCAAGGAGCAACGTCTATGTCATCAATGCCAACATACCAATATCCCGATGATTCAATATACGCACCGCCACCGGTTCAAGAAGATATGGATAGAAGCACAAGATCACAATACACAGAGAGATACGATTGTTTTAACTTTGCCTTGGTATGTGACAGATTTGGTGTGCCTGACAGAGTAGCATCAGCATTGGGAACCGCTCTTTTGCAAGATTTTAAAATTGAAGATAAGCATGGGAAACCTATCATCATGGATAAATCGAAAGTTCGCAGAAAAAAAGAGAAATGCAGACAAGAAGTGCTTCGCAACCGGTTAGATGATACCAATTTGTTAGCGTTTTCATTCGATGGCAGAAAAGATGATACTTTAACGATAGATAAAATTGATGAGAAGTATCATACTAGGATGGTAAAAGAACCTCATTGTGTTATTTTGAGAGAACCCAATTCTGAATTGATTGGTTACGTAAGACTGGAACATGAAACCGCTGAATACAAAACAACCAAATTAAAGGTATTTTTCATAACGATAAAATATATCACTGGATGCATTAATTGGAATATGCACTGACGGTGAGCCAACAAACACTGGCCCACACGGTGGAATTATACGACGATTCGAATTGCTGTTAAAAAGACCATTGCATTGGTTCGTTTGCCTTCTACACTTCAACGAACTTCCGTTTCGGCATTTGTTTGAAGCTTTGGATAAATCAACAAGCACTGGACCAAGATCGGCAACCGGAAAACTGAGCCGTCGAATCGAAACTTGTGAAACTCTTCCGGTAAGTTATTGCTATCACTCATTTATTATAATTGTCAACCATTTTTAATTATTTTATTATTATATATTTTCAGGTGGTGGACGGCTTTCAGAAAATTGAGTTGCAAAATATGGCCCCTGCTCCAGAAAAAATTTAATTTTCCACCGATTCGAAGTACTTATTCGACATGCAATTTCTAGCGGCGTGTTTCCGGTGGATCTGGCTAACATCAAACCAGGGAAAATTGTACATTCTCGGTGGCTCACCAAGGCTGCTAGATTATTACGATTATATGTGACAACGGAAAATCCAGATGCAAATTTAAGAATTCTTGTTGAATTTATAATTAAACGTTATGTGCCAATGTACTTCAATATCAAGTATTACAGCTCTGTCGTGTACGGCAGTGCATTATTTTTCAAGTTCATTGGGTGGTCACGATTTCTAGAACCTCGTTTACGCAAAATTGTCAATCAAGTAATTAAAGATAATTCATATTATGCGCATTCGGAAAATATCTTGTTATCAATGTTGTTTGATGATAGCAAAGCAAAGCGCGACTGTGCTATCAAGAAAATTCTACGCTATCGAACCGATGTTGACGAGCCAATGGAACTTAGAGTTTATTAAAAACCAGATATAAACTTTAATTGCACAAGTTATACGGAAATGATCAATTTGAATGATAAAAATATCGTATTTGTACCACCATTCACGCGAAGCTTTCCTTACGATACATTGAAAGAATATTTAAATCAAGAAGATCCACCGTTTAATGATCCAAAAATTCCATCACACATACAAGGAACGGAACGACATGTTCAATTGCTAGCTAGCGTTTCCAAACGGGTTATACCGGAAAATGTAGAGGCTGTTATGGCGACGACATTAGAGAGCCGTGCGAAATTGCCCAGACTTGAAATTAAAAAAGACTAAACAATAATTTTTTTAGTTTCTTTTCTATAACTCACTTAAATAAATTTTTTCATTTACATATGTTCTGACTAAATAAATTTCTAAAGAGAAAAAATAGATATTGTTATAAATAAATAATAAATATTATTATAAATAAATAAATAAAAATAAAGAAAAAACATAGCCATTTAGCTGATTTTTTCATGTAAAGGCCAAAAATAGTGATTTTTTTAAAATGTTTGTATGGGGAACCCCCCAGGGGGGTTCCATGGTGTGTGCCACTGGCATGGGTGGATCGGCCCTCCAAAGTTAGTGGGGGTCGGTCATACATTTGGACTCGATTGGAGCACTCTAAATGGGTCAAAGTGGGATTTTTCAAAATTTGCCCCTACCCAAAAGTTCGACCCAAATTGGGGGACATCAGAATTCGTTTTAGAGGTATGGTTCCTTCGGCAAAGTTTCTTATTTTGATCCCTAGAATACGATTTTCACAGAGCAATGAGCGATTTTTAAATCGACCCGCCCTAGTATATATGTTTTTCTTTTTTCATTTTTCTTGCTTATAATTTTGTTTTTTAGCTGCTTTAATCTTTCGCTAATGGTATTCTTGTTAATTTTTCCTTCTGCTATATCTTGTGGTTTTTCTTTAGTTGCACTGTGTATAGATTTATTGTAAAATTCTATGCTTTTGAAAATTTTTTCTTGGGTTAACAATTCAGATTTTTCTGCTTCTAGCACTCTAAACTTTTCGGATATTGTGCCATGAAGTCTTTCTATGTCTGAGTTGCCTGTGTGGCTGTTTGGTTTAGTAAAATGTATATCGATATTTTTTTATCTTAGGAAGTCTTAAACGTTTGCTGAGTTCAATTCATTCTCTGTTATGATTTTGATGGGTTTGTTTCTCATCGAGAAAAATAGTATGAGCTTTTCAATAATAGTCTGACTGTTTCTGTCTTCAAGGAATAAAGATGTTGCTTGTTGAGAAAATTTGTCAATAAATGTAACGAAGCTATGTTTTTTAATTGTATAAACGTCTATGTGTATAATTTGATTTATATCTGTTGGTGTCTCTGTGATATGGAATTTGGGTTTTGGTGGATTCCTGTCGTATTTTGCTTTGTTGCAAATGTCACAATTGTTAATATATTTTTGCACTAATTCTTTAAGGTTATAGAAATATATTTTCTTTTTAATGTTATCGTAGGTTTCGGTTATACCATTATGTCCAGTCTCGAATTTGTGGTATTTGTGTATTTGTTTGTATGTTTCGTCTGTACTGGTCATTTCTTTGGCGTGGTAGCTACATTTAACGAATTTCAGGCTAGAACCAAAAAGTTCTATAAGTTTTAGTTGTACGTTATTGTACGTATTGTCTGGAAGTTCGGAAAATATTCCGATTTTTCCACTTTTCAGATACCTTCTGAATATATCGGTCATAAAATTCGAGGAGATGTCGTCCGTGTTAATGTAAATTTTTCTTTTATTATTGACTATTTCAATTTCTCTAGTTTTATTGTCAGTCAGAATAATTTGTGTTGCAAACCGATTCACTGCTGTTTCCAATATAGGAAAATGGTCGTTAAGTTCTTCTTGTTGAGAGTGAATAGTTGCACATGTACTCATGTTGTCTTCGTTTTCTTCCGTCATGTAAATTTCTCCTGTTTGGTTATTAATTCTGCTAAGAAAATCTGCAACTTTATTTTCTTTGCCTTTTATGTAGTTCATGTTTATATTATATTCGCCTAGTTCTAACAACCAACGCTGCAGCCTTGGATTAATATCTTTTCCTTTGTGTTTATGATATAACCAGACTAATGGTTGATGGTCGGTTGCAAGGTCAAACTCCTTTCCATAAAGGTATGGTCTGTAGTAGGCTACTCCCCAAACTATTGCGAGTAGTTCTTTTTCTACTGTTGCGTATCTTTTTTCATGGTCATTTAGTGTTCTGATTGCATAGCTAATAGGGCGTTCATTTTGCATAAGCACAGCTCCTATCGCGAAGTCACTTGCATCTGTTACTATTTTAAACCTCTTTGAAAAATCTGGGTAGCTCAGAATTTGTGAGAAATCTTTTTAGTTTCAAAAATGAATCCATATAAAGTGGGTCGTTCCTGTTAACTTTTGCGCTTTCTTCAGATATTTTGTCAGTCCGTGGGATACTTTCGCGTAGTCCTTTATAAACCAGTTATACCTAGAAACTGCTTGATTTGTTTCTGTGTTTCTGGGAGTTTTAGGTGTTGGATTGTTTCTATTTTCTTTGGGTTGGGTTTAAAACCCTCTGGCGAGAGGATATGACCCAAATATTCGGTCTCTTTTGAAAAAAAATTACATTTGTCTATATGGATTTTGAGGTTGTGTTCTCTCAGTTTATCTAACACTTTATTCACGCTAAAAACGTGCTCCTTTAAGCTCGTGCTAAAGATCAGTTTGTCATCGAGATAAACAACGCATATTTTGTTTATGTATTCTCTTAAAACTGAATTTATGTGTCTTTGAAATGAGGCAGGTGAGTTTTTTAATCCGAATGGCATTCGAATAAACTCGAAATGACCTAGGGATGTGGAGATTGCAGTTTTTTTCTATCTTCTTCCTTGACTAGCACTTGGTGGAAACCTTTAGCCAGGTCGAGGGTTGTGAAGTATTGGGCTTTGCTCAGTTTATTTAAAATATTTTCTATATTTGGAATTGGAAATTTATCGCTTATTGTGACTTCATTTATTTTCCTATAGTCGATTACGAATCTCCATTTCCTCCTACCTGAGGTGTCCATTTTTTTTGGAACAATCCACAATGGTGAGTTATATGGGGACGTACTTTCTACTATAATTTTTTGTTTTAGCATGTCGTCGATTTGTTTATTAATTTCTTCTTCGTGAATCTTTGGGTACCTGTATATTTTAGAATATACAGCATTGTTAGTTGTGGTGACAATCTCGTGTTGCACCTCATGGGTATGGCTTAAAGATTCGCCTTCTTTAAAGAAAATATCACCGTTTTTATCAATAAATTTCTCTAGCTCTCTCTGTTCTTTATTGTTCATGTCAGTCTTTATAAGTTTGTTTAGTACTTCTGGGTCATTTCCTTGGCATTCCAACAAGTGGATGTTTTCGTACTTGTAAGTACAAGCGCCTAGAAAGCTTATTTTAATTTTATTTACTTCGAGGTAATTTTCTTCTAATTAATTATTGCTCCCAATCTTCTTGAAATGTTTTGACCTATCAGTCCCTGAAAATTTTTATTTTTAAATGTGGTGACCTTCCAAGCCATTTATTTTGGGTTGTTAAATTCTTCAGGTATTTCGGAAATAACCTCATATTCTGTATGACTTCGTCCATTTAATGTGTTAAATATTATTGGCCTGTCTAATTTGGTCCTTTTATAGTTTGGAAGTGCGTCTTTGTCTAACAGTGTTGTTGAGGATCCTGTGTCAATTAAGCATATTAATTTGTGTTTGCCTATTTTTAATTCGACTAACGGAATATTTCCTTGTTCATAGCCGATAGAAAATGTATCTCCTGTTCTTCTGATTCTTTTTCTTCTTGTAAGTGGTCTACCTCCATCGGCTCGTGCCGGCGAGACTGTGTAGTTTTTTGATTGGAATAATTTTGCTTTGACTGTCCTGATGCAGTTTGCCTAGTTATTCCTGAAGCTGTTGTTTTTGGCTGGTATTGATTATTTTTTGAGCAGTGAATATTATTGCTCCGATTTGGTTGCCCTAGATTTTGTTTTAGATTTTTTGTTCCTACATTGTCAAATTTTCTGGTTGGTTTCGCTAATCCTGTTTCCTCTAAAGTATAATAAGCTTACCTAAGCGTCCCTATGCTCCTGCTATATATTATACTTGCTAGATGGGCGGGGATATTATTAAGGAATGTTTTTAATATCATTGATTCATTAACGGCCGGACAAAATTCTCTTGGCCTATTTTCGTCTTGTTCGAATTTAGTACAGCTGGTGGTATGTATCCCTCACGCCGATGATGAGCTCCTTCTTTATGAGGTCCCATGTTGGTTGAGCGCCTAGTCCCCTGACTACGTTGAGTGCCTCACCTTGCAGCTTGTTTATAACACACCGCTGGAACACATATTCCTTCATTGGTGTATTTTCGAACTGGGGCAGGAAGATTTCGACTTACCTGATGAATGAGGTTAGGTCGTAGTCGCTGTTACCTCTATACGCCTTAATCCTGCTTGCTTCCTTAAGCAGTTCCGACACAGGAATAGTGAAGTTGTTTGCTGAATTTTCTCCTTCCATTTTTATTATACGATTTGTATTGCGGTACAGGTACAGTTTAGAAAAGGTTTTACTTCACGATGCACAATTTATATTGTTGGTCGTTTTACAATTTTTGTAATGTTTCACAATTTTTATTGTTTTGGTGTCCTTCGGGATTCTCAATATAGTTCTTTTTTGTAAACTTTTCGGATTTTAAATCACTCTTTGAAATGCGGCGGTAAACTTAGGTTTCCCGTTTTATTCGCTAATCAATTCTTTGGAATTAAATCACTCTTTGAAATGCGGCGGTAAACTTAGGTTTCCCGTTTTATTCGCTAATCAATTCTTTGGAATTGATTTCCGTCGACTGCGCCAATTACATGTGTTGAGCTTCGGCTCACGAAAAAAAACAAAGTTTAATTTTGCTTAACTCGTTTATTGGTTTTTCAGAACTGAACTACTTACAAGCTTACAGTATTATTTATAACAATACTATGCTTATTCTACGTTTATTCTGATTATTATGTATTTCTTAATTATTCTGCTTATTATGTATTCTGCATTTATTCTGCTTATTATGATGCTTATATCGATTGATTTCGCAACTGGATAATTGCCTTCCGAGACTTGTCGGTAAGCGAGAGGTGGCAGTTGATAAAAGGGGGGAAAGGTTGTTATCGTTGTCTGAAAGCTCATCGAAAGGGCTGTTTCTCGAAGAAAAATTGCGGCATCAACGGCTGTTCGCAAAAGCACCACCCGATGCTGCATACTGCAGAAAACGTATGCGTGAAGAGGGAAAACGATCAAGCCCTGATAAGCACACATCGCGCTGACAATACCAGCAGTCAGTACTTTCGCATAATTCCAGTGCAGCTTCACGCGTCTGGTAGAACAAGTGACATTTTTGCATTCTTAGACGAAGGGTCGTCCGTTACACTCATTGATGAGTCGATATTTAAAAAACTCGGTATCAGCGGAGTACCAACTCCAATATGTCTACAATGGACAAACGAAACCACTCGCAACGAGAGCACATCGGTGCGAGTGTCAGTTCAAATATCCGCACCAGACCTTTTTGGCTGAACAACGTGCATACGATACAAAATCTGGCACTACCAAAACAATCAATGAATGCGAGCGAGTTACGTAGCAGCTACTCTTATCTAAGGGATATACCTTTACCATCGTGTGATGACATTCAACCTACGTTGCTGATAGGAGCAGACAATTGGAAGGTTGCTGTTCCAAGGCAAATATGCGAGGGAAAACGACATGAGCCCATCGCTTTCAAGTGCTTGTTGGGATGGAGTGTACAAGGTACATCGACGGCCGTAACTTATGTAGCGATGCATCATTGTGAATGTAAGTGGCAAGAGCTGCATGACATCGTTAAAGAAAGCTTCAGCTTAGAGCCAGTTAAACCTCGAGACTTACAATCTTACGATGATAAGCTAGCTAATAAAATTACCGATAGAACGTGCGTTAAAGAAGCAGCCGTTTCGAAGTCGGCCTGTCCGGAAAAACCGGACCAGACTTCCTACTACCTCTTGTTGAAATCTTACTGAGGTTCAGAGTTGGTAAGGTGGCGATCTGCGCTGACATCGCCGAGATGTTCCTTAGGATCAACATTCGGAAAGAGGATATGCATGTGCAACGCTTCTTATGTTATGACCGAATCGACTACGACGAGGCGTCTTAACAGAGGACTTCACCCCAACGAAGCGAGAAGTACTACAGGTTCTCATGTCGATTTTCGACCTATTGGGTCTGATTGTTTGTTATACTATTGGATTGAAAATCATTTTGTGTAAATATTGGCTGGGACGAAGTGCTGTCAGAAGAGCTCGTCGACGGTTGGCGACAGTGGAGGCATACGTTGCCGCTAGTTAAAGCGGTCGAAATTCCGAGATGCTGCTCTCAACATATAAATTCTGCTACGCAAGTGGAGTTACATACGTTTGTTGACGCAAGCGAACAAACTTACGCTGCAGCCTGTTATCTGAGAGTAATTCAGGGAGACGTTGTCGACGTATCGTTAGTGGCGGTGAAGAAGTCGGTCCACTTAAGCCGGTATCCATTCCGCGCATGGAATTACAAGCTGCTGTGATGGGATTGCGTTTAACTCAGCGGGTGGTTAGTGTTCGCAGGCTCATTATCGAAAGCGTCACGTATTGGACTGATTCGAAAACCGTTCTGCAGTGGCTGAAGATGGACCCACGCTACTTTCAGCAATTCGTCATGCATCGTGTTGGAGAGATCCTCGAGAACTCGCACAATAATCAGTGGCGATGGGTTCCAAAGAAACTAAATGTTGCAGATGCACCAACCAAGGTCAAGAGTTCTGTCGAAATCACTCAGTGGCTGCGTGGTCCTGCATTCCTTGGTATGAAAAGCTGTAAGTGGCCAGAAATCGATTGCAAATATGGTGAAGTGGATACGACAGAACTGCGTCAACATGTACACGTTATTAAGAGGTTTCAAACTGTCAACCTCGATGTGCAATACTTTTCCGATTGGCGTCGCCTGTATAGAGCTGTATCGACATTTGTTTTTTGCATAGCTAAGCTAAAAGATAATGTTCTCATACAACATGCGCAGTTTAAACATTTTTCGACCAAGGTGGCTACGTTACGCACAGGGAAACCATTGGATAAACGAAGCAAGTTGTCTGGGATTAATACTTACCTAGATGATCATGGAATCTTGCGCATAAAATGATGATCGAGCGCCCCGCACATGGGTGGAGCCTGGGAGCGCCTCGACCGTTCAGCCAAAAATACATTACGAGCATCTGTCCCGCGTATTCATTTAATGATGAAAGTCTACGTGGCGCATTGATGGAATCTACTGATGATGTTGCCTTAACCCCAAATAATTTACTACTCGGTGCCGCAGATGGGGGGTACAAGCCTGTTTGCAGTGATGACGTGGATATCAGACAGCGTTGGCGTCAGGTACAACTTTTCGGCGATCGATTTTGGCAGCGTTGGGTGAAAGAGTATACCCCAGTACTCACCAGTAAATGGTTCCAAAAATGCACTCCTCTGGCAGTTGACGATATTGTAATCGTAATAGACGACAACTTGCCAGGGAATATGTGGCCTAAAGGTAGAATAATCAGCACAGTGATGGCTGAGAATGGCCAAGTGAGGAGAGTGACCCCAAAGACGAATATAGGGGTAATGCAGAGGCCAGTGACGAAGGTGGCTAAGATGGCTTTGCACGCGGCAACGATACACTAGTCTCCATACATAATAGGGGCATTTATCGCAGCTTTTCATACTCACTCACTAACAAACTTTTACCTGATAACAACCTCGTCTTTCATTAATAGCGCCCACCCTAGCGTAATTTTTTATGAACAAAATTGCTGATCTAGTATAAATACGTACATACATACATATATGTATTTAAAACTGCATACATTGCATATGTTATTATCGAGTTAAAGCATACTGGTGATTTTCAATATGGGGACAGTACCAAAAACTGTTTATTGCTGCAATGATCGTACAGATTTATTGGGTCATAGTAGTCTGTATTGCAGTATCTACGAGAGGAAGTGGACAGGTGATTGAGTATGCTTCATTTGAAGAATTTAAGGTAAGTTTGTAAAAATGTATCGACATATGTATATGTTTGTATGTGCATGTCGTGCTTTTGTTGGAAGAGCATTAGTACTTTTTTATGCTAGCAAACAAACAATATGACGTGCTACAAATGTACATGCTTGTACAAGTACGAATGTATGCATGTATGTAAGGCTATATACATATTTTACTGTATTTTTAATATGTATATATCTTTATATTGCGGTTCCAGAATGCCATCAATAAGAGTTATACACATGCATTCGATGAGTTTCGAAGCAAGGAGGCCTTCAAACAAAATATAAACGTTGTACGGCGGCATAATAAAATGTTTGAGAAAGGGAAGAGTAGCTTTCGTTTGCGGACAAATATAATGGCTGATAAGGTAATATGCATATATAGTATGTACATATGTATGTATGTATATATGTAGCTGTGCAAATTTGATAAATTTGACAAACCAACTTACATCAAGTTGATATTATTTTGCTTTCAAGATCTAAATGGAATAGTTTTATTACAACTCCTAAAAATTAATTATGCAATTGCATATGTATGTATGCGACTTTTTCAAGAAAATTCGAAACTAATACGCCGAAAGTAAATTGTTCTTTAATCAAAAACCTACATATACTCGTGCATATGTACATAGTACATACATAAGGGCGGGACAATTTTACAACCCATATCGCGCCGTAGAAATTACGATTTCTCTTATTATTTTTAATAAAATATTCTTCTACGACATGGGTCTAAAATGAATTTGGAGGTTCCGGAATTTGATTTGTATGGCACCTGGTTGAATTTTAGAAAATCTTATATGTACACTATCCGAAAAGAAAATAACCATATCAATGTCAATCAAAATTTTATGTTGAATCCAAATATGAAATTAGAATGAAAAATGGCTGAACCGTTTTCGAGATATAGCCGAATTTTGGTTTTTGAAATCAGAAAAAATTCAATCATTCAGTTGCAATTCTCTCTTTTCTAGATTTCATGAACTCTACGCGAAAAACGGTTATACTTCAAAATCGTTTTATCTGAACGATCGATTGTATCGGAGCTATATGTTATATTCATTCGTTATTGATGCATTTCACCGACAACATTTTATAAAATTTCATGTTTTTAGCTGCATTAATAGAAGAGTTATTCTTAAAAATTACTTTATCTTAATAATCCGTTGTGAGAGTTATATGTTAAAGTCGTCTTATCGGCTGTTCATTATTACATACGTCGCTTAAGATAACGGTCAATACAAATGACCGATCCTAAATCTTATAGAAAATTTGGATTTTCTCACTCGTGTACATACAGTCATAAACCAGAAACGAGATTAGATTGTAAAGGAAAAGTTAAGTTCACAGCCTCAATGAGTAGGGACTCAAGGACGAAGCTAATAGTCAGGACTGTTCTCCAGCGAAGGGTGAGGATAACAGTGCCATCAAGAGGGAAGTAAAAGGCGAATATAATACTTTTTTCAAGTTCATTTGTCAAAATTAGTATTAGACTGCAGTGTAATGAACTCGACGAGATAGCCATTATGTCAATATATTTCACAATATAAAGTCCAATATTTAATTAAAATTCTCTTGTTCCGTTTCAGAACAATGATTCTTATTTAAAAGGTTTTCTTCGCCTATTGCGAAGTAAACGCTTTGGAGCTGGAGTCGATATAGACTCGGAGATTGTGGGCTCACCATTAATGCAGCAAACACCAGAGGCTGTAGATTGGCGCGAAAAAGGCTTCAAAACACAACCAGATAATCAAAAAACCTGTGGGTCTTGTTACGCCTTCAGCATAGCGGAAAGCATTGAAGGACAAGTATTTAAACGTACGGGGCGCATATTACATCTCAGGTAAGAGACATTCGTAAAAGTAATTAATTTCAAAATCCTTAAAATATATTACTAGACTACGTTTGCTAATTTAAAAAAAGAAATCACATTTTATAAACTATGTACAAATATCATAAGAGATGGGGCTCAGTAGAATTCGATGGACTTTGTGTACAGATTTTTACGGTATTTTCATGCACAGGTATTCTTGCGAAGCACTTGTAACCAACTTCCAACATTTGTATACCTTCTACAACTCACGAGTTCTGTCTCAACTGAAATACCATACAACCACCACTCACCATCCAACCGCAATCCACCTCTTCTCACACTCAGATACCATAATCTCTTGCAGTTCACAGCTCTTACTTCAAAGGAACCCCACAAACCCTTCAGCCAGCGCATAACATTGCAGATCACTCTCTTCCTCTAAGCCTTCTGCAAAAGGACTGTAGTGATACAGCCCACTGTGACTCCCTCAGCTACAGCAGAGGTTGCTTACCACTTTGATAACGAGAATCTATAGGATATTTCATTGCAAAATAACCCATTAGTAAAATACATATTCATACATTATCAATAAGTTATGATACTGAGTATTCAATGAATCATGACAGTATATCTAAATAACTACATAGAACTGGAAATTGTCATTGAAGATCGGAATCCGCACATTATCTGTATCCAAGAAATCGATATAAAATTCAATTCCCCTCCATGCACATCAAAATATTACTTAACCTTTCTTGGTCTTTCCAACGCAGAGGAGGTCTTCCTTTTTCTCGCCTACCACCCGTGGGCACCGCGTCAAAAAACCTTAAAGGCCGGAGCTATTTCATCCATTCGAACGACGTGACCTAGCCAGCGGAGCCGCTGATTCTTAATCCGCTGCTCTATATCTACGTCATTGTACAGTTCGTACAGCTCATCGTTCCATTGTGCACGGTATTCGCCGTCGCAAAGACGCAAAGGTCCATAAATCTTTCGAAGAATCTTTCTCTCGAACACTCCAAGAGCCCTCTCATCTGATGTTGTCATCGTCCATGCTTCTGCGCCATACACTCGGACGGGCATGATGAGAGACTTATAGAGTATGGTTTTTGTCCGTCGAGAGAGGACTTTACTGTCCTTTGGATTTCAAGGCTGACGCTGTTATTGGTCTTAATGCTGGTTCCTAAGTAAACGAAGTTCTCTACTTTTTCAAATTTATAGCTGTCAACAGTGATGTTAGATCCCAGTGGTGAATGTGCCGACTGTCTATATGATGACAGGAGATACTTCGTCTTGCCGTCGTTCACCTCCAGACCCATTCGCTTTGCGTCTCTATCCAGTTTGGAGAAGGCAGAATTAACTGCGCGGTTGTTAAGGCCGACGATGTCAATGTAATCGGCGTACGTCAGCAATTGCACACTCTTATAAAATATGCTACCTCACCGATTTAGTTCTGCGGCTCGAATTATCTTCTCCAGTATCAGGTTAAAGAAATCGCAAGACAAAGAGTCACCCTGTCTGAAACCTGGTTTGATATCAAACGGCTCGGAGAGGTCCTTTCCAATCCTGACGGAGCTGGTGGTGTTGGTCAACGTCATTTTACATAGCCGTATAAGGTTTGCGGGGATACCAAATTCAGATATTGCGGCATATAGGAAATTTCTTCTCGTGCTGTCGAAGGCAGCTTTGAAGTCGACAAAAAGATGGTGTGTGTCGATTCTTCTTTCTCGGGTATTTTCCAAGATCTGGCGTATTGTGAATATCTGGTCGGTGGTAGATTTACCAGGTCTTAAGCCACACTGATAAGCTCCAATCAGTTCATTGACGGTCGGCTTAGGTCTTTCACACAATACACTTGACAGAACATTATACGCGATGTTAAGAAGACTAATCCCGCGATAATTGGCACAGACTGCAGGATCACCCTTTTTGTGGATTGGGCAGAGCACACTTAAGTTCCAATCAGCAGGCATGCGTTCTTCCGACCATATTCTAGAGATGAGCTCATGCGTGCACTTAACCAGCTCCTCTCCGCCGTACTTAAATAACTCAGCTGGTAACCCGTCGGCCCCGGGGGCTTTGTTGTTCTTCAGCCGTGCTATCGCTTTCTGACTTTCGTCATAGTCGGGTGATGCTACATCACGTCCATCATCATTGATTGGGGATTCGTGTTCAACATCTTCTCCAACGTTTTTGCAGCTGCTTCCATTAAGCAGTGTGAAGAAGTGTACTCCATAATTTAATAATGCTGTGGACATCAGTCACCAGGTCGCCGTTGTCATTCTTACAGGAATTAGCCCCGGTCTTGAAACCTTCTGTTAGCCGCCGTACTTTTTTATTCTAACTTAGTTGCTTACAAAAAACTCAACGCAGCTTTTAACAAAAAAAGAAACTGGCAAAGCGAAAGAATTTCGAAGAATTCACGTAAAAATTAAACTCAAGCTCTTCAGTAGCATCTAAAAGACAATGTACATAGATCCTCACAGGGATATATACGCCGAGTACCACCCAGACAGTAACAGTGAAGGCTTTCGACAAAATTAGTTGTCATGTCGCACTATGGCTCTAAAACATAGTTTCGTTTGTGGTCGTAAATAACAAAAGCGACAACATTTCCTATGTACTCCCCAACTATGCGAACATATTCAACTCTAGCTAATTCTCTGGGCAACAGAACTGTTATACGCCCTGGCAGCTTATCGATTTTCAACGCAGTCAAACGAATACACACGCAAAAACACCCAATCGCAATCAACAACTACTAATGTGTTTATCGCCCAAAGATTAAACTTATGTGGATTCCTGGCCACGCAGGTATTTTAGGTCACAAAAACTCCGATCGAGCCGTTACTTTGGCTTTGATATCGTGCCTATGACGTTTGGCAAAAATTCGATCAAAAATATGTTCTCTAATGCGATAAAATTACAATTCCATAACAAATAGTTTAACTATCAACACCAACACCTGCCAACAAACACAACAACATGGTTGAATAAATGTTATATACACTTTAAACTAGGCTACTCTCTTCTAATCCACGAACACCTTTTTAACAACACACATCGCTGACTGAGCCGCTATAGCCTTGGTAGTAAGTACTATAATATATATAAATACATAATTTTAATCATATTTAATAAATTTGCTTATATATTTATAATATTAAAGTGTATTCGTATGTATAATGCTGTACGTGAATTTCACAGCCCTCAGCAGATTGTTGATTGCAGTGTGTCGCATGGAAATCAAGGTTGCACTGGTGGATCATTACGAAATACACTCAAATATCTACAGGATACCGGCGGGTTAATGCGAGAACAGGATTACAAATATGTTTCGAAGGTACATATTTAAAAATTACACACTAAACGTAATCTTAATATAAAAAGGCCCGAACTCATTTTCATTTCGAATTGAGATTCATATTTGACCTGCCATAATGTGTACACCTAACAGAAATTGAAAACAAATATAACAGCTTAGATATAATATTATTTTAATATAAATCGGTACTTCGCCGAAAACCGGAATTATAGATCTTTATTTCTTGCTAAAATTTCAAACTACGTTTGAAGGGAAAAAATGTGGGAGAGGCCCTTCTTTGTAAAGTTAACATTATATACTCACTAGGGATGTCAATTTTGGGCATTTTATTGATCCCGGGATTTTCGAGATCTGAAAACGAAATTCCGGGACAACCCTGGGATCCCAAATTTCACGTAGTTTTAATTCGTACATTTTAATTTGTAAAAACATTTCACACGTCTGCAATAGTTGCATTATAGATGTATGCAAAATAACATTAATATAACAAAGAACGATTTGTTGTAATTCATGTAAGTATTTATTGGTCCTTTCAAGAATAAAATATACATATTTGGTGTAGAAGCAAATGCTCGTACATAAAGAACAATTATTTTTAATCACTGTTTCAGACCAATATTAAATCTTAATTTATTACCATTCAGTAAAAAAAGAAATACATCAAGTAAAAATTAAATACATCACCCATCCCATTTTGAGCGAGGCAGAATTATTCCTTATTTTGCTCAAAATGCAATTTTAAAGAAATAAAAGCCTTAAGTGTGTTATCCTCAAACCTGGACCTAAATTTGTTGAATTTCAAATATGCAGTGGAAAAGGACCGACTCAGCACTTGCATTGTCGACAAAAAGATAAATGCTCTCTGTAGGAATTAGCCTTTATCGCCCCCATTACAAAAATGTATTTTACCAAACCTTCTGATAAATTGTATGCATTTCTATTTTTAGACACTTGCGAGCTAATCGTTAAAACTTGATGCAATTTATCTTTGGGACTTTCTGCCTTATCCATTTCAAGCACCTCGTCGTTAGTTTTATTAACATCGCTTTCAAAGCAAGGCTCATCTTCTACTCGAGGACGATATTCTCTAGCTCATTTATAATGGCCTTTAGGGAGTTAACAAGCCGTATTATTTGTCGTATTGTGTTATCGTAATACAACAGTTGTAAACTTGTTGTTTTTAAATGTTTAATCCGATCAGTTCTTTTTAATTAGTAGTGTGACTTAATGACTTAGATCAGACTAGCCGAATTAAAGCACTTGTTGTTTTTTTTTATGTTAAATTTTCTTATTTCAATGTAACTCTGTTTAGTGTGCTATTTGTGCGTTTTATTCGATCGGCTCTTTCTGTTTTAAATCATTTGATGTTTATATTTGTTTGAAAAAATGTAAATTAAAAATTTAAAAAAGAAATTGAAAAAGGCCGATATTTCGGGATCCCGGGATTGACATGCCTAATACTCACACACGTGTAAGTTTTTGTTTAAAGAACTAATTTTCTTCTCTCTCTTTTACACAGAAAGGTGCATGTCAATTCGCCGGTGAACTGGCTGTCGTTAATGTCACTTCGTGGGCAATTTTACCAGCTAAGGATGAGAAAGCAATTGAAGCTGCGGTGGCTCACATTGGACCAGTACCTGTCTCCATAAATGCATCGCCACGGACTTTTCAGCTTTACAGGTCAGTTCAGAGAAGTAAGGGGATGCTCCAAGGCTACAAGAAAAACAACTTTGAAAGTATTCGGTTTTCAGTTTACTATTCAGGGCTTGCTTATTTGAGATATGGCCTTAACGCGCACTTAAACTTCCGATTAGCTCTTAACCAGAGATATGTAAGCGGCCCTAAGTAAATTATTTTGTTTAAGCCTAGATCTCAATATCACTTTGTAATTGTACATTGGATATAGAAGATATTGCTGTGCGGTTTATATGTAGGTAAATCACGGTATGTCTTCCTTCATTTATATACGTCTACTTAAAAGGTGCTCAACGGTTTTCAATTCTCCCAGCAAGTGCCTCACCAGGCAAGTAAATTTCTGCTACATAGGCCGTGATTATTTTGACAATGGTTCATCCCCTCATCCTTAGCGGTTCAGGTATGGTGAGCAGAAAATGTACCACTTGCTGCCCTATTTTCGTTTACGCTATTCCATTTTGCTGCCCAGCACTTCCGTCACATTAATACAGTCTCATATGTCCGAATTCAGTAACTTCGTATCATCTCAAGTCTCAAATTGAGCTAGAGATTATTGCTTTTCCTCGCTTTCACGTGTTTTTCTTTTGTTTTTATTTTTATTTTTTGTGGCCTGCTCATCACCAGGTCACCATTTAGAGACCTTATTTTAAGACTAGAGGCATTTTTTTGTAACTAACGAATGCCAACTGGTCTAAAATTGTGACTTTTGTCTCCATTAGAGACTGAGACTGCTTACTGAATTCGGGGGATAGTTTCACTTTTGTAACAAAGGTTGATGCTTTTTAAGAATAAATATATTCGGCTCTTTCGCAAAACATGATCAAAGTTTGACAATCCGGGCTATCATATTCGTTCCAAGCTTTCAATTGCCAGTAGGTCATGCTGATTGCAGAATGCAATTGTAGAAATTTACTGAAATTTCATGAAAATATTTCTCATAAAGATTAAAACTGTGATTATGGTGCATAACAAATTTTTCAACCTCTTATAGCGCTTATATAAAGAAAAATGTAATTTAATTCCTATGTGTATAAAAATGAGTAATGTCTGGAGAATTCGTCAACCGATCAGCTTAAAACTATGGAAAAGAGAGACCAAGGCCGTTGGGAGGGTTTCTCGCCATTCCCAAAAATCGCGGTGCACACAATAATGCAGTTTTAAAAATTAGGGTGCATGAGCATACAATTATGCGAACATGCTAGATTTAGGAAAAGCGTCAAAAAATAATTTCGAAAGTCGTTCATTCATGTTTTGCAATATAAATGGAAAATTGGCTTATTTTAACAAAAAAACTCTTGTTTGGTGCTGATCAATTTTATGTAGTTACAAATAGGCTATTTGATCTAACGTTACCGAGTGCAAAGAAAAAAAAAATTCTTTTCACTTTTATTTTTAAACTTTATAAATATCGCAAAAACGTGTAATTTTCATAAACAACGAATAATAAACGAAAGAAAATTCAATTACCTTTTAAACGATAGATATTTCAAATGTTTTGATGGGCATACGGATTCTAAAGATATTCGATATTATTCAGATCGTCTTCGAAAGCAGCTATGTGGCGTTATCCGTAAACCTTATGTGGGAAAAACAATAAAACATTTTTTTTAATGTTGTCATACACAACTTCAAATTTTTTTTAAAATTGTTACCCTAGTATAATCTCAAGTCTAAAAATTTGGAACAAGCCAATTCATATTAGAAGCTGAGACTGTTTACTGAATTGGAGTATAAAATAGAAGCTGAACAAAGTATCAAACCAAGGTACATCTGCTCTATACATTAATATTACAGTTTTAATTATATTTATTCATGTACATATGTATATATTTATGTTCGCAAATCTTAAAATCGAAATTTATTATTTTATAAAGTGATGGCGTATATGATGACGACTCTTGCACTTCAGCCACGGTTAACCATGCTATGCTTGTTGTGGGCTACACGAAAGATTACTGGATCCTAAAGAATTGGTGGGGCGAAATGTGGGGTGAAAATGGCTATATGCGTGTACGAAAAGGAAAAAATATCTGTGGCATTGCCAACTATGCTGCCTACGCCATTGTTTAGTAATTTTTTATTTGGAACATATGTATGTATGCACATAAATGTAGCAATATATTTTTGACGATATTTACCAATAAAAATGCAGTCAGATTAACTGACAAAATATGACCGAGTTAACAAAATATGACCGAGTTAACATTAATTCAGTGACTTCATTGTATGTAAATTAAAACAGTAAATGTCTATAACCTCGGCAGATATTTCTGCCATAAAACATCTTTTTATAAAATACATATGCCGTTCGGAGTCGGTCTCTCCATTTGGAAGACAACATAAAGACGCACACCACAAAAAGTAGGAGAAACTCGGCGGCCAAACACTGAGCTTCGAGTATGTATATAGTGTAACCGCCAAGTTATTATTATTATTACTCGAAAATATATTACCAATATTGTTTGAGAAGTTGTGCTATCATAAAAATACACACATACATACATATATGTATGTATAGTAAAAAATAGAGCGATAAGCCAAGCCCTGTATTATTATTTTTCATTTAATGTAAAAATAAAAATAAATACTTTTTTGTATAAAATATTTCTTTAGTAATAAAACAAAACAAACTTGTGTAAGGTATGGTCACTTAAGGGAAAAAGTAGGGATACAAACCCTTCCAAAAGTCGGTAATTTTGGTTCAGTGCTTCAAACCACTAACAAGAAACTTGAGCTTATGCAAGAACCGTTTCGTTAGTAACTTTGGATCGGTTCGGTTCAAATGGTATTTAATGCCAAGGTGAGTAAGTAGGGCATCTTTGGTTCCATATTCGAAAAATTCTGTATCCATGACGAAATATCAAATAACGGGGCCAGAAACATGGTAGTGTGTAGGATCAGGTTCCAGGATAAGAATATCCATCAAGCTACGTGGCTGGAGATGACATCGACTCGCACTCCTGTTCTCTGAGAGCACTAACCAACGCAGCGATATTTCAGAGCAATTGAACCACATCTCCCGCTCTATTCGTACCGCCGCTGAACAATCCATTGGTTTTCAGCGAGCCCGAAAGAACAAATAACTCGCGTCGCCTCGGAACGGAAAGATGCTGCCTATAGGGCCACGCAGCGGCGGGTGCAATGCAGGCTTTGCGAGAGTGATATCGTGAGTTGAAGAAGAAAGCGAGACGCATTTTTCGTAAGAAGAAGAGAGAGGCTGAAATGCGTGAGAGCGAAGAGCTTGAGATGCTAGCCGATAGAAAAAGCGCCCAAAAATTCTTTTAGAAAGTACGACGTCTAACAGAAGGTTTCAAGACCGAGGCGAATTTCTGTAAGTACGACAACGGTAACCTGGTGACTGACGCCCAGAATATACTGATAGCAGAGACCACTTTCGAGAAGATGATGAACCCGAAACCCCAATCAATGACAACGGAATTGATGTTCCATTACCCGAACAAGGAGGGTGATCCTGTAATTCGAGCCAACTATTACGGTATCAGTCTTCTTAATATCGCATATAGGGTTCTGTCGAGCGTATTGTGTGAGAGACTAAAGCCCACCGTCAGTGATTGCTGTCTCCTCTTTGTTTAGGCCTCCATTCTAAATACAAATGTATGTTGTGCTTGCTTTTATCAATTTTTCTTTTTTTTCTTTCTTTCACCAACAACTATGAAAAGGAAGATATAACAGAAGTAATCAAAGAAAACTGAAACAATTTGATTTTTCGAGAAGAGATAATTATTGACAAATTTACATTTAGCTCGAAGGGCAATCTGCTTCTTTCTGTTGGAGAAATGTTTGCCATCAGCAATTTGCCAGCAACAAGACTCCAGCGATATAGACTCGGAGATTGTGGGCTCACCATTAATGCAGCAAACACCAGAGGCTGTAGATTGGCGCGAAAAAGGCTTCAAAACACAACCAGATAATCAAAAACCTGTGGGTCTTGTTACGCCTTCAGCATAGCGGAAAGCATTGAAGGACAAGTATTTAAACGTACGGGGCGCATATTACATCTCAGGTAAGAGACATTCGTAAAAGTAATTCATTTCAAAATCCTTAAAATATATTACTAGACTACGTTTGCTAATTTAAAAAAAGAAATCACATTTTATAAACTATGTACAAATATCATAAGAGATGGGGCTCAGTAGATTTCGATGGACTTTGTGTACAGATTTTTACGGTATTTTCATGCACAGGTATTCTTGCGAAGCACTTGTAACCAACTTCCAACATTTGTATACCTTCTACAACTCACGAGTTCTGTCTCAACTGAAATACCATACAACCACCACTCACCATCCAACCGCAATCCACCTCTTCTCACACTCAGATACCATAATCTCTTGCAGTTCACAGCTCTTACTTCAAAGGAACTCCACAAACCCTTCAGCAGCCAGCGCATAACATTGCAGATCACTCTCTTCCTCTAAGCCTTCTGCAAAAGGACTGTAGTGATACAGCCCACTGTGACTCCCTTAGCTACCGCAGAGTTTGCTTACCACTTTGATAACGAGAATCTATAGGATATTTCATTGCAAAATAACCCATTAGTAAAATACATATTCATACATTATCAATAAGTTATGATACTGAGTATTCAATGAATCATGAAAGTATATCTAAATAACTACATAGAACTGGAAATTGTCATTGAAGATCGGAATCCGCACATTATCTGTATCCAAGAAATCGATATAAAATTCAATTCCTCTCCATGCACATCAAAATATTACTTAACCTACTTTCACAGTTTCTCTCACTTTTACCACTGCAAACTGGGTTGTGACCTGTTGATCCACAAAAACATTCCACACAAAACCAAAAGCATATCCTCTAATAATAATAGGAGTAAATGTTAAATTTCCTCTAGATGAAACTTTCACACTTTCTGATTTTATTCAGTATATATCTAGTAATGAACTGCGGTGACTTCAACATTTGGAGCCCGCTATGGGGCTCTCTAACTGCCAAACTTTTAAACTTATACTAGAAGACCCGGCGAACTTTGTCCCGCGTAAAAATTTATTAGTAGTATATGAAATACGTTTTGAACTCTGTTGTACACGTATTTAATGTTGAGAATGAAACGGGCACCTAAATTTCGCATTCGTTTGCGTAGCTTCCTACTTTTCTTTATAGTTATAGCAGATTTTCCAAGTTTAATATTTCGTCGTCCCAGTTAAGATGTATATTTTTCTGTATATCTCGACTCCAGCGATACGAAGCACATAATTGAAAAAAATTAAATCCTATTTTTTATCATTCAAGTAGAATACAACATGAATTCTATCAAAATCGGTTCAGAACCACGACTTTTATAAATAACTCGACTCCAGCGCCTATTTGATTAATTTTTCGCAGAAACATTTTTCTTTCTCTTACCAAAGTTTTAAAATTTTGATATTGGATCATGATTAACATAGGTTTTTTGTAAATATCTTCGGAACTACATAACCGATTTAAGAGTTTGGTATCACCTTTTGAGACATGACAACGACTTTCAAAAAAAAAAAAAATAAAATAAAAAAAACAAAAAATAAAAATAAGTATATGGCATTGGTGGTGCAATATGAAAATTGGAGTTTGCCACGCCCCTCCGCCCGCAGACCGGAAATCAAAAATCAGACTTCACAGTGTCACCCGCCTGAATATTCTGAAGATTCCCTGAAAATTTCATCAAAATCGGCCCAGCCGTTTTGGAGTCCATACGTTACATACATACACACATCCTGTTTTATATATATAGATAGATAGATTTCAATTCACAAAATGCATACAACTCACCATTTGTTCTGGCCAGTTACTCCCTATTGCAACATGTTTCACTATTGTAGACCTACACAACAGCGATCACTTTCCATTATTTGCACTACATCGCTATCAAGCCCAATTACTTTTTACTGAACTGGTATTAATCGCAAATACTCTACTCTTAAATGATTTTTCTCCGCCAGTATTCAAAAAACCTTACGAGAGGCAGCACATTTTTCCACCCCTCTCACTTTCTTTCGTCTCCTACGAAAGGAAAAGTTCCATGGTGGACAACAGATTTAGAACTTGACGCAACAATACAGTTTAAGCCTGGTTAAATCGTAAAAAGTCGCCCCTATATTCTACCTTACTTACTTACTCACGCATTAACCGCCTAAGCGATTTTGGCCGAGGTCAACAAAGCACGCCAGCTGTCCCCATCTCGTGCTAACTGGCGCCAATTGGAAATCCCACGAATAGCCAAGTGTCTTTCCACTTGGTCTTTCCAACGCAGAGGAGGTCTTCCTTTTTCTCGCCTACCACCCGTGGGCACCGCGTCAAAAAACCTTAAGGGCTGGAGCTATTTCATCCATTCGAACGACGTGACCTACCCAGCGGAGCCCCTTATTCTTAATCCGCTGCTCTATATCTACGTCATTGTACAGCTCGTACAGCTCATCGTTCCATTGTGCACGGTATTCGCCGTCGCAAAGACGCAAAGGTCCATAAATCTTTCGAAGAATCTTTCTCTCGAACACTCCAAGAGCTCTCTCATCTGATGTTGTCATCGTCCATGCTTCTGCGCCATACACTCGGACGGGCATGATCAGAGACTTATAGAGTATGGTTTTTGTCCGTCGAGAGAGAACTTTACTGTCCTTTGGATTTCAAGGCTGACGCTGTTATTGGTGTTAATGCTGGTTCCTAAGTAAACGAAGTCCTCTACTTTTTCAAATTTATAGCTGTCAACAGTGATGTTAGATCCCAGTGGTGAATGTGCCGACTGTCTATATGATGACAGGAGATACTTCGTCTTGCCCTTGTTCACCTCCAGACCCATTCGCTTTGCGTCTCTATCCAGTTTGGAGAAGGCAGAATTAACTGCGCGGTTGTTAAGGCCGACGATGTCAATGTCATCGGCGTACGCCAGCAATTGCACACTCTTATAAAATATGCTACCTGACCGATTTAGTTCTGCGGCTCGAATTATCTTCTCCAGCATCAGGTTAAAGAAATCGCAAGACAAAGAGTCACCCTGTCTGAAACCTCGTTTGATATCAAACGGCTCGGAGAGGTCCTTGCCAATCCTGGCGGAGCTGGTGGTGTTGCTCAACGTCATTTTACATAGCCGTATAAGGTTTGCGGGGATACCAAATTCAGATATTGCGGCATATAGGAAATTTCTTCTCGTGCTGTCGAAGGCAGCTTTGAAGTCGACAAAAAGATGGTGTGTGTCGATTCTTCTTTCTCGGGTCTTTTCCAAGATCTGGCGTATTGTGAATATCTGGTCGGTGGTAGATTTACCAGGTCTAAAGCCACACTGATAAGCTCCAATCAGTTCATTGACGGTGGGCTTAAGTCTTTCACACAATACACTTGACAGAACATTATACGCGATGTTAAGAAGAGTAATCCCGCGATAATTGGCACAGACTGCAGGATCACCCTTTTTGTGGATTGGGCAGAGCACACTTAAGTTCGAATCAGCAGGCATGCGTTCTTCCCACCATATTCTAGAGATGAGCTCATGCGTGCACTTAACCAGCTCCTCTCCGCCGTACTTAAATAACTCAGCTGGTAACCCGTCGGCCCCGGGGGCTTTGTTGTTCTTCAGCCGTGCTATCGCTTTCCGACTTTCGTCATAGTCGGGTGATGCTACATCACGCCCATCATCATTGATTGGGGATTCGTGTTCAACATCTTCTCCAACGTTGTTGCAGCTGCTTCCATTAAGCAGTGTGAAGAAGTGTACCCTCTATAATTCAATAATGCTGTGGACATCAGTCACCAGGTCGCCGTTGTCATTCTTACAGGAATACGCCCCGGCCTTGAAACCTTCTGTTAGCCGCCGTACTTTTTTATTCTAACTTAGTCGCTTACAAAAAACTCAACGCAGCTTTTAACAAAAAAAGAAACTGGCAAAGCGAAAGAATTTCGAAGAATTCACGTAAAAATTAAACTCAAGCTCTTCAGTAGCATCTAAAAGACAATGTACATAGATCCTCACAGGGACATATAAGCCGAGTACCACCCAGACAGTAATAGTGATGGCTTTCGACAAAATTGGTTGTCATGTCGCAGTATGGCTCTAAAACATAGTTTCGTTTGTGGTCGTAAATAACAAAAGCGACAACATTTCCTATGTACTCCCCAACTATGCGAACATATTCAACTCTAGCTAATTCTCTGGGCAACAGAACTGTTATACGCCCTGGCAGCTTATCGATTTTCAACGCAGTCAAACGAATACACACGCAAAAACACCCAATCGCAATCAACAACTACTAATGTGTTTATCGCCCAAAGATTAAACTTATGTGGATTCCTGACCACGCAGGTATTTTAGGTCACAAAAACTCCGATCGAGCCGTTACTTTGGCTTTGATATCGTGCCTATGACGTTTGGCAAAAATTCGATCAAAAATATGTTCTCTAATGCGATAAAATTACAATTCCATAACAAATAGTTTAACTATCAACACCAACACCTGCCAACAAACACAACAACATGGTTGAATAAATGTTATATACACTTTAAACTAGGCTACTCTCTTCTAATCCACGAACACCTTTTTAACAACACACACCGCTGACTGAGCCGCTATAGCCTTGGTAGTAAGTACTATATATTATATAAATACATAATTTTAATCATATTTAATAAATTTACTTATATATTTATAATATTAAAGTGTATTCGTATTATACATACGTACGTGAATTTCACAGCCCTCAGCAGATTGTTGATTGCAGTGTGTCGCATGGAAATCAATTCCTATGTGTATAAAAATTAGTAATGTCTGAAGAATTCGTCAACCGATCAGCTTAAAACTATGGAAAAGAGAGACCAAGGCCGTTGGGAGGGTTTCTCTGCACGCCATTCCCAAAAATCGCGGTGCACACAATAATGCAGTTTTAAAAATTAGGGTGCATGAGCATACAATTATGCAAACATGCTAGATTTAGGAAAAGCGTCAAAAAAAAATTTCGAAAGTCGTTCATTCATGTTTTGCAATATAAATGGAAAATTGGCTTATTTTAACAAAAAAACTCTTGTTTGGTGCTGATCAATTTTATATTTATGTAGTTACAAATAGGCTATTTGATCTAACGTTACCGAGTGCAAAGAAAAAAAAAAATTCTTTTCACTTTTATTTTTAAACTTTATAAATATCGCAAAAACGTGTAATTTTCATAAACAACGAATAATAAACGAAAGAAAATTCAATTACCTTTTAAACGATAGATATTTCAAATGTTTTGATGGGCATACGGATTCTAAAGATATTCGATATTATTCAGATCGTCTTCGAAAGCAGCTATGTGGCGTTATCCGTAAACCTTATGTGGGAAAAACAATAAAACATTTTTTTTAATGTTGTCATACACAACTTCAAATTTTTTTTTAAATTGTTACCCTAGTATAATCTCAAGTCTAAAAATTTGGAACAAGCCAATTCATATTAGAAGCTGAGACTGTTTACTGAATTGGAGTATAAAATAGAAGCTGAACAAAGTATCAAACCAAGGTACATCTGCTCTATACATTAATATTACAGTTTTAATTATATTTATTCATGTACATATGTATATATTTATGTTCGCAAATCTTAAAATCGAAATTTATTATTTTATAAAGTGATGGCGTATATGATGACGACTCTTGCACTTCAGCCACGGTTAACCATGCTATGCTTGTTGTGGGCTACACGAAAGATTACTGGATCCTAAAGAATTGGTGGGGCGAAATGTGGGGTGAAAATGGCTATATGCGTGTATGAAAAGGAAAAAATATCTGTGGCATTGCCAACTATGCTGCCTACGCCATTGTTTAGTAATTTTTTATTTGGAACATATTTATGTATGCACATAAATGTAGCAATATATTTTTGAGTATATTTACCAATAAAAATGCAGTCAGATTAACTGACAAAATATGACCGAGTTAACAAAATATGACCGAGTTAACATTAATTCAGTGACTTCATTGTATGTAAATTAAAACAGTAAATGTCTATAACCTCGGCAGATATTTCTGCCATAAAAAATCTTTTTATAAAATACATATGCCGTTCGGAGTCGGTCTCTCCATTTGTAAGACAACATAAAGACGCACACCACAGAAAGTAGGAGAAACTCGGCTTCGAGTATGTATGTATATAGTGTAACCGCCAAGTTATTATTATTATTACTCGAAAATATATTACCAATATTGTTTGAGATGTTGTCCTATCATAAAAATACACACATACATATATGTATGTATAGTAAAAAATAGAGCGATAAGCCAAGCCCTGTATTATTATTTTTCATTTAATGTAAAAATAAAAATAAATACTTTTGTGTATAAAATATTTCTTTAGTAATAAAACAAAACAAACTTGTGTAAGGTATGGTCACTTTAGGGAAAAAGTAGGGATACAAACCCTTCCAAAAGTCGGTAATTTTGGTTCAGTGCTTCAAACCACTAACAAGAAACTTGAGCTTATGCAAGAACCGTTTCGTTAGTAACTTTGGATTGGTTCGGTTCAAATGGTATTTGATGCCAAGGTGAGTAAGTAGGGCATCTTTGGTTCCATATTCGAAAAATTCTGTATCCATGACGAAATATCCAATAACGGGGCCAGAAACATAGTAGTGTGTAGGATCAGGTTCCAGGATAAGAATATCCATCAAGCTACGTGGCTGGAGATGACATCGACTCGCACTCCTGTTCTCTGAGAGCACTAACCAACGCAGCGATATTTCAGAGCAATTGAACCACATCTCCCGCTCTATTCGTACTGCCGCTGAACAATCCATTGGTTTTCAGCGAGCCCGAAAGAACAAATAACTCGCGTCGCCTCGGAACGGAAAGATGCTGCCTATAGGGCCACGCAGCGGCGGGTGCAATGCAGGCTTTGCGAGAGTGATATCGTGAGTTGAAGAAGAAAGCGAGACGCATTTTTCGTAAGAAGAAGAGAGAGGCTGAAATGCGTGAGAGCGAAGAGCTTGAGAAGCTAGCCGATAGAAAAAGCGCCCAAAAATTCTTTTAGAAAGTACGACGTCTAACAGAAGGTTTCAAGACCGAGGCGAATTTCTGTAAGTACGACAACGGTGACCTGGTGACTGACGTCCAGAATATACTTAGTTTATGGAGGGAGAACCTTTTCCCCCTTTTAAGTGCTGATAGCAGAGACCACTTTCGAGAAGATGATGAACCCGAAACCCCAATCAATGACAACGGAATTGATGTTCCATTACCCGAACAAGGAGGGTGATCCTGTAATTCGAGCCAACTATTACGGTATCAGTCTTCTTAATATCGCATATAGGGTTCTGTCGAGCGTATTGTGTGAGAGACTAAAGCCCACCGTCAGTGGTTGCTATCTTCTCTTTGTTTAGGCCTCCATTCTAAATACAAATGTATGTTGTGCTTCCTTTTATCAATTTTTCTTTTTTTTCTTTCTTTCACCAACAACTATGAAATAGAAGATATAACAGAAGTAATCAAAGAAAACTGAAACAATTTGATTTTTCGAGAAGAGATAATTATTGACAAATTTACATTTAGCTCGAAGGGCAATCTGCTTCTTTCTGTTGGAGAAATGTTTGCCATCAGCAATTTGCCAGCAACAAGACTCCAGCGATATAGACTCGGAGATTGTGGGTTCACCATTAATGCAGCAAACACCAGAGGCTGTAGATTGGCGCGAAAAAGGCTTCAAAACACAACCAGATAATCAAAAACCTGTGGGTCTTGTTACGCCTTCAGCATAGCGGAAAGCATTGAAGGACAAATATTATAAGAGATGGGGCTCAGTAGATTTCGATGGACTTTGTGTACAGATTTTTACGGTATTTTTATGCACAGGTATTCTTGCGAAGCACTTGTAACCAACTTCCAACATTTGTATACCTTCTACAACTCACGAGTTCGGTCTCAACTGAAATACCATACAACCACCACTCACCATCCAACCGCAGTCCACCTCTTCTCTCACTCAGATACCATAATCTCTTGCAGTTCACAGCTCTTACTTCAAAGGAACCCCACAAACCCTTCAGCCAGCGCATAACATTGCAGATCACTCTCTTCCTCTAAGCCTTCTGCAAAAGGACTGTAGTGATACAGCCCACTGTGACTCCCTCAGCTACCGCAGAGGTTGCTTACCACTTTGATAACGAGAATCTATAGGATATTTCATTGCAAAATAACCCATTAGTAAAATACATATTCATACATTATCAATAAGTTATGATACTGAGTATTCAATGAATCATGACAGTATATATAAATAACTACATAGAACTGGAAGTGGTTATTGAAGATCGGAATCCGCACATTATCTGTATCCAAGAAATCGATATAAAATTCAATTCCCCTCCATGCACATCAAAATATTACTTAACCTACTTTCACAGTTTCTCTCACTTTTACCACTGCAAACAGGGTTGTGACCTGCTGATCCCCAAAAACATTCCACACAAAACCAAAAGCATATCCTCTAATAATAATAGAAGTAAATGTTAAATTCCCTCTAGATGAAACTTTCACACTTTCTGATTTAATTCAGTATATATGTATCTAGTAATGAACTGCGGTGACTTCAACATTTGGAGCCCGCTATGGGGCTCTCTAACTGCCAAACTTTTAAACTTATACTAGAGGACCTGGCGAACTTTGTCCCGCGTAAAAATTTATTAGTAGTATATGAAATACGTTTTGAACTCTGTTGTACACGTATTTAATGTTGAGAATGTAACGGACACCTAAATTTCGCATTCGTTTGCGTAGCTTCCTACTTTTCTTTATAGTTATAGCAGATTTTCCAAGTTTAATATTTCGTCGTCCCAGTTAAGATGTATATTTTTCTGTATATCTCGACTCCAGCGCTACGAAGCAAATAATTGAAAAAAATGAAATCCTATTTTTTATCATTCAAGTAGAATACAACATGAATTCCATCAAAATCGGTTCAGAACCACGACTTTTATAAATAACTCGACTCCAGCGCCTATTTGATTAATTTTTCGCAGAAACATTTTTCTTCCTCTTACCAAAGTTTTAAAATTTTGATATCGGATCATTATTAACATAGGTTTTTTGTAAATATCTTCGGAACTACATAACCGATTTAAGAGTTTGGTATCTCCTTTTGAAAAACATGACAACGGCTTTCAAAAAAAAAACAAAAAAAAAAAAAAAAAAAAAAAAATATGTATGTATATGTCATTGGTGGTGCAATATGAAAATTGGATTTTGCCACGCCCCTACGCCCGCAGACCGGAAATCAAAAAGCAGACTTCACAGTGTTACCCGCCTGAATATTCTGAAGATTCCCTGAAAATTTCATCAAAATCGGCCCAGCCGTTTTGGAGTCCATACGTTACATACATACACACATCCTGTTTTATATATGTATATAGATTTCAATTCACAAAATGCATACAACTCACCATTTGTTCTGGCCAGTTACTCCCTATTGCAACATGTTTCACTATTGTAGACCTACACAACAGCGATCACTTTCCATTATTTGCACTACATCGCTATCAAGCCCAATTACTTTTTACTGAACTGGTATTAATCGCAAATACTCTACTCTTAAATGATTTTTCTCCGCCAGTATTAAAAAAACCCTTACGAAAGGCAGCACATTTTTCCACCCCTCTCACTTTCTTTCGTCTCCTACGAAAAGAAAAGTTCCATGGTGGACAACAGATTTAGCACTTGACGCAACAATACAGTTTAAGCCTGGTTAAATCGTAAAAAGTCGCCCCTATATTCTACCTTACTTACTTACTCACGCATTAACCGCCTAAGCGATTTTGGCCGAGGTCAACAAAGCACGCCAGCTGTCCCCATCTCGTGCTAACTGGCGCCAATTGGAAATCCCACGAATAGCCAAGTGTCTTTCCACTTGGTCTTTCCAACGCAGAGGAGGTCTTCCTTTTTCTCGCCTACCACCCGTGGGCACCGCGTCAAAAAACCTTAAGGGCTGGAGCTATTTCATCCATTCGAACGACGTGACCTACCCAGCGGAGCCCCTTATTCTTAATCCGCTGCTCTATATCTACGTCATTGTACAGCTCGTACAGCTCATCGTTCCATTGTGCACGGTATTCGCCGTCGCAAAGACGCAAAGGTCCATAAATCTTTCGAAGAATCTTTCTCTCGAACACTCCAAGAGCTCTCTCATCTGATGTTGTCATCGTCCATGCTTCTGCGCCATACACTCGGACGGGCATGATGAGAGACTTATAGAGTATGGTTTTTGTCCGTCGAGAGAGAACTTTACTGTCCTTTGGATTTCAAGGCTGACGCTGTTATTGGTGTTAATGCTGGTTCCTAAGTAAACGAAGTCCTCTACTTTTTCAAATTTATAGCTGTCAACAGTGATGTTAGATCCCAGTGGTGAATGTGCCGACTGTCTATATGATGACAGGAGATACTTCGTCTTGCCCTTGTTCACCTCCAGACCCATTCGCTTTGCGTCTCTATCCAGTTTGGAGAAGGCAGAATTAACTGCGCGGTTGTTAAGGCCGACGATGTCAATGTCATCGGCGTACGCCAGCAATTGCACACTCTTATAAAATATGCTACCTGACCGATTTAGTTCTGCGGCTCGAATTATCTTCTCCAGCATCAGGTTAAAGAAATCGCAAGACAAAGAGTCACCCTGTCTGAAACCTCGTTTGATATCAAACGGCTCGGAGAGGTCCTTGCCAATCCTGGCGGAGCTGGTGGTGTTGCTCAACGTCATTTTACATAGCCGTATAAGGTTTGCGGGGATACCAAATTCAGATATTGCGGCATATAGGAAATTTCTTCTCGTGCTGTCGAAGGCAGCTTTGAAGTCGACAAAAAGATGGTGTGTGTCGATTCTTCTTTCTCGGGTCTTTTCCAAGATCTGGCGTATTGTGAATATCTGGTCGGTGGTAGATTTACCAGGTCTAAAGCCACACTGATAAGCTCCAATCAGTTCATTGACGGTGGGCTTAAGTCTTTCACACAATACACTTGACAGAACATTATACGCGATGTTAAGAAGAGTAATCCCGCGATAATTGGCACAGACTGCAGGATCACCCTTTTTGTGGATTGGGCAGAGCACACTTAAGTTCGAATCAGCAGGCATGCGTTCTTCCGACCATATTCTAGAGATGAGCTCATGCGTGCACTTAACCAGCTCCTCTCCGCCGTACTTAAATAACTCAGCTGGTAACCCGTCGGCCCCGGGGGCTTTGTTGTTCTTCAGCCGTGCTATCGCTTTCCGACTTTCGTCATAGTCGGGTGATGCTACATCACGCCCATCATCATTGATTGGGGATTCGTGTTCAACATCTTCTCCAACGTTGTTGCAGCTGCTTCCATTAAGCAGTGTGAAAAAGTGTACCCTCTATAATTCAATAATGCTGTGGACATCAGTCACCAGGTCGCCGTTGTCATTCTTACAGGAATACGCCCCGGCCTTGAAACCTTCTGTTAGCCGCCGTACTTTTTTATTCTAACTTAGTCGCTTACAAAAAACTCAACGCAGCTTTTAACAAAAAAAGAAACTGGCAAAGCGAAAGAATTTCGAAGAATTCACGTAAAAATTAAACTCAAGCTCTTCAGTAGCATCTAAAAGACAATGTACATAGATCCTCACAGGGACATATAAGCCGAGTACCACCCAGACAGTAATAGTGATGGCTTTCGACAAAATTGGTTGTCATGTCGCACTATGGCTCTAAAACATAGTTTCGTTTGTGGTCGTAAATAACAAAAGCGACAACATTTCCTATGTACTCCCCAACTATGCGAACATATTCAACTCTAGCTAATTCTCTGGGCAACAGAACTGTTATACGCCCTGGCAGCTTATCGATTTTCAACGCAGTCAAACGAATACACACGCAAAAACACCCAATCGCAATCAACAACTACTAATGTGTTTATCGCCCAAAGATTAAACTTATGTGGATTCCTGGCCACGCAGGTATTTTAGGTCACAAAAACTCCGATCGAGCCGTTACTTTGGCTTTGATATCGTGCCTATGACGTTTGGCAAAAATTCGATCAAAAATATGTTCTCTAATGCGATAAAATTACAATTCCATAACAAATAGTTTAACTATCAACACCAACACCTGCCAACAAACACAACAACATGGTTGAATAAATGTTATATACACTTTAAACTAGGCTACTCTCTTCTAATCCACGAACACCTTTTTAACAACACACACCGCTGACTGAGCCGCTATAGCCTTGGTAGTAAGTACTATAATATATATAAATACATAATTTTAATCATATTTAATAAATTTACTTATATATTTATAATATTAAAGTGTATTCGTATTATACATACGTACGTGAATTTCACAGCCCTCAGCAGATTGTTGATTGCAGTGTGTCGCATGGAAATCAATTCCTATGTGTATAAAAATTAGTAATGTCTGAAGAATTCGTCAACCGATCAGCTTAAAACTATGGAAAAGAGAGACCAAGGCCGTTGGGAGGGTTTCTCTGCACGCCATTCCCAAAAATCGCGGTGCACACAATAATGCAGTTTTAAAAATTAGGGTGCATGAGCATACAATTATGCAAACATGCTAGATTTAGGAAAAGCGTCAAAAAAAAATTTCGAAAGTCGTTCATTCATGTTTTGCAATATAAATGGAAAATTGGCTTATTTTAACAAAAAAACTCTTGTTTGGTGCTGATCAATTTTATATTTATGTAGTTACAAATAGGCTATTTGATCTAACGTTACCGAGTGCAAAGAAAAAAAAAAATTCTTTTCACTTTTATTTTTAAACTTTATAAATATCGCAAAAACGTGTAATTTTCATAAACAACGAATAATAAACGAAAGAAAATTCAATTACCTTTTAAACGATAGATATTTCAAATGTTTTGATGGGCATACGGATTCTAAAGATATTCGATATTATTCAGATCGTCTTCGAAAGCAGCTATGTGGCGTTATCCGTAAACCTTATGTGGGAAAAACAATAAAACATTTTTTTTAATGTTGTCATACACAACTTCAAATTTTTTTTAAAATTGTTACCCTAGTATAATCTCAAGTCTAAAAATTTGGAACAAGCCAATTCATATTAGAAGCTGAGACTGTTTACTGAATTGGAGTATAAAATAGAAGCTGAACAAAGTATCAAACCAAGGTACATCTGCTCTATACATTAATATTACAGTTTTAATTATATTTATTCATGTACATATGTATATATTTATGTTCGCAAATCTTAAAATCGAAATTTATTATTTTATAAAATGATGGCGTATATGATGACGACTCTTGCACTTCAGCCACGGTTAACCATGCTATGCTTGTTGTGGGCTACACGAAAGATTACTGGATCCTAAAGAATTGGTGGGGCGAAATGTGGGGTGAAAATGGCTATATGCGTGTATGAAAAGGAAAAAATATCTGTGGCATTGCCAACTATGCTGCCTACGCCATTGTTTAGTAATTTTTTATTTGGAACATATTTATGTATGCACATAAATGTAGCAATATATTTTTGAGTATATTTACCAATAAAAATGCAGTCAGATTAACTGACAAAATATGACCGAGTTAACAAAATATGACCGAGTTAACATTAATTCAGTGACTTCATTGTATGTAAATTAAAACAGTAAATGTCTATAACCTCGGCAGATATTTCTGCCATAAAAAATCTTTTTATAAAATACATATGCCGTTCGGAGTCGGTCTCTCCATTTGTAAGACAACATAAAGACGCACACCACAGAAAGTAGGAGAAACTCGGCTTCGAGTATGTATGTATATAGTGTAACCGCCAAGTTATTATTATTATTACTCGAAAATATATTACCAATATTGTTTGAGATGTTGTCCTATCATAAAAATACACACATACATATATGTATGTATAGTAAAAAATAGAGCGATAAGCCAAGCCCTGTATTATTATTTTTCATTTAATGTAAAAATAAAAATAAATACTTTTGTGTATAAAATATTTCTTTAGTAATAAAACAAAACAAACTTGTGTAAGGTATGGTCACTTTAGGGAAAAAGTAGGGATACAAACCCTTCCAAAAGTCGGTAATTTTGGTTCAGTGCTTCAAACCACTAACAAGAAACTTGAGCTTATGCAAGAACCGTTTCGTTAGTAACTTTGGATTGGTTCGGTTCAAATGGTATTTGATGCCAAGGTGAGTAAGTAGGGCATCTTTGGTTCCATATTCGAAAAATTCTGTATCCATGACGAAATATCCAATAACGGGGCCAGAAACATAGTAGTGTGTAGGATCAGGTTCCAGGATAAGAATATCCATCAAGCTACGTGGCTGGAGATGACATCGACTCGCACTCCTGTTCTCTGAGAGCACTAACCAACGCAGCGATATTTCAGAGCAATTGAACCACATCTCCCGCTCTATTCGTACTGCCGCTGAACAATCCATTGGTTTTCAGCGAGCCCGAAAGAACAAATAACTCGCGTCGCCTCGGAACGGAAAGATGCTGCCTATAGGGCCACGCAGCGGCGGGTGCAATGCAGGCTTTGCGAGAGTGATATCGTGAGTTGAAGAAGAAAGCGAGACGCATTTTTCGTAAGAAGAAGAGAGAGGCTGAAATGCGTGAGAGCGAAGAGCTTGAGAAGCTAGCCGATAGAAAAAGCTTCCAAAAATTCTTTTAGAAAGTACGACGTCTAACAGAAGGTTTCAAGACCGAGGCGAATTTCTGTAAGTACGACAACGGTGACCTGGTGACTGACGTCCAGAATATACTTAGTTTATGGAGGGAGAACCTTTTCCCCCTTTTAAGTGCTGATAGCAGAGACCACTTTCGAGAAGATGATGAACCCGAAACCCCAATCAATGACAACGGAATTGATGTTCCATTGCCCGAACAAGGAGGGTGATCCTGTAATTCGAGCCAACTATTACGGTATCAGTCTTCTTAATATCGCATATAGGGTTCTGTCGAGCGTATTGTGTGAGAGACTAAAGCCCACCGTCAGTGGTTGCTATCTTCTCTTTGTTTAGGCCTCCATTCTAAATACAAATGTATGTTGTGCTTCCTTTTATCAATTTTTCTTTTTTTTCTTTCTTTCACCAACAACTATGAAATAGAAGATATAACAGAAGTAATCAAAGAAAACTGAAACAATTTGATTTTTCGAGAAGAGATAATTATTGACAAATTTACATTTAGCTCGAAGGGCAATCTGCTTCTTTCTGTTGGAGAAATGTTTGCCATCAGCAATTTGCCAGCAACAAGACTCCAGCGATATAGACTCGGAGATTGTGGGCTCACCATTAATGCAGCAAACACCAGAGGCTGTAGATTGGCGCGAAAAAGGCTTCAAAACACAACCAGATAATCAAAAACCTGTGGGTCTTGTTACGCCTTCAGCATAGCGGAAAGCATTGAAGGACAAATATTATAAGAGATGGGGCTCAGTAGATTTCGATGGACTTTGTGTACAGATTTTTACGGTATTTTCATGCACAGGTATTCTTGCGAAGCACTTGTAACCAACTTCCAACATTTGTATACCTTCTACAACTCACGAGTTCGGTCTCAACTGAAATACCATACAACCACCACTCACCATCCAACCGCAGTCCACCTCTTCTCTCACTCAGATACCATAATCTCTTGCAGTTCACAGCTCTTACTTCAAAGGAACCCCACAAACCCTTCAGCCAGCGCATAACATTGCAGATCACTCTCTTCCTCTAAGCCTTCTGCAAAAGGACTGTAGTGATACAGCCCACTGTGACTCCCTCAGCTACCGCAGAGGTTGCTTACCACTTTGATAACGAGAATCTATAGGATATTTCATTGCAAAATAACCCATTAGTAAAATACATATTCATACATTATCAATAAGTTATGATACTGAGTATTCAATGAATCATGACAGTATATATAAATAACTACATAGAACTGGAAGTGGTTATTGAAGATCGGAATCCGCACATTATCTGTATCCAAGAAATCGATATAAAATTCAATTCCCCTCCATGCACATCAAAATATTACTTAACCTACTTTCACAGTTTCTCTCACTTTTACCACTGCAAACAGGGTTGTGACCTGCTGATCCCCAAAAACATTCCACACAAAACCAAAAGCATATCCTCTAATAATAATAGAAGTAAATGTTAAATTCCCTCTAGATGAAACTTTCACACTTTCTGATTTAATTCAGTATATATGTATCTAGTAATGAACTGCGGTGACTTCAACATTTGGAGCCCGCTATGGGGCTCTCTAACTGCCAAACTTTTAAACTTATACTAGAGGACCTGGCGAACTTTGTCCCGCGTAAAAATTTATTAGTAGTATATGAAATACGTTTTGAACTCTGTTGTACACGTATTTAATGTTGAGAATGTAACGGACCCCTAAATTTCGCATTCGTTTGCGTAGCTTCCTACTTTTCTTTATAGTTATAGCAGATTTTCCAAGTTTAATATTTCGTCGTCCCAGTTAAGATGTATATTTTTCTGTATATCTCGACTCGAGCGCTACGAAGCAAATAATTGAAAAAAATGAAATCCTATTTTTTATCATTCAAGTAGAATACAACATGAATTCCATCAAAATCGGTTCAGAACCACGACTTTTATAAATAACTCGACTCCAGCGCCTATTTGATTAATTTTTCGCAGAAACATTTTTCTTCCTCTTACCAAAGTTTTAAAATTTTGATATCGGATCATTATTAACATAGGTTTTTTGTAAATATCTTCGGAACTACATAACCGATTTAAGAGTTTGGTATCTCCTTTTGAAAAACATGACAACGGCTTTCAAAAAAAAAAACAAAAATAAAAAAAAAAAAAAAAAAATATGTATGTATATGTCATTGGTGGTGCAATATGAAAATTGGATTTTGCCACGCCCCTACGCCCGCAGACCGGAAATCAAAAAGCAGACTTCACAGTGTTACCCGCCTGAATATTCTGAAGATTCCCTGAAAATTTCATCAAAATCGGCCCAGCCGTTTTGGAGTCCATACGTTACATACATACACACATCCTGTTTTATATATGTATATAGATTTCAATTCACAAAATGCATACAACTCACCATTTGTTCTGGCCAGTTACTCCCTATTGCAACATGTTTCACTATTGTAGACCTACACAACAGCGATCACTTTCCATTATTTGCACTACATCGCTATCAAGCCCAATTACTTTTTACTGAACTGGTATTAATCGCAAATACTCTACTCTTAAATGATTTTTCTCCGCCAGTATTCAAAAAACCTTACGAGAGGCAGCACATTTTTCCACCCCTCTCACTTTCTTTCGTCTCCTACGAAAGGAAAAGTTCCATGGTGGACAACAGATTTAGAACTTGACGCAACAATACAGTTTAAGCCTGGTTAAATCGTAAAAAGTCGCCCCTATATTCTACCTTACTTACTTACTTACGCATTAACCGCCTAAGCGATTTTGGCCGAGGCCAACAAAGCACGCCAGCTGTCCCTATCTCGTGCTAACTGGCGCCAATTGGAAATCCCACGTATAGCCAAGTCTCTTTCCACTTGGTCTTTCCAACGCAGAGGAGGTCTTCCTTTTTCTCGCCTACCAACCGTGGGCACCGCGTCAAAAAACCTTAAGGGCTGGAGCTATTTCATCCATTCGAACGACATGACCTACCCAGCGGAGCCGCTGATTCTTAATCCGCTGCTCTATATCTACGTCATTGTACAGCTCGTGCAGCTCATCGTTCCATTGTGCACGGTATTCGCCGTCGCAAAGACGCAAAGGTCCATAAATCTTTCGAAGAATCTTTATCTCGAACACTCCAAGAGCCCTCTCATCTGATGTTGTCATCGTCCATGCTTCTGCGCCATACACTCGGACGGGCATGATGAGAGACTTATAGAGTATGGTTTTTGTCCGTCGAGAGAGGACTTTACTGTCCTTTGGATTTCAAGGCTGACGCTGTTATTGGTGTTAATGCTGGTTCCTAAGTAAACGAAGTCCTCTACTTTTTCAAATTTATAGCTGTCAACAGTGATGTTAGATCCCAGTGGTGAATGTGCCGACTGTCTATATGATGACAGGAGATACTTCGTCTTGCCCTTGTTCTCCTCCAGACCCATTCGCTTTGCGTCTCTATCCAGTTTGGAGAAGGCAGAATTAACTGCGCGGTTGTTAAGGCCGACGATGTCAATGTCATCGGCGTACGCCAGCAATTGCACACTCTTATAAAATATGCTACCTGACCGATTTAGTTCTGCGGCTCGAATTATCTTCTCCAGCATCAGGTTAAAGAAATCGCAAGACAAAGAGTCACCCTGTCTGAAACCTCGTTTGGTATCAAACGGCTCGGAGAGGTTCTTGCCAATCCTGACGGAGCTGGTGGTGTTGCTCAACGTCATTTTACATAGCCGTATAAGGTTTGCGGGGATACCAAATTCAGATATTGCGGCATATAGGAAATTTCTTCTCGTGCTGTCGAAGGCAGCTTTGAAGTCAACAAAAAGATGGTGTGTGTCGATTCTTCTTTCTCGGGTCTTTTCCAAGATCTGGCGTATTGTGAATATCTGGTCGGTGGTAGATTTACCAGGTCTAAAGCCACACTGATAAGCTCCAATCAGTTCATTGACGGTGGGCTTAAGTCTTTCACACAATACACTTGACAGAACATTATACGCGATGTTAAGAAGACTAATCCCGCGATAATTGGCACAGACTGCAGGATCACCCTTTTTGTGGATTGGGCAGAGCACACTTAAGTTCCAATCAGCAGGCATGCGTTCTTCCGACCATATTCTAGAGATGAGCTCATGCGTGCACTTAACCAGCTCCTCTCCGCCGTACTTAAATAACTCAGCTGGTAACCCGTCGGCCCGGGGGCTTTGTTGTTCTTCAGCCGTGCTATCGCTTTCCGACTTTCGTCATAGTCGGGTGATGCTACATCACGTCCATCATCATTGATTGGGGATTCGTGTTCAACATCTTCTCCAACGTTGTTGCAGCTGCTTCCATTAAGCAGTGTGAAGAAGTGTACCCTCCATAATTTAATAATGCTGTAGACATCAGTCACCAGGTCGCCGTTGTCATTCTTACAGGAATTCGCCACGGTCTTGAACCCTTCTGTTAGCCGCCGTACTTTTTATTCTAACTTAGTCGCTTACAAAAAACTCAACGCAGCTTTTAACAAAAAAAGAAACTGGCAAAGCGAAAGAATTTCGAAGAATTCACGTAAAAATTAAACTCAAGCTCTTCAGTAGCATCTAAAAGACAATGTACATAGATCCTCACAGGGACATATACGCCGAGTACCACCCAGGCAGTAACAGTGAAGGCTTTCGACAAAATTGGTTGTCGTGTCGCACTATGGCTCTAAACCATAGTTTCGTTTGTGGTCGTAAATAACAAAAGCGACAACATTTCCTATGTACTCCCCAACTATGCGAACATATTCAACTCTAGCTAATTCTCTGGGCAACAGAACTGTTATACGCCCTGGCAGCTTATCGATTTTCAACGCAGTCAAACGAATACACACGCAAAAACACCCAATCGCAATCAACAACTACTAATGTGTTTATCGCCCAAAGATTAAACTTATGTGGATTCCTGGCCACGCAGGTATTTTAGGTCACAAAAACTCCGATCGAGCCGTTACTTTGGCTTTGATATCGTGCCTATGACGTTTGGCAAAAATTCGATCAAAAATATGTTCTCTAATGCGATAAAATTACAATTCCATAACAAATAGTTTAACTATCAACACCAACACCTGCCAACAAACACAACAACATGGTTGAATAAATGTTATATACACTTTAAACTAGGCTACTCTCTTCTAATCCACGAACACCTTTTTAACAACACACACCGCTGACTGAGCCGCTATAGCCTTGGTAGTAAGTACTATAATATATATAAATACATAATTTTAATCATATTTAATAAATTTACTTATATATTTATAATATTAAAGTGTATTCGTATGTATAATGCTGTACGTGAATTTCACAGCCCTCAGCAGATTGTTGATTGCAGTGTGTCGCATGGAAATCAAGGTTGCACTGGTGGATCATTACGAAATACACTCAAATATCTACAGGATACCGGCGGGTTAATGCGAGAACAGGATTACAAATATGTTTCGAAGGTACATATTTAAAAATTACACACTAAACGTAATCTTAATATAAAAAGGCCCGAACTCATTTTCATTTCGAATTGAGATTCATATTTGATCTGCCATAATGTGTACACCTAACAGAAATTGAAAACAAATATAACAGCTTAGATATAATATTATTTTAATATAAATCGGTACTTCGCCGAAAACCGGAATTATAGATCTTTATTTCTTGCTAATATTTCAAACTACGTTTGAAGGGAAAAAATGTGGGAGAGGCCCTTCTTTGTAAAGTTAACATTATATACTCACTAGGGATGTCAATTTTGGGCATTTTATTGATCCCGGGATTTTCGAGATCTGAAAACGAAATTCCGGGACAACCCTGGGATCCCAAATTTCACGTAGTTTTAATTCGTACATTTTAATTTGTAAAAACATTTCACACGTCTGCAATAGTTGCATTATAGATGTATGCAAAATAACATTAATATAACAAAGAACGATTTGTTGTAATTCATGTAAGTATTTATTGGTCCTTTCAAGAATAAAATATACATATTTGGTGTAGAAGCAAATGCTCGTACATAAAGAACAATTATTTTTAATCACTGTTTCAGACCAATATTAAATCTTAATTTATTACCATTCAGTAAAAAAAGAAATACATCAAGTAAAAATTAAATACATCACCCATCCCATTTTGAGCGAGGCAGAATTATTCCTTATTTTGCTCAAAATGTAATTTTAAAGAAATAAAAGCCTTAAGTGTGTTATCCTCAAACCTGGACCTAAATTTGTTGAATTTCAAATATGCAGTGGAAAAGGACCGACTCAGCACTTGCATTGTCGACAAAAAGATAAATGCTCTCTGTAGGAATTAGCCTTTATCGCCCCCATTACAAAAATGTATTTTACCAAACCTTCTGATAAATTGTATGCATTTCTATTTTTAGACACTTGCGAGCTAATCGTTAAAACTTGATGCAATTTATCTTTGGGACTTTCTGCCTTATCCATTTCAAGCACCTCGTCGTTAGTTTTATTAACATCGCTTTCAAAGCAAGGCTCATCTTCTACTCGAGGACGATATTCTCTAGCTCATTTATAATGGCCTTTAGGGAGTTAACAAGCCGTATTATTTGTCGTATTGTGTTATCGTAATACAACAGTTGTAAACTTGTTGTTTTTAAATGTTTAATCCGATCAGTTCTTTTTAATTAGTAGTGTGACTTAATGACTTAGATCAGACTAGCCGTATTAAAGCACTTGTTGTTTTTTTTTATGTTAAATTTTCTTATTTCAATGTAACTCTGTTTAGTGTGCTATTTGTGCGTTTTATTCGATCGGCTCTTTCTGTTTTAAATCATTTGATGTTTATATTTGTTTGAAAAAATGTAAATTAAAAATTTAAAAAAGAAATTGAAAAAGGCCGATATTTCGGGATCCCGGGATTGACATGCCTAATACTCACACACGTGTAAGTTTTTGTTTAAAGAACTAATTTTCTTCTCTCTCTTTTACACAGAAAGGTGCATGTCAATTCGCCGGTGAACTGGCTGTCGTTAATGTCACTTCGTGGGCAATTTTACCAGCTAAGGATGAGAAAGCAATTGAAGCTGCGGTGGCTCACATTGGACCAGTACCTGTCTCCATAAATGCATCGCCACGGACTTTTCAGCTTTACAGGTCAGTTCAGAGAAGTAAGGGGATGCTCCAAGGCTACAAGAAAAACAACTTTGAAAGTATTCGGTTTTCAGTTTACTATTCAGGGCTTGCTTATTTGAGATATGGCCTTAACGCGCACTTAAACTTCCGATTAGCTCTTAACCAGAGATATGTAAGCGGCCCTAAGTAAATTATTTTGTTTAAGCCTAGATCTCAATATCACTTTGTAATTGTACATTGGATATAGAAGATATTGCTGTGCGGTTTATATGTAGGTAAATCACGGTATGTCTTCCTTCATTTATATACGTCTACTTAAAAGGTGCTCAACGGTTTTCAATTCTCCCAGCAAGTGCCTCACCAGGCAAGTAAATTTCTGCTACATAGGCCGTGATTATTTTGACAATGGTTCATCCCCTCATCCTTAGCGGTTCAGGTATGGTGAGCAGAAAATGTACCACTTGCTGCCCTATTTTCGTTTACGCTATTCCATTTTGCTGCCCAGCACTTCCGTCACATTAATACAGTCTCATATGTCCGAATTCAGTAACTTCGTATCATCTCAAGTCTCAAATTGAGCTAGAGATTATTGCTTTTCCTCGCTTTCACGTGTTTTTCTTTTGTTTTTATTTTTATTTTTTGTGGCCTGCTCATCACCAGGTCACCATTTAGAGACCTTATTTTAAGACTAGAGGCATTTTTTTGTAACTAACGAATGCCAACTGGTCTAAAATTGTGACTTTTGTCTCCATTAGAGACTGAGACTGCTTACTGAATTCGGGGGATAGTTTCACTTTTGTAACAAAGGTTGATGCTTTTTAAGAATAAATATATTCGGCTCTTTCGCAAAACATGATCAAAGTTTGACAATCCGGGCTATCATATTCGTTCCAAGCTTTCAATTGCCAGTAGGTCATGCTGATTGCAGAATGCAATTGTAGAAATTTACTGAAATTTCATGAAAATATTTCTCATAAAGATTAAAACTGTGATTATGGTGCATAACAAATTTTTCAACCTCTTATAGCGCTTATATAAAGAAAAATGTAATTTAATTCCTATGTGTATAAAAATGAGTAATGTCTGGAGAATTCGTCAACCGATCAGCTTAAAACTATGGAAAAGAGAGACCAAGGCCGTTGGGAGGGTTTCTCGCCATTCCCAAAAATCGCGGTGCACACAATAATGCAGTTTTAAAAATTAGGGTGCACATTAGTATCGCGAGTTGCGCGGAAAGCAAAACAACAATTATTTACGGAGATGTCCCGTGCGTTTATTTTGGATTCTAAAATGCAACTAAAAAATCTATTCTAATTATTACTTGACTAAAGCTTATTTTTAAAGCTGCGCTGCAGCTGTGGTTCGCCGGAACTGTCAACATTCCATTCCCACGGGAGCGTAGACGCGCCGTCAGCACTTTTGGCTTGCGCGTGCAGTATGGCCTTCAGGTAAGGTGTCGGTTCGCCTGCATTCCTCTGCTATGGAGTGGTTGTTGTTGTTGTTGGCAGTGGCAGTGGCTAGCGTATTATGTGCTAACTTTGGCAGTGGCAGTGGCTAGCGTATTATGTGCTAACTCCTCCGTCCTTAAGTTCGAATGTCCTCGTTCGATGGCCTAACAAAAAATCTTGCTAAATTTTGGATACCGATTTCAGCTTCTTCGGCTCCTGGTCCATTCTCATTATTTAATTTTATAATTTTTCTTACAATTACAATTATTAGAATTACAATTATAATAAATGACAATAAATTTATTGAAAAAAAAATATTGCTTTGTTTTTCTAGTAAATTTAGGTGAATGGTTTCATTAGTTTGGAATTTTTTATTGATTCTAGAGATAGAATCTCTTCTAATATGCTACTATTTGAAAATGGTTGTAATATTGCTGGTAATGGTTTTTTTTCCGTAATTTCTTTTGTTTTAAAAATTTGGCCATTGATTTCTATACTAGCATTATGGTATTTTATTAAATATGTTCCATTAACTCTAAAAGTTTTGTTATTAATTGTTATATCATTGTCAAATTGATTCAAAAATATCAAGTCGCTTGAAATTTCTTCGACTGATTTTACATGTTCATTGTTTATTTTTGTACAATTTTCAATCTTACTTTCTAATAAGTGTGCAATGCACGTATCATTTGAAATGTCCTTTATTATATTTTGTGGACAAATTGATAACATGTTATAAGTTTTACAATTGGTAGATATACCGAATATTTTATTTGAACACAATAATATTAATTTAAAATTTATTTTATTTATCAATTCCCTTTTCTTTACTGGTCGTATTTCTACTACAATCTTCTTTCCCAGTTGTGGGTAAACTTATTACATAAATTAGGCTGTTTTAATTTGCAGCTATTTTGACTTCAGCGAATTCTAAAGCTTCGTCGATGTTTATAAATGGTATATTTTCATTTTCTACGAAATGTTTTGTTATTTCTAGTTCTTTATTTGATAAAATAAATGAATTTACAATATTTGCTTTGGCCCAATGAATTGCGTAGGCTGTATTAATAAGTTCTTCCTTAATAACTTCTAATTTAAATTTTATTTGCAAAACTATGTCGTTTTCGACTTGTTCGTCTTTTTGAATATTTTTAGTTATTTTGTTTGTTTTATCAATTATTTCGTTAATTTTTTCGTTTATTAATTTATTTATAATTACTTGTCTATTATTATTTTCAAGCACGTTATTCATTTTTTCTGTTAGTATGTTAAAATCGCTGTGGTCATGATTTCCTGCGATCCATTTCCACGCTGATCCTATAAAATCTAGTGATCTTTTTTTTATTTTTTTACTTACTTTTACTCTATCTAAACTGATTTTGGTTTGATTTATTAGGGACGATAGAATGGGGTAAAGTGGATGAGTGACTAGTTTTCCGTTAATTATGGTTTCTATCTTCGTTATTGCGTCATCGTAATAGTTCAGCTCGATTATATGTATGATTTTAAATGTTCCTGTCTGTAGTTTAGCTGGTCCACTATCAATTGTAACCAATTGGGATGAACTGTAGTCAAGGATCTGTACGCTTGCGGTTGTAGCCGCGGCAAAAAATCTAAAAGGAGAAGGGTTATTTGTTTTTAATTTTTTATTAAACTTTTGTGTACTATTTTGCCGGTTTGTGTTAAAACTGTTGAATTATTATTTTCTTTTACGATTTCCTTTCTGTACTGTGATGTTAGTTTGTTACCGTAACGTTTATTAATTTTGACGTAAATTGTCTGTCCAATGTTATAGTCTTTTAAGGGTTTTTTGTTTTTATTATGAAATGTTAAGTCTTGTTCTTGCTTTTGCGTAAGTCTTTGTATGTTATCCTGGGTTGAATTTACGTGAAAATTCCTCTGTACTTTCGGTCGGCTTTCATTTTTATTGGATGCACTTATGGGTCGCTTACCAATAATGTTAGGGCTTGGTCTGTTTGCATAGTTAATAGCGTTTGTCCGCAGGCTCACGTCTACGTCCATTGGTGTAGGTGGTTTTGGTGGCCTTGGAGGGGGATTTCTCTGATGCAAGTTCTGATTTTGATGGTTATGTTGCTGGGTGTTAGGGTATTGGTAATTTCTCTGTTGGCTATAAGGATTATAAGCTTGTAAAAGCTGGGGTATGTAAGCTATTTCAGGGTGAAATCTCGTTTGATGAAACTGTGGGATTGGGGCAGGGGGTAATTTATGTTGGGAATATTGTTGTCTCTGGTTAGGTTGCTGATAACTTGTAAAAGGTGTGTTGAAAGTCGTAGGGTTTCTGTCGTTGTGATTATTTGCATAAGTTGCTCTAAAGCTTTGGTTTTCAAGCTTCAAGCAAAGGTGGAGAGCTTCAGGCAGGTTCTTTGGTTCTTTTATGCCAAGGAGTCTGGGAAGGTCGCCAGAAAGTCCTCTGATAAATGTGTCAAGGGCTTTAACGCGGTAGTTTTCTGTAAGCAAATGAACTGCTTCATCACCTATTTCCATACATCCTATTTTGTTCAGTATAAGCGATAGGTGGGGAATACACTTTTTGGTAAAATTCGTTGATTGTCTGTCGTCCTTGTTTGAGACATGTCATCTGGTATTCCAGTGTGCCAATATCTCTTTTGTCCGCGTAGTGGGTGGTTAAGCAGCGGGCCATTGCGGTCCAGTCTAACGGTGTGTTGTAAGACTCGAGCGCAATATCTGCTTTTCCTGTAACTTTATTTCGGATCACGTTCAATATTCCGAAATAACGTGGTGTTCCCTTTGAGGGTTCGTAGATTTTGAGAATTCTCTCTACACTCTTCTTCCAGGAGCTGAATTCTGCAGCATTTCCGGAGAATTCGCGTAGTGAGCGTACTACGTCATGGATTTTGTCCATTTCACTCATATTATTTTGGAAACGTGCTTCTATAGTCTGGTCAGAAAATGTGGGGTTTGCATTATCATTCAACATTCTTTGAATAATACTCTGTCCGTCTGTTTGTATGACTTGTGTCACCAAAGTCCTGATAAGGTCAGATAGGTCGGGTGAAACTTGTGGATTGGAAACAGATGGGGCTGGCGTAGGATTATTTACTAAGGTTGGGGGCCTAATTAGGTTATTGGGATTCGCCATATTTGTGGTTTCTGCTAACACTTTAAAAAATTTAGTGGTAAATATTACTATTTATATGTTTTATATTTTTTTTTTTTTTTTTTTTTATAAATCTCTGGAGGGTCCCCCCGAAGGTGGTGAATCGCAGAAATAGTTAGTTTTTTATAAGAACCGGAGTGTCACTTGAGGGTGATTAATCACGGACCTTTTTATGTTTTTATATTATAGCCTGTACGAGCCTTTATTTTATTGTATTTTAATTTATTTTTCTTTAGTATGGTTTGTATAGGTATAAAAATATATTGTCGATTTGAAATATCTCAATAATCAATTTGTATTAATTTTTTTAAATATTTATTAAATAAATTTAAATTTTTTTTTTTTTAAATTTCTTTCTTTCTTAAAATAATGTTTTCAATTAACAATATTATTCTTTTGAACAGTTTTTTTTGTCTTTTGAACAATTTTTGCTCTGACGCAATTTCTTTCTTAAATTTCTTCTACTTCCTTAACAATGAATATTTGCTTTTGCACAATATTTTTTCTCTTTTTTAAAGAATTTTTCTTTTATAACAAATTAATTTAATTTTCACACTATTTTTCCAATTAAAACAACTTTTGCTTTTACAAAATTTCTTTTACGTTAATTTTACGTTAATTTAATTAAAAATTTATTTAATTTTCACAACATTTTCCGTTTGAAACTATTTTAAGACTTACAGTAGTATGGTTGTTGTCATCCTTCGGCGGCTGTTCCTCTTGAAGAACTCCTTTATCGATGTAGGCCTACTCAGGGGCCTCTTTTCCTCAGGGTGTTGGTTTTTTTTTCTTTCTTCTGGCTGGTGGTGTTTGGTCACGTTCGGGAAGATCCTTTCCGGGCCCTGTCCCTTTCACGTTCTGCAGTGAAGGCGCTTTATATTTTTCGGCGGCACTTTAAAATTGTTAATTTTTATGTGTGGCGCTTTTTTTTATTTTTCGGCGGCACTTTAAAATTGTTAACTTTTATGTGTGGCGCTTTTTATTTTTCGGCGGCACTTTAAAATTGTTAACTTTTATGTGTGGCGCTTTTTATTTTTCGGCGGCACTTTAAAATTGTTAGCTTTTATGTGTGGTGCTTTTTTATTTTTCGGCGGCACTTTAAAATTGTTACCTTTTATGTGTGGCGCTTTTTATTTTTCGGCGGCACTTTAAAATTGTTAGCTTTTATGTGTGGCGCTTTTTATTTTTTTTTATTTTTAGCGGCACTTTATAAAGTCACTTTGGCCTTCACTTCACCAGCCGAGATATTTAGCTCGGGCGCCAATTAGTATCGCGAGTTGCGCGGAAAGCAAAACAACAATTATTTACGGAGATGTCCCGTGCGTTTATTTTGGATTCTAAAATGCAACTAAAAAATCTATTCTAATTATTACTTGACTAAAGCTTATTTCTAAAGCTGCGCTGCAGCTGTGGTTCGCCGGAACTGTCAACATTCCATTCCCACGGGAGCGTAGACGCGCCGTCAGCACTTTTGGCTTGCGCGTGCAGTATGGCCTTCAGGTAAGGTGTCGGTTCGCCTGCATTCCTCTGCTATGGAGTGGTTGTTGTTGTTGTTGGCAGTGGCAGTGGCTAGCGTATTATGTGCTAACTTTGGCAGTGGCAGTGGCTAGCGTATTATGTGCTAACTTGCATGAGCATACAATTATGCGAACATGCTAGATTTAGGAAAAGCGTCAAAAAAAAATTTCGAAAGTCGTTCATTCGTGTTTTGCAATATAAATGGAAAATTGGCTTATTTTAACAAAAAACTCTTGTTTGGTGCTGATCAATTTTATGTAGTTACAAATAGGCTATTTGATCTAACGTTACCGAGTGTAATTTTCATAAACAACGAATAATAAACGAAAGAAAATTCAATTACCTTTTAAACGATAGATATTTCAAATGTTTTGATGGGCATACGGATTCTAAAGATATTCGATATTATTCAGATCGTCTTCGAAAGCAGCTATGTGGCGTTATCCGTAAACCTTATGTGGGAAAAACAATAAAAATTTTTTTTTAATGTTGTCATACACAACTTCAAATTTTTTTTAAAATTGTTACCCTAGTATAATCTCAAGTCTAAAAATTTGGAACAAGCCAATTCATAAATACGCTGCTTTTTTTGATATCTGGTCTGAAAATATGACTTTTGTCTCTATTAGAAGCTGAGACTGTTTACTGAATTGGAGTATAAAATAGAAGCTGAACAAAGTATCAAACCAAGGTACATCCGCTCTATACATTAATATTACAGTTTTAATTATATTTATTCATGTACATATGTATATATTTATGTTCGCAAATCTTAAAATCGAAATTTATTATTTTATAAAGTGATGGCGTATATGATGACGACTCTTGCACTTCAGCCACGGTTAACCATGCTATGCTTGTTGTGGGCTACACGAAAGATTACTGGATCCTAAAGAATTGGTGGGGCGAAATGTGGGGTGAAAATGGCTATATGCGTGTACGAAAAGGAAAAAATATCTGTTGCCAACTATGCTGCCTACGCCATTGTTTAGTAATTTTTTATTTGGAACATATGTATGTATGCACATAAATGTAGCAATATATTTTTGAGTATATTTACCAATAAAAATGCAGTCAGATTAACTGACAAAATATGACCGAGTTAACAAAATATGACCGAGTTAACATTAATTCAGTGACTTCATTGTATGTAAATTAAAACAGTAAATGTCTATAACCTCGGCAGATATTTCTGCCTTAAACAATTTTTTTATAAAATACATATGCCGTTCGGAGTCGGTCTCTCCATTTGGAAGACAACATAAAGACGCACACCACAAAAAGTAGGAGAAACTCGGCGGCCAAACACTGAGCTTCGAGTATGTATATAGTGTAACCGCCAAGTTATTATTATTATTACTCGAAAATATATTACCAATATTGTTTGAGAAGTTGTCCTATCATAAAAATACACACATACATATATGTATGTATAGTAAAAAATAGAGCGATAAGCCAAGCCCTGTATTATTATTTTTCATTTAATGTAAAAATAAAAATAAATACTTTTTTGTATAAAATATTTCTTTAGAAATAAAACAAAACAAACTTGTGTAAGGTATGGTCACTTTAGGGAAAAAGTAGGGATACAAACCCTTCCAAAAGTCGGTAATTTTGGTTCAGTGCTTCAAACCACTAACAAGAAACTTGAGCTTATGCAAGAACCGTTTCGTTAGTAACTTTGGATCGGTTCGGTTCAAATGGTATTTAATGCCAAGGTGAGTAAGTAGGGCATCTTTGGTTCCATATTCGGAAAATTCTGTATCCATGACGAAATATCAAATAACGGGGCCAGAAACATAGTAGTGTGTAGGATCAGGTTCCAGGATAAGAATATCCATCAAGCTACGTGGCTGGAGATGACATCGGCTCGCACTCCTGTTCTCTGAGAGCACTAACCAACGCAGCGATATTTCAGAGCAATTGAACCACATCTCCCGCTCTATTCGTACTGCCGCTGAACAATCCATTGGTTTTCAGCGAGCCCGAAAGAACAAATAACTCGCGTCGCCTCGGAACGGAAAGATGCTGCCTATAGGGCCACGCAGCGGCGGGTGCAATGCAGGCTTTGCGAGAGTGATATCGTGAGTTGAAGAAGAAAGCGAGACGCATTTTTCGTAAGAAGAAGAGGGAGGCTGAAATGCGTGAAAGCGAAGAGCTTGAGATGCTAGCCGATAGAAAAAGCGCCCAAAAATTCTTGTAGAAAGTACGACGTCTAACAGAAGGTTTCAAGACCGAGGCGAATTTCTGTAAGTACGACAACGGTGACCTGGTGACTGACGTCCAGAATATACTTAGTTTATGGGGGGAGAACCTCTTCCCCCTTTTAAGTGCTGATAGCAGAGACCACTTTCGAGAAGATGATGAACCCGAAACCCCAATCAATGACAACGGAATTGATGTTCCATTACCCGAACAAGGAGGGTGATCCTGTAATTCGAGCCAACTATTACGGTATCAGTCTTCTTAATATCGCATATAGGGTTCTGTCGAGCGTATTGTGTGAGAGACTAAAGCCCACCGTCAGTGATTGCTATCTTCTCTTTGTTTAGGCCTCCATTCTAAATACAAATGTATGTTGTGCTTCCTTTTATCAATTTTTCTTTTTTTTCTTTCTTTCACCAACAACTATGAAATAGAAGATATAACAGAAGTAATCAAAGAAAACTGAAACAATTTGATTTTTCGAGAAGAGATAATTATTGACAAATTTACATTTAGCTCGAAGGGCAATCTGCTTCTTTCTGTTGGAGAAATGTTTGCCATCAGCAATTTGCCAGCAACAAGACTCTAGCGATATAGACTCGGAGATTGTGAGCTCACCATTAATGCAGCAAACACCAGAGGCTGTAGATTGGCGCGAAAAAGGCTTCAAAACACAACCAGATAATCAAAAACCTGTGGGTCTTGTTACGCCTTCAGCATAGCGGAAAGCATTGAAGGACAAATATCATAAGAGATGGGGCTCATAGATTTCGATGGACTTTGTGTACAGATTTTTACGGTATTTTCATGCACAGGTATTCTTGCGAAGCACTTGTAACCAACTTCCAACATTTGTATACCTTCTACAACTCACGAGTTCGGTCTCAACTGAAATACCATACAACCACCACTCACCATCCAACCGCAATCCACCTCTTCTCTCACTCAGATACCATAATCTCTTGCAGTTCACAGCTCTTACTTCAAAGGAACCTCACAAACCCTTCAGCCAGCGCATAACATTGCAGATCACTCTCTTCCTCTAAGCCTTCTGCAAAAGGACTGTAGTGATACAGCCCACTGTGCCTCCCTCAGCTACCGCAGAGGTTGCTTACCACTTTGATAAAGAGAATCTATAGGATATTTCATTGCAAAATAACCCATTAGTAAAATACATATTCATACATTATCAATAAGTTATGATACTGAGTATTCATTGAATCATGACAGTATATATAAATAACTACATAGAACTGGAAATTGTCATTGAAGATCGGAATCCGCACATTATCTGTATCCAAGAAATCGATATAAAATTCAATTCCTCTCCATGCACATCAAAATATTACTTAACCTACTTTCACAGTTTCTCTCACTTTTACCACTGCAAACAGGGTTGTGACCTGTTGATCCACAAAAACATTCCACACAAAACCAAAAGCATATCCTCTTATAATAATAGAAGTAAATGTTAAATTCCCTCTAGATGAAACTTTCACACTTTCTGATTTAATTCAGTATATATCTAGTAATGAACTGCGGTGACTTCAACATTTGGAGCCCGCTATGGGGCTCTCTAACTGCCAAACTTTTAAACTTATACTAGAAGACCTGGCGAACTTTGTCCCGCGTAAAAATTTATTAGTAGTATATGAAATACGTTTTGAACTCTGTTGTACACGTATTTAATGTTGAGAATGTAACGGACACCTAAATTTCGCATTCGTTTGCGTAGCTTCCTACTTTTCTTTATAGTTATAGCAGATTTTCCAAGTTTAATATTTCGTCGTCCCAGTTAAGATGTATATTTTTCTGTATATCTCGACTCCAGCGCTACGAAGCAAATAATTGAAAAAAATGAAATCCTATTTTTTATCATTCAAGTAGAAAACAACATGAATTCCATCAAAATCTGTTCAGAACCACGACTTTTATAAATAACTCGACTCCAGCGCCTATTTGATTAATTTTTCGCAGAAACATTTTTCTTCCTCTTACCAAAGTTTTAAAATTTTGATATCGGATCATTATTAACATAGGTTTTTTGTAAATATCTTCGGAACTACATAACCGATTTAAGAGTTTGGTATCTCCTTTTGAAAAACATGACAACGGCTTTCAAAAAAAAAAAACAAAAATAAAAAAAAAAAAAAAAAAAAATATGTATGTATATGTCATTGGTGGTGCAATATGAAAATTGGATTTTGCCACGCCCCTACGCCCGCAGACCGGAAATCAAAAAGCAGACTTCACAGTGTTACCCGCCTGAATATTCTGAAGATTCCCTGAAAATTTCATCAAAATCGGCCCAGCCGTTTTGGAGTCCATACGTTACATACATACACACATCCTGTTTTATATATGTATATAGATTTCAATTCACAAAATGCATACAACTCACCATTTGTTCTGGCCAGTTACTCCCTATTGCAACATGTTTCACTATTGTAGACCTACACAACAGCGATCACTTTCCATTATTTGCACTACATCGCTATCAAGCCCAATTACTTTTTACTGAACTGGTATTAATCGCAAATACTCTACTCTTAAATGATTTTTCTCCGCCAGTATTCAAAAAACCTTACGAGAGGCAGCACATTTTTCCACCCCTCTCACTTTCTTTCGTCTCCTACGAAAGGAAAAGTTCCATGGTGGACAACAGATTTAGAACTTGACGCAACAATACAGTTTAAGCCTGGTTAAATCGTAAAAAGTCGCCCCTATATTCTACCTTACTTACTTACTTACGCATTAACCGCCTAAGCGATTTTGGCCGAGGCCAACAAAGCACGCCAGCTGTCCCTATCTCGTGCTAACTGGCGCCAATTGGAAATCCCACGTATATCTAAGTCTCTTTCCACTTGGTCTTTCCAACGCAGAGGAGGTCTTCCTTTTTCTCGCCTACCACCCGTGGGCACCGCGTCAAAAAACCTTAAGGGCTGGAGCTATTTCATCCATTCGAACGACGTGACCTACCGAGCGGAGCCGCTGATTCTTAATCCGCTGCTCTATATCTACGTCAGGCTCGTACAGCTCATCGTTCCATTGTGCACGGTATTCGCCGTCGCAAAGACGCAAAGGTCCATAAATCTTTCGAAGAATCTTTCTCTCGAACACTCCAAGAGCCCTCTCATCTGATGTTGTCATCGTCCATGCTTCTGCGCCATACACTCGGACGGGCATGATGAGAGACTTATAGAGTATGGTTTTTGTCCGTCGAGAGAGGACTTTACTGTCCTTTGGATTTCAAGGCTGACGCTGTTATTGGTGTTAATGCTGGTTCCTAAGTAAACGAAGTCCTCTACTTTTTCAAATTTATAGCTGTCAACAGTGATGTTAGATCCCAGTGATGAATGTGCCGACTGTCTATATGATGACAGGAGATACTTCGTCTTGCCCTTGTTCACCTCCAGACCCATTCGCTTTGCGTCTCTATCCAGTTTGGAGAAGGCAGAATTAACTGCGCGGTTGTTAAGGCTGACGATGTCAATGTCATCGGCGTACGCCAGCAATTGCACACTCTTATAAAATATGATACCTGACCGATTTAGTTCTGCGGCTCGAATTATCTTCTCCAGCATCAGGTTAAAGAAATCGCAAGACAAAGAGTCACCCTGTCTGAAACCTCGTTTGGTATCAAACGGCTCGGAGAGGTCCTTGCCAATCCTGACGGAGCTGGTGGTGTTGCTCAACGTCATTTTACATAGCCGTATAAGGTTTGCGGGGATACCAAATTCAGATATTGCGGCATATAGGAAATTTCTTCTCGTGCTGTCGAAGGCAGCTTTGAAGTCGACAAAAAGATGGTGTGTGTCGATTCTTCTTTCTCGGGTCTTTTCCAAGATCTGGTGTATTGTGAATATCTGGTCGGTGGTAGATTTACCAGGTCTAAAGCCACACTGATAAGCTCCAATCAGTTCATTGACGGTGGACTTAAGTCTTTCACACAATACAATTGACAGAACATTATACGCGATGTTAAGAAGACTAATCCCGCGATAATTGGCACAGACTGCAGGATCACCCTTTTTGTGGATTGGGCAGAGCACACTTAAGTTCCAATCAGCAGGCATGCGTTCTTCCGACCATATTCTAGAGATGAGCTCATGCGTGCACTTAACCAGCTCCTCTCCGCCGTACTTAAATAACTCAGCTGGTAACCCGTCGGCCCGGGGGCTTTGTTGTTCTTCAGCCGTGCTATCGCTTTCCGACTTTCGTCATAGTCGGGTGATGCTACATCACGTCCATCATCATTGATTGGGGATTCGTGTTCAACATCTTCTCCAACGTTGTTGCAGCTGCTTCTATTAAGCAGTGTGAAGAAGTGTACCCTCCATAATTTAATAATGCTGTAGACATCAGTCACCAGGTCGCCGTTGTCATTCTTACAGAAATTCGCCCCGGTCTTGACACCTTCTGTTAGCCGCCGTACTTTTTTATTCTAACTTAGTCGCTTACAAAAAACTCAACGCAGCTTTTAACAAAAAAAGAAACTGGCAAAGCGAAAGAATTTCGAAGAATTCACGTAAAAATTAAACTCAAGCTCTTCAGTAGCATCTAAAAGACAATGTACATAGATCCTCACAGGGACATATACGCCGAGTACCACCCAGGCAGTAACAGTGAAGGCTTTCGACAAAATTGGTTGTCATGTCGCACTATGGCTCTAAAACATAGTTTCGTTTGTGGTCGTAAATAACAAAAGCGACAACATTTCCTATGTACACCCCAACTATGCGAACATACTCAACTCTAGCTAATTCTCTGGGCAACAGAACTGTTATACGCCCTGGGAGCTTATCGATTTTCAACGCAGTCAAACGAATACACACGCAAAAACACCCAATCGCAATCAACAACTACTAATGTGTTTATCGCCCAAAGATTAAACTTATGTGGATTCCTGGCCACGCAGGTATTTTAGGTCACAAAAACTCCGATCGAGCCGTTACTTTGGCTTTGATATCGTGCCTATGACGTTTGGCAAAAATTCGATCAAAAATATGTTCTCTAATGCGATAAAATTACAATTCCATAACAAATAGTTTAACTATCAACACCAACACCTGCCAACAAACACAACAACATGGTTGAATAAATGTTATATACACTTTAAACTAGGCTACTCTCTTCTAATCCACGAACACCTTTTTAACAACACACACCGCTGACTGAGCCGCTATAGCCTTGGTAGTAAGTACTATAATATATATAAATACTTAATTTTAATCATATTTAATAAATTTACTTATATATTTATAATATTAAAGTGTATTCGTATGTATAATTCTGTACGTGAATTTCACAGCCCTCAGCAGATTGTTGATTGCAGTGTGTCGCATGGAAATCAAGGTTGCACTGGTGGATCATTACGAAATACACTCAAATATCTACAGGATACCGGCGGGTTAATGCGAGAACAGGATTACAAATATGTTTCGAAGGTACATATTTAAAAATTACACACTAAACGTAATCTTAATATAAAAAGGCCCGAACTCATTTTCATTTCGAATTGAGATTCATATTTGATCTGCCATAATGTGTACACCTAACAGAAATTGAAAACAAATATAACAGCTTAGATATAATATTATTTTAATATAAATCGGTACTTCGCCGAAAACCGGAATTATAGATCTTTATTTCTTGCTAAAATTTCAAACTACGTTTGAAGGGAAAAAAATGTGGGAGAGGCCCTTCTTTGTAAAGTTAACATTATATACTCACTAGGGATGTCAATTTTGGGCATTTTATTGATCCCGGGATTTTCGAGATCTGAAAACGAAATTCCGGGACAACCCTGGGATCCCAAATTTCACGTAGTTTTAATTCGTACATTTTAGTTTGTAAAAACATTTCACACGTCTGCAATAGTTGCATTATAGATGTATGCAAAATAACATTAATATAACAAAGAACGATTTGTTATAATTCATGTAAGTATTTATTGGTCTTTTCAAGAATAAAATATACATATTTGGTGTAGAAGCAAATGCTCGTACATGAAGAACAATTATTTTTAATCACTGTTTCAGACCAATATTAAATCATAATTTATTACCATTCAGTAAAAAAAGAAATACATCGAGTAAAAATTAAATACATCACCCATCCCATTTTGAGCGAGGCAGAATTATTCCTTATTTTGCTCAAAATGCAATTTTAAAGAAATAAAAGCCTTAAGTGTGTTATCCTCAAACCTGGACCTAAATTTGTTGAATTTCAAATATGCAGTGGAAAAGGACCGACTCAGCACTTGCATTGTCGACAAAAAGATAAATGCTCTCTGTAGGAATTAGCCTTTATCGCCCCCATTACAAAAATGTATTTTACCAAACCTTCTGATAAATTGTATGCATATCTATTTTTAGACACTTGCGAGCTAATCGTTTAGATTAGATTGAAATATGAGGATTGCACTGCGACCTGTGGATCTATTGTGCCCTCAGTACCTTACAACACCTCCCCCAGTCCGAGAGCATCTATAAATTTTAAGATGGATCCCGGGCTTAGGGATTGTACGTGTTCCTCCTTTGGCCACATCTGACCTAGCCACCTCTCCCTTCGACGCGCCACAGCGCCACACTTCAACAATATGTGTGAGGGCGTTTCCCTGGCCGTATCGCAGAAGCGACATAGGTCATTTGACCAGATACCTATCTTGTACAGGTGACCTCTTAACCTGCAGTGACCTGTGAGAATACCTGTGAGGATTCTAAGTTTTGCCTTTGGGAGGTTTGGAGGTTTATGAGTTGTTTAAATCTCGTGTTGTTATAACCTCCCAATAATTTCTTTGCCTGAACAAGTCCCTGTATGTTCTTGAATTGCTGCTCCCTCAGCCGATTTGTCTCCTTCCTGAGCGCTTTCTTTATAGAGCTTGCACCGATCGGGAAGAAGGGCTCGGGTTCTATAGGGTCTGAGATGGCCGCTGTTCTGGCCAGGTGATCCGCCACCTCATTGCCCTCTATACCTCTATGACCTGGCACCCATAGAAGACGGATGTCATTTCTCCTTGCTAGGTTATTGAGTCTATTAATACACTCCAATACCAGTGAGGACTTTACCTCGAAAGATGAAAGGGCCTTGAGAGCCGCCTGGCTATCGCTGAGAATAAGAATTTTCTCTCCTCGATAGTTCCTGTGTAGATTAATCTCGGCACAAACGCTAATGGCATATATTTCCGCTTGGAAAATACTAGGATAGGCACCCATGGGCAGCGACAATCTGGTCCTGGGACCAAAAACGCCTGCTCCAATGCCCTCCAAGGTCTTAGAGCCATCCGTGTACCACTGCAGTGTACTTTCCCGAACCCTGTACTCTAAAATAGAGGGGTCCCAAGAAGTTTTGTTACTTAAAATTTCTACTTTGAAACGCTTTTCAAAAACTATTACCTTATTCATATCGTCTCTTGGAAAAAGAGCAAGTGGGATCTGACTACCCAGCTTCTCCCCGCTTTTGGACGATAGAACCTTACCTTTCCCGAAACCTTCTCTTGCAAAGTTCAACATGGAGCTCTTTGCAGCCTCAGCTATGTGAGCATGGAGCGGCTCTAGCTCCAGCACCACCTCTAGCGCCGCCGTGGGACACGTGCGCATCGCTCCCGTGATGCACACACACCCCAGGCGCTGCAGTTTGGTTAGCGATTTCCTCACCGTGGCCAGGTTGGTCCTAGAGATCCAAGCCACCGCTCCATACGTCACCATTGGTCTGACTATCATGGTGTACATCTATCGCAAAATCTTCGGGGTACACCCCCACGATTTTCCGGCGAGACGTTTGCACACCATCAGTGCCCTCGTAGCCTTGGAGGTGGTCGCGTCCACATGACTCTTCCACAGAAGCTTAGAATACAGGATTACACCCAGATACTTTACCTCCGTGGCAATCATGGCTGGGACCCCCTCCACAGCTATGGTTCTCATACCCTCCAGCTTCCTTTTTCTGGTAAAGGGAACTATGACTGTCTTAGACGGATTGATGTTTAGCCCTACATCAGTGCACCATCTGTTTGCTAGTTGGAGCCCTCTGTGAATAATGTCACAGAGGGTGCTCGGAAACCTACCTCTTGCGATAATCACTATGTCATCCGCGTAACCTTGAAAGCGGATACCATTTGAAGTGAATATCTGCAATAGTTCATCTACCACGAGGCTCCACAGCAGTGGAGATAAAACTCCTCCTTGTGGGCACCCTTTAACTGTTTTAAGCTGAACCACGCCGTTACCAGTGTCAGTTTCAGCTATCCTGGTGCGCAGCAGCTCAGCTATCCACTTGCGGATAGTTGGCTGCACACCTCGTCCTGACAGCGCCCGATCCACACTTGAGTGGGTGGTATTGTCGAAAGCTCCTTCAATGTCGAGAAAGGCGCAAAGCACTGTTTCTCCACACTCAAAGGCTTCCTGAATCACCTCAGTCAGGGTGTATAGCGCTGTGTCCGTCGATCTGCCTGCTCTGTAAGCGTGTTGATCGATGTGAAGTGGCTCTCTTTTGAGAGTATTGTACCTTATATCTCTATCAACTATCTTCTCCATTGCCTTAAGCATGAAAGGAGTTAGGGTTATGGGTCTGAAGGATTTTGCAAGGGAGTAATCCCTCTTACCTATTTTTGGGATGAAGATCACCCGAGCTCTACGCCATACCTCGGGGAGATAGGCCAGAGCAAGGCTGTCTCTCATGATTTTCACTAGGTGAGGGATCAAGAGCGTCCCGCCCTGCTGGAGCAACACCGGACCGATTCCGTCCACCCCCGGGGCCTTATACTACTCAAAAGAGCTAACCGTTAAAACTTGACGCAATTTATCTTTGGGACTCTCTGCCTTATCCATTTCAAGCACCTCGTCGTTAGTTTTATTAACATCGCTTTCAAAGCAAGGCTCATCTTCTACTCGAGGACGATATTCTCTAGCTCCTCCGCCCGCAGACCGGAAATCAAAAATCAGACTTCACAGTGTCACCCGCCTGAATATTCTGAAGATTCCCTGAAAATTTTATCAAAATCGGCCCAGCCGTTTTGGAGTCCATACGTTACATACATACACACATCCTGTTTTATATATATAGATTTCAATTCACAAAATGCATACAACTCACCACTTGTTCTGGCCAGTTACTCCCTATTGCAACATGTTTCACTATTGTAGACCTACACAGCAGCGATCACTTTCCGTTATTTGCACTACATCACTATCAAGCCCAATTACTTTTTACTGAACTGGTATTAATCGCAAATACTCTACTCTTAAATGATTTTTCTCCGCCAGTATTCAAAAAACCTGACGAGAGGCAGCACATTTTTCCACCCCTCTCACTTTCTTTCGTCTCCTACGAAAAGAAAAGTTCCATGGTGGACAACAGATTTAGCACTTGACGCAACAATACAGTTTAAGCCTGGTTAAATCGTAAAAAGTCGCCCCTATATTCTACCTTACTTACTTACTTACGCATTAACCGCCTAAGCGATATTGGCCGAGGTCAACAAAGCACGCCAGCTGTCCCCATCTCGTGCTAACTGGCGCCAATTGGAAATCCCACGTATAGCCAAGTCTCTTTCCACTTGGTCTTTCCAACGCAGAGGAGGTCTTCCTTTTTCTCGCCTACCACCCGTGGGCACCGCGTCAAAAAACCTTAAGGACTGGAGCTATTTCATCCATTCGAACGACGTGACCTACCGAGCGGAGCCGCTGATTCTTAATCCGCTGCTCTATATCTACGTCAGGCTCGTACAGCTCATCGTTCCATTGTGCACGGTATTCGCCGTCGCAAAGACGCAAAGGTCCATAAATCTTTCGAAGAATCTTTCTCTCGAACACTCCAAGAGCCCTCTCATCTGATGTTGTCATCGTCCATGCTTCTGCGCCATACACTCGGACGGGCATGATGAAAGACTTATAGAGTATGGTTTTTGTCCGTCGAGAGAGGACTTTCCTGTCCTTTGGATTTCAAGGCTGACGCTGTTATTGGTGTTAATGCTGGTTCCTAAGTAAACGAAGTCCTCTACTTTTTCAAATTTATAGCTGTCAACAGTGATGTTAGATCCCAGTGGTGAATGTGCCGACTGTCTATATGATGACAGGAGATACTTCGTCTTGCCCTTGTTCACCTCCAGACCCGTTCGCTTTGCGTGTCTATCCAGTTTGGAGAAGGCAGAATTAACTGCGCGGTTGTTAAGGCCGACGATGTCAATGTCATCGGCGTACGCCAGCAATTGCACACTCTTATAAAATATGCTACCTGACCGATTTAGTTCTGCGGCTCGAATTATCTTCTCCAGCATCAGGTTAAAGAAATCGCAAGACAAAAAATTCACCCTGTCTGAAACCTCGTTTGGTATCAAACGGCTCGGAGAGGTTCTTGCCAATCCTGACGGAGCTGGTGGTGTTGCTCAACGTCATTTTACAAAGCCGTATAAGGTTTGCGGGGATACCAAATTCAGATATTGCGGCATATAGGAAATTTCTTCTCGTGCTGTCGAAGGCAGCTTTGAAGTCAATCACAAATTTAATGATCAAATTTCACTCGTCACAGAAGCCTCTAATATTCAGGCGAAACTTATTGACGAAAAAGTAACAATGGAAGAACTGAATGCTAGCTTAAACAAAGTGAAAGGAAAAACACCAGGTTCGGACCGAATATCCTACCAAATGCTAAAGTCCTTAACCCTAGAAGGTAAAAAAGTCCTCCTCGCGTTATATAATACAGTATTCGATACAGGAGTCATACCTCAGGCCTGGAAAATAGCAACCGTAATACCTATACCCAAAACCAACACCAATATAGATGAAGTTAGGTCATATCGGCCAATCTCTCTTATCTCCTGCCTCTCAAAGCTTCTTGAAAAAATAGTAGCCTCTCGATTATCATGGTTTAGCGGGTCGCGTAAATTAATTGCAGTTAACCAAGTTGGGTTCAAGCCAGGTAAAGGATGCAGCGATGCGTTGCTTTATATTGATTATCTCTCCACCAAAACTCTTTCATCCCGCAACCACCTAACAATTCTGTCCCTAGATTTCGAAAAAGCTTTTGACAGGATAGGTTCGCACGTCGTTTTAAAATGTCTAAAGGAATGGGGAATCGGACCCAAGATTTTTAAATTTGTAAAGGCTTTTCTTTCAAACCGGAAGTTTAGAATTAAAATAAATGAAAGTTATTCAAGAGTATACTTACTTGAAAACGGAATCCCGCAGGGGTCACTCTTATCAGTAATCCTTTTCCAAATTGCTTTTAATGAAATTAGCAAAATTATTGTTAATCATAAATCCGTAGAGCATTGTCTTTATGCCGACGATTTATATATCATTTGTAGGAAAAAAAACAATTTGGAAAACGACTCTGTCCTAAAAAGCGTTTTAGATGACATTCTTTTGTGGTCTAAATACTCAGGTGCAAAAATATCACTTGAAAAAACAAAAAAAATGCATATCTGCCGAAAACAAAAATGTAACGCGCTACTAACCTCTATATCCATTAACAATTATGTAATTAAAAATGTCGATAAATTAAAAATTCTTGGAGTAATATTTACAAGCAGGTATCAATGGAAAGAACACTGTACAGAATTAAAAAAGTCACTAACCAAAAGAGTAAATTTACTGTCATATCTGGCTCGAAAAAGTCACATTCATGTTAATACTCTCATGTATCTAACAAAAACCTTAATACTAAGTAAGATCGATTACTGTCTTTTCTTGTTCGGACGCAGTCCTAAAGCAATTCTGAACATTTTTAAACCCCAATATCACGCTGCGGCGCGAGTCAGCTGTTACGGATTTCGGACAACTCCAATCAATACTATCCTGGCAGAATGTGGTCTTCCTCATATCGAAGAAAGGGTAACTGAAGCAGAGATAAAGCTACTAACTAAACTATTGTTCCACAATGACTCAATCATCGACCCGTGCGTAGACAATATTATGAAAAATAAGCGGCTTCCAAGAATCCGTTCAGCATTGCACCATTCACTTTCACGAGCCAAGGAAATGAATCTAGCAACTACCAAAACATTCCGCCCACGACACCCACCGTGGAAAATTAATGCATCAAGTATCGACATAGAACTATCGATGCTGAAGAAAGAGAACACTTCTTCAGAGATCTACAAAAAAATGTTCATAGCAAAGAAGCACTCCGCTTTGCAAAATAATTGGAATATGGTATTTACGGACGGGTCTAAAATGGAAGATATAACAGCTTATGCTGTGCTAAATGGTGAAGGACTATGTCTAGTCAACAAACACCTTAATAAATATGCTTCTGTTTTTACCGCCGAAGCCCAAGCTATTTACCAAGCGGTTGTTATCGCTTCGAAAACCAAAAACAAAACAATTGTCTGCACCGACAGTCTAGCTGTCTTAAAGTCCATTCTTAATCCATCTAAGAGTATATGGGACACAATCGACAAAACGAAAGATGTGCTTATATCCACGCAAAACAAAATAAAACTCCTCTGGGTACCTGGACACTGTTCCATCCAAGGAAACGAATTGGCCGATACAACCGCAAAGTATGCTTGCAAAGCTCCTATTCTTTTAGATGCAACTTTAGAAAAACCCGACCTTCAAACTAATTTAAAACGCTCATGTACCAACAATTACCTGCTAAATAGGGGAAAAAATCATCATCATCATTATTCAAAAATTCTAGACACCAACAGGCGGCCCTTGTATCCTTGCTCCGTCACTAAACACAAGCTAAAAACATTTCTTAGATTACGAATGGGACATACGATCACAACGCATCAACACCTCCTAAGACGGGAAGACCCACCAACTTGCTTCAGATGTGGCCAGACCCTATCTTTTGACCACATTATATATAACAGCTGCTCGACCCTGACTGAAATCAAACGACGTCTCTTCGGGAATACAACAATTACCGAAATATTAAAAACACCCTCAGAATCGAACATAGAAAAGATATATCAGTTTATTACAACCTTAAAAATTGCCATTTAAACGCAAGCATTAAATTACTACATTATATTTTTCATTATTTTTTTTCTTACTTGAGATATTTATATACATACCTGCTTAGTAGATATATGTAATAGATCTTTTATTCTTATCACACTTTTGTCTTAGTTAAGCGAGCTGATGGCCTTGTAGCCATGCTCTTGTAGATACTATTAAGCTTTTAATTTATTATAAGTTTAATAAATAATAATAATAATAATAATAATATCAACACCAACACCTGCCAACAAACACAACAACATGGTTGAATAATTGTTATATACACTTTAAACTAGGCTACTCTCTTCTAATCCACGAACACCTTTTTAACAACACACACCGCTGACTGAGCCGCTATAGCCTTGGTAGTAAGTACTATAATATATATAAATACATAATTTTAATCATATTTAATAAATTTACTTATATATTTATAATATTAAAGTGTATTCGTATGTATAATGCTGTACGTGAATTTCACAGCCCTCAGCAGATTGTTGATTGCAGTGTGTCGCATGGAAATCAAGGTTGCACTGGTGGATCATTACGAAATACACTCAAATATCTACAGGATACCGGCGGGTTAATGCGAGAACAGGATTACAAATATGTTTCGAAGGTACATATTTAAAAATTACACACTAAACGTAATCTTAATATAAAAAGGCCCGAACTCATTTTCATTTCGAATTGAGATTCATATTTGATCTGCCATAATGTGTACACCTAACAGAAATTGAAAACAAATATAACAGCTTAGATATAATATTATTTTAATATAAATCGGTACTTCGCCGAAAACCGGAATTATAGATCATTATTTCTTGCTAAAATTTCAAACTACGTTTGAAGGGAAAACATGTGGGAGAGGCCCTTCTTTGTAAAGTTAACATTATATACTCACTAGGGATGTCAATTTTGGGAATTTTATTGATCCCGGGATTTTCGAGATCTGAAAACGAAATTCCGGGACAACCCTGGGATCCCAAATTTCACGTAGTTTTAATTCGTACATTTTAATTTGTAAAAACATTTCACACGTCTGCAATAGTTGCATTATAGATGTATGCAAAATAACATTAATATAACAAAGAACGATTTGTTGTAATTCATGTAAGTATTTATTGGTCTTTTCAAGAATAAAATATACATATTTGGTGTAGAAGCAAATGCTCGTACATGAAGAACAATTATTTTTAATCACTGTTTCAGACCAATATTAAATCTTAATTTATTACCATTCAGTAAAAAAAGAAATACATCGAGTAAAAATTAAATACATCACCCATCCCATTTTGAGCGAGGCAGAATTATTCCTTATTTTGCTCAAAATGCAATTTTAAAGAAATAAAAGCCTTAAGTGTGTTATCCTCAAACCTGGACCTAAATTTGTTGAATTTCAAATATGCAGTGGAAAAGGACCGACTCAGCACTTGCATTGTCGACAAAAAGATAAATGGTCTCTGTAGGAATTAGCCTTTATCGCCCCCATTACAAAAATGTATTTTACCAAACCTTCTGATAAATTGTATGCATATCTATTTTTAGAGACTTGCGAGCTAATCGTTAAAACTTGATGCAATTTATCTTTGGGACTTTCTGCCTTATCCATTTCAAGCACCTCGTCGTTAGTTTTATTAACATCGCTTTCAAAGCAAGGCTCATCTTCTACTCGAGGACGATATTCTCTAGCTCATTTATAATGGCAAGGGCAAAATAAAGCCTTTAGGGAGTTAACAAGCCGTATTATTTGTCGTATTGTGTTATCGTAATACAACAGTTGTAAACTTGTTGTTTTTAAATGTTTAATCCGATCAGTTCTTTTTAATTAGTAGTGTGACTTAATGACTTAGATCAGACTAGCCGAATTAAAGCACTTGTTGTTTTTTTTTTCATGTAAAATTTTCTTATTTTAATGTAACTCTGTTTAGTGTGCTATTTGTGCGTTTTATTCGATCGGCTCTTTCTGTTTTAAATCATTTGATGTTTATATTTGTTTGAAAAAATGTAAATTAAAAATTTAAAAAATAAATTGAAAAAGGTCGATATTTCGGGATCCCGGGATTGACATGCCCAATACTCACACACGTGTAAGTTTTTATTTAAAGAACTAATTTTCTTCTCTCTCTTTTACACAGAAAGGTGCATGTCAATTCGCCGGTGAACTGCCTGTCGTTAATGTCACTTCGTGGGCAATTTTACCAGCATAAATGCATCGCCACGGACTTTTCAGCTTTACAGGTCAGTTCAGAGAAGTAAAGGGATGCTCCAAGGCTACAAGAAAAATAACTTTAAAATATTCGGTTTTCAGTTTACTATTCAGGGCTTGCTTATTTGAGATATGGCCTTAACGCGCACTTAAACTTCCGATTAGCTCTTAACCAGAGATATTTAAGCGGCCCTAAGTAAATTATTTTGTTTAAGCCTAAATCTCAATATCACTTTGTAATTGTACATTGGATATAGAAGATATTGCTGTGCGGTTTATAGGTAGGTAAATCACGTTATGTCTTCCTTCATTTATATACGTCTACTTAAAAGGTGCTCAACGGTTTTCAATTCTCCCAGCAAGTGCCTCACCAGGCAAGTAAATTTCTGCTACATAGGTCGTGATTATTTTGACAATGGTTCATTCCCTGATCCTTAGCGGTTCAGGTATGGTGAGCAGAAAAAGTACCACTTGCTGCCCTATTTCCGTTTACGCTATTCCATTTTGCTGCCCAGCACTTCCGTCACATTAATACAGTCTCATATGCCCGAATTCAGTAACTTCGTATCATCTCAAGCCTCAAAATGAGCTGGAGATTATTGCTTTTCCTCGCTTTCACGTGGTTTTCTTTTGTTTTTATTTTTATTTTTTGTGGCCTGCTCATCACCAGGTCACCATTTAGAGACCTTATTTTAAGACAAGAGGCATTTTTTTGTAACTAACGAATGCCAACTGGTCTAAAATTGTGACTTTTGTCTCCATTAGAGACTGAGACTGCTTACTGAATTCGGGGGATAGTTTCACTTTTGTAACGAAGGTTGATGCTTTTTAAGAATAAATATATTCGGCTCTTTCGCAAAACATGATCAAAGTTTGACAATCCGGGCTATCATATTCGTTCCAAGCTTTCAATTGCCAGTAGGTCATGCTGATTGCAGAATGCAATTGTAGAAATTTATTGAAATTTCATGAAAATATTTCTCATAAAGATTAAAACTGTGATTTTGGTGCATAACAGTTTTTTCAACCTCTTATAGCGCTTATATAAAGAAAAATGTAATTTAATTCCTATGTGTATAAAAATGAGTAATGTCTGGAGAATTCGTCAACCGATCAGCCTAAAACTATGGAAAAGAGAGACCAAGGCCGTTGGGAGGGTTTCTCTGCACGCCATTCCCAAAAATCGCGGTGCACACAATAATGCAGTTTTAAAAATTAGGGTGCATGAGCATACAATTATGCGAACATGCTAGATTTAGGAAAAGCGTCAAAAAAAAATTTCGAAAGTCGTTCATTCATGTTTTGCAATATAAATGGAAAATTGGCTTATTTTAACAAAAAAACTGTTGTTTGGTGCTGATGAATTTTATATTTATGTAGTTACAAATAGGCTATTTGATCTAACGTTACCGAGTGCAAAAGAAAAACAATGTCTTTTCATTTTTATTTTTAAACTTTATTATCCGTAAACCTTATGTGAGAAAAACAATAAAAAATATTTTTTAATGTTGTCATACACAACTTCACATTTTTTTTAAAATTGTTACCCTAGTATAATCTCAAGTCTAAAAATTTGGAACAAGCCAATTCATAAATACGCTGCTTTTTTTTGATATCTGGTCTGAAAATATGACTTTTGTCTCTATTAGAAGCTGAGACTGTTTACTGAATTGGAGTATAAAATAGAAGCTGAACAAAGTATCAAACCAAGGTACATCCGCTCTATACATTAATATTACAGTTTTAATTATATTTATTCATGTACATATATATTTATGTTCGCAAATCTTAAAATCGAAATTTATTATTTTATAAAGTGATGGCGTATATGATGACGACTCTTGCGGCTCAGTGAATAAAGGCCTAACGAACTAACGCCTAAAAAAAAAAAGAAATAATGCCTAAAAATTGCATATAGGAATTAGGCGGTTGTTCATAATGAAAGAATGTCTAACATTTTAGGAATTTCTTCATTAAAATTGTTAGGTGATTCTTCATAATGAAAGAAAGCCTAACAATCAAAAATGAAGAAACGCCTAATTAGGTATTTATTCATTTTTGATTGTTAGGCTTTCTTTCATTAATGTTAGGCGATTTTTCATTTTGCTAAAAGTGTGATTTTTATTACTATTATGCGTGAATTTGTTGAAGACTAACGGTTGTACTTACGGTTAGACAAATGTTTTAGCATTTTGTTATCAGTTGTCATTCGGTAAACTTCTATCACTACGAGCAAGTCATTCACAAGTGTTGGACATTGAAATTTATATTATAATTAAAAATGGATTACGAAATAATTTCTGGCAAGAGGATTAATTCAAAATTGCTTTATGTAATATCAGAAAAACAATTGTATAAATTTAAAACATTAATAAGAAATAAAAAGTATTATGTATGTATAAATAAAAAATGCAAGGCAAAGGTTGAATTAGTGAATGACGTATGTCAAAAACCAAAAAAATGTCATTGAACATAATCATAGTGAGTCGGAAAACCTGGCAAATGAATTAAAGTGTGTAAGTAAAATTAAAAGTGAATGTTTGAATTCGTCCTCAGTTTTGAGTGATATGAATGCGCTAAGTACAATCAAAAGAAGTTTCTACGATGTTTGTGCAAGGTGAGACGTATATTTATTTAGTTTAATAATATCTAAATTTAATTAAATGCGATATTATTGCAGAAACCAAGAGCAATCTCAACATTTAGATTTTCACAAGATGCAAAGAGGTTTACAATTATTAGTAGCAAAGACATTTGTGAAATCTCCGAAATGTGCGCAAGAAGTAGTAGAGGCATTTCAGTTGGAATCCATTTATACGAACTTTGGTTTAACGAAGCATGGAGATCCGAAACATCAATTTTTATTGCTTGCATCCAAGGGAATAACGGTTCATTTTGCATATTTGCTTCAAAGAAAATTATGCCAAAAATTGAAGAAAATATTCTTCCTATGAATAGGACATACATATATAGTAGATGGGACATTTTCAGTTGTTCCAAATGGATATTTTAAGCAGCTTTTAATAATTCATATTGAATACTTCGAAAAGGTATAAAATAAAAAATGTGATATTATAGATATTTTACATTATAAAATCCTATCGTTATTTGTATTCTTCTTTTCAGATCTTTCCATTCTTTTTTATACTTATGGATAAAAAATCGCAAAAAAACTATGAAGATATATTTTCATACATTAATGAAAATGTATTTGAATTAAGCGCCAAAAGTTTTCTAACTGATTTCGAAGTCAGTCTTCAAATGGCAATAAGAAATAAACTCACCGTTGGTGAAATCTATGGTTGTTGGTTTCATTATTGCCAAGCAATAAGGAGAAATATTTCATATAAGTGGAAACAATTGGCTTCTTCAATAAGAAACAATCAAAATGCCTCTACGATATACCATAAAATCCTTGCTCTACCTCTGTTACCAGCTACACAAATAAATGCGGTTTTTGGGAACATAAAAGAAGAATTGATGAATACAAATATGCAAGAATTATTTACACCATTCATGATTTATTATGAAAAGCAATGGTTGCGAAAGGTAAGTTCCCTTTTACAAAATGTTAAAATGAAGGTATTAGTTTTGCCTTTTACAAAATGCATACACCACCTTGTAAACATACTGTAAAAGGGAAAATTATAAGATTTCAAAATCATAAAAGCAATTTGTTGTTGTTTTTTTCAAGATGACACTCGAAGTATTTTCGGTTTTCTTAAAAAGAACACGGACTACATCAGCTGTCGAGGCCTATAACGGCGTTATTGGCCGCATCATTCAAAAAAATGGAAATTTTTTCAAATTTGTTAAAGCTCTTATTGATGAAGAGTTTAATAAGAGTAGATATTTTGATCTTCTTATATGCAGTGGTGGATCCCATGGTACTTCAAAAAAAAAGAAGACCGTATATGAGCAAAAATCAAGTCAGATTGAAGAAGCCAGTCATGAACTCTTGCAGGGAAAAATTACGCCCAAAGAATTTTTGCAAAGAATGGTTTTCAAAAAAACTAAAATTTGTGTTGACCTAGAACCAGATAAGGACATATTTGAAGCAAATGGTCTTCCTTATGACAGTAATAACGAGGATGATAATGATAGCGAGGATGAAAATGATGATGGCGACGAGACTGTTGTTGCAAACATAGCAAGCAATTATTTTGGCGAAAGTAATGGTGCGATGTGCATAGTGTGTTTGGTTTCAAAGCCAAATATATTATATTTGCCATGTCGGCATTTAAAAATTTGCTCGAACTGTCATAATGAGCTAAAAGTTAGCGCAGCTGAAAACTTTTTGAAATGTCCTCTATGTAGAGCTATAGTTGTTGAAAATTTAACTGTATTTACATAACTTATAGTTCAATATAACTTAAAAATACATTTTTTTCTTTTCAAAATATATTTTCTTAAAGTTCTAAGCATTTTAATTCGAATTGTTAGGTCTTCTTTCATTAGGGGTTATTACATAATGAAAGAAACCCTAACAATTTAGATTTTCTTTCATTTTTAAAATTAGGCTTTCCTTCCTTTTTAAAGTTAGACGTTCTTTCACTTTCTTGTTAGGCGTTCTTGTTTAGGCATTATTTCATTTTTTAAAATTAGGCGTTAGTTCGTTAGGCCTTTATTCACTGAGCCGACTCTTGCACTTCAGCCACGGTTAACCATGCTATGCTTGTTGTGTGCTACACGAAAGATTACTGGATCCTAAAGAATTGGTGGGGCGAAATGTGGGGTGAAAATGGCTATATGCGTGTATGTTGAAATGTATTCCTGCGTACAACGTGCATATTCATGCAACCCTATTTCTTGTCTCTATAACTTTTGTACTTATAATTGTAACTTCACTTGCTTTTGAACTACGATTGAATAAACACCTAATTGTAAGCGTTTAGTTGTGTGTACTTCATTTTTCACTTTGGAACAAAACGACAAGTAAAAGCATAATTTGCAACAGGTTATGGGCACAGGTGCAAATTCCTGCAGTCCAAGTGAAAAAAATAAAATAAAATTGCTTAGCTATTAATAAAAAGAAATAAAAATTGAAATGAGTTCGTCGCTTTTCAACATTGAAAAATTGGACGAGTCAAACTACGACTCATGGAGTATTCAACTAAGGAGTGTGCTAGTTCACCAAGAGCTGTGGTCGGTAACATCGGGAGAAACCCTTTGTCCAGAAGGAACTGCAGACGACAAGAAGGTTCTAATGTGGAAAGCCAAAGATGAGAAGGCGACGGCAACTATAATATTGAGTATAACGACGATGCAGATAGCACACGTAAATAATTGCAAGACGTCAACTGAGGCATGGAATACTCTTCGTGAGATTCATAGGCCAAAAGGACCGGTACGTAAGGTGACATTGTTTAAGCGTCTTCTTGGTATACGTATGAGCGATGGCGACTGCGTTCAGCAGTATGTGTGCAAATTTACTTCATTGGCAGAAAAGCTTGAAGAAATTGGGGTTAGTCTCCAAGAAGATTTTTTAGTCATAATGCTACTAGCAAGTTTGCCAAAATCATTTGAAAATTTGGTTGTTGCTTTGGAGTCTCGCGATGAGCTACCTAAGCTAAATTCAATAAAAATAAAGCTAATAGAAGAAGGTGAACGACGTAAGTCATGTGTGTCGGAAAACACCGAGTGTAGCGTACAAGCGTTTATGGTTCGCGAAAGTTCTAACAAAAAGAACAGTTATACGAATTCGAAAATAAATGAAGTAGGCAGCGCATCGAACACCAACCACAAGAACAAACGACGTAATATGAAATGCTACAATTGTGGAAAAAAGGGCCACTTCGCTGCTCAGTGCAGAGAAATACAAAATGTACACAAACAACAAAAAGGCGACAGCAATAAAAGCAACGGATTGTTTGCGGCGATCAGCAAAAAATTGCTGCATACTGATGCTTGGTGTGTCGACAGCGGCGCATCCTCTCATTTGTGTTGCGACCGCGATAAGTTCAGCGAATTCGAGTTGTATAAAGAAGAGATCATACTTGCTGGCGACAACAAAATGCTAGCGACTGGCAGAGGGATGGTTCGTTTGCAAACGAACATGTTTGACGTCACACTTGTTGAAGTATTGTTCGTACCAGGACTACAATGCAATTTTATATCAGTTTCCAAAGCAGTAAACAGTGGATACAAAGTTGAATTTACTCGAAATGAGGCAATGATAAAAAATAAACACGGAAAAGTTATTTTAAATGCTAACAAGGTATGCGATCTATTTCTATTCGAGCCCAATAAAAACCAATTGTTTTTTGCATGCAAACCCAACCATGAGGCGATGAAGTGGCATTCTAGATACGGTCATCTGAATTTTGCTGGCCTGCGTGAATTGAACAACAACAACATGGTTCTGGGAATGAAAGTAAATATCCCAAACAGATATACAATGTGTTTTATGTATGTCTAATAAGTGTAGCCAGCGGCCATACAATAAGTCTGATAGTCGAGCAGCAGAGATTTTGGGGTTAATTCACACTGATGTGTGTGGGTCCATGCGGCATGAATCAATTGGCGGTGCGAAATATATTTTAACGTTCATGGATGATAAGACGCGATTTGTATTTGTTTATTTTTTGAGACGCAAAGACGAAGTTCTTGACAAATTTAAAGATTTTAAGCAAATGAGTGCCAAACAGAAAAAAGAATAAAAATTCTCCGTAGCGACAACGGCACGGAATTTGTGCAGAATGCGTTTGATAGATTTCTTAAAGAGCATGGTATTGTGCGGCAATTGACAGTGCCCTACACACCACAACAAAACGGCGTAGCAGGAAGGCTAAATCGTACAATAATCGAGATGGCAAGGTGTATGGTAGTAAGTTCTGGTGTGAGCGAATGGTTGTGGGCTGTTAATACGGCAGTATATCTAAGAAACCGAGCACCAACAAAAGCAATAAATGCTATGACACCATATGAAGCATGGTATGGCTATAAGCCGGTTGTAGGGCATTTGCGTATATTTGGGTCACTCGCGATAGCTTTGGATAAAAAGCAAAAAGACAAATTTAAACCAAAAGGAAAGGAGTATGTCATGGTCGGTTACTCCGACACATCAGAAGCATACAGACTATATGATAAACAAACGCGGCGACTAATAGTGAGTAGAGATGTCTACTTTGTAGAATCAATATCGGCGAAACAGCATGACGAGTTAAATACAAAGGTTACAGAAAGTGTTCAAAATAATCCAATTGCATTTGATATGGGTACCTTTGGTAATGAATTGCATCAGCAAGGCACACATTTAGATACAATGGCGATCGAAAACGCAGAAGATGTGGTAGATATAGCAACAAACAGTGAAGATGAATTTGAGTCCGCTGAAGAAGTGCAAGTAGGCGATATTCTTTTAAAAAGGGGTCCGGGTAGGCCACGATTGGTTCGTAGTGGGGCGCCAGGCAGACCAGCAAAGCAATATACGTACTTAAATTTAATAGATGGTGATGATGTAAAGATTCCTGAGTCTGTAGAGCAGGCACTTTCCAGTGAATATGCAACTAAATGGTACGACGCTATGAAAAATGAGTACAATTCTCTTATGAAAAATGAAACATGGCAGCTTGCAGAACTCCCCAAAGGGCAAAAAGCCGTACGCTTTAAATGGGTGTATGCCATTAAGAGAGATAAAGATGGTAAGGTGGATCGCTTTAAAGTTAGGTTAGTCGCAAAATGGTGTTCACAGGTTTATGGCGTTAACTATGATGAAACTTTTTCACCCGTTGTAAGGTATAGCACTATTCGAATGATATTTGCGCTCGCAGCGGAGCATGGGTTATATCTTCATCAGATGGATGTATCCAACGCATATTTAAATAGCCAGTTGAGCGAGGAAATATACATGCGTCAGCCAGAAATGTTTATTGACAAACGTTTTTCTAACCATTGTTTGAAATTGAATAAAGCCCTGTATGGACTTAAGCAGTCCGGGCGAAATTGGAACTTAAGGTTAGATGAAATTTTAAAGAAGATTGGTTTTCAACCGTGTATAAGCGAACCTTGTGTGTACATAAAGCAACAAAATGGGCAAATTAATATTATTGCAGTCTACGTTGACGATTTGCTCATAGCTAGCTCCGACTTTATACAAATGAACGATATTAAAACCAGTATTTTAAGAGAAGTTGAAGTGGTCGACAAAGGACCGGTGCAGCATTTTCTAAGCATGGAGGTGAATCGTGATGGTGACATAGGGTCTATAGCTATTGGACAAAAGGCATATTTAATAAAGCTATTGAACGATTTTGGGATGAATGAGAGTCGACCGATTGCTGTTCCTTTGGATGCACGACATCAAATTAATTGCAATACTACAACGTGTAAGAAAGTCGATCAGGTACAGTACCAATCCTTGATAGGATCATTGATGTATTTAGCTGTGTGCACACGACCAGATATTTTGCACTCAGTATGCAAATTAGCGCAGAGAAATAATGACCCGCATACAGAGCATTTAGCTGCAGCTAAACGGATTCTACGTTACTTGAATACAACGCAAGACAAGAAGTTAAGGTTTCACCAAACGGGTAAAGATATGGAATGCTTTGTTGATGCAGATTGGGTCGGAGATAGCAGTGACCGCAAATCTTATACTGGCTATGCGTTTGTACTTGCTGGATGTGTTTTTTCTTATGAATCGAAAAAACAATCGACGGTAGCGCTCAGCAGCACTGAAGCCGAATACATGGCACTTACATCTGCAGTTAAAGAAGCAGTATATTTGCGACAACTTTTGGGAGAAATGAACCTCGAGTGCCCTAAAGCGATTGTAGTAAATGGAGATAATCTCAGTGCTATGAATCTTGTGAAGAATCCCGTCTACCATACAAGAAGTAAGCACATCGACATAAAATACCACTATATACGGGATATCTATCGAGGAGGCGACATTGAACTCATATATTGTTGTAGCAGTGACATGGTTGCTGACATCTTAACAAAGAATTTGCCGAAACCTAGCCATGAGAAGTTAACAAAGATGTTAGGTTTAAATTAATTAAACGAAAGTATTTATTTTTAGTATACATGCATATGAACGTTGAGGAGGCGTGTTGAAATGCATTCCTGCGTACAACGTGCATATTCATGCAACCCTATTTTTATTTGGAACATATGTATGTATGCACATAAATGTAGCAATATATTTTTGAGTATATTTACCAATAAGAATGCAGTCAGATTAACTGACAAAATATGACCGAGTTAACAAAATATGACCGAGTTAACATTAATTCAGTGACTTCATTGTATGTAAATTAAAACAGTAAATGTCTATAACCTCGGCAGATATTTCTGCCATAAAAAATCTTTTTTTTAAATACATATGCCGTTCGGAGTCGGTCTCTCCATTTGTAAGACAACATAAAGACGCACACCACAAAAAGTAGGAGAAACTCGGCGGCCAAACACTGAGCTTCGAGTATGTATATAGTGTAACCGCCAAGTTATTATTATTATTACTCGAAAATATATTACCAATACAACAGTCATCGACTGATACTCTCCGCGATAGGTTGTGCGTACAGTGTTATTACGTGATTTTTTTCTTTTACTTTATACTCGTATTCGTGGTGTACATACATACTGTCTTTGGTAAACTTTAGTTTCGTGCTGAATACAATTTGGATGTGACTATCATGGCCCCTGTGGGTCCCCCTCTTGGGGATAACAGGTTTTCCCTGTTATCCACAAGTCCAAAAACTAAGAGAAAAAAGACTCAAAATATTTTATACGATACTTTTCCAACTCTACCAACAACAAAGAAAGAAAATCCAAAATATCTTGTTGCAAGTGCTACAAATTCCAATCGACCTTTGAATAAATACTCGTGTTTCGCAGTGGACAAAGCATTAAAAAATATTAGCACTGAAATTGTTAGTATTTCAGAGCTGAGAGACGGAAATTTGTTACTCTTGGTGAAAAACAACAACATAGCAAAAAAATTTTTAGCAACAACACACCTTATTGGGGTGTGCAGTGTAAAAATAGAGCTGCATATTAATCTTAATTGTACTAAAGGAACCATTTATGCCCCATGTCTAAATGACATTCCAGAAGAAGAAATAGTGGAAAACCTTAAAGAACAAGGAGTGATCTCAATATTTAAATTCAAAAAAGTTATTGATGGGAAACCAGTTGCAAGCGGAGTCGCGTTGTTGACATTTGACATGTATAAACTCCCAGAAAAAATTGACATTTCGTGGTATACAACCAAAATCAGACCCTACTACCCAAATCCGATGAGATGCAAGAATTGCCAAGTTCTTGGTCATACAGCTAAGCGCTGTACAAAGCTCCCTGTGTGTGATGTATGCGCTTTCCCACCTCATCCAACAACATCATGTTTAAGACTATATTGTGCCAATTGCACTGGCCCTCACCCCGCTTCCGAAAAGTCTTGCCCTAAATTCTCTCAAATGAAAGAAATAATAAAAATAAAGACGGACAAGAAGTGCTCAATGCGAGAAGCAATCCAAATACATAAAATTCAAACACCTCCCCCCATTAGCTCTTCTTCTCCCACCTTTTCTGCCATTACAAAAAATATTTCTGACTTACAACAAATAAACAACAGCAATTGCCCAGCTCCACAATCTTCAAACATTGATCACACAAATCACACACAAATCAACATAACTAATGATATACAAACTTCTTTCGTTTCAAATGAAATCACTTCGCATAACAACTCACATCAATCTCCGAAGCCACTCCAACAATTTAATAATGCTAACGGTACCATCTCAGTAGACAATAACACTGTACATACAAGCAATTCACTTAACAATGACCAAATAAACATCACAAATCAAGAAAGCATAGTAAACAAATATCACGAGCAAAACGTAGTGTATGAAACGCCAACAATGTTATCAGTCGATGACTTAGCAACAACATCAATAGTATCATCTTTTATTTCAAATCTTAATTCTCCCTGTAAACCTTCCCACACGCCCTTCTCATTACCAGGGGAAGATCATGGCATGGTATAAATGCTGCGAATCCTCCAGTGGAATTTGAACGGACTATTTAATAATTATCCCGATCTTAACTTATTAATTAACGAATTTTCACCGGATTTTATTGCATTGCAAGAGACCCACCTTCCATTCAACAAGAAAGCCCACCCACCTAACAAATATACAAGTTTCTTTCACAACAACAATCGTAACAACACATGTAAACAAGGTATTGCAGTGTTTATAAAGAAAACTTTAAATCACAAACTCATACAAATATCGTCTAATATCTCTTGTTTGGCTATCGAAGTCGACATTGGTTTCAAAATCACCATTATTAATTGCTATATTCCACCCCATCAAACTTTTACGAACACGGATCTCATTAACATTCTTAATCTTTTTAATACACCAGTCATTTTATTGGGAGACTTAAATGCTTGGAGTCCCTTATGGGGCTCTCCCCTGCCAAACAAAAGAGGACAGATTGTGGAGGATGTTATCCTTTCCCAAGACCTTGTAGTTCTTAACGATGGCTTACCTACCCACTTCTCGACACACAAAACTCTTACCCACCCCGATATAGTTCTTTCTTCCTCTTCAATAGCACCAAAAATATGTTCTCGCACTGTCGATGATCTTCACAACAGCGATCATTTTCCTCTCATCACATCCCTTGCTGCATCTAATTGGTCTCGTATTAAACCCTCATCTAAATTCTTGACTGACAAGGCCAACTGGACTAAATTCAGATCGGTCGCAATATCCTTAGCAAAGGAAAAATTAAGTTCCGTAAATATAAACGCCGAGGCTGCCACGTTAAAAGGAATTATTCGTTCGGCAGCCCACTTAACTATACCCCAAAACAACACAAAAAAATTTTACGCTAAACTACCCTACTGGTCTAATCTTCTCACAGTACTAAGAAAAGAAAAGAAACTTGCATGGGAAAAATATAAAAAAGATAGAAAAGACACAAACCTTATTAGGTATAAAAAAGCCAATGCGATCTTTCGAAAAGAGCTAAAATTATCAAAATATAAATCACTCGAAAAGCTCACTTCAAATATCAGCCCGCACTCCAATCCTAAGCAAATTTGGTCCGATTTAAAAACTCTAACCGGATCCACTAACTATTCTCATATTCGATTTCTTCACACAGACCAAGGTCCTATTGATTCTCCCGATGAAATAGCAAATATCTTTGCGTCACACTGGTCTAATTATTCGCATGCCAACAACTTCAATCCAAGTTTCCACACCTCAAAAAAATACATAGTTTCAGAAACTTACGATAACCAAAATCCATCACCCAACGCCCTCGCAATAGAAGTCCCCATTTCACTGGAGGAATTTGAGTCCGCACTATTTCCTATGTCCGGAAAAACCCCTGGGATTGACAAAATATCCTACCCCATCCTTAAAAATATTCCCACTATTCTCAAAGTAAGACTAATAGACCTATTCAACGATATTTTAAAAAGTGGTATATATCCACAAGACTGGAAGATAGCCTCCATCATTCCTATTCCTAAGCCCAACAAACCAACTTCCATTATATCCAGCTATAGACCTATCTCCCTTCTTCCTTGTATATCTAAGGTTTTGGAAAAAATAATCGCAACACGAATTATGTGGTTCGGCAAAGTAAACAACTTTATATCCCCAAACCAGTTTGCATTTCAAAAAGGGTTGGGAGTTACTGAACCTCTTATATTCTTCGAACATTTTGCTTCCACTGCGCTAATGTCAAAAAATCATGTCTCCGTTTTGAGCTTAGATTTTGAGAAGGCATTCGACAGGATCGGACCCCATATTGTCCTTAGAGAGCTAAAACGTTGGCGTATCGGGAGTAAAATCTATAATGTTATCAAATCTTTTCTTCAAAACCGTAAGTTCATAGCAAGAGTTAACAACTGCAAATCGGGTATAAAAAATCTGCACAATGGCATACCACAAGGCTCGCCACTGTCTGTTGCTCTTTTCACGATTGCCTTTAATGAACTAAGCTCAATCCTTAAATCGTTTAATCATGTGGAACATGTAATTTATGCAGATGATGTTCTAATTTTTTCCAAAATAAACGACTTAAGCAAAGTAAAACGTATATTTGAAGATATTTTAAGAGACATATCGACTTGGTCTAAAGTCGCAGGTGCCAATATCGCGACTAATAAAAGTTCAACTTTCCATATATGCAGGAAACACAAATGCTCCTTTCCTTCCCTTTCCTTTCAGATGTCCCAAATACCCCACTCCAATAGTCTAAAAATATTAGGCTTAATATTTGATAAAAAACTTAATTTTAGAGAACATTGTCAACATGTTAGATTAAGCTTATTTTCTAGACTAAATATATTAAAATTTCTATCATCAAAACACTCTCTGGTGCATACTAACACTCTAACAAGGATAACTAAGGCTCTGATCCTTTCAAAAATTGATTTCGGTCTCGCTATATACGGCAACTGTGCTCAAACACATTTAAAGCTTTTGCTCGCCCCGTACCACGCAGCAGCAAGAAGAAGTATACGTGCCTTTCCTACATCGCCAATTAAAGTAGTTTTAGCTGAAGCCGGCCTACCTGAAATTTCGCAGAGAGCTAAACGAAACACGCTTATGCTCATTCCAAAGGTGCTGCAATGCAGAAATGAACTACTTTTTTCACAAGTCAACTCAATCTCACATGAGAAAAAATGGAATATATGCAAATCTACGCTGAGCCGCTGTATCTTACACATGGACGAACTTAACATTATAGCAACTCCAACACTGATTCAAACCACAACACATCCGCCGTTTTTGCTTCCAAAATCTTCATTTATCAACGATCTCCAACAATATCCCAAGCGAAATACTACTTCTATAGAGTACATTCAGCGATACAATAAAACGTTAACGCAACTGCAGGAGAGCTGGGAATTTATTTATACTGATGGTTCGAAAACCGACACCGACACAACGTTTGCAGTGACAAACAAATCTGGTGTCACCATTGCCGTCGGCGCCTTGCCCATATACTGCTCAGCATTTACAGCCGAAATAGCTGCATTGCTTGAAGCAGTACTGTACGTCTCTCGCCTGAAAGTCAAATGTGTCATATGCACAGATAGCAGGTCAGCGATTGAAGGAGTTATAAATCACAAAAATAACAACCCTATGATAACCAAAATACGCGATCTGCTCCTTGATTATCCCCATCGGATAAAAATCATGTGGGTACCTGGACATGTTGGCATTCGAGGCAATGAAGTTGCAGATAGAAGAGCCAAAGAGGCCGGCTCCGAGCCACTCCATTTTTTCGGATACGTATCTGATAAAGACATACGGAGACTCTGTAAAAGATTCTTAGAGGAAAGTTGGGTTTTAGATTGGAGTAACTACCAACATAATTACAAAACCTACAACCCTAATGGTAAAGGTTCCATATACCCTCCAGACGCGAATTGCAGCAGTGTTAAAAATTTCATACGTCTTAGGGTAGGCCACACCATAACTACCCACAACCACCTTCTCAAAGGAATAAGCAAGCAACCATGTCCTTTTTGCGGTATAAATGATTGCACCATACTACATCTTATCGACGACTGCCGAGAACTTAACCATATCCGTACGTCAATATTCGCCGACTCCAAGCCTTCAGATTATCTTAAAGACATAAATATTACTAACATCAATATATTGTCAAAACTCATATCCCATTGTAAATTAACAATTTAAACTTGCCACAGGTATGTTAGAAATAAGTACCTAGTCCTAAGCTATCTGCAAAACACCCTATCTATGTGCACATATTGTTATGTATATGCATACTTGTTTACACAAGTATACCCATTCAGCTACGTTCTCGTAGTGTATAGGTGAAGCCGAAGGCCCAGGCAGCCAGCGCTTCTATAAATTTTTAAGTGCGGCAATTATTTATAATTGTTTCTCTTGTAAATAAATAAATAAAATAAATAAAAATATTACCAATATTGTTTGAGAAGTTGTCCTATCATAAAAATACACACATACATATATGTATGTATAGTAAAAAATAGAGCGATAAGCCAAGCCCTGTATTATTATTTTTCATTTAATGTAAAAAAAAAAATAAATACTTTTGTGTATAAAATATTTCTTTAGTAATAAAACAAAACAAACTTGTGTAAGGTATGGTCACTTTAGGGAAAAAGTAGGGATACAAACCCTTCCAAAAGTCGGTAATTTTGGTTCAATGCTTCAAACCACTAACAAGAAACTTGAGCTTATGCAAGCACCGTTTCGTTAGTAACTTTGGATCGGTTCGGTTCAAATGGTATTTAATGCCAAGGTGAGTAAGTAGGGCATCTTTGGTTCCATATGCGGAAAATTCTGTATCCATGACGAAATATCAAATAACGGGGCCAGAAACATGGTAGTGTGTAGGATCAGGTTCCAGGATAAGAATATCAATCAAGCTACGTGGCTGGAGATGGCATCGACTCGCACTCCTGTTCTCTGACAGCACTAACCAACGCAGCGATATTTCAGAGCAATTGAACCACATCTCCCGCTCTATACGTACCGCCGCTGAACAATCCATTGGTTTTCAGCGAGCCCGAAAGAACAAATAATACGGTGAGGTATTTCGAGAAGATGATGAACCCGAAACCCCAATCAATGACAACGGAATTGATGTTCCATTACCCGAACAAGGAGGGTGATCCTGTAATTCGAGCCAACTATTACGGTATCAGTCTTCTTAATATCGCATATAGGGTTCTGTCGAGCGTATTGTGTGAGAGACTAAAGCCCACCGTCAGTGATTGCTATCTCCTCTTTGTTTAGGCCTCCATTCTAAATACAAATGTATGTTGTGCTTGCTTTTATCAATTTTTCTTTTTTTTCTTTCTTTCACCAACAACTATGAAATAGAAGATATAAGAGAAGTAATCAAAGAAAACTGAAACAATTTGATTTTTCGAGAAGAGATAATTATTGACAAATTTACATTTAGCTCGAAGGGCAATCTGCTTCTTTCTGTTGGAGAAATGTTTGCCATCAGCAATTTGCCAGCAACAAGACTCCAGCGATATAGACTTGGAGATTGTGGGCTCACCATTAATTCAGCAAACACCAGAGGCTGTAGATTGGCGCGAAAAAGGCTTCAAAACACAACCAGATAATCAAAAACCCGTGGGTCTTGTTACGCCTTCAGCATAGCGGAAAGCATTGAAGGACAAGTATTTAAACGTACGGGGCGCATATTACATCTCAGGTAAGAGACATTCGTAAAAGTAATTAATTTCAAAATCCTTAAAATATATTACTAGACTACGTTTGCTAATTTAAAAAAAGAAATCACATTTTATAAACTATGTACAAATATCATAAGAGATGGGGCTCAGTAGATTTCGATGGACTTTGTGTACAGATTTTTACGGTATTTTCATGCACAGGTATTCTTGCGAAGCACTTGTAACCAACTTCCAACATTTGTATACCTTCTACAACTCACGAGTTCGGTCTCAACTGAAATACCATACAACCACCACTCACCATCCAACCGCAATCCACCTCTTCTCTCACGCAGATACCATAATCTCTTGCAGTTCACAGCTCTTACTTCAAAGGAACCCCACAAACCCTTCAGCCAGCGCATAACATTGCAGATCACTCTCTTCCTCTAAGCCTTCTGCAAAAGGACTGTAGTGATACAGCCCACTGTGACTCCCTCAGCTACCGCAGAGGTTGCTTACCACTTTGATAACGAGAATCTATAGGATATTTCATTGCAAAATAACCCATTAGTAAAATACATATTCATACATTATCAATAAGTTATGATACTGAGTATTCAATGAATCATGAAAGTATATCTAAATAACTACATAGAACTGGAAATTGTCATTGAAGATCGGAATCCGCACATTATCTGTATCCAAGAAATCGATATAAAATTCAATACCCCTCCATGCACATCAAAATATTACTTAACCTACTTTCGCAGTTTCTCTCACTTTTACCACTGCAAACAGGGTTGTGACCTGTTGATCCACAAAAACATTCCACACAAAACCAAAAGCATATCCTCTAATAATAATATAAGTAAATGTTAAATTCCCTCTAGATGAAACTTTCACACTTTCTGATTTAATTCAGTATATACATATCTAGACAAGAAGTTTCCTATATGCCGCAATGTCTGAACTTGGTATCCCGGCAAAACTTATACGGCTATGTAAAATGACGTTGAGCAACACCACCAGCTCCGTTAGAATAGGGAAGGACCTCTCCGAGCCGTTTGATACCAAACGAGGTTTCAGACAGGGTGACTCTTTGTCGTGCGATTTCTTTAACCTGATGATGGAGAAGATAATTCGAGCCGCAGAACTTAATCGGTCAGGCACCATCTTTTATAAGAGTGTGCAATTGCTGGCGTACGCCGATGACATTGACATCATCGGTCTTAACAATCGCGCAGTTAGTTCTGCCTTCTCCAAACTGGATAGAGAAGCGAAGCGAATGGGTCTGGAGGTGAACGAGGGCAAGACGAAGTATCTCCTGTCATCAAATAGACAGTCGGCACATTCACGACTGGGATCAAACATCACTGTTGACAGTTATAACTTCGAAAAAGTAGAGGACTTCGTTTACTTAGGAACCAGCATTAACACCAATAACAGTGTCAGCCTTGAAATCCAACGCAGAATCTCTCTTGCCAACAAGTGCTACTTCGGACTGAGTAGGCAATTGCACAGTAAAGTCCTCTCTCGACGGACAAAAACCATACTCTATAAGTCTCTCATCATGCCCGTCCTATTGTATGGCGCAGAAGCATGGACGATGACAACATCAGATGAGAGAGCTCTTGAAGTGTTCGAGAGAAAGATTCTTCGAAAGATTTATGGACCTTTGCTTCTTTGCGACGGCGAATACCGTGTACGATGGAACGATGAGCTGTACGAGCTGTACAATGACGTAGATATAATGCAGCGGATTAAGAACCAGCGGCTCCGCTGGCTAGGCCACGTCGTACGAATGTATGAAATAGCTCCAGCCCTGAAGGTTTTTGACGCGGTACCCGCTGGTGGTAGGCGAGAAAAAGGAAGACCTCCCCTGCGTTGGAAAGACCAAGTGGAAAGAGACTTGGCTATACTTGGGATTTCCAATTGGCGCCAGTTAGCACGAGATAGGGACAGCTGGCGTGCTTTGTTGACCTCGGCCAAAATCGCTTAGGCGGTTAATGCGTAAGTAAATAAGTAAGTAAGTATATATCTAGTAATGAACTGCGGTGACTTCAACATTTGGAGCCCGCTATGGGGCTCTCTAACTGCCAAACTTTTAAACTTATACAAGAAGACCTGGCGAACTTTTTCCCGCGTAAAAATTTGTTAGTAGTATATGAAATACGTTTTCAACTCTGTTGTACACGTATTTAATGTAGAGAATGAAACGGACACCTAAATTTCGCATTCGTTTGCGTAGCTTCCTACTTTTCTTTATCTTTCTCTCGAACACTCCAAGAGCCCTCTCATCTGATGTTGTTATCGTCCATGCTTCTGCGCCATACACTCGGACGGGCATGATGAGAGACTTATAGAGTATGGTTTTTGTCCGTCGAGAGAGGACTTTACTGTCCTTTGGATTTCAAGGCTGACGCTGTTATTTGTGTTAATGCTGGTTCCTAAGTAAACGAAGTCCTCTACTTTTTCAAATTTATAGCTGTCAACAGTGATGTTAGATCCCAGTGGTGAATGTGCCGACTGTCTATATGATGACAGGAGATACTTCGTCTTGCCCTTGTTCACCTCCAGACCCGTTCGCTTTGCGTGTCTATCCAGTTTGGAGAAGGCCGACTATGTCAATGTCATCGGCGTACGCCAGCAATTGCACACTCTTATAAAAGATGGTGCCTGACCGATTTAGTTCTGCGGCTCGAATTATCTTCTCCAGCATCAGGTTAAAGAAATCCTAAGACAAAGAGTCACCCTGTCTGAAACCTCGTTTGGTATCAAACGGCTCGGAGAGGTCCTTGCCAATCCTGACGGAGCTGGTGGTGTTGCTCAACGTCATTTTACATAGCTGTATAAGGTTTGCGGGGATACCAAATTCAGATATTGCGGCATATAGGAAATTTCTTCTCGTGCTGTCGAAGGCAGCTTTGAAGTCGACAAAAAGATGGTGTGTGTCGATTCTTCTTTCTCGGGTCTTTTCCAAGATCTGGCGTATTGTGAATATCTGGTCGGTGGTAGATTTACCAGGTCTAAAGCCACACTGATAAGCTCCAATCAGTTCATTGACGGTGGGCTTAAGTCTTTCACACAATACACTTGACAGATCATTATACGCGATGTTAAGAAGACTAATCCCGCGATAATTGGCACAGACTGCAGGATCACCCTTTTTGTGGATTGGGCAGAGCACACTTAAGTTCCAATCAGCAGGCATGCGTTCTTCCGACCATATTCTAGAGATGAGCTCATGCGTGCACTTAACCAGCTCCTCTCCGCCGTACTTAAATAACTCAGCTGGTAACCCGTCGGCCCCGGGGACTTTGTTGTTCTTCAGCCGTGCTATCGCTTTCCGACTTTCGTCATAGTCGGGTGATGCTACATCACGTCCATCATCATTGATTGGGGATTCGTGTTCAACATCTTCTCCAACCTTGTTGCAGCTGCTTCCATTAAGCAGTGTGAAGAAGTGTACCCTCCATAATTTAATAATGCTGTAGACATCAGTCACCAGGTCGCCGTTGTCATTCTTACAGGAATTCGCCCCGGTCTTGAAACCTTCTGTTAGCCGCCGTACTTTTTTATTCTAACTTAATCGTTTACAAAAAACTCAACGCAGCTTTTAACAAAAAAAGAAACTGGCAAAGCGAAAGAATTTCGAAGAATTCACGCAAAAATTAAACTCAAGCTCTTCAGTAGCATCTAAAAGACAATGTACATAGATCCTCACAGGGACATATACGCCGAGTACCACCCAGACAGTAACAGTGAAGGCTTTCGACAAAATTGGTTGTCATGTCGCACTATGGCTCTAAACCATAGTTTCGTTTGTGGTCGTAAATAACAAAAGCGACAAGATTTCCTATGTACTCCCCAACTATGCGAACATATTCAACTCTAGCTAATTCTCTGGGCAACAGAACTGTTATACGCCCTGGCAGCTTATCGATTTTCAACGCAGTCAAACGAATACACACGCAAAAACACCCAATCGCAATCAACAACTACTAATGTGTTTATCGCCCAAAGATTAAACTTATGTGGATTCCTGGCCACGCAGGTATTTTAGGTCACAAAAACTCCGATCGAGCCGTTACTTTGGCTTTGATATCGTGCCTATGACGTTTGGCAAAAATTCGATCAAAAATATGTTCTCTAATGCGATAAAATTACAATTCCATAACAAATAGTTTAACTATCAACACCAACACCTGCCAACAAACACAACAACATGGTTGAATAAATGTTATAAACACTTTAAACTAGGCTACTCTCTTCTAATCCACGAACACCTTTTTAACAACACACACCGCTGACTGAGCCGCTATAGCCTTGGTAGTAAGTACTATAATATATATAAATACATAATTTTAATCATATTTAATAAATTTACTTATATATTTATAATATTAAAGTGTATTCGTATGTATAATGCTGTACGTGAATTTCACAGCCCTCAGCAGATTGTTGATTGCAGTGTGTCGCATGGAAATCAAGGTTGCACTGGTGGATCATTACGAAATACACTCAAATATCTACAGGATACCGGCGGGTTAATGCGAGAACAGGATTACAAATATGTTTCGAAGGTACATATTTAAAAATTACACACTAAACGTAATCTTAATATAAAAAGGCCCGAACTCATATTCATTTCGAATTGAGATTCATATTTGATCTGCCATAATGTGTACACCTAACAGAAATTGAAAACAAATATAACAGCTTAGATATAATATTATTTTAATATAAATCGGTACTTCGCCGAAAACCGGAATTATAGATCTTTATTTCTTGCTAAAATTTCAAACTACGTTTGAAGGGAAAAAAATGTGGGAGAGGCCCTTCTTTGTAAAGTTAACATTATATACTCACTAAGGATGTCAATTTTGGGCATTTTATTGATCCCGGGATTTTCGAGATCTGAAAACGAAATTCCGGGACAACCCTGGGATCCCAAATTTCACGTAGTTTTAATTCGTACATTTTAATTTGTAAAAACATTTCACACGTCTGCAATAGTTGCATTATAGATGTATGCAAAATAACATTAATATAACAAAGAACGATTTGTTGTAATTCATGTAAGTATTTATTGGTCTTTTCAAGAATAAAATATTCATATTTGGTGTAAAAGCAAATGCTCGTACATGAAGAACAATTATTTTTAATCACTGTTTCAGACCAATATTAAATCATAATTTATTACCATTCAGTAAAAAAAGAAATACATCGAGTAAAAATTAAATACATCACCCATCCCATTTTGCGCGAGGCAGAATTATTCCTTATTTTGCTCAAAATGCAATTTTAAAGAAATAAAAGCCTTAAGTGTGTTATCCTCAAACCTGGACCTAAATTTGTTGAATTTCAAATATGCAGTGGAAAAGGACCGACTCAGCACTTGCATTGTCGACAAAAAGATAAATGCTCTCTGTAGGAATTAGCCTTTATCGCCCCCATTACAAAAATGTATTTTACCAAACCTTCTGATAAATTGTATGCATTTCTATTTTTAGACACTTGCGAGCTAATCGTTAAAACTTGATGCAATTTATCTTTGGGACTTTCTGCCTTATCCATTTCAAGCACCTCGTCGTTAGTTTTATTAACATCGCTTTCAAAGCAAGGCTCATCTTCTACTCGAGGACGATATTCTCTAGCTCATTTATAATGGCCTTTAGGGAGTTAACAAGCCGTATTATTTGTCGTATTGTGTTATCGTAATACAACAGTTGTAAACTTGTTGTTTTTAAATGTTTAATCCGATCAGTTCTTTTTAATTAGTAGTGTGACTTAATGACTTAGATCAGACTAGCCGTATTAAAGCACTTGTTGTTTTTTTTTATGTTAAATTTTCTTATTTCAATGTAACTCTGTTTAGTGTGCTATTTGTGCGTTTTATTCGATCGGCTCTTTCTGTTTTAAATCATTTGATGTTTATATTTGTTTGAAAAAATGTAAATTAAAAATTTAAAAAAGAAATTGAAAAAGGCCGATATTTCGGGATCCCGGGATTGACATGCCTAATACTCACACACGTGTAAGTTTTTGTTTAAAGAACTAATTTTCTTCTCTCTCTTTTACACAGAAAGGTGCATGTCAATTCGCCGGTGAACTGCCTGTCGTTAATGTCACTTCGTGGGCAATTTTACCAGCATAAATGCATCGCCACGGACTTTTCAGCTTTACAGGTCAGTTCAGAGAAGTAAAGGGATGCTCCAAGGCTACAAGAAAAATAACTTTAAAATATTCGATTTTCAGTTTACTATTCAGGGCTTGCTTATTTGAGATATGGCCTTAACGCGCACTTAAACTTCCGATTAGCTCTTAACCAGAGATATTTAAGCGGCCCTAAGTAAATTATTTTGTTTAAGCCTAGATCTCAATATCACTTTGTAATTGTACATTGGATATAGAAGATATTGCTGTGCGGTTTATAGGTAGGTAAATCACGTTATGTCTTCCTTCATTTATATACGTCTACTTAAAAGGTGCTCAACGGTTTTCAATTCTCCCAGCAAGTGCCTCACCAGGCAAGTAAATTTCTGCTACATAGGCCGTGATTATTTTGACAATGGTTCATCCCCTGATCCTTAGCGGTTCAGGTATGGTGAGCAGAAAAAGTACCACTTGCTGCCCTATTTCCGTTTACGCTATTCCATTTTGCTACCCAGCACTTCCGTCACATTAATACAGTCTCATATGCCCGAATTCAGTAACTTCGTATCATCTCAAGCCTCAAAATGAGCTGGAGATTATTGCTTTTCCTCGCTTTCACGTGTTTTTCTTTTGTTTTTATTTTTATTTTTTGTGGCCTGCTCATCACCAGGTCACCATTTAGAGACCTTATTTTAAGACAAGAGACATTTTTTTGTAACTAACGAATGCCAACTGGTCTAAAATTGTGACTTTTGTCTCCATTAGAGACTGAGACTGCTTACTGAATTCGGGGGATAGTTTCACTTTTGTAACGAAGGTTGATGCTTTTTAAGAAAAAATATATTCGGCTCTTTCGCAAAACATGATCAAAGTTTGACAATCCGGGCTATCATATTCGTTCCAAGCTTTCAATTGCCAGTAGGTCATGCTGATAGCAGAATGCAATTGTAGAAATTTATTGAAATTTCATGAAAATATTTCTCATACAGATTAAAACTGTGATTTTGGTGCATAACAGTTTTTTCAACCTCTTATAGCGCTTATATAAAGAAAAATTTAATTTAATTCCTATGTGTATAAAAATGAGTAATGTCTGGAGAATTCGTAAACCGATCAGCTTAAAACTACGGAAAAGAGAGACCAAGGCCGTTGGGAGGGTTTCTCTGCACGCCATTCCCAAAAATCGCGGTGCACACAATAATGCAGGTTTAAAAATTAGGGTGCATGAGCATACAATTATGCGAACATGCTAGATTTAGGAAAAGCGTCAAAAAAAAATTTCGAAAGTCGTTCATTCATGTTTTGCAATATAAATGGAAAATTGGCTTATTTTAACAAAAAAACTCTTGTTTGGTGCTGATCAATTTTATATTTATGTAGTTACAAATAGGCTATTTGATCTAACGTTACCGAGTGCAAAAGAAAAAAAATTTCTTTTCATTTTTATTTTTAAACTTTATTATCCGTAAACCTTATGTGAGAAAAACAATAAAAAATATTTTTTAATGTTGTCATACACAACTTCAAATTTTTTTTAAAATTGTTACCCTAGTATAATCAAAAGTTTGGAACAAGCCAATTCATAAATACGCTGCTTTTTTTTGATATCTGGTCTGAAAATATGACTTTTGTCTCTATTAGAAGCTGAGACTGTTTACTGAATTGGAGTATAAAATTGAAGCTGAACAAAGTATCAAACCAAGGTACATCCGCTCTATACATTAATATTACAGTTTAAATTATATTTATTCATGTACATATATATTTATGTTCGCAAATCTTAAAATCGAAATTTATTATTTTATAAAGTGATGGCGTATATGATGACGACTCTTGCACTTCAGCCACGGTTAACCATGCTGTGCTTGTTGTGGGCTACACGAAAGATTACTGGATCCTAAAGAATTGGTGGGGCGAAATGTGGGGTGAAAATGGCTACATACATATATGCGTGTACGAAAAGGAAAAAATATCTGTGGCATAGCCAACTATGCTGCCTACGCCATTGTTTAGTAATTTTTTATTTGGAACATATGTATGTATGCACAAAAATGTAGCAATATATTTTTGAGTATATTTACCAATAAAAATGCAGTCAGATTAACTGACAAAATATGACCGAGTTAACAAAATATGACCGAGTTAACATTAATTCAGTGACTTCATTGTATGTAAATTAAAACAGTAAATGTCTATAACCTCGGCAGATATTTCTGCCATAAAAAATCTTTTTATAAAATACATATGCCGTTCGGAGTCGGTCTCTCCATTTGTAAGACAACATAAAGACGCACACCACAAAAAGTAGGAGAAACTCGGCGGCCAAACACTGAGCTTCGAGTATGTTTATAGTGTAACCGCCAAGTTATTATTATTATTACTCGAAAATATATTACCAATATTGTTTGAGAAGTTGTCCTATCATAAAAATACACACATACATATATGTATGTATAGTAAAAAATAGGGCGATAAGCCAAGCCCTGTATTATTATTTTTCATTTGAGGTAAAAATAAAAATAAATACTTTTTTGAATAATTTAGTTGCGATCAGTTCGAATTTGTATTGATGATTTTTTAGGCTTGTCTGATCTATTGCTTGTTGATGCAAATAAAATACTTTTTATTTCATCTATGCCCGACGTTTCGCTAAATATTTTAGCATCTTCAGGGGCGGCTCTATTTATTTCACCAAAGAAAAATTAAAAAAAATTATTACATGAAGTTGTTAGCACATAGAACTTAAACAGAAATAAACACACATATGTTTTTTACTATAAACGAACATGAACTTACAATATTGGTTTGTTTAAAATAAACTTAAGAGCTACATTTATCTGTACCACTTCCTGTGGTATTTTTGTCAATATTGATCGTTAGCGTATGCACAATATGTAAGCGGCTGCTATGTTGTCCGTATCTTCTTTTTTGTTGATTGTTTTCTCTCGTTTTTCTAAAATTCGTAGGCTCTCCAAAGTGTCTTTTGATTTCTCTTTTTTCTTTGTCAATTATTTTGGTGTTGGCGAAATCAGCTGTGTGTCCGCTATTTAATATATGCTGGCTGAGGGCTGTGCTGCTCTTTTGTTTTTTTATGTCAGCTTTGTGTTCGGCTATGCGAACACCCAAAGCACGCTTAGTTGTGCTAATGTACACTTTGTTACAGCTTTCGTTGTTTTTGCCTTTGCACTCTATTTCATAAACTACGTTACTTTGTTCTTGTAGGCTTAGTGTGTTTTTTGTTTTTGTGTATATTGTGGACAACGAGTGATTAGTTTTATAGGCGAGAGTAATGTTTTCTTCTTTTGCTATTTCGCGATCAAATTTTCCACTTAGCCTGGGAATGAAGGTGACGCTGCAGTACTTTTTTGTTGTATTTGTCGTTTCTGTGGTTTGTGTTTTGTTTTGATTTTTGCATTTCCCCGCTACTTGCTGGATTAGTTCACGTATTAAACTGTCGGGGTAATTGTTGCTTCGTAATATTTTGTGTATTCTTTCTATATTAGCGTCGTGAAATTGTTGGTGGCTTATTGTCAGTATTTTATGTATTAAGTTTTTGGCTGTGTTCATTTTGTAATGTGTTGGTTGGGCTGAAAAGTAATTAATCAGGCGTCCAGAAGCTGTTGATTTTGAATACCAGTTAAAAATAATGCGGTTGTTGCTTTTGTGTATGTGAACGTCCAGGAACAGAATGCTATAATTTTCTTCTATTTCCATGGTAAACTGAAGTTTATTGTGGTATTTGTTAAGGCTATCTAGAATTATGTTCGCGTCATCGCGTCTCACTATTGCAAAAATGTCGTCTACGTATTTGTTGATAAATTTAATGTCAATGTTGTGTTGTTGTTTCAGCTCCGAAATGGTGTTGTCAAGAAGGTCGTCCATAATAATGTCTGCAATGGTTGGGGAGAGGGGGTTGCCCATTGGCATGCCAAATGTTTGGGTGTATAATTTGTTGTTGCACATGAAATAGTTGTTGTCTTTTAGGCAGAAGTCAATAATTTCTTTAAATTTGCTCTTTGGGATATTGGTTGTCCTCTGTATTTTGTCCCACTTTCTCATTATTATTTGTGTAGCTAACATGGTGGGTATGTTTGTTAATAGAGAAATTACATCAAATGACACTAAAACATCTTCGTCACAAACATGTACATAGCTTAACCTGTCTTTGTTTAATTATTTCACCAAAAACCTATAACAACAACAGCACAAGATGAAGGATTTCTTCAAACACATGAGGTACAAACACGGTGAGCATACATGTGCACTACAGCAAACAAAAACACAAGTTAGCAAAACAGATCGAACAACTGAAATTTCTACTACAATGTTAACAATACGGACTAACACCTAATCATCTAACAAACTCAACCAAGAAAGTAACAATTAGCACCACTTCGGAGATAATAAGACAAAAACTAGAAACTTCAAAACGACTTTTCCTTACCAAAATATTAAACATTGAGATAACGCAAACAAATATCAACATTAAAAACATAAAAAACTAATTATATCATGCCGAACAACAACTAAAACATGCCCTTAGTGATTTGGAATTGGACGCGTTCACAGGAAAACAGAAACTACAGAGCCAACAAGTGGCTAAAGAAATAGAGCGAAAACACACTTCGAAATTAGATCGACTTAAACACGAACAAATGCAGAAGCTGGGAATATGTAAAAACAACAACTGGTTCGTAAATAAAACAAACGTAAACTTTCCTGAAGAAGTATGATGGCTACTATCGCTAGGGAAAAAGTTCGCGTTACCAACCACAAAGACAAATTTATCAGCAATTAACACAATAGCTGAAATAGAACAAGTAATTATGAGCATAAAAAATGAAAAAGAGAAAGAAGTAGTACAAGTAGTAGAAGTACAACTAAAAATTATGAAGTATGAGTTATAAAACATACAAGAAGCTAGTAAATGTTCGGTTGGTTAAGTTTTTCAGCAAAAAACTAATGCAATTTGATGGAAGAAATACATAATTCAATAATCAGTTCGTAAAACTAGAAGGTTCCTGCTTTTACTGAACTATGCAAGTCGATCAACCTTGATCCACTCCAAATATGGTCTACATTTCGGCAGCCCTCTGGAAGCAAAAGCAGCAATAACGTAAAGCCCACGCCGAACATAGTGACTCTGTTAAACTCTCCTTATGATTGCTTTCGCTTGTTTATAGCAGTACCTAAATTTCTCAAATCTAGCTGAAAGTCACTGACTCACCGCAATAAACTCCTTGATTCTGATGATAATATATTTGTTCACGAATGCTTAACAAAGCAAAACCGTGAGCTGAGGCGACTGTCTACGCAGTTTAAATGGCAAACGCGGGTAATGTAAAAAAGCATGCGGACAGGGACGGTGTAAAGGTTGGTGAGAGCGTGGATAGTATAGCTGTCTCCACTTAAACTTAACGTATGTCTTATTATTTTACCAAACATGCAAGTATTGTATAATTTGAAGTGGGTTCAATGTTTGCCACTTTCATGCTCCAAGCTTGTCGTTCGATAAACTTGAATATTTAAATTTTATTTTATGTGAAGTTCATATTGACGTGGCATGTGTAACTGAGACATGGTTAAGGCCTTATCTCGCTAACTCCGCTTATGCTATAAGTGATTTTTTATTGTGAAGCTCATAGAGGCATTGCTATTTATTAGAAATCCAGCCTTATAGTGCAAATACTTGATGTGAGATCAATACAATTTTGCCAATTATTTGTTTGCATGCATACATTTACATGCATCCGCAACGTAAAATAAATTAAAGCCAAAAACAAATAAATCCAAATAGTCAATTTATCCATAATTAACATTGTTAAACAACGCTTTTACGTTATTTTGATAAAAAAAAATTAATTTTGTTAATGTTAATTGTTAATGATTTTAAAATGCGCTGTTGGTAGCGCTGTGTGGTGAGAGAGCACGATTTTACGGCAAAAATCTAAGGGCCGGTTTTACAATTTAATCTTAAGTAGAACTTAAGTTCTAACTAGTTCAGGCAAATCTTAGCGAAGACCAGTAATGCGATTCCGTAACTCTTAACAACCCCAAAAGTTGTGTGGTTTCTTAACAACTTTTGCTGTTTGCACTAACAATTGTGTGATTCTGTAACTCTTCCTTAACAATGAAAAACACAAAGAGGAATAAAAGAAGGTAAATAATTGAGCTTTTACGTTAACATACATTACTTAACTTTTATTTTGTTTAAGGCAGATGAAAATAAAATTTATAAGATTTCAAACAGTATCGTGTTTGGAACAATGGGAGAATCTGGTGATACCGTGCAGTTTACCGAGTTCATTTCCAAAATATTGCTCTGTACAAAATGCGAAACAATTACGAGCTGTCTCCCAAGGAAGCAGCGCACATTACCCGCAAGAATTTGGCAGATTATCTTACCAAGTGAATATGATGTTAGCTGGGTAAGCAATACATAAGACTGAATCGGCTTTTATTAGTAATATATTGTTTTTGTAGGTATGACGAGAAATCGCAGAAATCAGCTCCGTACTTCCGCGATTACTTGGCTAATTCTGTGGAGGTGAAATATAGTGGACAAGGCTATGGAGCTATATAGTTCCAAAGTATCTTTGATAGAGAATATAAAAAAGAACTAAGCAAAGATGAAGCCTATCAAAATCTCGAACACTGTGTTAAGGAAATCCAAAAACGGCTTGTAATAAATCAAAAGAATTTCAAAGTAGCTCTTGTGAATAAGGACGGAGTAACAGCACTGCCAGATATTTAAGCGAAAATCGAATGTAATTACTATTAAATTAATTACGCTTGTTTGGTACTTTATATGAAATTTTAATAAAAGCAAAGCTATTACTATCACTTTCGGTAATTCGTTAACCATTTACCTTTGGTGGCCAATCCAAGTCTATTTCCACTACATCAAGGGCGATAATGTCAATAGGTTGTCCAATTATTGAAGCTACTTATGGTGTTGTCCTTCCGAAATCTCCATGTACCAACTCCTTGATATAGGTCCCCGCTTGCGTTACTACATCAAGTGTAAGTAGACGTCTATTTAGCTGATACACTGAATCTTTAAGGCTGTATACTGTTCTGGGGCGTGTATGCAGAGGTCGACGATGTAACACAAGTATCGGTGTTTTTTGTTGAATTTCAAATTCTTGTAAATCTAGATTTTTTAGTACATCTGCGGTGACACAAGTATAAAGTTGACAAAGTGCACGATAGCATTTTCGTTTTTGTTCTTCTCCCATTTTAATATATGATAAATCTTCTCTTGACACCATCTGAAGATCGCGCACAGACACTATTTGAGAATCATCGATACATTTCTTCATTTCACGAGCACATTCGGAAGACATAGAAAACGGAATGCATTTGGTATTTCCAAAACCAATGGGCGTCCGGCGCCAAAGCATCGTACATCTACATCTTCTCTACCACTCGACATAAAATTGATTTTCTTCCGATCATCGCTGCAATACAAACATAAAATAAAGAATATACGAATTTCGAAAAATTTGAATAAATGAGTATTTTTTTATCATGCCTTTTTCACACAAATTAATCTACCGGAGTCACTTAAACGATCCGCTTAAAATAATAACACAAAAATAAAATTGTTAGTAAACAACTCAAAACGAGACGTCGGTAACTAAACCACAAAAACAAACAGCTGACTGTATTTGCTGTTATTGAACAATTACAAATGTTGCCAATGCTGTTAGAGAATCACTAAACCAGAAAAAAAGTTGCCAACTATCGATAACAGTGTGAAATGTGGGTTAAATTAGTTACAGAATCGCACTACAGTTTAAGATTTTGCACACATTTGCGTTTGACAATGTAGACTTAAGTATGGAAAATATTTAATTCAGAAATATGGTAGCACAACAAGAATTTGCTTTGTTTTTCCATATTTTGAAAATGGTCTAAATAGAAAATAACTCATATAAATAGATTTGTTAATTAAAAAAATATTTTCAAGTTCAAATATATTTATTTAATTTAAATAAAATCGAAAATACAAAGAGAAGAAGCAGTTTCGCTCCAAATTAGATTGACTTGGTGGGTAATCTTTGGCCAAACTATTTTTTTTTTCTCTTTGTCAAAGTTTTATAAATTTCCTCCCAACAAAGTTAGAGGGTGTGACGTAAACTCGTATGTTATGGCTCGTGTGACAGTAGCTTTGTCGAAATGTTAACAAATTAAAGTAGTTCATGTTTCTTTGGAAATAATATAGGATACACATACCTGATAGTCTTATGCTTAAATTCGATATTATCAATTTAAGGACATTGCAAGCATTATTGAAATAATATCAGTCGTGAAAATCTTTCTCATCGTACAATAACATTTATTACTTCCTCGTACTCTAAGTCACTGTCTTAATTTTTAGATTTTTTCAATTAATTGTATTTCGGTCTTTACAATTTTATTTGACAAGCAATAATCAGCTGTTCGCTGAGATAATATGAGTTTAACCCCCGAATTCAGTAAGCAGTCTCAGTCTCTAATAGAGACAAAAGTCCCAATTTTAGACTATTTGACATTCTTTAGTTTCAAAATAAAGCCTCTAGTCTCCAAATAAAGTCTCTAAATTGTGACCTGGTGATGAGCAGGTCACAAAAAATTAAAATAAAAACAAAACAAAAAAACGTGAAAGCGAGGAAAAGCAATAATCTCTAGCTCATTTTGAGACTTGAGATGATACAAAGTTACAAGAAATTCGGCGAGTTAAGTTCAAGTTAAGTCGAGCTTAAGATTTGGTTGGTGAAACGCTTAAGTTCGACTAAAAAATGCATTGTAATACCGGTCCTAAATTTCAGAGTACATGTCACGCGGATCCGCCACACGTACACGATGGTGAGTTTTCATTTATATGGTACCCTCAAAAGTTTGATCGTGTTAGCTGACACGTAACGTACGGCTACGTCGGTGACTGTTTCAGGGTTGGGCATAGTGCACTAAAAAATAAGTGCAATATGGTTTCAGCACTACTTCTTCAGTGGTAGTTAAACAGCAAAATCCACTATCACTGAAAATTTAGTGATAGTGAAAAAAAAATGCACTATCACTAAACCTTTAGTGATAGTGAAAAAAAAATGCACTATCACTAAACCTTTAGTGATAGTGAAAAACAAATTGCACTACCACTAAACCTTTAGTGATAGTGAAAAACAAATTGCACTACCACTAAACCTTTAGTGATAGTGAAAAACAAATTGTACTACCACTAAACCTTTAGTGATAGTGAAAACCTTTAGTGATAATGAACATTTTTCAGTAACATAACACTGTTTCTTGAAGAATAAAAATAAGATTATGTATGTATATGTATAAGCTGAAGCAGTATGAGACAATGTATTCAAAATAAACCATGTAGAGACTTCTAATTATGCCGCACCAAAATTAGGAAAACATAATTCATTTTTTATTTGCTTTTTTTAATACCAACATTTCAAAATTACGGTCGGTGAGATTTTGCCTTGTCGATCGATTGACAATTCCAGCAAAGGAAAAAAGTCTTTCCACTGGCGCAGAGGAAGGAAGAGGTGTGTTGTATTTTAAAAACATTTTTTTTATAATAGGAAAGCGGTGCAAAGCATCAATGCTTCTATCAGCGTCATTCAAGTACAAAATTACTTCGGTTGCTACAGCTCCGCCGTGGGAGTATACTTGTATACATTGATTTTCATCTGGTATATTGTATTGGCTATTGATTTCGCGAATAATATCTGTTATTCGATCAAAAGAATGTGTACCTTTAAACCTGCGGCATGCTAAGGCTGCAGATTTTCTTTCTAAGGTATCAGCCTCTAGCCAGTGACAGGTGTATCCAAAAAACGCTTTTTTTCCTCCAGACCAAATATCAACTGTTGCACATGTAAATTCAATTTTGGCCAAATCTGCTGACAACTTTTGTTTGAACTCTGTGTGGCTCTCGGAAAGCATTCTGGTTATTGTACGTCTACTGGGGATCCTTCTTCCGGAAAGCAATTTTAAGAAACTAGGATGCTCGATAATAGACAATGGAGAGCACGTTTCGCAAACAAAAGAAAGAAGATCTCGATCAGTTGCAGATCTAGCACGCAAACCTTTTCTGGTTTCAGATTTTTTCTTTTGAAAATCTTTAAATGTGCTTGGATGTTTTTCGCGTAAGTGGTGTATAAAGTTAGAGCTTACCCGTAGCGAACCTTTAACTTTCTTGAGGCATACTTGGCAGATAGCGATTATACCTATCATTTTGGTTTGGTATGGAGTTGAAGCTCTCTGTTAAATAAAAATTGTAATAAAATACTCCATTCACTACAAGAGACATACACAATAAAAATTGACAAATGTTCGGACAAAGTTCGGTTTTTTTTGGCAGAAGCCGAACCGAAACCGAATCGAACTTTGGTGGCCGGACATAGCCGAAGCTGAAGTTCGGTCGTTCTCTAGTTGTAAGTATTGAACTTAAAAAATACCTTCTCCACTATTTTGAAAAATTCTCCGTCAAAAAGAATTTCATTCACGCCAGAAAGTTGGTTATGATGAAACTCTTCAGTACTCGGATTATCAGTGATAGTACGTAGACACCTGGTAATTTCAATAGTTTCATTAACCCGAATTTGTTTAACCGAACCAGACTTGGGCTCGAAAGTGGGATCAGCCAATGAGTCGTCACTTCCAAAATCTATTTCATTATCACTCATTTTACAAGTCTTTTATTAAAAGATAATTTTTGTCCACTAATAAATTAAATCACTTCGAACACTGCAATATTTTATTAAAAAACACGTGCGGCACTGAACCAAAAATAGTACTCACTTAAATATTGCATTTCAATAACTCCCATTTAGTAACATTAGTTCAATTTTACAAACAAACGTACAAACTAACACTTAACTTATGCATGCTTACATATCGTCGGCTTAGCGTAAAAAGCTGATAAGTGCAATTTTGAAAATATTAAAGGAGATATGAAAACAACAACGTATCTTAACGTGGCCTTTCCTTTTGCATCAAAGTCAAATATTTGTTGAAAACTGGACTTATCAGCTTTTTCTTATAAGCTACTGATATTGCACATAAGTAACATATGTACCTTTGCTAGCATAAGTGCTCATTAGAATTTTGCCACTTTGTTTTGTTACTCTTTCGCTTCAATGTACTTACAGTGAGGATCAAAACAGAGTACATATTTGCTCTTTTCAGATATTAGCATTGATTTTCATGATACAGTTTTTACCATAGGTTTTTTGAAAGTTTGATGATGATTTTTTTTTCATATAACGTAAACATTTTAGAACATTTATCATTGTTTTGTAATTATTTAACATGTCGTAGGTGTTGTGATATTTCTACTGGACAAAAAAGCAAACATGCATTCCTTTTTGCTCGCCAGTGTACATTTGAACATTCATACAAACATATGTATCGCATTACTACTGAGCTGCAGTGCAATTTTGAGACTGCCAAATCAAGTAGTCTGCACTTGACACCAAGAAATCATGTTTTATTTCGTTGGACTGGCTTAATGACAACGTTTAATTATACCGCCTATATACCAAGAAACATTTTTATCAACAAACTAGTTGATAATTAATATCGGCCATAAAATATAAATTAAAATGTATTTAGTTAAAGCTCATGTTTTACTAAAGGTTTAGTGATAGTGCAATTTGTTTTTCACTATCACTAAATATTTAGTGGTAGTGCAATTTGTTTTTCACTATCACTAAAGGTTTAGTGATAGTGCAATTTGTTTTTCACTATCACTAAAGGTTTAGTGGTAGTGCAATTTGTTTTTCACTATCACTAAAGGTTTAGTGATAGTGCATTTTTTTTCACTATCACTAAATTTTCAGTGATAGTGGATTTTGCTGTTTAACTACCACTGAATAGACAGTGGTAGTGCAATTTAGTGGTAGTGCAAAAATGCCCAACCCTGGACTGTTTGCACTATTAAATGTAAGGTCGTTTTTAAATCTGACTGTTCTGAACAAGTTGAAAGTCTGTGATAGTATTCAAAAGTGTCTAGTTATATGTATGTGTTTATAATCCTCATAAATCTAATGACTTTACCTGACTTTTTACAAAAATCTCTCAACTATCCTTGAGATGTCCTTGTATGTGGTGATTTTAAAATAGATCTTCTCCTGAATAATGTTAAGTTTAAGCACTTATTATAAAATTTTAACTCTTGTGGCTTAACTGTTGCAAACAAATTTGCAACTCATTTTGCACCGAAATGTATTTCTTTTATTTATTTATTGTTTACAGTCTTGCGACTTTAAAATGTACAATTTTACAAAGTTATAATATATTTTCCAGTGAAACATAAGTACATGCTAGATATATTTCTAAAAATCATTAATAAAATTGCTTAAAAATAATTGCGTAGTTGGGTAGCTGGAAAGGCGGCCCCGTTTGTCATGGTCGGATATTATGTAAATGGATAGCTAGAAAGGCCTAGTTTCCGCTCCGCATTCCTGTTGATTGGTTTCTGTTGGTCGGAAAGAACGAGTTTCCGATCCATATTCCACTTCTTACTTACCATACAGTATGTGAGTCGAGCGGAAATGCCTTCCGCTCTGCTCTATAGATGAATAGTTTCTCATGGTCGGAAAGGCCGTGTTTCCGATCCATGGTCGTATCCCATTTATTTGATGCCAGGACGGATGAAAATACCAACTTTCCATTCCGAGCCCTTACCGGATAGCCAATGGTCATACAGTAATTTCTTGAAACCACTTAAGTTAGTGCAGTTTTTATGTGCGACGGTAATTCATTCAATCACTTTAGCCCTTTATAGAAAATATTTCTTTTATAGATATTTAACTATCAACGTATATCCCTAAGTATTTTGGCTGTAGTTTGAGCATCCGATATTGACTGCCCATGTCAAGACCATAAACTGTGTCTTATTAACATTCAGTTGTAGTTTATTAGAGCATAATCAGATATATAAGGAATTTATATCATCTTGCAATTTTTCTATCGCATTCTGCACGTTCCTATCACTGACTGTTAGGAGTGTGTCATCAGCGAAAAATTTTATCTTACCGTGGTTTAGCACCATATTACTATCATTGATATAATTATTGAAAAGAACTGGTGCTAACACCGATCCCTGTGGTAACCCAATGTTCCAAGGCTCTTTTTTATCAGTAAGAAGTAGAAGTGTCCTATATTCTCTACTGAGTCTTTAATAACTCCCTCAGACAATATATTTTGCCCTCCTATCTTCCTCTTAAATATTTTTTCGGTATGTACAATATCATTCGAGTTAATCTGGTTGAATTTAAACTTATTAACTGATTAGCCTGCGGTATAAAGTTACTGTTAATTAGTACTTTATTTCTGTTTATCTCCACTATACTTTCTACGGAGAAATCGTCTGCGTTTTCTGCAATTTTATTATATTATATTTATTTATTCGCTGCTTTTGAATATTTTACCCCTTATTAGTACTTCTGTTATTTTTTCTTTACTATCTGATTTATTAACCACTTGTTTGAAGTGTTTCCGTGCTGTAAGCCTAGCCTGTTAGATCTCTTTTTGGCGTAAGCGATTTTGGTAGAGTTAATCATGTAGACCACTTTTCGCTAGTTGGTATCTCTGATCATGAATTAATATTAAATATTGAGTCACTCAATTTGAGTGTAACAAAGTGAAGTCTGTTACCAAGTTGACGTTTAGAGACTTTAAAAATATAAGCAAAGTTTTATTAAATGACGAAAGTATATCCCTGGACTGGAACTCATGTTGGTTCATCTCAATTCTTGACTATGAATTAGATAAATCTAATAGGCTAGTAAAATATTTGTATGATAAATTTGTTCCTGTGCGTACTTTTGAGGTGAATAATTACAAACAACCATTCTTAATCTTATAAAGGACTGAGGTCTATAAATAATGGAAGCGAAATCCATACGAATGAGAGAGCGAATTACGAATCGGAGAGCGAATCATGTGTCCTGAAAACATAGTATTAGTGTCAAAGCACAATGAATGATATTCTTCCCCATTTAAGCAATTAAACGAATAAAGTTTTTGAGATTTTCTTAAAAGTATGTATGTATTTCCTGTGGGGAAGTACTGAACGCGATCATGTGAAAAAACCTTTGATTACGCATATACGTAGATAACAAACATAAACGGCAAACACAGACAAAATTGCTGCACAATACGATGTGTATTACAATATCGCTACTCGATACATAAAAATATGTATCATGGCGCAATTGAGTTAACTCAATGTATTAACGCACTACAGTGTGCTTGCGCCAATGTATCAATGCATGAAAAATTGCGCCATTACCCACCCCTAATTCGGTCTCCTTTGAAAAAAATTATATGTATCTATTTAGCTTTTGAAGTTGTGTTCCCTCAGTTTATTTAACACCTTATTCACTCTAATAATGTGTTCCTTTAAGCTTGTGCTAAAGATCAGTATGCCATCGAGATAAAAAACGCATATTTTGTTTATGTATTCTCTTAAAACTGAATTTATTAGTCTTTGAAATGTGGCAGGTGAGTTTTCAATCCGAAAGGCATTCGAATAAACTCGAAATGACCTAGGGGTGTGGAAAATGCAGTTTTTTTTTCTTGATGGAAACCTTTAGCCAGGTCGAGGATTGTGAAGTATTGGGCTTTGCTCAGTTTTTCTATATTTGTAATTGAAAATTTATCACTTATTGTGACTTCATTTAATTTCCTATAGTCATTTACGATTCTCCATTTTCTCTTACCTGGGTTGTCCATTTTTTTTGGAACAATCCACAATGGTGAGTTATATGGGGACGTACTTTCTACTATTATTTTTTGTTTTAGCATGTCGTCAATTTGTTTATTGATTTCTTCTTGGTGAATTTTTGGGTATTTTAGAATATACAGCATTGTTAGTTGTGGTGACAAGCTCATGTTGCACCCCATGAGTATGGCTTAAGATTCGCCTTCTTTAAAGAAAATATCACCGTTATTAGCAATAAGTTTCTTTAGCTCTCTCTGTTCTTCATTGTTCATGTTAGACTTTATAAGTTTGTTTAGTACTTCTGGGTCATTTCCTTGGCATTCCTACAAGTGGATGTTTTCGTACTTGTAAGGACAAGCGCCTAGAAAGCTTATTTTATTTTTATTTACTTCGAGGTAATTTTCTTCAAAATTAATTATTGCTCCCAATCTTCTTAAAATGTTTTGACCTATCAGTCCCTGAAAATTTTTATTTTTAAATGTGGTGACCTTCCAATCCGTTAAATTTGGATTTTTAAATTCTTCAGGTATTTCAGAAATAACCTCATAATCTGTCTGACTTTGTCCGTTTAATGTGTTAAATATTATTGGCCTGTCCAATTTGATCCTTTCATAATTTGGAAATGCGTCTTTGTCTAAGAGTGTTGTTGAGGATCCAGTCAATGGGGCATATTAATTTGTGTTTGCCTATTTTTAATTCAACTAACGGAATATTTCCTTGTTCATAGCCGATAGAAAATTTATCTCCTGTTCTTCTGATTCTTTTTTTTCCTGTAATTGGTCTACCTCTATTGTGTAGATTTTTAATTGGAATATTTTTACTTTGACCGTCCTAATGCAGTTTGCTTATTAATTCCTGAAGCTGTTGTTTTTGGTTGGTCTTGCCTATTTTCTGAGGAATGAATATTATTACTCCGATTTGATTGCCCTATATTTTGTGTTGCATTTTTTGTTCCTTCCTTGTCCAATTTTCTGGTTGGTTTCCTAATCCTGTTTCCTCTAAAGTATAATTCATTTATGTATTTATTTAATTTTATTTAGTCTATGAACAATAAATTCTTACAGACTATGGGAAAGAAAAAATGATTTGCTAAAATAATTAAATTAATTAACAAGTAACATTATATAATTGAGTTCAAAATGTTTACAAAAGATGACCTTGGTAGAGAAAAATCGAGCTCGTTAGAGTTAGAGATTAAATTGAACTCATTTAAAGCACGAACAAGAGGAGCATTGCGTGCATAATTCGTTTTAGAAGAAGCTATAAAATGTATGTGAAAATCTAAGGGTTTTTTGCGGAATATTAAAATATATACGCTCTAAGAGGTCAGGGCAATCTACAGTTCCTTGAATAATACCCGCTGCGAAACTTAGGGAAAGAACCGATCTTCTCTTTTCAAGTGACTTAAGACCTATTAGAAGTGAGCGAGAAGTATAGGAAGGGATCAGTTCTGTGAAACATAAAGAACGTAGCGCATATTTAAGGAAACTTTTTTGAACACGTTCAATTCTATCAATCCTGATCTGATGACACGGACGCCATATAAATGCAGCATACTCCAAATGAGAGCGCACAAACGAGGTGTATAGCAATTTTAAAGTATATGGGTTAGTGAACTCTGAACTATTTCTCCTTACGAAGCCAAGCATGGCATATGGTTAAGAAATTATATAATTAACGTGACTATTAAAGGGAAGTTTGGAATCAAAAATAAATCCAAGGTCCTTAATTTATTTAATATGCTGCAAAGTGCAATTTGACAAACGATATGTCGTAACTAAAAAAATGTTTGACTTAGTAAAGGTCACGTGAAAACACTTACTGACATTAAGGCAAAGACGATACTTACGACACCATGCATGTAAGTTGTCAATTTCCAATTGTAATTTAACCACGTCAGCACTATTCTTTACAGTTGAGAAAACTTTTAGGTCATCAGCATACAGCAAAAAGTTAGAGAAAGAGAAACATGATTTAATATCATTTATTAACAAAACGAATAGCAAAGGCCCAAGAATACTGCCTTGTGGAACACCCGAGGTAGCAAAGAAAGAGTCCGAAAAGAAATTATCAACCGTAACAATACAACATCTATGATGCAAATAAGATCTAAGCCAAGTTAGAAAGACAGAATGGAATCCCAGATGCTCAAGTTTAGCAATTAAAATTTTATGTGACACTTTATCAAAAGCTTTTGAAAAGTCAGTGTATATACAGTCTACTTGGGATCCAATAGAAAAAGCCGATATACAGTATTCACTAAAGACTGCCAGGTTTGAGACAGTGGAGCGTCCAGGTATAAAACCATGTTGGTTTGGGCAAATTAGATTCTTGACCGAAAAATACATTTTATTCTTAATGATGCCTTCGAAGAATTTGGAAACGGTAGACAGTTTAGAGATTGGTCTATAGTTGCATACATTGTTTTTGTTTCCACTTTTAAAAATAGGAGAAATATAAGCCAACTTCCATGCATCTATGAAAATTTCAGTGGATAGTGACTTATTAAAGATAATCTTCAATGGAGAAATCAGAGCTGGGCAATTCTTTAATAACAGCGCAGAAATACCGTCACTGTCAGTTCGTGAAGAGGACTTTAGGTCTACAATACCCTTCTCAATATCACATTCTACAAGGTTGAGATAGCCAAAACCCGACATGGTATGTGAAACGGTTGGAAACTCAGGATCAGGATTTAATTCATGGTTATCATGATGAAAGTTTGATTTAAAGTAATCCGCGAACAAATTAGCAACATCGGCCGGAGAATCCGCTGATATATTATTGAGGGAGATTGTTAATGGTATTGAAGAAGATGATTTCTTTGACTTAACGAAATTCCAAAAAGCTTTGGGATTTGATTTGATATTCAGTTCGTAGTTAAGAATATAATTCTTATGTAAAAACTTGTCAAGAAAATTGAATTCCTTTAAAGCCCGCTTATACATTAGGAAGTGGTTAAGACTGTTTGTTGATTTATATTTGGCATTGGGAAAGGTTGTATTTTAGATCATCACCGATAAAAATTAAATCTAAAATCCTATCAAGCTCGTAAACAAAATTATTAATTTGCAATAAATTTAAACTATGTAATTTATCAATAAGACAAGATTCGTTCAACGAAGAAATATTATTAGCTGTTAGCCCAGCAGTAGTGTAACTATTAGACCAACTTACTTTACTTAAATTAAAATCACCAAATACACAGATGTAGTCATCCCGTAGCGTATTGTGTACAAAATTTACAATGTTGTCAGAATGTTCTCGATATAGGCTATCCACACTGTTCGGTGGAACGTAAGAAGCAAAAAGAAACAATGCGTCGGACAGAGACGAGCTGCAAACACTAACACATATCTGGTCCAGTAGAGGATCAGGATTATTTAAATCAATTAACGATGCACGGAGTTTGCGACTTACTGCAATCAGGACTCCTCCTCCTCTCGATTTGCCAGTTTTGCTGGCATCTCTATCTTTTCGAAAGACATCAAACAGCTTGGGGTCAAAAAATTCTGCATTAAAGAAATCGGGCGTGAGCCATGATTCAATAATAATAAAAATGTCGTTGTCCAATTGGGAGCTCAATGGCATAACAGCATCAGATTTGGTTCTTAGCCCTGAGATATTTTGAAAAAAAATTCGCAATTGGCTACACGTCTTATCCGAGTTAGGATCACTGTCCGGCATATTTAGGCTAAGCGGATTCACTCTTTTCCTCTTTTGGAAAAAAACGAAATGGGCGAACAAATACGCCAACCGGCCAGAGATCAGATGAGAGAAGGTTATCATACAGCATAGATGAGATTCCGAGTTTAAAATTCACCTTTCGAACCGAGTTTGCCGGCACATCTTTTTTAATTAGATTGTAGCATACTAATTCATTTCTGTCAATAATTGTGTTTTTTACAACATAGTCAATAATATCTTCAGGCCCTACTGTTGGTTGAAATGAAGATAGATGAAGCCATTTAAATCGACGAGCAACAGAGAGTTCTACATTTGTATTACTACCCACAAGATTAAAAGTTTTACGTGAGGCTCGTATGACTCTTGGCGATGAGTTAGTAGGCTTATGCAAATTGAAACTAGTACCAGCAATAGCAGCATAGCTTTGTGGTATACTGGGATCAGTTGTAGACGCATGAGTATGTGTATTGCCGTTGACAGCGACATCAACAGCGGTAACATCATTACAAGTAGTTGGAGTATTAATGGCAGTAGACAAGCGCGGAGAGTATACAACAGAGAGAGCAGCAGCGTTCGGCAGTAGGTTAGAATGTTTAGCGGTTGATTGAGCAGCGTCACCACTCGTGGGTGACAGAACAGCAGCGGACAAACATGGAGACTGAGAACCAATAAGGAGTCTGTTTGTATGTTTGGTTTTCTGTGCCACTTGCTTTAAGCCAGTATTATACTTTTTAGGTCTGGCAGCAACAACATCATCAACAGCATTATCAGTAGGAGAGGATGGGCACGTACTGTTGCATTTTCTATTTACTTTCGAAGAGGCGAGAGAACTTTTATTAGAGTTGATTTCGACTTTTTGAGCTTCTTCATTACGCAGTAGATTGGAATAGTGAGTTACGTTTTTACTTTTACTCACAGCATTCGATGAGATAACAGCACTTTTAAGAGCATTAACTTCGGCAATAAGCTGCTCAATGCACTCAGCATTGTTGTTGTGTGTTTGTTTGTTAATGATATCAGTATTTTGTTTGATTACATCAATTTGCAAGGCAAGTTGTTTGAATTTTAATTCGAAAACACTCAGAACGGTCAGAACGGACTCCATGCCTATTTTTTGTGCAACCATCACTGAATCATACGCTTTACAGAGCTTTCCGGGTAAATTACCACACTCAACACAAAAGTAGCTGAAATGGCGATTCGTTTTAAGTAATCTCACATCGTAATCAGAAATTGTGCCTTCACAGCAACCACGATGAAATTGTTTCTTACAAAAGCCACCACATGGCACAATCACACTATCATTTCTAGGAAACGATTTAGAGCACTTTCCACAAAAGTCATCCATAATTGATCAATAAAAAATTTGATAAAAAATGATAATTAGTGAGCTATAGCGCGAGCAGACCAAAACACGTCTGCACTCAACGAAACAATTTCACATATTGCCTCCCTAAGTGTCCCTATGCTCCTGCTTTATATTATACTTGCTAGATGGGCGGGGATATTATTAATGAATGTTGTTAAGATCATAGATTCATTAACAGCCGGACAAAATTATATTGGCTTATTTTCATCTTGTTCAAATTTAGTGTTCAAATTATCTAATACATTCTTAAGGTAATTATAATAGTGACTTACATTATTATTAGTTTTGGATTTGATGGCCCTGTAGTATAGTTGATAATACGTGTCTCTTATACCAATGTTTTTGATCAGCTCCCCTGGAGTTAATAATTGCGTAGTGGTGATTGAGATCCCTCCATTTTTCCCGCTTCGTTTTGTAAATTTCTGCACTTGCCAGTGAGTGGATGTCCTGTTTTGAAATGGTGTTTTGTAAAAATAGCGGTTCTTTAGCCGCCAGCTTAACTCTTTCGTCAGCTGCTTCGTTGCAGGGGATAAAAACGTGGCTTGGTACCCACATGATTTTGATTGATTTACCTCGGTGGAGAAGTGCGTTGCGGATTAATATGATCAGGTTATCCACGTTCGACGTGTTTGGATGGATTGTATAACCGATAAACTGTCTGAGCATACAATGTATTTCTCCTTGGTGCCGAGGGCAAATTTCGTTGCTTGGAGTATCGCATTGTCTTCAGCAGTGTATACTGAACAGAAGGGCAGTAAATGACCAGCCGTGGTTGTCTTGTGGTTTGCATTTACCACTGCAAAAGCTATGGTGGAGCGGACCTTTGTTCCATCGGTATAGAGGAATTTCCATCCTTGTTCTTCAAAATGTGTTGCCAGCTGATTGAATATTTGTCTGTATACTGACGGTGGTGTACAGCTCTTGTTGCTTTTGCTTATGTAAAGGATAACATACGATTTGAAATTCATTCAAGGCGGAGGATAGTTATTAATTTTGGCCGGTTTTATAGGTACTCCTAATTGCTTCGCTGGGGCTATGCACCTTGTTATGGTTGATGTGCGACATGGTACTTTTTTGCTCCTTACCACTGAGTTGACCGCAGAGGATACTACCGGGTTCTTGCTTTGAAGAAGCTTATAGAATAGCTTTAGGATGTTTTGTGTCGTTCTCTCTTCCACAGTAGGGAGTCCTGCTTTTGTCAGGGTGGATCGTACTGGAGACGTCGGAAATGCGCGTATACATCTTCTGTCTGCAGTATGATATGGGGGAAGTAAGCGTTTCATATTGCTGCGCGCACAGTGCCCGTAGATTGTTGACTGCACATTTATACGTTTGTGCGGTATTCCATTTTTAACCATTACGGCTATTCCTTGTTTATTTGTTAAGTTTTGTGGTAAGTTAAAAAAATATGTGGTGTATGAGTTTGATACTGGCGCTGTTTTGTTGTATGGTAGGTGTGTTTCTTGTAGTGAGATGATAGAAGGAGCAAGCTCTTTTATTAGAAATTTTAATTCATTCATGTTGTTGTGTATGCCTTTTATGTTCCATTGTAGTACGTCAAAAGTCATTGTCAGCTAAAAAACTATCGTCCAGGGGTTCTCTTGTTTGTAGACGTAAAGAATCTTCGTCGTAGTGTGGGGATAAGAAGTAGTTATTGCTTTGAATTAGTTGTTGACTAAGTCGAGAGATAGGAGAGTCATTTGTTAGGCGTACTGTTTTCGGGTTTGCATTTTTGTGAGCTGGTGTAACTGTTTTTGAATGTGTTGCGTTTACATTTGAGGATTTTTCTTGGTTCTGAGGAGTGCTAGTGCTAGTGCTAGGCTCCTCGTTTAAAGAAGATTTGTTGATGATATGTTCACCTATTTTATTTGTTGGTTTGTTGTTGCTGTTGTTGTTTGTTTCTTTTGTTGTGTCACTGTAGTTAGCGTTGGCCGTTGCGGCGAACGAGAGGGGAGCAGATGCTCTAGGAAACTGTGCTGAGTACATTTCTCTTGCTTGTTTTAACGTGCATTTACGTTGAATTTTTATTTTTAGTATTTCCTTTTGCTGAAGGAATTTGGGACATTTATTCGAGTTTGCGGGATGATCTTCGTCACAATTGGCGCATTTTATGCGATTGCATTCGTTTTGATGGGGTCGTAGGCTGCATATTACACACAGTGGATCGTTGCTACAGTGTTTTTTGGTATGACCCAAACGCTGACATAGTTTGCAGCGCATAGGATTTGGGAAATACTCCCTTACACGTGCTTTGTACCATGAAATGTCGATGGTTTCCGGTAGCCTGTATTGATCGAAAGTTAGTAAGATTACCCCAGTAGGCACTGTTTTTTTGTCAACTATTCTTGTAAATTTGAAAACTTCGACCACTCCCTCAGCAGCCAGTTCCTTTTTTATTTCTTCATCGGGCAGATTTTTAAGGTGTGGTGCGAAGACCGTCCCTTTAACGTAATTGAGGTTTTCATGTAGTTTGCATTTAATTTCGCATATGCCTGGTAGTTGCTTCGTAGAAATGAGTTAATCAGCATTTTTTTGTCTTTCACTAGTAACAGTAAGCTACCGTCCCTAAGCTCCGTAATGATTTCTATGTGGGAAAGAGGTTTTTGTTCATTTGTGGAGGAGACTACGACATATTTTGGGTTAGGAAGGTTTGTGGGGGGGAAAAGTTCGGGGAAGTCGGTAAGTTTTTTGAAAGTCTGTTTTACTTTTTTCCTTTTGGGGCTGTTTGCTAAAGCAGCAAACCTATTATCCCCTAGGCTATTTGCCCCGAAGGGCATGGTGTCGAAAAAATGTATAAGTACACTTTCTTTAAAGCACGTGCGCATTCAGTAAGGAAAAATGTATTAAACTCAAGGTGTTTGTTGTTATATGAATAACTGCACTTGGAATGTATGTATATTAGATAGGAAAAACACAATCGAAACACAACCATACACGGCGAATGCTAGTCGATGACTGCCTTGTAGTTTATTAATTACACATCGTTGGAAAACATATTCCTTCATGGGTGTGTTTGCAAACAAGGGCAGGAATATTTCAACTTCCCTGATGAACGAGGTTATGTCAAAGTCCCTATTTAATCTATATTAATTAATCTTACTTGCTTCCTCAGGAGTTCTGACACCGGAATGGTGAAGTTGCTGAATTTTCTCCTTCCATTTTTATTTTATGATTTGTATTGCGGTACAGGTACAGTTTACAAAAGGTTTTTCTTCACGATGCACAGTTTATATTGTTGGTCGTTTTACTGATTTGATAATTTACTTTGCGTATGCCTGTTTTTTAAAAAAAAGTTCCTCTTTTTCCACAAGTTCACAATTTTTATTGTTTTGGTCTTTTGCTGTCATACGATTCTTTCGAGGGAGATTTATTCCAATGTTCTGGCGAAAAGTCAGGGTTTTCTTAATTTCCAAACAGGGAAAGGACAATTATGCATTGGAGAAAAGCTTCAGGATAACCAGTCTTACATCCTCCACGCTAAGGGTTTGGAGAGCAAGGTCGAAAAGCCTCTTAGCATTCAGCAACATGCATACCAGAGTGGAAAATCTTGTGTATCAGCTTTGCACGATCATGCAATAGAAATCGAAGTATGACTGCCACAGGAGAGTACTTTTATTTTGAGAGTAAGAGTATTTAGGAGCGTTTTATAACGCTATGTTAAACTCGATGAAACAATATAAATATGCATCCGCTCCATGTTATCTAGATGACTGAGGACCGTAAGGGAGGAACATGCCTTTCTACCGTGACTTAGGAAAGGAGGGAGGAACGGAAAGGCAAAGCTTCGCCCACACATAAGCCCACGCTGACGATGTGTTTGTATTTGCGCCTGGAAAATCTCACAATTCAGCCTATGGAAAGACACAGAGTATTCTGAATAACATTTATTAAGGTTGCACCATGCAAACAGAGACAAAATTGCTGTTTCAAAAAAACACCTCCAAAATTTGTAACGCACTTCACAGTACGATGTGTATTACAATATCGCTACTCGATACATATGTACCCAGTAGCTATTTGTAAGATTGTTGAAGCGAAGAGGTAAGGCGCAAACTGTGTCTTTGACAGCAGCATTCATGGCTGAAAATTAACACGGCGATGTCCTAGCAAATGTAAGGCCTCGGAATTTCGCTTACGCTAGCAGCCATGTATTCAAGTGGTAGCCTTACAGCTTCCCTTGCAGCAAGAAACCAAGTATTCGAGGTCAAAGACACAGTTTGCGCCTTACCTCTTCGCTTGCTACGGTAAGGCAAGTTTTCAGGTGCCTTACTGCTTCCCTTACCCAGTATACAAAGAATTCATGGAAGCTTAATCTGCATTTGAAATAAATAAAAGTGCAATACTAATTTTTAATTTGGGTTTTATTTAATAAAAAATACACTTCAAATGATAAACATTAGGGCTCCTCACACACAACGTTGTTATTGGTTATTCGTTGTTCGTTAAATTTTTACTAGTATTTTATTTCGTGTAATAAGCCTAAATGTACATATGTTCCTGGCGTTACTGTCCGCATTACACATTGTGTTCTTTTAACAAAACTTTCACTCGTTATCGGTAATTCGCTATGATATTTATTTAAAACTTTTAATAAATATTTTATAATTTTATTGAGCTCAAGGCCAGTTTATGGAAGATTTGTTAGAAATGCATATAATGTAAAATAAAAACAGAATTTGCAAAATAAAAACACAAACAACAACCACACAAACAAGTTAAATAGCGGCAGATCAGTTGCTCTTGTTTGTAGTTGGTTTGTTTAAGGAAGATGAAATAAACACAACAGTCAACTCGGCTAGCGTAGCACAATAGGTAGCGTATTGGCTCTGCAACTCCGAGCTCCCGGGTTCAAAGCCTGAGAGAAGTGGTTATGAAAATTAAATTAAAAATAATTTAATTTAATAATCAAAAAAGAAGTCTGGTGAGGAAATGTGGTGATTTCCGAAATAGTACTATAACTTCAACCATTAAAAACTGTTGTTGTTTTTTCACTAACAAATCTTCCATAAACTGGCCTTGAGCTCAATAAAATTATAAAATATTAACATTTACTAGGCCAACAGAAAAATGAACAAACTTTTAATAAATTATTAAATGCTGTCCTTTTTATCTTATTGTCAACACTCCATTCTTTCAAGTCTTCATATATATTATTTTCCACTTCCACTTCATTTATTAAATGCCTTTCACAATCAACTTGATCATTATTAATGTTTTGATCCACATGCGCACTACTTGTTTCACACTCATTGTTTTCAAATAAAATGTTATTATTAAAGTTTTCATCAACATTATTTACATTTAAAATGTTTTCAACTTCGGCTTTAATTTTTCTTCGCATTTGCCGCGCACTTGCCATTTCTTACTAGCACTTGACAGAAATAAAATAAAAAGTACACATTTGCTGTAGATACTTTACAAAAACAGAAGCCAAAACAAAACCGGTTTGTCATAAGCAGAGGCGCCATGCAGTAAGAATGTCTGGCTCTTGCATTTTATTGCTTTCGTTTTTGAGTTTTTTCATTGTAAATTTGTCTTTGGCTACAATTTCTGTTCTTTTTGCGCCTTACCTGTTCACTTCTCATATTCAGACCTGCTCAAAATAGCTACTGGGACAGTGCGCTTGCGCCTATGTATCAACGCATGAAAAATTGCGCCATTACCCACCCCTACTCAAGATTAATAGCCGAATTCAGTAACTCAATCTCATCGCATGTCTCAAGCAAATAATTGCGCATCCTCGCTTTCACGTTTTTTTCTTTTGTTTTTATATAAATTTTTTTGTGACCTGCTCATCATCAGGTCACAATTTTAAGCCTTTATTTTGAGATTCGAGGCATTATTTTGAGTCTAATGGGTGCCAACTGGTCTAAAACTGTGATTTTTCTCTCTATTAGAGACTGAGACTGTTTACTGAATTCGGGGGTAATACTTTATTTAGTGATATCAGAATTTGGAATTAACTAAAGAATTCAATAAAATGCTGAAGTACCAAACGATGCTTCAAGGCAGCAGTTGCAAATGTACCTACAACAGGAATAACGAGCCACTTTCCATTCTCTGTCTTCTATTTGTCTCCTATCCAAAGTATAAGTTTATAATACGGAAAATTTAGTACGTATGTATGTTTGTAATTCTTATATTTATATTAGATATATACTATAATACACTTCTTACTTAAGGCTAATTTTTGTATATTGTTTTCTTCTTTTTCTTGTCCGACAGGGTGAATTATTAAAGAGTTAGGGCCAGTTTTTCAGTGCAAGTTGAACTCTGTTTGTCGTTTAAACGAAGTTTAAACTCAGTATGCAGTTTTTCAGTCAACTTTAAACGGAGTTTAAACTAAGTTTAAACGGCTGATTGTGCTCGGTTAAACTTAGTTTAACTTATCAGCTGTGTGCTGACTACTTCGTTTTGGTTGCAACAAATTTTATTCAGCGCAAGGAAACTAAACTTAAATTTAAACTGAGTTTAACTAAACTTAGTTTAACCTGAGTTTAAGCCAGCACTGAAAAACTGGCCCTTAGTGTTTTATATTGTTTTCTTCTTTTTCTTGTCCGACAGGGTGGAATGTTGATATTTGTTTGGCGTTGTGCCATCTTCAGTGTCAATTTTCGTTCTGTTCAGTTTATGTCTGTTAAATGTTAAAATGTTAACAAATGTTAAGTGTCCTGAGTATAGGTACCTGAAGTCTCGCCCGGTAAGAGTCCAAAGGATATATTTAATCTCGAATCTGCCTTCGCGGTAAGTACCTGTTCTTATAGTCAGTAATTTATCTCCGTTTGGGTATTGCAGGTTTGTTTTGTATGTTGGTATCTGTCATTTTACCTATGTATGTACGTCTTTGTTTTGTTTTTTTGTAAACAAGCCTTAATGGTGTGCAAATATCGCATCAGAGTTGCTGTTTATTTGTTCGTTTATTATCCTTCCATCAAATGTTTTTTGTTTATATTTCCATGTTTTCAAGAGCATTTAGGCGCCGTCCTTTTTGTTGTACGTGCAGTACCTTAACGGTTTTATTTATGTTTGCGGGTGAACATTTTGCGTTTACCAAATGGTTTGCAAAATTAGATTCAGGTATTGCCGTGGGTTTTCGTATCCTTTTGTTGTAGTCCCTCATGTGTTCACAAAACATTGTTCTTACTTAAGTCCTGTTTTGTCCTATATAGCTATATTGACACTCACAGGTCAGTTTATACACGCCTTGTTTGTTCAATGGGTCTTCTTCATTCGTGCTGTTTTTAAGTATCCTTCCCAGGTTGTTTCCAATTTTGAACGCCTTGTGGATATTATACTTTCTGAAACAATTTGCAAGTTTGTATGTCATTTTTTCTGTATAGGTCATTACTGTCCAATTTTTTTCGTTTAGTTCTCTGTCACTTCTTTTTTGAATGGCATACATTTTTCTGAATTTATCCACGAGCTCCTTTTTATATCCGTTGTTTGTTGCTATGTTGTATATTGTGTTTAGTTCCTTTTCGTATGCCCCTCGCGATAGACGTATTCGTTCAAGTATGTTTGTTAGTTGTCTTATAGCGGCGTATTTGTATTCTTGAGGATGATTTGATGTATTATGTATTATGGCGTATTTTATTATTGACCTTAAAATAATTTTGTCACAGTATAGTTTGTAATGTGTTTGTGATTTGGGTTGTTTTTATCTGGTACTTCGTTTTTTCGAGTAATGTTTTCCGGTCCATATCTATTGTTTCTGTTTGTGGAATCGATGGGTATAAGTCCTTAATATCAAATGATACTAGCCTGCTTTGCTTTGTAATTTTCACGTTTGCCAGTTTATGGATTAATTCCGTCGTGTTTGCTACAATGTGCTCGTTGCGCAGTGTTTTACTGTAATTATAAAGTAAATAAATAAATAAATAAATATTCTCCGCTTTTTCGCTTCGCTGTTCTTTGTTTATAATCTAGTGTGACGTTGCTCAAATGGACGCGAAATCTGTTTTAATTATCAGTGGTGATGCTTGTATGTACATACATACATACATACACACATGTGTACGTACATATATTCAGATAGATAGTCGTGTCTCAGATTGATCTGTAAAAAATACGAAGTTTTAGTAGAAATAGGAAGTGTAAAGTTTGGCTTCGCCACACAACATACGTGACAAGTGCCTGGTAGTCCTTTTTGGCTATCCGAGAGTCGGTGATACTAGTTTTCGACGGGAAAACCATTAGTTTCGCGGTTCTTAATATTCTATCCATACCTTTTTTTTTTCTTTTTTCGTAAATTCGCGCGAAAAGTTTACTTTTGTGAGGTATTTTTAAAGTGAACGAGACAGGTAAGAGTTGAACGTGTTTTGACTAATTGTCAAATACAGCTGAGCTTGTCTTCCAAAGCAGGAACAGCTGTTAGTGAAGTAGCAAACCTTGCAGTTGCGAAGGCACTGTAGTAGGGTAGTGATTCTAGCAAGGTTGTTAAGAAATAGCTCATTAGGGCAGGACATAAGTATAAAAAAAAAAAAAAAAATAGTATTACACAAAACACACATAAAATAGAATAGAATCATAAAATATAAATAATAATAATAGTAACAAAATAATAATAAAGGAAAAACACTTAAATTAAATTTATAAAGAAGTAAATAAATAAAAAATAATAAAACAAAAATATATATAAATAAACATAAAAAAAAATAAAACGAGTAATAACAATAATGCTATGAGTGTTACTAGGTCGCCCCCTCCAGGGCGAAATATCTCAAAGGCCGTAGGCATAGCCATATCAGGGAAAACTGCGTCAGATATGGGTATATTAAACCCACTTGCGAAGCGTCCTAGGCTGTTGTACTCGCCACCGAAGCTTCTGCCATCTTCTCCGGGTATCGAACATGCCTCCGCTAGATTGCAACGTCCTGCATGGCTCACGCTAGGAGAGAAAATACGTGAGCTCAACGTTATGATGGATGATGGCAAAAGAAGATCAGTCAACCAACAGATGCGGGACATTATTTCAGAGCTGTCCGTCTTATATGGCAAGGTCGTTGATACCCCAACGGATATGATAAATGTTGCCTCACAAACAACCCCGAAAGCAACCACGGGCAAGTCTAAAAATGAAGAAAGCGGCAAAAAACCATTGCAGCAAAATAAAGCAGCGGCATCTATTAAGATAAAAAACAAAGATGTTGGCCCTCTTATACTATCAAGTCCCCACAAAGAACCACAATGGAAGACTGTACTGCCCAAAACAAAGAAGAATAAGAAGGCGGTACGCCTAGATGCGCTTATTATAAAGAGTAATAGCGGGGGAACATATGCAGATGTACTCAAAGCAGTAAAAAGCGACCCACAACTGAAAGATGTTGGAAGTATGATGGAGATCACATACTTCAACTGGCGAAGCCCACAGACGCGAGATCATCAGTCGTTATTGCCGGCGACTTCAATGCATGGGCCCGAGAATGGGGCAGCCGTTGGACAAATGCTAAAGGAAGGGCACTGCTCACGGCTCTATCATCGTTAGAATTAGCTCTGTTAAACACAGCCGATAAACTTACCTTCCAAAGAGATGGAAGGGGGTCCATAATTGACCTTACTTTCGTAAGTAAAGCGCTCTTCCGAAGAGCGTCATGGGAAGTGTGCGAAGATTATACACACAGCGACCATCAGGAAATAATATTCTCGATAAAAGATAAAGTAGGGGTAGAAAACAACAAAAGGGCGAAATTAGTTGGCTGGATGTTGCATACGCTCGATGAAGAAGCACTTAAGGTAATGATAACAGACATAATGCTACCACAAGGAGCGATAAACACGGCAAATCATTTAATGCATAGTATTAAAGAAGCTTGCGACGCCTCTATGAGAAAAAAGTCTGTTTCGTCCAGACGAGCACCAGTGTACTGGTGGAGCGAGGACATTGTGGATCTGCGCCGGCAATGCAATAGAGCAAGGCGAAACTACCAGAGAGCCAGAAGTCGTAGTGTAAACTTTACAGAGCAGCAAAATATGTACAAAGAAAAACGAACTATACTGAAAAAGGCAATAAAAGCACGGACACAGCCGGTAAACTGCTTGAACGAATTATTAGCAACAGGCTGATAAATGAAATTACAAAAGGTGGAAACCTCTCAGAAGCGCAGTTCGGATTTAGAAAAGGGCGATCAACTTTAGATGCGGCTATGCTGGTTAAGAGAATAGCAGAAGAAGCAATCAGTGGAAAAAGGTGGAAAGGTGGATCAAAAGAATATTGCCTGGTAATCACGCTAGATATTAAGCTCTCCGCGGTTTTAAAGTGCCGATATATCTGCGGAAAATATTAAGCAACTATCTAGAAGATAGAGGACTTACATATGAAACAGACGAAGGCACCAAGCAATGCAACACTTCCGGAGGAGTACCACAAGGATCTGTTCTGGGTCCATTACTCTGGAATAAATGTATGATGGCATTCTGCGTCTGCAAATACCCGAGGTTGCGAAAATTATCGGTTTTGCGGATGATATAGCTCTAATAATCGTGGCCAAGCAACTAAAAGATGTGGAGCAAAGAGCAAACCTAACAATTAAGCGAGTTCAGTGAAGTCATCAAAATCAAAGTTGGAGGACATGAAATTGTCTCGAAACCCACCCTCAAATATTTAGGCATAATTTTCGACGCTAGGTTAATTTTTAAGCTTCATTTAGAATATGCAGTTGAAAAAGCAGAAAAAGTTGCAGCGGCGCTTTCACGGCTCATGGTGAATAAAAGAGGCCCTAGGCAACAAAGCAGGCAGCTATATGCAAGCGTGATACGGTCAGTACTTCTGTACGGTGCACCAATTTGGTAGAGTGCGCTCGAAAAGACTTCGTACGCACGCGAGATTAGATCATTATATCGCCTTTGCGCGATCAGGGTGTGCAGCGCGTTCAGAACAACGTCGGAAGAAGCAGCTCTGGTAGTGGCAAGCCTCTGTCCAATAGAGATTTTGGCGAAAGAGGTTGTGGCACCCCCGACAAATAAAGAAAGACGAGAAGCGGCGAGGCAGAGTTGCCTGTGAGGTGGTCAGAGGCGGTGGAGTGTAGCTGGTAAGGGACGCTGGACATTTAGGTTGATTCCCAGTCTGGAGAAATGGCTAGATAGGCGACATGGCGAAGTTGATTTCCACCTAACCCAAATTCTTACGGGACATGGTTGTTTCAAGTCTTATTTGCACAGGTCCAAACACGACGATGACCCTTATTGCACCTTTTATGCAAATCAGGTGGTCGAAGACGCCGAACACTGTTTTTTCGTCTGTCCGCGGTTTGCAATAGAAAGGGATGACTCGAACACGACGTTAGGGAAATCGCTTTCGGTTAAAAATCTAGTAGATACTATGCTCGAGTCCAAAGAAAATTGGTCTGTTGTTTGCAATTTAGCGAACAAAATCCTAATTAAACTGCGTCAAGCGGAACAACTCCGCAGAAATTCATAGAAAGGCAATAGGCCGCTCCCCCTCCGCGAAGTAATACCTAACGGTAGTTAGGAGCGAGGGGAACGGAGCAGGGGTGGATTTTTAGTGCTATGAGCCGAAAGGCAAGTCCCACACTTCGGCTATGTGCTTTCAATGCTTTGTGCCACCTAGAAGAAAAAAAAAACATGCATATAAAAGCATAATATATGTAACTATTGATCATATTGGGTAAGTGTGCCAGTGACCGGACACCACCCAGTGACCGGACACTACTAATGTTTTGCATTTAAAAAAAGAAAACCGTTAAATATTTTATGTTAAACTAAAATTCAATAGGAGCAGGCGTTTATTTATAACGGCTTAAAAAGTGTAATTTGCTAATAATTGCAAACGGTGACTTTATTTGAGAAATGTGTTGGATATTATTTAGTTTTGGTGATAAATGGTGTACAAATAATTTGTGACACAAATTTTGGTAAAAAAAATCATATTGTTAATAAATTCAACTGTCCGATTAATGCAATGGAAATGAAGGTGAATTCCATTGCCCGGACATGGAGTCCGGTTACTAGAAATCTTCTTATTCCAGTATCCGGACGGGTCGTTGTTTCAATATTCTATAAGTTATTTTTAATTTAAACAATTTTTGTAATTAATAAAAAAACTGGCATAAAAAACTAGTCCCAATTAACGGAAATATGGAAAAGGCATTAGCAGATATACGGAACAATTCTTTAAGTCTCCGAAAAGCAGCCATTATTAACGGAATCCTTAGTTCACTATCCAAGATCGTCTTCAGGGAAAGGTACCCGAGTTTCACTACAAGTTGGGTTCCCAATCATATTTAACAAAGGAAGAAGAGAGCTGCATTGTTGATTTGTTATTACTTTTGCATTTTTCAAAACTTCCGTTATATGGAAGGTGAGCGTGGTTGTTGACCGATCTGGACCATTTTCAAAACCAACCTATCCTCGCCAAAGAGCAATATTTTCATCAAGTATCATTAAGAAATCTCAATTTTAATTCAATTTATCGTGTTCTCGGACAGACGAACGAACGGATGGACAGTCAGAGCTAAATAGATTCCTCTTTTCATTCTGATAATTTTGGTATATACATATGTATGTGTATGTATATCTATCTCAAAGTTAATATACGCTTGTGTACAAGTACGTTCGGGTATAAAAATAATCAAAGTCACTGGTAGAAAATCTGCCTTTGAAAAAGGTAGTCCGAGGCGGAAGTGGCTTACGCTATTTTTAAACCGTAATTTTGGTTTGTCATTGAGAGAAGCAGAAATTATCAATTTTATTTTTTATTCAATAATGTAAAATGTTTAGATGAATTCCTATTATTAATTTAAAAAAATAATTATTGTTATTCTTAAATATCATTATGTTTTGTTAAAAAACACAAGTGTCCGCTTACTGGATCGTTGATGTCAGCTCACTAGAAAAAGTGACCGGTCACTGGAGAAATACGACGTATAACACAAAAATTATTTTTATAAAAAAAATTGCTCCTATTCGTAAAAACTGATATACTTAATCGATTTGCTGAACGTCCTGAATTGTTATAAAATATTTCGATATCATTGACTGCCTGCAACGAACTTGATCATGAAGTTGAAAAAAAAGTTCAGTGTCCGGTCACTGGCACACTTACCTTACTAAGTTTATACGGGGGCATAATTCGGTTTTATCGAAACCACACCACTTCGAAACGCATGTATAAACTGATTTTGAATACGGCTTGAATTGCTTCAGTGAATTCACTCACACTCACTTTGAAATCGGTCACCTTGCTTATACCAGGGATGCAAACCGGTCCAAAAATCGAGTCGGATCGGTTCGGCGGTTCAAACCATTCAGTTTAAATCTGTACCGGTTCAAAAACCGGGTTTTCCAGTATTCAAAGTACGGTTCGGTTCGGTTCAACCGGTTCAACTTAAATAAAGAAGTGCATTCAGTTTATTAAATCTTTGAAGACGAATCCACCCGGCCCCACGTTCAGAAAACAAAATTGTCTAGCCTTGTTTCCTATGAATAACTAGGGTGAAAAACACTTACTTAATTGGCGCATTAACCGCCTAAGCGATTTTGGTCAAAAAAGGGGGGTCTCATCCGAGGCTTTGTTATCCTTTTCATTGGAAGTTGTTTTTTACGTGGCGGGTTCCAAGCCCTGCGCACAACCCATTGCTGGGGGTGAAACATTTTAAGTTTGTTTTTATAGCGAGCCGCTTGCTCCAAGACAGACACCCGCTTGCAGCCGGACCTCCTGGTGAACAGACGCTGCGGACTTCAGTGGACCCTTAAACCGAATATGTCGGAGTGGCTCCACTAAAGCTCCCTCTCTATTAGCCGTGACCCATGGCTCCACACGGGTTGGTTACCGTATCTCGCACATGGGTTGCTCACGTTGCCCAGGGTGCACGAACGTGGACGTTAGAGTAGGGATTGAGTACAGCCGTGCAACTGTAACCGCATACCCAGAAGCACCACTGTACCCCATTGCACCCCGTGAAAAACATACCTAATACCAAAATTCAAAACGACCAAAGAAAGAACAATGCAAAACAACATATTAAAATATTACAAAAGATTTATTAAAATTTAAAAGATATTTTTTCATGAAATATATTTTATATTAAATTAAATTATATACATATATATATATATATATAATTTTGGCGCGTACACTATAAAGCTCAGTGTTTGGCCGAGCTTCTCCTTCCATTTGTGGTGTGCGTCTTTATATTATATCACAAATGGAGAGACCTACAGTTTTGTGCCGACTCCGAACGGCAGATGTATTTAATGAGAAGCTTTTTCATGGCAGAAATACCCTCGGAGGTTTGCCATTGCCTGCCGAGAGGTGACCGCTATTAGAAAAAACTTTTTCTATCATTAAGACTTTTTTATAAACAATATATATTAAATCATTTAAAAAAAATCCACTTTTTAGTTTTTAATTAAGATTTCCTAATTTAGCATATGTTTTGAGTTGTGTACATATATTAACCAAAAATCCAATCTATGTATATTTTTTATGAAATTACACACAATTCAATACATAGCGCTTAATTGAGGTTTATAAGAAGAATATCCTCCAGCGGATCTGCGTCAATATTTGCTCTTAAATCGGATAGTAAAAATTTTAAAGTGGAAAAAGCTCTTTCCACTGATACTTGTGTAGCAGGAATGGCAAACACAATTAGTGCCAATTCCTTTAGTTGGCTCACTGGATATTTTTTCCAAAAGTCCAAAACGTTTGTATGTGGTGATTGTCGTTTGACATTATTGAAAGAGTTAATAATATCGAGCAACGACTTATCTTGGGGTGCATTTTTATATATGTCCAATTGCGTCAATAAATCTTCTAGCTCTTTATCGCTACTTATTTTGGATTGGGGAGAGTCTTCCACATTTTGTATATTTTTAACTTTTGAATTCATTGTCCAGACCTGTATCAAATGTTTTTTTGCAATGGTTTTCAGAGAGCAGTATCTGATACCGTGGTTCCAAGTAGACAGCAGCTAGTATACATTCGTTGTTCAGTACAAGTTCTCCACGCTTTTCCAATATTATAAAAATTTAAGACTGAGTGTGCCCGATTTTTCGTAAATTTTTGATTTGCACGAATACCAGCCCAAAAACAAATCGCTTAACAATACTTTTTTTTGGAGTTTGATGGCCATTTCATATGCCGGTTGAAGAATGTCACAAGCTTTTTCTATTTGCAACCAATCGCTTTCACACATGTACAACTCTTTAATATCCGACGCGCTTCTTTTGCAAAAATATTTCATTTCCAGCAATCGCTATACATATTGTACGTCGAACCCAACGAGTAACACAATCGAGGATAGGCTTATGCAACTTTTCCAAATGCAGCAAATTTAATAAGGTTGGTGTTCTTAATTTTTTTACAATTTTTCGAGCAATGGATCTTATTATATCAATTTCTTTCAAAAAATCAGTAACGCTTCGGTTAGAAGGAGCATATAAACGCCTAGATTTGTCGATGCGAAATTCAAATCAGCTGATAAGCTTACAATACGGTTTCGCTGCAAACGCCTTAAAGTCGAATGCACATATAAACAAAAACAAATAAAGTGTAAGAAGTCGATACGATCTCGGCGAATGCTTCGTATAAACAAGGTAAATAGGTAACAGCGGATTGGCAACAGCGGATTGTTGCAGTTAAAGCTCGGAACAGCGCATGTCACACACACACACATGCACACATATGTATGCACGCAGATGTTTAAGACTGAATAGTTGGGCAACCAATCGAGTGCTTAGAAATAGCTACCAATCGGACGATACCTATATAAAGAAAGAAAGTAATCTGATTGGTGCATTGGTTTGTAGAAGATATGTTAAGACTAAAGGAATGATGAAACGTAGTAGTACTGCTTTGTTGAATAGGGGATATCAATTAAAGTGGATACCACAGTTTACATACTACATACATACATACATACATATTTAAGTGAATTTAATTTAACAGCAAATAACTAAATATTTACAGAAGATAACGGTTAATTCTGTATTGTAATGATATGTATTTAAAACCTACAAGCGCGTGAGTGTAAATAGATAGATAGTGCATCTGCACATACATATGTACCTACATACATACATACATACCTAGCAAGGTAGGTATTTACGTAGGCATATTTAAATATACATATCTACATACCTACAAGGCATCATGCAATGAAGTTTCCTTTGTAAGTTTCAAACTTCAGATATTTCCGAAATATTAAAAAAAATTTTAAAAATCCGCCAACGAAGTTTCAAACTTTTTTAACAAGACTTTGTAGGAAAATTCTGAATAAGCAGCTATCCAGATAAATGCAGTAAAAATTCGTTCTAAGCGTATTTTTTGTTTACAAGTAATGAAAAGAACGACGAGGTTTGGTATAAGTTGCGAATTCATATTTTCATATTCACAGATACTCAATATTAAACTAAATTTTATTAACAACACATCGATTATAACACTATAAGTACAGCTAAATATTGTACAAATTATTCCTTTATTGTTTCAAACAGCACTGTTTTATTAATTTATTCTTTTCTCTCATTACATCGTTTTTTTGTTTCTTTATAACTTGCGTTAATTCTTCCATTTGTTTGTTCTTTCATTCGATTGTGAATTAAAATATAAATATTTGTACCTGGATTTTGTCGTTCGAGACTTTGAATGTACGAATTTCACCCTTTGTAAATACAAGTCGAAAAAAATTAGCGTTGATTTTCTCCGAGGCCACACAACGCACGAACAAAATCTATTATTAGACTGCGTTACAAAAACGAGCTTTTGTTCTGTCCTATGAACCAAATATACTTTTTCGGAAAGGGGAGAAAAAATAAAAATACACTTGTATCGGCGATTTTCATGTACACGTCAGATTTTTTTTTTATGTATAAAAGTATGTAAAGAATATATAGAAAAAATACTTTATACATAAAAAAAAATTCTGACGTGTACATGAAAATCGCCGATACACGTGTATTTTTTTATTTTTTCTCTCCTTTCCGGAAAAGTATATTTGGTTCATGGGACAAAATGTGTGTAACGCGGTGTTTGTAACGCAGTGTTATGAGACCGCCTTTCTTTTCCCCTGCCATCACCAGCAGATAACACGTAGAATACTTACTATCAAGGCTGGAGCGCTTTCAACCATTCAAGGTTAAATGATTGGAGACCTGGTATTGTTTTCGCGAAAAATAAAACTAGAAGGTCTCAACCAGTCGAAGTTACGGTTGAAGCCTTATGTGCTCGCAATTATTATTCATTATCTGGCATCGCCTTGAATTTTATACTAGAGGAAATAAAAATAAATTAATCTACCTAGAGTAATAACTTTTTTAATAAATTCGTCGCAAGAATCAAGCAACAGAGGACATTTCTGTCAGAAGTGTAGGTACACTTTTTAATTAATCCAAATAATGTACAGTATGCAAAATACATTTTCGTGCATCACACTAGTTTTACTAAACTAGCACAACTCGTTCTGTATGTAATTCCAAAATTCTTTTTCAAGATGTATTAATATATTCCACATTAAAAGCAATTCTCTAAATGGATAAAAATTGTATCATTTAAAATGTAGAAGTGAGTTTATGTTAACCACGTCGAGATTTTTGAGCAAAATTCGAATTCGATAGGGTGACATCCTCCAGTAATAAAGCTGGAAATGTACCGCTACTCCGAAATTTGTCAATTTTTGCTAAGAAGTGTCCCGTGTTTGCTCTAATTCTACATATTCTGATTTCTCAAATGAAATAAGAACTTTAATTATAACTTTACATTTAGATGAAAAATCACTCCGATAAATTGCAAAAACTTTGAAAAGGAGTTGCTCCACTGTTCAATTCATTAATAAAATAAATAAAAACAGCGGAAAAATCAATAAAAAGATTAGAAATCAGAACAGATGTGTTTTAAATAGGCGCCAAAGCTTTTATAATCTGCGAGAAAAACGAAAGATTTGACCATAAGTGCGGTTAAGCTTATTGCACTTTTGTATTTAAACTTCGAGATAAGTGTTACACCACAAATTGTACACATGTATGTACATATTTCTTTTAATTTCAGATTTAATATATATGTATATCTACAAGATTTATATCTTTTCATTCTACAACCGGCAAAAATGTGGAAATCGGTTGATAACGAACTTCGTAGTGTGCGAAATGGTTCTTGTTTAACTCGACAAGACCTATCAGAAAAATATTATCAATTCTAAGGGATTTCGAATTCATTCTTTTGTAGCATTGTGTTATTCATATCTGTTAGTTAACCTTCGAAATTGTCCGCATGGTGGCGCCCGAGTCGAGCTCGATTCCGCACATTTTTAAAACATATTTAACATATTGACATAGTATTAACGTTAATAGATAACCTTTTGCAAAATATTTACCTCTCGGAAGGCGCTGGTCATTAATGACGTCCAAACTATTTATGCTTTTTTTCTAACAGCGGTCACCCCTCGGCAGGCAATGGCAAACCTCCGAGGGTTATTCTGCCATAAATGCTTCTCGTTAAATACATCTGCCGTTCTGAGTCGGCACAAAACAGCAGGTCCCTTCATTTATGGTTGAATTTAAAGACGCACACCACAAATGGTAGGAGAAGCTCGGCCAAACACTGAGCTATATAGTGTAAGCGCCAAAATATTATTATTATTATACTAAAATGATCAGAATGAAAAGAGGAATCATTTTAGCCCTGACTGTCTGTCCGTCCGTCTGTCCGTGGTTACAATAACTTGAGTAAAAATTGAGATGTCTCAATGAAATTTGGTACATAGATTGCTCTTTGGACAGGGTAGGTTGGTATTGAAAATGGTCAAGATCGGTCAATAACCTCGCACCTCGCATACAACGGAAGTTTTTAAAAAATGCAAAAACTCTGTTTTTTCGGTATCCATTAAAGCGAATTGAGTGAAATTTAATATTTGGAGCGATTTTGAACTAAGAAATTAGGTATTTATGAAATTTTGAAAAATAGGTGTTGCCACGCCCACTTATGAAAAATTTTCTGTATCTCAATAACAGTATTAGTTATCGTCGCAAAATTTGGTGGACATATTTTCCTTGACATCGCTATTATTATCGCAGAAATTTTTTGCAATCGGATCATAACCACGTCCACCTCCCATATAACGGAAGTTTGGAAAATGTAAAAACTTCATTTTGTCGGTATCTATTCAAACAAATTGAGTGAAATTCGGTATTTGGAGCGATTTGGAACTAAGAAGTTAAGTATTTATGTAATTTTGAAAAATGGGCGTTCTTACGCCCACTTAGGAAAAACTGTCTGTATCTCAATAACGGTGTAAGGTATCGTCAAAAAATTTGGTGAAACAATTTTCCTCAATATCGCTGTTATCATCGTTAAAGATTTTTGAAATCGGAAAATATAACGGAAATTTTGAAAAATGCAAAAATTCCGTTTTTTCTTTATCAATTGGAAAATTTTAACAAAAATTTGATATTTAGAGAGATAGTTAATTAAGAAACTTCATTTTTATGAAATTTTGAAAAATGCGCGTTACTAACCCACTTATAAAAAATCGGAACATAATGCAAAAATTTCGTTTTTTCTTTATCTAATGGAACATATTAATAAAAATTTGATATTTAGAGAGATATTTAATTAAGATACTTGATTTTTATGAAATTTTGAAAAATGGGCGTTACTACACCCACTTATAAAAAAACGTCTGAAGGTAATAACGATGTAAGGTATCGTCACAAAAGTTGGTGAACATATGGTTGGTTGGTTGGTTGAAGCGTTGCCTAGTCCTGGAGTGACAAGGGCCCAACTAGCGCTGGAAGCAATATTTTGTTACGCTATTTTCGTGGAACCTCTGGTATGTCCTGCGGCCTTTAATTTTCGAAACACTTTGATTTGTGGATGAAGCTACTTAAACAGTTTATATTACACCTAGAGATCTCCCTTAACTCTTTTGGAAGAAACCCCAGTGTTTCTTGTCTTAGGCGTGCCAGAGCTGGGCACTCACACAGATAGTGAAAGATGGTTTCTCTGCGGTCTACATGTTTACAGCTCCTGCAGTGGTTGTTGAATGGAAGGCCAGTCTTGGTGAGCATGTTCACCATGCGGCCAGTGGCCCGTGATTGTAGCTGTTAGGCGGAATATTTCTTTCCTTGATCTGTTGAGGAGGTCTACCGCTTTTGATCGATCATAAATAGGCCAAATTTCTCCCGCGATTTTGCGCGTCGTTAACCTCTTGATGACTCCCAGCGGGCAGCGTATTGATTCCGCCTCGGATTTCTCAAGAGAGGCGCCGGCTCGGGCCAGCCCTCACATTGCCGTATATGTTCCTATGGCCGGGAACCCAAACGAGAGAAATGTCAACCGACTCAGCCGCTGAGCTTAACGCACACTTGCAGTCATGGACTATCTTGGAGTTTGTTTTCGGTGATGCCAGCGCCAAGAGAGCTGCTTGACTATCTGAGAAGATGTATGCTTTTTGTACCCCTTCGCTTCTATCTTTCAGTACCTGACAGGCCCTCTCAATTCCCATTACTTTTGCCTGGAAAATGCTGGTAAAGTTAGGTAGACGGAACGAGAGGGACACATCTAGCTTCTCTGAGAACACCCCAGCACCCACTCCGCACCCTCATTTTTGATCCGTCGGTGTAGAAAGAGGTGGTGTTCTCGTCCACCAGTCTGCCCCTGCTCCAGTCTCGTCTAGATGGAAATTCTATCTGAAAGTTTTTCCTGAAGTCCAGCGAAGGAGGTAGTTAATCTGATTGTTTGTTTTCTCCCAAGCGCCCACCGAGAACTCTACTGTGACAGTATTGCTTTGGCCTCCAGCTATCTCTCTAGTGCTTTAAGCAGAAAAGATGTTAGACTTATTGGCCTAAAGTCTCTTGCTTCATCGTGGGTTCTTCTACCTGTTTTCAGAATGAAAACAACTTTGAATCTTTTCTTTTTCTTTCTTTTTGTGGAACATGTGAAAGTCGAATGTTGTCTTTAAAGACCTGATCCAGCCATATGATCATGGGTTCCCCAAGCTTTTGTAGCATTATCGGTAAGATGCCATCTGGACCAGGGGATTTGTAGGGTTGAAAATTGTTTATTGCAAATTTTATTTTAGATCTGTCTATAACAGATTCCAGTGACACCTCTCTGACCGCACCCTGGGAAGTGGGTGTTAGTAAGGGCTTCTAATGAATCCCTGGCATTATCTATCCACACTCCATTCTGCTTCCTAAGAAAGCTTGGATTTGAGTGCTCTTTTGACAGAATTTTGCTCAGTCTGGCGGACTCCCTGTATGTTTCTACGTGGTGAACTTATTGTCCTTAATACCTTAATAAAGGAAATTTTGAAAAAAGCAAATAACTTCGTTTTTCAGTATTTATTGGAAGGAATTGAGTAAAGTTTAATACTAGCTGCGATTTGAAACAAAGAAACAAGGTTTTTATGAAATTATGGGCACCGACCATACAAAAATACATCGCGAGGGTATATAAAAATCAGTTTCGCCCGAATTTAGCTTTTCTTACTTGGTTTTATTTAAAATGTACTCTGACGTTCGAGAAATGGGAAGGCGCAATTTTGTTCTTGTTATAGCCCCATTCGACTTGTAATCAGAACTTCATTGAATTGATGATGATATCTCTTATTTACTAAAAAGTTGTCGCATTCAAAAAATACTTAAATCGATTTGACAGGTTCCCTGTCCCCATATAATAATGCTACTGAAGAGCTCTACGCAAACTTATTTTTTTAAGATTCTTTGTTACGTTAGAACTAATACTGTAGATACAAGCTGTTGAAAGATTTTAGAAAATACATTCGCCACAGAAACAAAAAAAAAGTTTGCTAACATGTGATTCATGAACGTACTCACTGCATGAACTTCGTTGCACGTTTTATGAATCATATATGAGTTTCTCACATGTGATTCATGTGGACGTGCTCGATAAATTTTCACGGTTTAATTTAATATGAAAGTGACGAAGAACATACAGCTCAGAAATTGACGGAAAAGATATTGGCTTGACAGAAATTAAAGTACAGACTTCGCAGGATGTTATGATGGCGAATTTACAAGAGCCAGAATGAACTCCACCGTCATTTTAGGAGAAGTAGAAGCTTTAGCAGAATCTGGAGTCCAACCACTGTGGTTAGAAGAAATTTTAGCTATTGGACGAGAAACATTGGAAACAGGAAAATCGGGTGTCCAGGATATTCAGTCAATTTCGGAAGAAGCATGTGATAACAGCGTCTTAAAAATTTATGAGTACTTTGTTTCGGATGATGTTATCGAAATTATGGTGAACAAAACAAATAAACTGAACTAAAAAAATTTTTTTTATGCCTTCCTCTTCTCTATCAAGGAAGACTTATTAGAATTAGAATTGCGAACGACTTTGACACGAGTATTGGCTTAGCCAAATATCTAAAAGACCGCAATACTGATTTATGTGGTACACTCCGTAGGAATAAAATTGGCCTACCACAAGAAGTTTTGTTGAAAAAACTAAGAAAGGGGGAAGTTATAGCTAGGCAGTTGAATAGTTATATCAAATGGCATGATAAGCGCGATGTGTTTATGATCTCTACCTGTCACGATAACGAAATGGTATCAACAAAAACTATCACCTAAGGCCTCCAACACAAAGAAATTCATCCACCACTAGCCATCGTCTTACACAAATCCCGAGAAAAGATGGAAAACTTGTGCGAAAGCGATGTTCAATCTGCTATAAAAATATAAGAGCTACCTTCAAGCCAAACAAGTAAATACGGAATGCAACACAAGCAATAAAGCCTTTTGTCTTACTTGCTTCAATCAAAGCAAAAAGTACAATAATAAAATCAGTTATATGTTATAAATATGTAAATTAATGTTTTGATTTTCGTATTTTGTGGTTAATGTTTGTTGGTACATTTTCGAGCGAGTATTTGAAAAACGCCATTTTTTTCATTCTTATAATTTATATTATTTATGCTGTCACATCCTATACAAAAATTGAAAAAAGCTCATCACGTTCAAAAATTTTTTATATGGTAAAATAATTCCGAAATTGCTCATATATGATTTATGAGCGCATCAGACACGGTACAAAATTGGTGCTATGCATAATATTTGATTCATTGGATATGGAACCTGTTAAGTATGCAGAATTTACTGTTACCACTTGTTCTATATTGTATTTAACAAAACTGTTCACATTTTTACTTTGTTAGTAAAGGTTCAAATCTTTGGGTTTTGGGTGATGACAGCATTTTAATTCATACATACAATTTTAATTCATCATTCACTTAATTTTGCGGATGGTGAATAAAAATGTATACGTTAATCAAAATTATGTGAATGGGGAAAAACTCATTTTAATTTTTTTTCGTCATTCAACTTGATTGAAGAAACGACACGAGGTTTTGATTTCAAGAATACAACTGATTTAAACTTATTTGGCGTTTCGATTCTAGAGTGTCTTGCAGTTGAGTTCGTCACGCAAAGACGATTAATAATTACAAGACCAATGTTATGAAGAGTGTGGAAAAACCTGTAGAGTTATCTAAGTCTGGCAAAACTCTTTCATGGTGAACGGATAGCATGCATTCCAAAGCAGTCGCATAGGAAACCCGGATTTACTCGTGCAACCTGTGCAAGTCGTGAACCGTTTTGCAAGAACTATGGCGTTTTATTTTCTCGAAATAATGTTGCCCCGTTTGTTTTTCTTAGCCCTTCCATGGTGTTTCGTGTCCATTTCCTACTTTATCGGGCCAAAGGCAAAAGTTCCAATTCGAGAATACCCCTAATCTTGTGCTCCTAGATGTGTGGCATGTTTGAGAGTTGCTAATTCACCTTTGATTTTCGTTAAATACTAATTTTATAAATTTCAATGAATTCATTATAGAAATTGCGTTAATTAACTTCACACAAATTTAAGGAAAAATTACTTTGGAAGAATTCTTTATCGATGATGACTGATGTGTTTAAAAAGAATTGGGGAAATGCGGAAACTTTCGACTACGCTTGTCTTTATTCGTTGCAGTCGCTAGAACTGGGCAGAATCAAATTGCATACATATGTACATATGTATATATTGGTATACTGCTGAATTCAAATAATACAACTAAAAATATAGTGCATTTCAAAGAAGTTCGTAAGTCAAAACATTATTACATACTCGTACATACCTACTAGGACGTCCGTTATTTACCTACCAAGTTGGTGCCGAATTCACGCTAGTGCCGCTGCTTGTAGCAGTTGGTATATAGTGCGGTATAGCTCCACGCAAAAAAGTAAGAAACATAAAAAAAAAATTCTCATGCTTTTATGTACATATCGCTTATTAGCTAGTAAAACCGTTAATCGAAAAAAAACTGTATAAAGATTTTAAATTATGTGCACATGCACATAATTTGTGGCAAATTTTGTTACATATGTACATATACATATAACATATGTACATACATATTTATGTATCAGTAAAGTGACGTTGGTGGTGATGGTGGTGGGTAAGGTGGTTAGGACTTTTGTCCTTGTTATGCGCTCTATCGTACCACTCGCAATATATACTCATATAGCGCAAACGGTGCAACAGCAAGTGTCGGTGATGGGCTGCGCCACCTCTCACCTTACGACGCTTCCATCCATTCCTCCCACTACCACCCTTTCCACGCCCAGTTATCGTGTCATTTACTGCATTGCCAGTACTATTGCGCTGTCATCTATGTTTAGCGTGCTCATTCAGTTCTGGTTTACCCTTGGAATATTGCGCGTCGACGTGCCGTTGTCGTTTGCGTTGCCGTTAGTGGTCGTATGGCAAATGCGATGTTAGTTATCCTAACATGGTGGCGTATCAATCGTTAAGCGCGCGGTGATTGCACTATGACTACTGTCAGCCCTATTGTTATATTGTCGTCGCCGCCGCACCGCGCTAATAATATATACACAAATGCTTAAATTAAAGCCAATAGTGTCGCGTGTTCTTGTGTGCCAATACTTAGCGTAATTAAATTGGATATGTCAATATGTTTTATGTCGCGATTGCTAGCCAACGTAAGAAGTTCGGTATAATGCAAAGCAATTATGTACGTACATATGTATGTATATCATAACGTAACGTGCCATTACATAAAGAACAAAAAATTAAAAGTAATCAATGTGTAAACATATGAAAACAGTGGTGAAACAATAAATAAATTATTTTTTTAATGAAACATGTAATACGAGTACGTCTCGTTTATATCGCAAATAGTGCAGCATTTGCAGCATAGAATATTGTGTGCCTACGGACAAAAAATAAATAAGCAGTGTTACCAATTAAACATATTAATTAATGTTTAAACAATTATCATTATAATAATAATTGAAAGTGTAACGAAAAAAACTTAAATTGTTTGTTTAATAAGTTTTAGGTCAATATGTGTTAAACACATATGAATATATGAAACCTTAAAAGATTAAAAACAATTTCCTCATTGAAATATACGCTATTCATAGTAATGTTGTGAAATAATTCCCGCCAAAAATATATTTTTTATGGCGTTACTTTTAATAAATACTCGTATGTAATAATCAAAAAATAGCATTAAAAAAAATTTACAAAAGTCGAGACTAATTTGAATAAAATGTTGTCAATGTACGGGAAAAAAAATATTCTGTTAATTGTATCATACAGGCATGAAAATCGTACGATTTAAATTCGGAACGATTTGCTAAATATTTTTGATTATTTCTTACAAAGAGACTTAGTTTTCTACATTAAAACTGTAAAAGATATGTATATAAATGTGCAATATAAATCATTCTTATATCATATCAGTGAATTTTTAAATCCAGCATATTCGAAAGTACTTAAATCGTACGGTTTTAGAACATGCCTGATATTTATGGTTTCGAAACTCAGCTTCGAGGTGTGAAGTGAAGACATACATACATAAAGTTGGAAGTACAAAATTATTAGCAGACGGCCGCTGTGGTCGAGTGTGTAGCTCACGCTGCCGCTGAGCTCCGGTATTGAACCTCAGCCAGGGCAAGTGAAATCTAAATCAATGATAGGAAAAGGTTTTTTTTTATTCTAATAGCTGGCGCACCTTTCTGCATTGAAAGAGCTTTGCATAAAATAAATCTGCGTTCGGAGTCGGCAAAAAAGTGTACATAATAATAATAATAATTTTTGGCGCTTACACTTTATAGCTCAGTGCTTGGCCGAGCTTCTCCTACCATTTGTGGTGTGCGTCTTTATATTATACCACAAATGGAGGGACCAACAGTTTTGTGCCGACTCCGAACGGCAGATGTATTTAATGAGAAGCTTTTTTCATAGCAGAAGTACCATCGGAGGTCTGCCATAGCCTCCCGAGAGGTGACTGCTATTAGAAAAAACTTTTTCTATGATTAAGATTTTGCTTGCCCTGACTGAGATTCGAACCTCGAACTCATCGACATATCGAGTTATAGCACGCACCGCTACCAACTCGACCAAAGCGGCCAAAAAAGTGTACATAGCCTCACAATTTGTTTTTCAACCTACACACCGAACAAATGGGATAGGAGGAACTTAGCTAAATAAAGGGTGTTTTTTTAGACGAGTGGTTTTCAATGAGGCAATACTTTTTTCGGTGTTGGTATTTTTGACAGCTGTTCCTTAATTTATACTCAGTTTGGTTTGCCATTTCAAGACGCCTTGGAAGAGAATATTCGGCGCGTTATTGCTCACATACGCGACCCAATTGCTGCAAAAAGTGAACGAAAATTTAGCCTCTCGGTTGGAATTTATTCGAGCCAGCCGCGGCGATCACTTGCCCGAAATCATTTTTAAATTATAATGGCTAACCCTTATCTTTATAATAAAGCTAAATTCTTAGGCATAGCATTATATTAAATGCGTTTTATTTCTTCTTAAAAACCACATGTATAAAAACAACATCCTTTACTACATACATACATTTGTACGTAGGTATTTGTCTAAGTCTGTTTTCTTTCCTTTTTTTGAATTTTGTTTACGTGGATTATCGCTATTCTATACACAGTTGACGACAAAAATTTAGCACCCCCATGTATTGATAAATTCGAAAAAAAAGTTTTTATATTTTTATTATTCAATTAAAGCAGATTATTTTAGAAGAAAAGGCATTACATATAAACACAAATTTTAAACTTCATTCAATATTAGTCTTATTTATGCTTCCTTTTGTGCATTCCTTGTAATTGCTGTATGTGTATTAGAAAATGCTTGAAATTACGAATACGCATGCGGCGCGTCGGCCGCTAGGATATCTATTAGAAAATGTAAGAAAAGTTAACACATACTTCTTGATTGTTTTCGCTGTAACATACTATTTATCTATTACAAATTTTATCGCTAGCGTTTTTTTTCTGACTTCTTTTTTTCTAACTTAACCTTTTCTATGGTAGATATAAATCGTAATGCATTACACTCGGATCTAAGCCTCATCATTGGCATTTGAAGACTGTCAATTAAAAACTTATCTTGTTCCATTCGAAGGTCTTATAAACCAATAAGCCTAGAGTAAAAGTCTGGCTTTGTTGAATCTCAATTTATTAATTTTTTAATTGAATTTGAAATTGTCAGACTGGCGTACAAGTTTAGCTCCTAAACTAGTTTTTTAATCGTGTTTTATGATACTCTGGATTGAATCGTAAATAGCAATATACGAGTACTTTAAATTCACTACAATTAGCCGAGGATGACTGCCTCAAACTCTTACCATTAAATTCCTGTTTTTAAAAACAAACCTTCAATATCTAAACGATGATTACTAAATCTAATATTCGGCTGATATCGCTAGTAACACAATGTATTTGAAATACTAAGTTTGCGTAAATGTGAAAAATCGAACTCACTACAATTACCCGAGGATGACTGCCTCAAACTCTTACCATTAAATTCCTGTTTTTAAAAACAAACCTTCAATATCTAAACGATGATTACTAAATCTAATATTCGGCTGATATCGTTAGTAACACAATGTATTTGAAATACTAAGTTTGCGTAAATGTGAAAAGTTTAATAATAGAATTTCAATATTGAATGGAGTTAAAATACAAACTGCGCCAATAAATGTCCATTTAATGCAACTTAAGTAGAAGCTCGCCATAATATAAGATGCCTGAGAGGGCTGCAAAGAGCATCAAAGGGTATTAATATTATGAATATACCTAAGTTTGGTAATAAATATACGCTATTGGGAGGAATAGATATACATAACTAATAACCAAGGATCCGTCGGTACGTTTTTTTTAAATAAGCCTGAAGCAAGATGTGTCGTTGCTTGTGTATCTCGTCAGGTGGTACTTTCGGTCAAAAAGAAGACAAGTGTAGCAATTTAAAGCGAGAGACGACGTTATGCTTACATCAACACCGCATGGTAATGTTTGTTTTTTTCTTTAGTTACAGCTACGCAATCTGAGCTATTTGTGACTTTTTGGTTTATTTTGTTACTTACATCGTTCGCTACTTGAGTCGTATATACCACTAGAAGACCTGGCGAACTTCGTCCCGCCCAAAATTTATTAGTAGTATATGAAATCCTTTTTGAACTCTGTCGTATTTAATGTTGAGAATAAAACGGACACCTAAATTTCGCATTCGTTTTCGTAGCTTCCTACTTTTCTTTATAGTTATAGCAGATTTTCCAAGTTAAATAATCCGTCGTCCCAGTTAAGATGTATATTTTTCTGTATATCTCGACTCCAGCGATACGAATCAAATAATTGAAAAAAATTAAATCCTTTTGTTTTATTATGCAAGTATAATACAACATTAATTCCATCCAGCGCCGCCTATTTGATAAATTTTTCGCAAAGACATTTTTCTTCCTCTCAATAATACCTATATAGAATATTTTGTAAATAAACCGAAAACTCGAATTTTTGAATGCAACATTTCGAAAGTTTTAAAATTTTGATATTGGATCATTATTAACATAGGTTTTTTGTAAATATCTGCGGAACTAAATAACCGATTAAAGAGTTTGAAAAACATGACAACGGCTTTCAAAAAAAAAAAGTAAATTTAAAAAAGCAAAAAAAAATAAAAATATGTATGTATGTATGTATATGTCATTGGTGGTGCAATATGAAAATTGGATTTTACCACGCCCCTCCACCCGCAGACCGAAAATCAAAAATCACAGTGTCACCCGCCTGAATATTCTGAAGATTCCCTGAAAATTTCATCATAATCGGCCCAGCCGTTTTGGAGACAATACGTTACATACATACACACATCCTGTTTAATATATCGTATATACCAGGGCTGCTCAACAAACGAAACGATACCATTTTGTTTTGTTAACGAGCAAAATTAACTAACCGAAATGAGTTTGTTGCGTTTCGGCGCCATGTTATCAAAACGAAATCAAATCGTTAATGTTGCAACGTTATAAAATTTCCGTTTTCGTTAATTTAAATGTGCCTAAAAGTATGCAGCGCTTCTGTTTGCGACGAGTGAATCTCCAGCGTTTTTCTTAACGCTTTTCTTTACGTTTACGCCAGCATTTCGTTTCGGTTAAAAACGTAATGAAATTTATTATGATAATTGCTTTAACGATAATATTTTGAAATGTTTCAACCGAAACAAGAGAAAACATTTCGGAACGGTTAAATTTAACGTTAAAATGCATCCTTGGTATATACCATTAGCACTAAGCCAGGGGGAGAAGTAGCAACACCAACATATGGATTCGTAGCTAAGTCCTCGTCTACAAAACCAATAGAGAAGCTATAATTATTATATATAATATATAATATAATTTTGGCGCTTACACTATATACATAGCTCAGTGTTTGGCCGAGCTTCTCCTACCATTTGTGATGTGCGTCTTTATATTATATCACAAATGGAGGGACCTACAGTTTTGTGCCGACTCCGAACGATAGATGTATTTTATGAGAAGCTAGTTCATGGCAAAAATACCCTCGGAGGTTTACCATTGCCTGCCGAGGGGTGACCGCTATTAGAAAAAACTTTTTCTATGATTAAGATTTTGTTTGCCCTGACTGAGATTCGAACCTCGAACTCACCGGCGTATCGAGTTATAGCACGCACCGCTATCAACTCGGCCACAGCGGCCACAATTATGCGTGGGTGTATTAAGAGTAAGCGGAATTCGTTGACGTCCATGGCAACAGCAGACCGATTGATTTTAGATTTTTTTGACACTTTTTTTGTTACTATTCGCTTTTTGTTTGGTATATTATGAGTCATCAGTCAGTGTCGAAATGACACATTGTTTATCGTGCTGCTTCTTATCGCTGTGCAGATCAGACACAACTATAAATGCCCGTACATATAAGACTTTCGTTTTGATTTGCTTCAAAGTTTCGATTTGACAGATAACACAGATCTGCAACAAAAATGCTGTCTGGATAATTCCAACTGATTTCTATGTATTTAGGTGTTCTGAAAACTAAAAAAAATCTAGAACGTACATAAGGTTATTTAACAAAACGCAAAAATTTATTATAAAAAGGGCTAACTTCTAGGCATTAATAATAGGTATAATTTTATTTTGATTACTGTTTTTAAATGTTTACGATATCTATCATTAATTTCTAAATAAGGAACACCCTGTGTGAGCTGCGGTTCAGTATAGTGCAATGTCGTCTGAGCGGAAGTGTGTGACAGTTTCTGTTATATTTGTGGCGAATATAAGATATTAAATTATTGTGGTCGCTGTGGCTGAGTTGGTAGCGGTGCGTGCTATAACTCGATATGCCGGTGAGTTCGAGGTTCGAATCTCAGTCAGGGCATGCAAAATCTTAATCATTGAAAAAGTTTTTTCTAATAGCGGTCACCCCTCGGCAGGCAATGGCAAACATCCGAGAGTATTTCTGCCATGAAAAAGCTTCTCATTAAATACATCTGCCGTTCGGAGTCGGCACAAAACTGTAGGTCCCTCCATTTGTGGTATAATATAAAGACGCACACCACAAATGGTAGGAGAAGCTCAGCCAAACACTGAGCTATATAGTTTACGCGCCAAAATTATATATATATATATGATATTAAAGAAGCAAGTTAATATTACGGACTTTGTAAAAAAAGTATACTCCTTCAAGACTTCAATCTTCCCAAAAACGCTGCTGAGTTGCTTGGATCAAGGCTCAAAAGCAGGAACTTACTTTTGCAATAACAAAGATCCTAACTAGAAACAAATCGTCAAAGAATGTTTAAAGCATGTTATAAGTTGAAGACCTGATGTTGTATGAGTGCTGCTAAATACAAGGCGTGGAAAGCAAAGCAAACAGAAGCAAAATCATGGCGAACTCTCAACTTTTGTACACTTTGGCAACCAACTGTTTACATTTCCATTTTATTTTTGCGCGCATATGCACACGATTTAGAAAATTCACTAGAATTTCATAATTTTTGCGAGTACATTTACTTTTAAAAAAACGAAAAAAGAGAAATATGCATTATTATTGTTTTAATATTGCATATGATATTGTTATGTACTTTACATAGATAGAATAATATGGAGAGAATATGAATTGAAGCGATTAATCGTCACAGTATCCTGTTTAATAAAGTACGCCCATTTGAAAGACCAGCTAATATCTGCTGTTAAAAGCATATGTATATACATAAGTTAAAAATTATTATTGCAATATCTATTATCGGTGGTTCATTCGAATCTTTTGTCAATCCTTCCTAAACAAGTCCAAATAGCAAATGAAACACATCTTTGTTAACCACCCTCACCGATTTTTTTAACTCGCCTGGATCGGTTTTTATTTATTTTTTCTAAAGATGCTGCAAGAAGACCTTTTACATTGTGGACTTAATAAAGTTTATTACACTCGCGAATTTCAAACATTAGTAGCCTTAACTATATCAGTAAAGCTCATTTCTTATTCTCTTATTAAATAAAATACTTGAAATAAATACAAATCGCAATTCTAAACAAACAACTAGCGCATTATATCTCAAAGCGTTCTATGTTGCAAACCTTCTACACCTCATGCTTTATTGTTAAATTTCGAATTGTCAAGTAAAGCGAGGAAAGTTATATGTGTACTTAAGGGCCATGCGTGCGTTCACCGCTCTCAGAGCTGCTACTTTACATAGAACAGCCAACAAAGTTATTCGATTTGTATTTGTACATTTGGCTTGCTCTTGTTATATCCAAACTCAGGCTGAGAGAATCAGATAAGGTTTTAGACACAGCTTCGGCAGCACATTCTAAATAAAAACAAGTAAGAAAAGCTTAATTCGGGGGAACCGATTTTTATATACCCTTGCGATGTATTTTTGTATGGTCGGTGCCTATAATTTCATAAAAACCCCGTTTCTTTGTTTCAAATCGCAGCTAGTATTAAACTTTACTCAATTCCTTCCAATAAATACTGTAAAACGAAGTTATTTGCATTTTCCAAAATTCCCGTTATATGGAAGTTGGGCGTGGTTATGGTCCGATTTCAAAAATTATTGACGGTAATGCAAATGGTATCAAGGACAATATGTTCACCATGTAGAAACATATAGGGAGTCCGCCAGACTGAGCAAAATTCTGTCAAAAGAGCACTCAAATCCAAGCTTTCTTAGGAAGCAGAATGGAGTGTGGACAGATAATGCCAGGGATTCATTAGAAGCCCTTACTAACAACCACTTCCCGGGGTGCGGCCAGAGACCAACAATATGGACTCAAACTAATCTTCCGAAACCCTCCGAGGTGACACTGGAATCTGTTATAGACAGAGCTAAAATAAAATTCGCAATTAACAATTTTTAACCCTTCAAATCGCCTGGTCCAGATGGGATCTTACCGATAATGCTGCAAAAGCTTGGGGAACCCATGATCATATGGCTGGATCAGGTCTTTAAAGACAACATTCGACTATCTCATGTTCCACAAAGCTGGAAAAGAGTCAGAGTTGTTTTCAGTCCGAAGACAGGTAGAAGAACCCACGATGAAGCAAGATACTTTAACCAATAAGTCTAACATATATAGCACTAGAGAGATTGCTGGACATACATATCAGATCCATTATACAAGGATCAAAGCTATCGACAGCCCAACATGCGTATATTAAGGGCAGGTCAACAGAAACGGCTCTGCACGAAGTAGTGGAAAAATCAATCAACTTCAAGGAATTTACTCTAGCTGCTTTCCTAGATATAGAGGAGGCTTTTAACAATATAAAGGTCGAGTCATTCACTCAATCACTTGGAAAGAGGGGGGGTATCTACCCACATCTGCGGATGGATTGAGCAGATGCTCAGGAACAGACATATTATAGCAACCAGTGGTTCATCAAAACGGTGGCGATGTCGTAGTGGCAGTATCTGGTCTATTTCCCTCCACGATAAGCGAAATTCTCGGGGGAGCTCTGCTGAGACTCCACAGATTGGTCTCACGAAGCGGGCTGGGTATCAACCCAAACAAGACAGAGCTAATGCTGTTCACTAAAAGAACCAAAAGAGCACGGTTAAGACTTCCTTCTCTTAACGGAACTCCTCTGACTCTATCCTCTGATGCAAAGTACTTGGGTGTCACATTAGCCCCAAAACATGGCTGGAAGAGAAACGTTGAGAGGCGTGTTGAGAAAGCATGCATAGCCTATTATTCGAGCGAGCGAACTATTAGTAAAAACTGGGGATTAAAACCAAAGATTGTCCTGTGGTTGTACATGGCCATCATAAGACCGATACTTACCTATGAGGTACTGGTGTGGTGGCCAACACAAGATAGGCAATATATCAAGAAGCTAAGCAGTATACAACGCGCAGCTTGCGCGAGGGGCCATTAGGTCATGTCCCAAGGACGCACTTAATGTGATCCTACATCAACTGCCAATAGAGCTCCAAATAAAAGAAACTGCGGCGAACTCTGCAATCAGACTACAAGAGTCAGGTCGCAGGACATACCAGAGGTTCCACGAATAAAGCGTAGCAAATCGGTGCTTCCAGCGCTAGTTGGGCCCTTGTCACTCCAGGACTAGGCAACGCTTCAACCTACCAACCAACCATATGTTCACTAACTTTTGTGACGATACCTTACATCGTTATTACCTTCAGACGTTTTTTATAAGTGGGTGTAGTAACGCCCATTTTTAAAAATTTCATAAAAATTAAGTTTCTTATTTAACTATCTCTCTAAATATCAAATTTTTATTAATATGTTCCATTAGATAAAGAAAAAACGAAATTTTTGCATTTTTCAAAATTTCCGTTATATGGGAGGGGGGAGAGGTTATGTTCTGATTTTAAAAATCTTTAACGATGATAACAGCGATATTGAGGAAAATTTGTTCACCAAATTTTGTGACGATATCTTACATCGTTATTGAGATACAGAAATTTGTTCTAAGTGGACGTGGGAACGCCTATTTTTCAAAATTTCATAAATACCTAATTTCTTAGTTCAAAATCGCTCCTAATACCAAATTTCACTCAATTTGCTTTAATGGATACCGAAAAACGGAGTTTTTGCATTTTTCAAAACTTCCGTTATATGGGAGGTGGGCGTGGTTATTAACCGATCTTAACCATTTTCAATACCAACGTACCCTGTCCAAAGAGCAATCTATATACCAAATTTCATTGAGATATCTAAATTTTTACTCAAGTTATTGTAACCACGGACAGACGGACGGACGGACGGACAGACAGTCAGGGCTGAATCGATTCCTCTTTTCATTCTGATAATTTAAGTATATATATGTCTATATCTATTGTGTAAATGTACCCAAATTATGTTCGGCTTTAAATTATAATTATAATGCAGATGAATGGCGACTTTTCATTGATGAATCGTGTAAAAGTATGTACCTTAAAAAAAAAAATACATTCGTGTTCCCTTAATGAAGTCTGTAATGTCACCCTTAGGTTTAAAAGCTGTGTTATTACACAATGAAAATCTCTTAACATCAGTTCCAATCGCGTATGGGGTTAACAAGAAAGAAACGTATGAAATGATGGAAAAAATTTTACGGTTGATCGACTATGCCACGCATAAATGGAAAGTCATCGCTGACTTAAATTGACAATTTTATTTGGCATGCAAGGTGGCTACACAAAATATCCTTGCTACCTTTGTGAATGGGATAGTCGGGCATCCAATCGCTATGATCGCAAAGCATGGCCATCTCGAGAGTCACATCAGATAGGTAGGAAAAACGTTTTAAGCCTCCCATTGGTAAAATCTGAGGATGTTATCTTACCACCACTACACTTAAAGCTGGGATACATGAAACAATTTGTAAAGAAATTGTATGTTAATAGCGAAGCTTGTCTACATCTTAAAACTGTCTTCCCAAAATTAAGTGATGCTAAAATAAATCCGGTATTTATTAATTTGTTTTCATACCTACTTGCTTGTTATTTTTTTTATAATTTGTGTATATAGGTATTTTCATTGGACCTCAAATTCGCAAAATTATGAACGACGTTACCTTTATGAACAAGTTAAGCTGTGTTGAGGAACTTGCATGGAAGAGTTTTGTAGCGCTATGTGATAATTTCCTTGGGAACAACAGAAGCAACGACTACATCACGGTTGTAAACGAATTTTTAAGTGCATATGGTGAAATGGGTTGCAACATGTCGATAAAAATTCATTTCTTGCATTCGCATTTGGACTTCTTCCCACATAATCTGGGCCAGTTCAGTGATGAACAAGGCGAACACTTCCACCAAGAAATGGCTACGATCGAAAAACGTTTCGGAGGAAAAAACAAAATAAATATGATGGCAGAATATTGCTGGTCAGTACAACGCGAAACTGACGATGCTGACCTAAGGAAAAAACGGTCAAAAAATCTGGGCCAGTTCAGTGATGAACAAGGCGAACACTTCCACCAAGAAATGGCTACGATCGAAAAACGTTTCGGAGGAAAAAACAAAATAAATATGATGGCAGAATATTGCTGGTCAGTACAACACGAAACTGACGATGCTGACCTAAGGAAAAAACGGTCAAAAAATCACTTTTGATCTATAAAATTTTATTTATTAGTAAATTTAGTTCGTTGTAAATTTTCGAAGTGGGAATGAAGTCGGAAGTAAACTGCTTCTCACGATATTTAAACCAGGAGGAAGAAACTCCCGGCAAAAGTAAGTTCCTGCTTTTGAGCCTTGATCCAAGCAACTCAGCAGCGTTTTTGGGAAGATTGAAGTCTCTTACCAGATCATTTAGCTCGCCCTGAGAACACAATTTCGGACTGCTGTCATCTTTAAATTCAAAACTTGACATTACATCGGGTTCAGGTACAGCACCATCTTCGTCAAAACTTGAAATCTCTTCCAACGTAGCAGGGACCTTAAGCACTGGTATTTCGGTCCCATGAGGGATGGGACGAGTAGCTGGTTGCAGATTGGAGTATGAAATTGACTGCTTTCGTTTTGACTTATACCCTTTCACATTACACGAACAAAAGTAACAATCATCACTATGGTTCTTTTGCTCGCGCCATACCATAGGAATCGCATATCGGAAAGTTTTTTCTTGCCCTTAAACTAATTTCGAAGATCTTCAACACATCGTTTGTAGACTTTATGAGGTGCCCAAACTTTATCCTGATCTCCAAGTTTTAAGCCAAAATACGCGGAGTATACTTTTTTTTACGAAGTCCGTAATATTAACTTACTGCTTTAATATCATATATTCGCCACAAATATAACATAAACTGTCAGACGAGTTCACACACTTCCACACTGACGACATTTCACTATACTGAACCAAGATCTACAAAACAATGACGAGTTAAAACCTAATTGTACCGCGCCACTTTCTACACTATCGGAGCGCGCACGTTCAGCTTACAACATGTTTATGTTTGTTAATGCAGCTCACACAGGGTGTTCCTTAATTAGAAATTAATGATAGTTATGGTAAACATTTAAAAACAGTAGTCAAAAGAAAATTATACCTTTTCTTTATGCCTACAAGTTGGCCCAAAAACCCCTTTTTTATAATAAAATTTTGCGTTTTGTAAAATAACCTTACGTTCTGGAATTTTTTGAGTATTTTTTTAGTTTTCAGAACACCTAATAAATAGAAATAAGTTGGAAATATCCAGACAGCATTTTTGTTGCAGACCTGTGTTATTTGTTGCTGGATCAAAGTGTGACAGATGTTGATCCATTCATTGAGTGCGATTACTCGTGTGTATTGTTTCAATTCAATGTCCGCTTCAGCTCTTATAGGAATTAAAAGTTATTTCTTTTTCTTTTTTCTATAAAAATCCAACATTTGTTGAGATAATTGCAAATCAATCGGTAAATAATTTTGTCTATCAATATTAGGACGCATTATTAACTTAAGCAGTGCTGCTTTTTGTTACCCGGTGAATTGGTGCTTGTTAAAGGCATCCAAAAGATTTCTTTCCAGTTCTTGAATGGTTGTAGTACAACAATTTACACACAGTATTTACAAAAGCGGCATCTAACGTAACACAGTTGAATATGCTAAACATGTATATTTTGGTAGCTCCTGCGTTGAAATTTAAATTTCGTTGTTCAGATACAGGAAATTCATAGTTGAAAGCAGCGTTCGCAATCATTTACTTAAGTACGTACGAGAACGTCGGAACGATTATTTTCATGAGTGGGCTCACTAAAAAAATGTTTAGACACAGCAATATAAGATTGATATGACGTTTATTTTGTATTATACATTGTCAATTACAAATTTATACTCTACCGAAGACATCTTTTTGTCTTCATTTCTCGAAGATCAAGTTGTACTTACAATTTTTCATGAATATGAAGAAGATTTGACGTCACAGAGACGTTTTTGTGTCGTCGAACTGCGAGAATACGTCTTTAGACGTCGAAAAGAGGTAAACGAGCGTTCTGCTGATGCCGCTGATGCTGGAATAGTTAGCACGAGTATCAGTAATTGAATTAATAAATAAAATAAAATCCTGGACGTAGATGGAATGGAAGACTTGGCAACATCTTGAGCTGTGTTCTGAGAACATCCACTTCGAAGTGATCAGAAAAAGGCTCAAATAATTGTCGATGATCAGCTGAGTCCGGTATCTCTTTCTCTTGTAAAGCCTCTAAAAGGATGTTTTCGAATCTAATAAGGGTCTTGAGTCCCTTTCAATTGATCTTAAGATCAATAACTCCAAAATAATTTTTTCAAATAACCGTTTTGGGATCAAGTACAGTTCACCAACAGCACAGCACAGCATTTGTTTCGTAATTGATTCTTTTCGGTAATTTTTTAGCCTTGGATGTAGCTGGAAACTCCAATCTCAGTGCTGCTGCTTCGACACTTGCAGCTTCATAAATTGTCTCAAATTCTGCTGATGATCTTATCTTCTCTAGTTGTGAAGTCAACAACTTTACAGATCGTAGCACACCAGCTGCTGTTCGTTTTGGGCATTGCAGCGCTTTAGCAAGAGACTCAAATGGGCCAAATATTGTAATGCTCGTGTGCAGGTGAAAAAAAGTTTTAAATTTGAATAATTTTTTCAACCATCCACGTCCAGTAGCTTTTCTATCAGGAGATATTGCACCTGGTTCATCGACAATCTTCTGTAGCGTCTCTAGAATCCTGGCATACTCGCTTTTATATCTAACGAGGGCTTTGCAACGAATACACCAAAGCGTAGGGCACATTGGTATCAGATGGTGGAATTTTTTGTTTGACTGATCCTCGATTGCAGGTAAAACAACGTCATTGAATTTCTTCTACAACCACGGCATATATGTGGAACTGGAGTGAAGAGCATTTGTGCGGCACATTTTTCTTAATTAATGTAGCAATTCCTTGATTACTGGTGGATATACATACATACATATGTTGCAGAAGCATTGTATGATGTCCCGTTTAATTCTTCAAGATCAATGAGATTATTAAAAGCCGTTTATGTTTCAATGTAGAGCAACAAACATACCTACATATGCAGAAAAGTACCTAGTAGCTTAAGAATAAAAAATTTCAATTGATTTTGAACACCACAGTTGCCAAATATTTAAAATATGACACTATTTTGACCTAATTTTTTGTTTTAATGAAGGCAAAGAAGCGGCCTTTAAAAATACTTCCTCCTCTGTACACATATTGAAACGATTTATTGTCTCCCTGGTCAAGTTTGGTTTGGAGACAAACTGGTTTAGGCATTGTGCCACACTCAATCGTACCAGATAGTTTTATTTGATATTAAAACAAATCTTTGGTGACTGGTAACAAGCTAACTGTTAATTTAAATTGTTTCCCAGAGCGATGAGTTATAACGTACATTGACGTTATTACCTTTTCAAAGAGGAAATAAAGTCAACAAAAATTCAGAAAGAAAATAAAAAAACATTATTCTCATATTCAAATGCTTCAAAAATGTCAAGTCAAATAATTATATGCTGATTGTTTTGTTAAACTTTTACAAAAATACCAAATTTTTCAGCGAATATAATATCCAGCAGCATTGCAGGAATAGTACCGCAGTTTTTTATTTTTCTATTGGTTAAGCCCATCCATAAGCTGATATTAGACATCTGCATGAATTAACTCATTCATGAATGCACAACTTACTCGTACCGATTTTTCGGTCCCGTGAAGCCGCTAACCATTTGAAATGGTCCGTATGAATGCAGGCGGCGAAGTTGTGCGGCAGTTGGTGGCTTTGCTTTTGCCGAAAACGCTATTCGTTCGTTTTATAAGTAAAACGAAGCCATGTCGGCGAACCTATGAATGCGAGCACAATGAGACAAGAGCGGCTTAACGTTGTATAATTCATCAAAATTCATAATAATTCACCATAATTCAAATGAACTCGAAAATGTGATATGCGAAAACGCAATAGCAATTTTTTTCAGAAAGATTTTTGCGATGATATTGCTGTGGATGTACGTACATATGTGCAAAGCACCGTACTAGTACATATGTATGTATGTATGTAATTCCATTTAATCATTATGAAAAGAGACTTAATATATCAATTACTCAGGGTTTGGTGTAAACTTTTGAAACTCGTTTTTGATAGTTTGTCGTTTAAACTAAGTGTAAACTCTGTTTGCAGTTAACCTTAAACGGGGTTAAAACTTAGTTTAAACGCCCGATATGGCTGGGATGAACTTAGTTTAACTTTTCAGCGGATTGCTGAGTACTTTTTTTTAGTTCCAACAAATTTAATTAAGCGCAAGGAAACTAACTTAAACTACTTTAGACTAAGTTTAAAGTTTAATCCACCACTGCAAAACAGTTCTTAAATGATTTAAAAAAAAAACACATTTATTTCTGGTTTTTTTTCAAATTCATTATTTAGTAACATATGTACACATATTTTAATAACATAATATGTATGTACATACGGAGGCGGCTCAGTATTGACAATTTTCTTTTGAATTATTAAATTTTATTGGTCACGCACGTTTCTAAAAATTTGTATTTAAAATCGAAATCCAAGTGCCTTTTTATTAAACATTCTATTTTTTTTAACGTGGAGTTTAAAATAATTTAGAGGTGGTAAGCAAACAATTTAACGGTCAAAGTAAACAATTGCCCTTTTGTCAAAAAAAAAATTTTAAATCTACATCAGTCTTTAAACCTTCAAGATTTTCACTTTGTTGTTTGTTCAAAACTCAGATTTACATGGTTTTATTTTATAAAATATACTTTATTTTTTATTACTAAATATTAATGAATATTAAATAAACAAAAGTAAAAATATCAATTATTCTTAAAAAACGCATTTTATGTGGAGCACTGTATAAGTAAAACACATTAAATATACCCACCAAAAATCATTGTTTGTGTGAATTTGAAAAAAGTCAGTGGACTAGATTTATGAATTGTGGTCAATAAAAAAATAATCAAATGCTTCTATTAAAATTGTATAAGCTCATGCAATAAGACAATTATGGGTATGGTTATGGTTATGCATGTGTCGATTAAACAAATGCTATCTAATACGATTGAGGAAGTGGCGCTTCATATGACTAAATTCATACATATGTATGTACATTAGGGTGACAATTAAATGTATGGAGTATTTTTTTTTTCTTTATTGTTTTGGTCTCAGTTTTTTTTGTGTGTAGTTTTATTTAAAAAAAATTCTAGTAAAATTTCAAGGTCGTAGGAAGAGGATTAGGGGGCGCGTCGGCCCCCCAAAGTTACACAAAATACGTTTTTTCACGCAAATTCTTACTTTGACTGCTTGTAACTTTCTCTGTGTTTTTTTTTTTTAAACATTACTGGCGAAAGATGTTCATTAATATGTCTACAATAACATCTGTCAATAACATTTTTGTCTAATGTTAATATTTAATGAAAAAAACTTAAATATAGGAGAAAAAGTACGCCTCAATGTCGATTTATTATACTTAAATAAAATAACTTATGTATATGATTTCTCTTTTTATTAATATTGTTTAAAGCACTTGAGACAATGTCTTTTTATTACAGTCCGGAAACCGATGGCGGTAATCGCTAACAATTTTTAAAACAAATTGTTTTTGGCGTTCATTTTTGGTAAATAGTTTATTATACTCTTCCATCAATTTAACCCCCCTTTCGGCAGTGTCATTTGTAACATTTAATTTTTTCATCAGTTCAGCCGCTTTACAATAAGATTGGTCCTGCTCCCATTTGTCTGGGTTTAATTTAAAAAAATCAGTATTTATTTGAAATCTTTCAAATAATGCTTTTGTTTCGGCAGAGACGAACTGTTCAATTCCGTCATGGAATATTTCAACGATTTCTCTATCATTTATTGTAGCTCGCTTTGTGTTTTGCTCTTGTTCAAAATCATTTTCCAAAGCCGCCACCATTTTTTGTTTTGAAAAAAGGGATACGTTGCTGTCAAAAAATGCAAGACCAACCGCCTCAGGGCTTAAATACCACAAGTGGTTCCTGAACTTTTTAAGAGCAACATAATATATAGCAGCATCAATTTTTTTGAAGTTTTCAAGTTTTTGTAAAAATAAAAAATCTTGATATGGCGCTTTAATGGCCAAAGGAGCAGAAAACCACGCTTCGACATAGACTTCAGCAATAAAAACACAAATTTGACGAAGCCCATTTAATTCAGTTGCTGAAAGCTGGAACTCGTTACGGAATAAAAATATTTTTAGACAGTAAATCGCTTTTGCCATCCACCTTGCATGGTGAACAGCTCCTGGCGATGGAAACATTAGGCTGTTTGGATGTGTCTTTTCTGGTTTTTGACCCAGGAAGAGCAAAGTGAGTTCCAAGAATTCTTTATAGTCTTCCCTGGGTTGTTTTTCTTCCAAGATATTATTTACTGCACCGATAATGCGAACAGCAGACTCTTTCATGTACGTCTTGACAGTTGGATCGTTGATGCCATACTCATAGTTTTTAGCATCAATCTTAGCCCAAGCATTTTTAAATTTCTCAAACATTTTAACGTTTGGACTTCCATAACAGCTTATTTTTCCTTTGAAAACGCATCTTAAAACAATCTCGTATATATGATGACGGCATGGTAACCATAAAAGTTGTCTTTGTAAATTATTTTCAATTAACGTACAGGTACCATTGAAACGCCCAGTGAAACACTAAAGCTTTGATGTGATTTTGCAGACCATATTCATAAATAGCATCGCATACAGCGGATGCCTGTTCTTTTCCAGTACCGGAATCAAGTGCAGGTATTTCAAGAAGCTGTTCAACTTTACCGCTCGATATTATTATAGGCAACCTATCAACTTTATCATTTCCCGTCAGCGCCGGCAAAAGTTTACCATCCCAATGAAGGCAGATAGCGTCGAGCTAATTTAATTTTAATTTATTTTTTAATGCTGAAATTCTTTCTTCACGGATTTGTTCCCTTTCTTGGTGTACAGACGTTCGGTTTAAAATATAATCTTCAACATTATTACCCAGAGCTTCAACGACTGCGCTTATTAGATGAACCGCATGTCTGTCACTGATTTTACAGACATCGAGTGCGGCCGCCAGTTTTGGTGTTAGTATTTTATTTGTTCCCCTACATTTTTTGGCTGGAGGTTGCCTACAACGTGGGTCACATTCCATATCTGGAAAACTGTTATCATTCTCTGAAGATTCAGATGACAGCAACTCTGCAGTTTCATCTAATAAAAACGACTTAATTTAAAGAAAATAAAAAATAAACAATAACATACAACGAACCAATTAATGCAATTTCACGATTATTCCGCTCCACTTGTTGTAATAAATTGTTGTTGCGTTCTTCAAGTCGGCACTCTCGGCGTACTTCTTCGTAATCGATACCATACGTAAAGCCTGGGCGCCCCGTTTTTCGTTGACTTATCAAGAAATCAATATCTTCTTGATTCGACATTATTTTTAATGCACTTGCATGCGCCACGTCAAAAAGCATATCCAATTTTTCTTTCCACGTGTTTACTTTGCTCTTATGGAAATTAGAAGTCTTCTTTGAATCTTTTTGAAAGCTTTGCCATTCTTTATACAATTTCTCTACATTTGTAATGCAGTGTTGTTTATCCTTGACCGGAATGCGGGCTTTTTCCCAGAACACGAATAGTTCTTTTACAACTAAATCTGAACTTTCCCGTAAATTTTTTTTTACTACACGTAAATTGAAAAACAAAACTTTCAACACTTCTATATTGGAGGGTAGTTTACTTCCCGTTAATGAGTTGGTACAATAACCAATTAAATATATGCGTTCACGTAAATTTCTAGCAGACATTTTCGACTTTTCACATTCAAATATTCACTTCGAATGATTTTTTTGCAAATTTAATGCTATTAAAAAATGTTTGCGGCTGCTGCATATAACTGTAAAATAAGAATCTATTTTCCGAGAAACATTGGTGCTGATTTTTTGTCGGTAGCTTACGCAAGCATTGAGAATAATATTGTTGAGGTTGTAACGGGAATATTCTCGGTCACAATTGTCAATATTATAGATCGCTTCAGCATACAGGCAAAAAAAATTTGAAGCAAACTTTTAAAGACAATTCTTACACTTGAAAACAAAAGTAAACAAAAAAAGTCTGAAGTTCGGACTAGCGAGGTCTTACTGTATATAATTGTTGAAGCTACTCTTACGTAAATCATAAGGAATTTTCTATATGAATCTTTAATTAAATAAATCTGAACAAAATCCAAAATTTGAATCATATAAGTAATTTTATTTAAGTATAATAAATCGACATTGAGGCGTACTTTTTCTCCTATATTTAAGTTTTTTTCATTAAATATTAACATTAGACAAAAATGTTATTGACAGATGTTATTGTAGACATATTATTGAACATCTTTCGCCAGTAATGTTTAAAAAAAAAAAACACAGAGAAAGTTACAAGCAGTCAAAGTAAGAATTTGCGTGAAAAAACGTATTTTGTGTAACTTTGGGGGGCCGACGCGCCCCCTAATCCTCTTCCTACGACCTTGAAATTTTACTAGATTTTTTTTTAAATAAAACTACACACAAAAAAATACTGAGACCAAAGAAAATATCACTTTCGAAATTAACTGTCACCCTAATGTACATATGTACATGCCGTTTTGGTACTTCTCGCGTATAAAATGATGACGTATGGCTATGTGCTTTGTACGCGAATGAAACGCATTGCTTTGCACTAGCTTTTGTGCACTTTGGCTGTAGTTGTACATTACTATGGATTTACATGTCCTGCCGATCTCGTTCAACATTTCGCGTATATAAAACGCCTCTCTTGTGGCTTCACACAAAGCCATGTATTCGGACTCAGTGCTTGAAAGAGATACAGTTCTCTGCTTTCGTGCCTCCCACGATATAGGGGCACCGGCTAATATGAAAGCGTAACCGGAATATGATCGGCGGTCCACCATATTTGCACCCCAGTCAGCATCGACGACCGCATACAAGTCTGCTTCCGTTTGCTTATAAAGAAGGCCATAATTTAGGGTACCTTAGTACCCGTATGGCCGACTTCCAATGTTCTGCATTGTAGTTGGAGTTGAACTGGCTTAAAAAATTAAATGCGAAAGCCAGGTCAGGGCGCGTTGTCACTGCCAAGTATAACAAAGCGCCAATTAGACTTTGATATGGATACTTATCCATCAAGACCGAATCTGGTTTTGCTGGTTTTTCCAGTTTGCAATTATGCTCTAATGGCGTTTTGATTGGTTTGCAATCTTCCATATTTATTTATTTATTTATTTTATTTATTTCATATTAATATTTTGTACAACTAAGACTATTGAATCTTTTATATGTACATCAGCAAGTACTTACATATATTATTACACAGACATAATTTCAATATAAATACAAAAACACCTATATTATAACAGTAATTAAAGTAACCTTAAAACTAATTGGTATTATAGCATTAATTTATTGAAAAAGAAACAAACGATAGAAGTGTGTAAAATTAAGAATAGAGAGTAGATAGTAAAGAGATCAATGCCAGGATTATTTGAAGTCAGATGTCAAACGACACGTTCGACGTACAAAAGTAATCAAGTATTATCTTTTTGAAGTTTATTCTATTCAGTCCAGTTTTGACGGTTTCCGGGATCGAGTTCCACAGTCTAACAGCGCTGATGAAGAACAGTCGCTCAGATGCAAGCGAATTATATTTAGGTACGACCAAGCGGTTATGCCGCTGTGATTTCGTTAGCGGAAGTTTTACATACAAATATTCAGGGGTTTTCCATGTCAACAGTTTATACAAAAAATACAGTTTCTCGCTGCTAAATAATTAATAGTGCTGCAGCCCAGAATTTTATCCTACCATGGTGATATGTGATCATATCTTCCAATGCCATATACATAACGTGTTACATTATTGAATGCTACATTCATTTTGTTTATCGGCCTTGAGTCAAGGTTGCTATAGACCAATTCAGAGTAAGTAAAATGTGGCAGAATTAGCTGCATAGCAAGTTTGCGTCGTGTTTCCTGTGGCGTAAAAGTGGCAGAGATTCTGAGCCTTCGCAAGATTAAATAAACATTACTCAGCACTTTATTAAGATGATCACAACAGCTTAACTTATTATTTATGATAAAACCCAAGTTCCGAATTTTGTCAGTTATCATTAGCGTGGAAGAACCAATCCATAAAGATGGGATATTTTTAGGGTCTACATCTCCTTTACATATATGCATGACGTAAGACTTAGCAGCATTTAAACATAAACTATTCTTCTTCGCCCAGTATAAAATTGAAGACAGGTCACTATTAACTTTATAACATAAATCTTCAACGAGGCCAATGCGGCTTGAGAGGTATAACTGAATATCATCAGCATACGCCTGGACGGTAACATATTTACACACCGAGAAAACATCATTTACAAACATACTAAACAAAAGAGGACCAAGGATCGAACCCTGAGGAACACCTGCCTTGATATCTCTGAACCGCGATGTGACGTTCTCACATTTAACGCGCTGCACTCTGCCCTGAAGATAGCTGGATAATAGTTTTAACGAACTCTCCGAGAATGCAAAGAAGTGCCTGAGTTTCCAACATAACAGAGAATGGTCTACAGAATCAAACGCCTTGGAAAAGTCTAAGAGGCCAAGAATATTTAGGTCTCCATTATCGTAAGGGATTCTAATATCATCTAAAATTTTTACCATAGCAGTGGCACAACTGTGCTTGGGTCTAAAACCAGGCTGTAATGGTGACAGCAAGCTATTTTTATTAATGTACATAGCAATTTGTTCAGCCATCAAAGATTCACACACTTTAGAAAATGCTGGCAAAATGCTAATGGGTCTATAGTCACCAGGGTTGGATGGAAGTTTTTTTAGGAATAGGCAAAATAATTGCCTTTTTCCAAGCATCTGGGAAACAACCACTGGATATGCAATAATTGATTATGTGAGTAAGTGTACCCACAATAAATGGTAGAACGGTTTTAACAAACTTTAGACAAATTCCATCGTTACCTACAGCATTTGATTTGATAGCCAAAGTTGCCTTAAATACATCACATTCATTAACGCAGAGAAAATCAAAAGCATCATGCGATGTAGTTGAGTTCACAGAGGTTACCTCAGGGGGAGTAAAGTTTTTGTGAATGTCCGAACCAATAAAAAAATCGTTTAGTACGTCAGGGGCAATATTGCACTGCTCATTACTGTTACCATGTATGTGCAACTTTTTCAGATTTCTCCAAAGTTCTTTTGATGGCAGAGAAGGATTTAGCTTTTGTTGACTGTACCACCTCTTTGCCTGTCTAATGATAACAGTTGCTTCATTTCGTGAGGCTTTATACGCACTCCACAAGGTTTCAGTATTCGACCTTCTCCATTTGGCATGCATTTTATTTCGTTTTTTTATAGCTGCACTTACTTTTTTATTAAACCATGGGCATGATTTATTAATAACATTAGCTTTCCGGATAGGAACATGGCATTCAAAGAGTGTAACTAAATGGTTGTTAAGAAACTCGAGCTTCTGGTCTACTGAAGCATAATACCAACATTCATTCCAGTTAATAGACGAACATTCTGAGTACAAGGCACTGTTATCTAAAGAACGAAAGTCACGATACAAGAATGCAACACCACCTGCAGGACGTTCAAACATCACATCAACAATACAGAAAATTAAGTCATGGTCCGATAAAAAAAATAGTTGGTAAAATTTAAGAATATAATTTAGGTCAGCGGTAATGAAATAATCTAGGAGGCTTGGCTTTTTGTTCGCATATCTAGTAGGCACTACCTCATTAACAACAACTAGTCCCGCAGCCGAGATTTGATCACGCAGTTTGATGCTACTAGAGTCTTTGTCAAGTAAATTAACATTAAAATCACCACAAACTACATACAATTCATAATCAATGAGAAATACAGACAATTCGGAAAATAAACAGTCTAACGAGAAACATTTATGCGGGTTATACACACAAGCAATAAGTACTTTAGTTATACCGTCGGAAACCTCTGAAATTAAAAATTCAGTATCATAGCCTACAGACTTAGCAAGCAGCTTGATTTTTAGAGATTTTTTACAATAAATAGCCACACCACCCCCCTTTTTATGATTTCGATCATTCTGAACTACACTGTAATTATTGATACAACACTGAAAATCAGAAATATGTTTGCTGAACCATGTTTCAGAGACACAAATAACATCTATAGATGACTCCTCAAAAATGTATCTAACATAATCCATTTTATCTAAAGTTAGGCTTCGCGCATTAAAATGAACTATATTAAGGCCAGTAGACTGTTTACATAAAATATCTAACATAAGCTTGTGATTTCCATCAGCGCTCGATGTTAGTTTACCAGTCATGTTAAATAATTTATTTGGCACTGCACTAAATAAGAAAAAACTTTATGTAAATTTTTGCAAAAGAGCAAATAAATATGTAAGTGTCAACAAATCACCATGGCAGAAAAAGCACATAAGAATAAAAACAAAATAAAATGTGAAGGAGAAGTACATAGAAATAAATGAATAAAATGTAAAGAGAACTGGTCAAGAGAGAAAGTATTAAGATTTAAATCTAACATAGCATTTAAAGAGCTTGTTGAAGCGTCTAATTGTTTTGGCGAACACATTAAATTAACAACTTTATGCTGTGCCGACATTTTCATCAATACCTTTCTTGTCATTAACCCGAATCGCCGCATCTCCGTCTCTTTTTCGAACAAGCACCTGTCCACGTATTGAGAAAGCCGCTGAGAGAAGTTTTCGACGTCGGAGTTGGGCTGCATAGTGCATAACTTCACGATTAGCTCTTGAGAGGCATTCATGTATGTATATACTTGAAGTGCCTTCCACGCCAATTTGATTAAGAGTAAGAGCTTTTTTAGTAGCTTTGCAATAACCAGCTACTGATTTAAAAAATCCATTGCGTGCATAAGAGGAGTGAAGTTTCACAACGATAGGTGTAGGTGTAGATGTGGATGTGTTAGCACTGTTGTGCTTAGTAGCAGGCACTCGAAATATTTCTTTTACTGCAGGCATCTCATGTTGAACCGCTTGACAGATGCTAGAGAAAATCTCCACACAACTCTTGTCAACAGTGTTAGGTATGCCGTTGATGATCAAGTCAGCAGCAACAGTTTCGTTCTCAACGCGAGCAGACTCTGTTTTCAGAGCGAGCACATCTGCTTTAAGATTAGCAATCTCCTCACATGACGATTCTACTGCAGTCAGCCTCACATCCAAATATTTAACCGTTGTCTTGATACTCTGCAACTCTGCTGAAATTTCATTAAACTTTTGCATCAGCCGCACTTCTCTTCTCTTTATACTCCCACTCAGCTGTTCAATCATGCACTCCTTTTGTTTATCAATTTTCGCCTCTAGTTGTTGCAGCCAGTGTGCTGTTAGTGGACTCTTACCATCTCGGCCCTTACCATAAGGGAGAGTGTTACTCTTTGGCGGAGACAGCTCTGCACTCGTACTTCTTGTCACTTTCTTTTCGTTAAAAGACATATTGCAGATATAATTATTTATTTATTGCAATAGCAAAAACTCAGATTTATTTTATGCACAGGAAATCAGCGACGATTTAATTCACGGATTGTAGCAAGTTAGCGAATTTTAACCAAATATTAATTGAAGAAAAGGTGACAAAACCGGCAGCACGACTTGTACACGTCTACTCAATGCAAAACATTTCAACGTTTTAAAATGTCTATTGCGTATTAACGCTGGTTCAAAAACAAAAATCGATTTTCCAAATCTTGACGAAACTCAATACCTAGACACGTCTTAACTGGACCTATGTCCTTCATTTCAAATCTTTTAGCGAGATATTGTTTCACTTCTCGCAACCACATCTGATCATTTGTAGCAATTAACAGTTCATCAACATAAACCGTAAATAACATAAGTTTCCATTTACTGCCCATAATAAATAAACATGGATCACATTTAGAGGCCTTGAAACCCATTTCGCGTTGTGTCCTGGTTAATTTTTGATTCCACTGAAAGCCTGATTGCCTCAAACCATACAAAGCTTTTCGAAGTTGACATACAGGATTTTTATTTTTAGTTATCGCCATTTTCCATTTTTGTGCTGTGCTTCTGGTTTCTCGAGCTTTCTCGTCGTTTGCCACCTTTTTTAGGATTTCGTCGAGATATTCAGGTGTATCCATGTAAACACTCTCTTCGAGGTCACCGTTCAGGTAAGCGGTAATTACGTCCATTTGATGTACTTCCAGACTCAACTCTGCTGCTAAGGCTGACATCATTCGTATGGACGCAAGTCGAGCTACTGGAGAATATGTGACATTAAAATCCTCCATGGGACGTTGTGAGCACCCTTTAGCTACCAGACGCGCTTGTTTCGTATTACCATCTTTAGTACGAAAAACAAAACGATTGCCAATACTTTATCTTTCAGTAGGTCGCTCAACAATTTCCCATGTTTTGTTCAAAATTTGTGCCATATATTCGTTTTCAATTGCACGAACCCAAGACGTACCCTCATCGCCATTAATTGCTTCGTGAAGTGTTTTTGGGTCACTAGTCATAGCTAGATTTGCATACTCGCAATCTTCGAAGTCAACGCTTGTATCTGAACCATCAACAACTTCTTCAGTTTCATCATTCGATCGTTTTTGATAATTTTTTCTAGGCCGTCCACGCGCCCCTGTTTTAACTAATATTGGTCTACCTATGTATACCATGCTATTTATTTGCAGCTGTTGCGACACTCTCACATTCGCTTGAAGATTGTTCAGCAATCTCTTAAGGCTTGACGTCACATTCACTCATTTGCGAATGCAAATCAACTTATAAATTCTCGGATTTTTCATCATCACGCTTGTGGAACGTTTCATCTAAAAATCTAACGTCACGGCTAACTAAAATCTTTCTTTTCTCTGGAGACCGCAAGCGATATGCTTTGGCTTCGTTTGAATAGCCAACAAGAATACATTCTTCAGATCGTGAATCAAATTTACCATTTGATTTGTCTTTTATTAACACATACACATTCGTTTAAATATTTTTGATATTCGCCACTCATATACTCCAAACCGTTGTCTTACTGAAGCATTTTTATTTTCTTTCCAGTGAAATTTTCGGCCGAATTCTTAAAATTTTTAAACATTTGCAGGGCTTCACTCTTTTGATTCATAAAATAAACTTTGGTATATTGTGAATAATGGTCAGCAAAAGTAACGAAATATCGTGCGCCTGAGTGGGAGCAAGTTCGCATTGGCCCACAAACATCACTGTGGACGATCTCTAACAATTCTGAAGTCCGTTGGTTACTTTGCCTAGGAAAACTTTCCTGCGTTTGCTTTTCGCTTACGCAATCTTCGCATATCGGCAGCTTGTCATTCCGATTCAATTTTATACAATGCACCTTGTTGACCACACGCTTAAATCTTTTTCGTTGAGATGCCCCATACGCACGTGCCACGTATGTATGCCAATTTGTTTCGTTTCAGAAATATTTGCTGTATGTTGAACGCTTTTAACATAGTACAAATCTCCCATTCGTGTAGCCGTAAGAATAGTTTTACCATTCTTCATAATGATCGCCTCATTTCGCCGAAAAATTACTTCATGGCCTTTGTCTGTAATTTTGACACAGACAATAAATTCGTTCTTAGTTCTGCCACATACATTACATCTTCGAAATTTATTCTCTCTTCATGTCGCTTTTTGTTGACAGTTGTCTTCACGTTACCAACGCCTGTGATGTTAGCTGTGTTGTTGTTCGCCAAACTGAGAGTTTTGTTGATTTCTCTAAACTTATCGAAACTCTCTCTGTTCGAAGTCATATGCGAAGAGCAACCGCTGTCTAAACACCAATAGTCACTTGAATTTCTCAAGAAAAATGCAGATTCGGTGATTATGGATTTTTCGACATTCTGTTCAGTAGCTGGACGTGTGTTTGAATACGAATTCTTAATTTTTTGTTTTGTTCGACAGTTTCACGAAATGTAACCGATTTCGCCGCATTTGTAGCAAGTTCGTTTTTCTTGCTTTTCGTTCGCCGAATTTTTCTTGCTGCAAGAGTTGCCAGCTGGCTTTTTATAACTTTTAATCTTTGTTGAGCGAATAATTCATTTTGCTCCGTATTCGCCTCTTTGGCTTTTTTGGACTGTTCTTCTTCCAGTATTTTAACACGAAGAACATCTGGCTTGGGTAGCTTATGGCGAGTCTCCAAGGCACATCGGAACGTTTCAAACGAATCGGGCAAACTACACAATAATAAAATTGCCAGCAAGTCGTCACCCACTAAAACATTTATTTCTTTCAGTTTGTTAAATGCATGGAAAAATTCGTTGAGATGCTCAGGGACGCTATCTCCTTCCTTCATACGTGCAAGCGCTACACGTTTTAATAGGGTGGCTTTTCGCGCAGGCCCTTTCGACTGAAAAGTTGACTCCAATTTCTTCCACATTTAAAAATTAAACCCAATTCTGACGGAGATACAGAGAGCGTTATATCAGCACAAGCTTTTTGATCGAACTCCATCCATTTTGCAGCATTTTCGCCACTTGGACACGGTCTATCTCCCGACGCATAACTCCATAAATCACCTTTTACCAGTATGGCACGCATGTGCAGCTTCCAGGTATCGTAGTTATCCGCGTTTAGCGGATCAATCCTCACAGTTGTGCTGGCCATTATTGGTCAAACTAAACCTACTTCCAATAACCGCTCGCGATATATACATATATTTTTTCGTTATCGAAGCTTTAATAATTTAACGTATGCAAAATGTTTTCCGTACTTAGGTAGGGCTGGGCCCATAACCTGTTGTTAAACGTGTACTTTTTATTCAATATTCAAAACGGAAGCGTAAGTAATACAAAAAGGTTACAAAAGTACATTGTTAGATATACATGAACGAGTTATAGTACAATGGAATAATACAAGGTTGCATTTAAATTGCTTCGTACTCTCCAACAATTGTTTTAGAGATCATAATCCTGAGATTAACTGTCTGCAATCGGAACAACTTTTATCGAGCACTCGACTTTGGTGCCTTCTATATATGACTGTAAATGTATAAAAAAATTCTTGAATATATGACTATTTTTGGCCTTCTAATGTGTTAATACGTAAAATACAAATATATAGTACCGAACAGGTAATTTTATTTAAATACTTTTAACAAGAATATTTTGTTATTGGGTTTGAAATACGTTTTCAGCAGTATTTGAATACTTTTTCTATTCTTCATTATTTGTAATAGTAATTGTATTTTGTATTTTTGAATACTTTTTCTATTCTTCATTCCAAATATCGGATTAACGAATGAATTCCCGTCGTGAAGAAATCTCCCGACACGAATTTAGGAAAAATGCTATCAGCAATTCCGACGTTTTCGTAGTTAGAGCCGACAACTGTGCTATCAAATCTTTACATGAAGTTCAGCTGATTTTTATTTGCTTTATTTGCAGCAGTTGAAAGGAAATTCATATTTTTTTCACAGGCAAAGTTTACAATAATTATTTAGCTACAAAAAAATTCAATGGGTTTCATGGTGGTAGCACTTTAATTAATCGAGCAAAAGCATAGCCCGAAATAGACGCTTCCAACCCGAAAATCCTTATTACCGTTTCCTGTAAAGTATAGAATGTGTGCATGTGGTTACTGCATCCGTCTACTGTTGCTCTGGACTACAACAAAATATCGTTTTACTTTTTAAATCAAACTCAACAAATAAGAAAACATTGTTGACTTCTTACTTTTTTCCGGTGGTCATTGTTAAAGTTGTTATGTTATGATATATTCAGCCCTATTGCTGAGTCCGTCGTAGAAAAGTAACGAATACAATCCTCTGCTAGGAATACGAAAAGTTCGTGTAAACTCGAATATTTTGAAGTTTCGACATCAGCTGGCACAAAGTAAGCAAACAAATTTCAACAAATGAATTTTTTATAGCGCTATTTTGCATTTAATAAACAAAATAAATTTTCTTGGGAATGCGGAAATAATCTTTTTAAATGAACAAAGGCGGCAAATTTACCAATAGTTAAAATGCAGCCGAAAACTTTAAGATATGCCTTTAATCCTTTGTAATCGGATTACACATTATATACATACATATCTACATACATATAAAATTTTACCAGTTTTAAATTAAAGATTTGTTAAACATTTCCTATTAAATAAATCAGCATTTATTAATTATGTTCAGGTACCTAAAGATGATAGCTGAATTGTTCCAAGACCGTCGTCAATGAATGTTACGCCAGCACGGCGTTGGAATGGACTATGATATACTTGGTTAGGTTAGAGTGGCTGCCTTCGCGCAGAGAACACGGTGGCACACTTAAGCGCTGATTATGCATACTTCGCACAACTTTCGCATAACTTTTGAAATGTCAAATAAAATCAGTTCAATGCATTTCACCGGTATCCGATTACCCCGAAATTAGCACAACGTAATAAGAATTTGAAGTCTGTTGAATTTTGATTGGGTAGCGTTTTTCTTAAGTGACATTTCAATTGCAGTGGTACCAATATCAATACTTTTACAGAGTTGTATGTGAAGGCTTTTAGGGGTATTCACAACTTTCTTAATGTTAACATGTGAATTCTTATATTGTTAGTTTCAACTTCTCCAAAAAACCAAATAAATGTAGCTGAAATACATATACTAATTATATAAAATCGACCACTTGTATTTTCGTTGAAAGTACGAAACATTTTTAATAAAGGAAGGGAATGTAGAGGAAGAGTTCACCAAATGAGTATAAAATAACTTTTTAAGTTATTGTAAGAAGCTTCTGCTGGGAATGAAGTTTTATTTATTTGATTTTTTTTTCTATGCAGCCGGTTGTCGTTCGTTTTCAAATTTATGTACATAAATATTTAACACACAATTTTCTCTTACGTCCTATAACGTTAACGAATTCTAAATCACCACTTTGTTATTCGGATTAGAAAATACATGGTAAATTGGGCAGATTTAACAGGTAACCTCAGTAAAGTTTATAATTTGATATTTTTCATTTATCTTAATTGTCAAACTTTGTTTTCATTTCATATAAACTAAAAATATTTCTTTACATTTGATTTGTGCTTTTTAGTGAAAAAATATTTTGTGCAGTTTGCTCATGAAATGAATGAATGTTGTATATTTGTGTTATGTATTTTGTGCCCAATTTCGAACAGAGTTGGGAAAGTGCGTTATCTGCAAAGGACGGCCCGTAAAAGGCGGTGTTTCTTTCTTAAAAGTGGCGCAAGAGCCCCACCGAAGGATTGTTAGCTTGTGGCATCACGTTCACAGAAACAATGTGGTGTTCATGGACTATTTCGCCTTGGGCTTGTGGGATCCTTTTATTTGCTAATTCGTTTGTTGGGTAACCTAGCCTCTCCCCATTCGTGCCCATAAGGCAGTGCCCGGTTATTACACCAGATACTACTCTAGGAGAGGAGCGGCCAAGCCAGGTGAGAGCTTTGGATCGCTTCACATCGATTTCAGGCCAGATTTGTCTTGTAATATGACAGGTGAGCTCCGAAGCCCATCTGGAGTATACTTTCTTTATAAGCTCAGATCCTAATCTATGCTTTAAGGTTGCTAGAGGTATACCCGCATCTTGGACCGAGTTTATAGCGGTTAGTTCCGTCCCTTTCGTTGCCAGCTCGTTAGCCTGGAATGTCCTTATGACCAGGGACCCAAACAACCCTCACTTCTGCCAGCCTGTTTAGAGTTCTTCTGCATTCAATGGCTACCATGAAAGTTGTAGAGTATTATTGCTTATTGTTTACAGTCTTGCGACTTTAAAATGTACAAGTTTACAAAGTTTTAATATATTTTCCTGTAAAGTATAAGTACATGTTAGAAATATTTTTAAAAATTGTATATAAAATTGCTTAAAAATAATTGCGTAGTTGGGTAGCTGGAAAGGTCTAGTTTCCAGTCGACCACGGGCGAAAAGGCCTAGTTTCCGCTCTGCATTTCTGTTACTTCGTTTCTGATGGTCGGAAAGGCCGTGTTTCCGATCCATGGTCATATCGCCTTTGTTTGGTGCCAGGACGGATGGAAAGAGCAAGTTTCCATTCCGCGCCCTTACCGGATAATACAATATTTTACAATGGTCATACAGTAATTTCTTGAAACTGCTAAAGTTAGTGCAGTTTTTTGTGTGCGACGGTAATTCATTAAAACACTTTATAGAAAATATATCTTTTATCCACTTCGGTTCTATAGAAGGGTAGCCTTAAGCTGTTGTTCTCTCTTAGTAGGTAAGAGTGGGTGCCGTTAATGTATCGAATATAAATAATGCGGAAGTCTGCCTTCTTATATGTTAAACACAAATTTCATAGCATGATAAAAAACTTGCTGCTTCACACTTAGCCAATTCATTTTAGCGATCATCTTCCGCGTGGGTGTATCATAAGGCTTATTTAATATAAAGCGCATAGCTCGGTTTTGCAGTGTTTGCAGTTTATTTACTTGGGTATCGCTAACTATGAATAATATCGTTGGACAATATATAAAGTTGTTTTGTATCTCCTTCCTAGATATTTACAAGATCTTTTTATAAAGCCAATTCTTTTGCAATTTTTTTAACTGCTCATCCATTTTTAATGTATATCCCTAAGTATTTAATGAGTTCAGCTTCTTTAATAACTTCATATTTTATTTGTAGGCTGTAGTTTGAGCATCCGTTATTGACTTCCGTAGTTAAGACCATAGACTGTGTCTTATAAACATTCAGTTTTAGTTTATTAGAGCATAACCAGTTATATAGGGAATTCTGATCTTCTTACATTTTTTCAATCGCATTCTGCACGTTCTTATCACAGACTGTTAGGAGTGTGTCATCAGCGAACAATTTTATCTTACCGTGTTTTAGCACCATATTAATATCATTCATATAATGCCTCTTTATTTATTGCATTTAGCTCTGCCTGGAAAACACTACAGTGGTTCGGTAACCGAAAACTGAGGCTTAGATTGAGTTCACTTGAGTGAATCCCGCTGCCTACCCTTTTGTTCAGCATGGAGCCATCTGTATATACAGCCATTGATCCTGGGTCCAGGTCCACTGTGCCTATCCATTCGTGCCACTCGGGGAATCTTATAAAGAATTTATTTTCGGAAAATAGAGGACTGGTAGTATATGATATACAAGTGGCCAATTAAAACTTATTGAAGTATTGAAAGATGTTTTGAATACATTGCGATCACAGCTATGCTCTCTATGGAATAAGCTGGTGACGAGGAGAAACGGAATGCGAAAATGGATTTCTATGCAAAATCCATTGTGTTTTCCAAAAGTTGTCTACCTCCTCCTTTTGGGATTTAGTGTAACCTTCTCCAACAGCAACAATGCTAGCAAACGAGCGTATTGTGGGGGCGTTGTTAAAATTTTTGACTTCAAATGGAAAACAACATACAAAAAAATTGCATTAAACAGAAACATTTTTATAAAATTGAATACTTTAATTTCACTATGTCTCCGTATTTTTTTATAAATTATTGAAATAAAGTGGATATTCTCTCTGCATATTATATTTAAACTTTTCTCCGACAACCAAAACACGTCGTAACGAATTCCTCCCACAAACTGTGCATATTTTCTTTAGGGTCTTAAGGGGGAAAACCTTGCGCAATGTCTGCCTGTTCCGCCATCATATTCACCAGTCTCTTTTACTTATTCCGGTTAGTGGATGGTCTTGAACAGTTCAAAAATATATTTAAATGGATGCACTACAGCCATTAATAAACACATCTTACATTTTTAATTACTTCAGTGAAAAATATTCACTTACTTCACTAGTTTACTTGTATTTTTTGTTCGTTTTAATTATTACTTTCCCTTCTTCCGATAAAGGAAAGCGTTCGTAGTTTATTTTCACGAATAACTCTCAAACTTGCGTTTCACTCGGAATCCGTGATGGCAATCTCCCGAACTTCGAAATTTCGGAAGAATTTCGTGATCACGTCGGAATTGATAATAGTAACAACGACGGGAGCTCCGACGGAATTCAGGATAGGCCTGTATAATTTACACACGTTATATACTGAACGTTTAAACTTACACTTATTCAGATGAGCTCTTGAAAACACCAGATAGCGGAGAAAAGATAAAAAGGCAGATGAGACATAACTCAGTTCATAAAAACATTTATAGCAACTGGATACTACAGACTTAGAAATCATGCACTTATTAGGCGCCTAAAAAAATAAAAAAAAAATCAATTCAGTTTAAATAAAAGACATATATAACTTTGAAATCATACAATTTTACGATAGCAGAAAGTTTTATTTAATAGCCCTGAATGACCATTTTCTATAATCCAGTTTAAACCAAATCTGCCAGCTCTACAAAACACGCCAGATAAACTTTTTAAAACCATTGGATTTTTTTTTGCTCTCCTGCGTGAAAGAGATGGGTTTCGTTCGTAAAAAATCATTGGTTCAAACAGGAAACAATTATCATTTATTTGTTATTTTGTCCAATTATCCACAAATTGCATGATTGTTTAATCCAATTAATTCAAAATAAGATAAGATATCATTAAACGACTACGGCAGTCCATGGCATTAAATAAACTCTTCGATTCTCAACCCATTTTATATTTATTGTTAAAGAAAGCGGAGGCGCTATTCCCGCATAACCCACCCAGGTATTTTAGATGAAATGAAGTAATTATACAAAATAAATTCAATTGTCTGCCGCTGATTCAATCGACAGCAAATATGTAACAGTTGTCAACTATACATACATACATACATACATGCATACATATTTGCTACTACATTAGTAAAATCGCCCTTTTAACTTCACACGACGTGCACTCTACCGGCATCGTTTAATCGGAAAACAACTTTACCCAATTAAAAATTGATGCCACCGTTACCGTAGCTATTAAGTTACTATATTCCTCAGATTGTAACTCTTGTTGTTGTTTTTACTTACTTACGAGTACATAAATACATAAGTATGTATATTGGTATGTGTGTTTGAGTATTCAACTGAGTTGAGAGCTGCGCAAACATGAAAATACAAACACATATGTACATATGTATGGATGTATGTATGTATATGCATGTATGTGTATGAGCATACAAAAATCATATGGCAAATGAACTTGCTATGGGTTAAACCAATTAAGCAAATGACGTTGCACAGTGATGCCAAAATCGAAATCGTCGGCTGAAAGTACAAATTTTTTTTGTGAACTGTGTATGTATGCATAGATTTCTTAAATTACATTTTACAGAAAATAAAACAAAAATGAGAAAAGCCAACACTTCCTTCCATGCCACTGTAGTAGATTTATATTATTATCTAATATGATCTAATAATGATGGCCTCTCGGCCATACTTTTTAAAAAATGCAGGTCGCTAATTCAACCATTGACATTGATTTTTAACATGTCCTTAGCGTCTGGGAAATTCATTGATGATTGGAAGAAGAGTTATATAACACCAATTTTTAAAAGTGGTAACAATAATGATGTTTCTAATTATAGACCGATATCAAAACTAACTACAGTTGCAAAAATCTTCGAATGTGTTGTTAAGGAGAAATTATTATTCTCTGTAAGTAGCTTAATTTGTCCAAATCAGCATGGTTTTGTTAAGGGCAGGTCAACAATCTCTAATCTTGCAATTTTTACCGAAGACTGTATAACTGCTTTTCAAGAAGGCTACCAAGTTGACACAATTTATACTGATTTCTCAAAAGCGTTCGACAGAGTTTCCCATAATGTATTAGTGTCAAAATTATCTAGCATGGGCTTCCATTCTAAATTTCTTCAATGGATAAAATCTTATTTGTCTGATAGATATTGCGTGGTTGCATTTGAGGATGTTTATCGCTACGTCAGGCGTTCCTCAGGGTAGTGTTCTGGGACCAATTCTCTTGATTTTATTTATAAATGACATTGGGTCTTGCTTCTCTTCATCTAAATACCTTTTATATGCTGACGATCTTAAAATTTACTCGGTCATTAGGAACAGGCATAATTCCAGTGCACTCCAAAATGAACTTCATGAACTGCATTCATGGTGTGTAAGGAATCAGTTACATCTTAATATAAAAAAATGTTCACATTGTATTTTCACTAGAAAGCTCATACCGCTTCCAACACGTTATGATATTTCTGGATCGTTACTTAATTGTGTAACTGAAGTTAAGGACCTTGGTGTTTATTTCGACACAAAATTAAGCTTTTCCACGCATATAGACTATATAGTCAGCAAGTCTTACGCAATGTTGGCATTTGTTCGTCGTAATAGTGTTTCTCTTTCTGACCCGTACACCATAAAGATGCTTTACATTTCCCTAGTAAGATCTAGATTAGAATATGCCTCTTTTATTTGGAGACCATATCACAACTCTTACCTAATTCGCCTAGAGCGAATACAGAAAAAATTTATCAAATTCGCTCTTTGTTCTTTAAATTTTAGTGAACCCAGTCCCTCATATGAATCACGCTGCCAACTTTTAAACTTAAAAACTCTTAATAACAGATATGCTTATCTTGCTTGTTCTTTTGTTACCAAGCTCTTGTGTGGTTTAGTTGACTGCCCTAACCTCTTAGAAAGAATAACTTTTAATGTTCCTATGCGTAGTCTACGCAGTGTTCCAGTCTTTTACCTCGGGTTTACAAAATCTAACTATGCAAAGTAAGCTCCCTTAATGAGGACTCTTTCGGAACTACGAACCGTCCTTATCTTGTGGAGCAGTACATAGTTTATTGTATACTTACTTCAATTAGTCTTAAGTCATTTTGTCTTATAGTCAGTAAGAATTTATTGTTCAATTGACTGAAATAATTAAATAAATAAATAAAATAAATAAATAAAACCAAAGCGGCTGAGTTTTAACCCACTTCATTCCGGATTGTGGGAGCTCGGTGAACCGCCCTTAACACGAATAAACGATGACTTCTAAAACGGAAATGGGAAAATATGGATGCGCGTTACAACCTTGGGATAAGAAATGGTAAGCTATGATCAACCGCAGTGCCACCATCAATTCCGATAGATCGATTTGATAGGTCCACTCCGGCAGGGATCAGCAAAACGCAAGGAAGCAGCATATCACTTTTATGTAGTTCGAGGGGCAGGAAGATATTGGTAAACAATTGGTAAGGACTACCCTACTTCAATCATTATCTACGACCAGCGACCTACAAAGCTTGAAAGATAACAAGTGGATAACAGCATCCAAAGGAGCACTCTGCTATGGTAAACAGATGACTCAAGCACTCCGGAAGGCATTGGACCAGGTGTTCATGTCTTAGCTCAAATGTCTTGGTTTCACTGGGAGCCTTCCCAAGCATTTTTCAAGCGTAGGCCTTTGCCATAAGACTTGCTAGCCGGGAAAACGGTGGGCTCCACTGCTATTGGACCGGGCGCGATTCTTGCGGGTGGGTCCTAGCATCGTAGGAGAGGTGCTCAAGGTACAGATAAATATACTGAGGCACCTATAAAAGATACAGGCTTTTGATGGATCTTCCCAAGGAAAAGCTGAAAATCATCACAGGTATTCTGATGGGTCACTGCAGACTGAAAGGTCGCCTACATAAGTCGGAGATCTGGTCGATCCATGTCGTTTCTGTGCTCGGAAAAAGAGTCTCAACAGCAACTGCTTTCTGCCCTCAGAAACAATTATTCTGGAGGTCCTGGGGCTGGCTGAAGTGTTGTGATGACCTTTCGACGTACAATAGATCTTTTGGTCGCAGTCAATCTATCTATCTATCTATAGGGCTCATATCCGCAGATAATCATGTGGTATACCGCGAGCTATTTGCTTATACGGTCAGCAGTCATCGGTATGCCTTACCCACATCAAACCTGATAAGGATAGCGTCCTCTCCCCTCCACATTTTAGTTTATCTTCCCCCTAAAGGAGAGTTTCCATTCTCGCATATACCGATGATTGCACGTTAATGATAACAGGCAATGTGCACTGAGTTAGTAAAAAGTTGAAATAGTTGATCAAATTAAGATAGTGAACCCCACATTGTTCTAGGTAAGAAATTGATGGCTCTTAACTAGTTATGATGAAGTAGCTCAGGAATATCGATACGCGCAATAATGCAACATAAAAAAGTTAATCAATTTATTTAGCGCAAAATATTTATTTTTATTAAACCTTTTGGTGCAGACCTTTTCTCATTCGTCCCCTGGAAAAAGGAAATTTCTAAGCTCATGTAAGAATTTCGTTTAAGGTTTTTCGACTAAGGTTTTTTCAGAATTTTTATTATTTTTTTTTATGTAAGTGAACGCCGTTATAATTTTTCATTCTAACCATGGCATTAGAAAGGAGCTAATGTGTGAATCTTAAAGAGAACCATAACAAAACACTTCTGAAGATCGATGTGGACCACACAGACGAAATCGTGCATTTATGCAAAGTCATAGTCAAAGATGCTGAGCATCGTCCTCCCAGATGTACGTCGGCTTAAGGTAGTCCACGGAAATCGAATTTTCTCTGCCGTTCATGCTGATTTTGAAATATTTGTCAGATCTGCCCAAAACCTGGTATGGGTCCGTGTATGGATGTGACAGAGATGGTCTGAGAGAAACGTCTCGGACGAAAACATTCTTACATTCTTACATTCGTGTGCCATTTCTGGTGCTCTTAAGTGGCGCATTGCATTTCGAAGTGCAACTAAATACAATCTCCGATTGCGTATTATTGTCGACAAACAACTCTGAAAGGATTTGCAGATTAGCACCGTACACTAGCTCTGCCGGGGATGCTTGCAGGTCGGGTTTAAACGTCGTGCGCAATCCTAGTAAAATTGTCGGTAAATACTCAGCCTAAAAAACAAATAGGTATATGGTATTTCAACCCCATTTTCTTTTTTATTACACGATAACGCAAAAAAAAATATTGATAAAATTATTGTGACAAAGTAATAAATATTTAGATTCCGAGATATTTAGATGGTCCTGATATTATAATATTGATATCCAGAAAATACAGAGATGGCAAAAATCGAAAAAAAAATTACATTCCCAGTAATTACCGTGTAGTTCATGGAGTTTTCCGTTAACTCTTTCACAGGCAATGCAGTTTTTAGTTAATTTCAATATATTATTTCGATTCACTCTAAAAGGGGTTTGATAGTTTATACATATGTACATTATGACTTTTTCTCACGAAGTTGGACACCCGGATTTAGAGAAAGTCAAACATTGCTGAGTTTCGATAAGCAGGTAAAAAGCTTCAAACATACATACATGCCAATTTTCATGCCATCGTATTTATGCAAGCATGTATGGGTAAGGGTTATCCCTTGGCGGTTGTTTGCAAACAATTCAAAAGTTCAATTTAATTTATGGTTAATTGTATTGGCTTAGTAGCGCAGTGCGTCAATGCGCCACCAAACAGTAAATAGTTAGTTGGCGAGAGATGGCAAACTAATGCAATTCAATCAGGCACTTTTGTGCGCGTGGTATTTGCGTAAATTAAATGTAGAAAAATGCTTAGATTGATAATTGCGTTTAAATTTTTAACACACTTATATTAGCTTCACTTGGTCTTTAAAAAAAAAACACAAAATACTAAGTCCTTGGCAATTGCTTTACGAGACGTCATTCTAAATTTCAGAAAAATCGTGTAAAATTTAGACGAGAATACGCAAAATTTCTGAGATAGCTTTGACGTTAGCTAAAGCCACTACATATATTCAATGAATGCCAAAAGACACCTAGAACGATTCCAATTGGTTGTGGGACATTTTTCTGTAGAGGACAATGTCGACTGAAATTTTCAACTGATGACGTCACGGTGGCTCTGGTGAATTTCAAATTGACAAAAATAAGCGATTGACACAATAAATGATTTCTGATGAATTGAGCTTGAACGCCATGACTGTATCGCGAATATTAAATAATCATCTGGTATAAACGAAGAAACCTGCCCACGAATTTCAAATGAGGCCCAAGAAAGAAGCTCGACTGCGATTTCCAAAATTTTTTCGTAATATATTTGAAAATGAGCAGTCTAGCAAATCTAGTAAAGTCATTATTGGTGACGCTTTTTGATTGCGTAGGTACGATCTGGAAACCAACAGGAGCAAACCAACCTGAAAAAGATAAGCAACAAAAATTAACAACAAAAGTAATGATGTCAGTTTACTTCACCCTATTCGTTTGAAAAGGGGTCAAACGGGTACTTCGAAATGGTATACCGAAGAATGCGCTAGAAGTGATTCTGGAGGTCGAGGCACTTCATATTACCATTTACCACGTGGCAAAGCGAACTCTGTTGAACTTCTCAAAGGAAGTGTGATGTCATCCAAGACAAGGGAGACACTATGATCTCAGCTCCCTCTGGCGTGCTTCTTCAGGGATGAGGACTGCTTGAAAGAAAGTTTGAGGCGGGGATACAAAGCTAGGCTGTCTGGAGTGCCTCGGCTCAAGGACTCCCGAAGGCATTCGGGCAGGCGTCCATCGTCCTTGATCTAATGTCTCGGTTCCACTGGGGGTCTTCCGAAGCATTTTCCAAACGGAGATCTTTGCCACCAGTGTGTGCAGTGATAAACTTGCGGAGAAATTATCTCAGTGAAATAATTCTCGACTGGCAGTCAGGCGTCGCTCAGAGCTCTCTCCTCTAACGAAATAAAGTCTTCGAGAGTTCTTGAGTGTATAGAGAGACAGAACGCCCTGACTGGCAGGAACCGTACCCTTCTTCTTTGGGTAGCAGGGCATAAAGCGGTGGATGGCAACGAAAAAACTGACCTGCTTGCCAGGAAGGCGGCGGTGTCCACTCCTGTTAGACGGGAGCTGATTCTTGCGGTGGGTCATAGCACCATGAGAGAGGTGCTCAGGAACGAGACCAAAAGACTGAGAAACCTATACTGGAACAATATCGCAGGTATTCAGCAGGTCAAGTATCTTCTTGGGTGGTACAACCTGAAAAGATACAGGCTCTTGATGGATAAATATGTTAGTCTCTTCGTTGTTTGTTTATCAAAATAAAATTTTGTAAAAACGTGTCACAAAAAATGTATTGCTTATTTTTGGATTTGTTTATACGTTGAAACGCTAAAGAACGTAAATTCGGAATAATATGCTTATTTTTCAAATGTAGGACAACTAAAAATTATTTTGTATTAATTAACTTTGAACAAAATCCACATGTCCTGCCAGCCAATCTAAACCAGCGACGATCAAATGCGTATTCTTCTGACTCTTCTACATTTCGATGACAGATTACGTTCAGACGCAATGGCTATCGAATAAATACGTCTTCACCCATAAAATAGTGATTCATGAATTATATTTTTTTGTAACACTTTTCATTTCAATTAAGAGCAATGCGTTTATAAATCTCCATCTGTCATTTACTACTAATTGCATCATTATGGTTAATGTTATTCAACGTTGTGTACATCTATTATCCTTTGTACACATTCCAAGTCAAATACAATCATATTTATTTAGATATTATCATCCCTGCCGTCATTACAAACACTGATGTGTAAAATAAATGGTACCGAACACAATTTCTGGGTTGTTAGGAAACTTGCTTAGATAGTTTCAATTTAGTGGTGATACTTTTAAATTGCTTTCTTTCAAAAGTTTTAATATTATATATATATGTTTGTATGTTGTTTGTATAAATGATATAAAAACATAATATATTTTAGTAGTTTACAAAAAGCAAACCAAAGAAACACAGGTTGAAATCCTTTTTGAGACTGCCAAATAAGAAATAAACAAGGAGGAGGAACAGAAAAAGTATTTGTTCTCTGTTTTGTATTGAAATGATTAAGCAGACGATAGGCGGGCGTCCCGAAATGTCTAACCATGCTCGTAGTATGTAGGAATGATGGTATATACAAACATACATATAAAAAAATTCGCTACAATTCATATAGCACAAAGGGGGAAATCACACAATTGTTAAAAAGTGTCCCGTGGGAACGATCTACGCTACTCATACAAAATTTGGAAGCACACGTCAATTAGGGTGGAGCGATGTTATTTCGCTGCAGTTAATATCCTCAATGGCAGTGGCAACATAGAAAAATAGATATTCACGAAAAAAAGAGAATAATTTATACTCGTACATACATACATATATATATATATATACTCGTATACAAATGTATGTAATCTGGTTTAATACCTAGGTCCTAGGCAAACTGAAAGCAATCTGTACGAATGACTTTGCAGCGCAATACATACATATGTATGTATGTATGTATATGTATGTATATACATACATATTCGATACCCTGTCGGCAATCAAAGAGACTTTTTTTCTAACTATAAGTGGTTTAAATTCATTCTATCTTCTTGTAATCAACTAACATATTATAAGAACATTAAAATGCCTTTTTTCACAAATGTAAAATGTGTTTATTTCCAGCTATTATGAAACTGCTTTATTTACAACTATTTTAAACTCTATTTGTTTAAAATTCTTTTATTTATACCTACTTTTTTCCAACTTTTTAATTTATTTTATAGTTTTTATATAATATATTTTCATATGTATTTTTTGTTTTAGCTAAGTTAAGAATTCAGTAAATTTTTTTTTGTAGATAAACTTAACCTACGTTTACACGTTTTTAATGTAATATAATTGAGTTTTTTCTGCATATATACTTCGTAAAAATATTGCTTCTAAGCCGCCTGAATAGCCATGCGAATAATTTACTCTGGATCCTGGTTTTCGATACAAAAAGCATCTAGAAATGGGAAGAATTGAAATAATTTATGTATCGCGCATTTTATGGGTTCGCCCACTGTCTTACCTTTCAAAAGCCGATAAAAAAAGCGAAAGCCTTCAATATTTTTTTCCCCGTATGTTCCGTCGAGGTTAAAGTTCATAACAACGTCCTTGGACAAAATAGCGAGAAGCATCTTTTTATCCATTTATTAAAGATTTAATTCCATCAATCTATGGAATATATGGAAAATAGCTCTTGATAGATATTTAAATTGTTTTGTTTTCTTCGTTGATATTTTCATCAAGGGTTGTCATTTCGTCATCTGTTTTTATTGGAAATTATAAGTGAACGACACAACACCTCTGCTGTCGGACGAGAGTTTTTACGCGTACAGTGTATATACTATGCACATATATGTACTATATGTATGTACATATATGAGTATACTAAATACTATACGGCTAACTAGCATGTATAAGCTGCCTGTGCGGCTTGTTGTTGGGTTAGACACACCGGATTGTGCCTTGATGACTAGTGTGTGTACGTTTTAGTTAGTGGCTCCCTGCCGAAAACTAGTCAAAATTCAAAAATAAAAAGTATATTAATACACATATGAACATACATGCATACATATATGAATAAATACATATGTATATATGTATAAGATACATATGTTTTATAATTTTTGGATTTATTGCATTCATGGATTGGTTTAGTGAGCAAAATGCGGCTTAAATTTTTTTTAAAGAATTCAATTAAATAACTTTCGAGTTTCTCATCACTTCAATATTTTTAAAATTATTTTTTATCACGCTGCTTTAAATAAATGAAGAATTTGAAGTTGATATCCTACTATATACAAAAATATATACAAATATACATATATATATACATATGTATATATGTATTAGGGCGGGTCGATTTAAAAATCACTCATTGCTCTGTGAAAATCATACTCTAGGGATCAAAATAAGAAACTTTGCCGAAGGAACCATACCTCTAAAACGAATTCTGATGTCCCCCAATTTGGGTCGAACTTTTGGGTAGGGGCAAATTTTGAAAAATCCCACTTTGACCCATTTAGAGTGCTCCAATCGAGTCCAAATGTATGACCGACCCCCACTAACTTTGGAGGGCCGATCCACCCATGCCAGTGGCACATCCCCATACAAACATTTCAAAAATCACCATTTTTGGCCTTTACATGAAAAAATCAGCTAAATGGCTATGTTTTTTTTTATTTTTATTTATTTATTTATAATAATATTTATTATTTATTTATAACAATATCTATTTTTTCTCTTAAGAAATTTATGTAGTCAGAACATATGTAAATGAAAAAATTAATTTAAGTGAGTTATAGAAAAGAAACTAAAAAAAAATATTGTTTGAAGTCTTTTTTACTTTCAAATCTGGGCAATTTCGCACGGCTCTCTAATGTCGTCGCCATAACAGCCTCTACATTTTCCGGTATAACCCGTTTGGAAACGCTAGCTAGCAATTGAACATGTCGTTCCGTTCCTTGTATGTGTGATGGAATTTTTGGATCATTAAACGGTGGATCATCTTGATTTAAATATTCTTTCAATGTATCGTAAGGTAAGCTTCGCGTGAATGGTGGTTCAAATACGATCTTTATATCATTCAAATTGATCATTTCCGTATAACTTGTGCAATTAAAGTTTATATCTGGTTTTTAATAAACTCTAAGTTCCATTGGCTCGTCAACATCGGTTCGATAGCGTAGAATTTTCTTGATAGCACAGTCGCGCTTTGCTTTGCTATCATCAAACAACATTGATAACAAGATATTTTCCGAATGCGTATCTATAATATGAATTATCTTTAATTACTTGATTGACAATTTTGCGTAAACGAGGTTCTAGAAATCGTGACCACCCAATGAACTTGAAAAATAATGCACTGCCGTACACGACAGAGCTGTAATACTTGATATTGAAGTACATTGGCACATAACATTTAATTATAAATTCAACAAGAATTCTTAAATTTGCATCTGGATTTTCCGTTGTCACATATAATCGTAATAATCTAGCAGCCTTGGTGAGCCACCGAGAATGTACAATTTTCCCTGGTTTGATGTTAGCCAGATCCACCGGAAACACGCCGCTAGAAATTGCATGGGCCATGTCGAATAAGTACTTCGAATCGGTGGAAAATATAATTTTTTTCTGGAGCGGGGGCCATATTTTGCAACTCAATTTTCTGAAAGCCGTCCACCACCTGAAAATATATAATAATAAAATAATTAAAAATGGTTGACAATTATAATAAATGAGTGATAGCAATAACTTACCGGAAGAGTTTCGATTCGACGGCTCAGTTTTCCGGTTGCCGATCTTGGTCCAGTGCTGGTTGATTTATCCAAAGCTTCAAACAAATGCCGAAACGGAAGTTCGTTGAAGTGTAGAAGGCAAACGAACCAATGCAATGGTCTTTTTAACAGCAATTCGAACCGTCGTATAATTCCACCGTGTGGGCCAGTGTTTGTTGGCTCACCGTCAGTGCATATTCCAATAAATGCATCCAGTGATATATTTTTATCGTTGAAAAAACCATTTAATTTGGTTGTTTTGTATTCAGCGGTTTCATGTTCTAGTCTTACGTAACCAATCAATTCAGAATTGGGTTCTCTCAAAATAACAAGATGAGGTTCTTTTACCATCCTAGTATGATACTTCTCATCAATTTTATCTATCGTTAAAGTATCATCTTTTCTGCCATCGAATGAAAACGCTAACAAATTGGTATCATCTAACCGTTTGCGAAGCACTTCTTGTCTGCATTTCTCTTTTTCTCTGCGAACTTTCGATTTATCCATGATGAGAGGTTTCCCATGCTTATCTTTAATTTTAAAATCTTGCAAAAGAGCGGTTCCCAATGCTGATGCTACTCTGTCAGGCACGCCAAATCTATCACATACCAAGGCAAAGTTAAAACAATCGTATCTCTCTGTGTATTGTGATCTTGTGCTTCTTTCCATATCTTCTTGAACCGGTGGCGGTGCGTATGTTGAATCATCGGGATATTGGTATGTTGGCATTGATGACATAGACGCTGCTCCTTGCTCTTCAGTTTCCATCACAAATGCATCCATTGTTAGTCTTCTCTGATTATGTTGATCGTGCATGAACTCTTTGAGGCGTTCGGGAACCCAGCCGCATGCACATGGAGCTGCCTTCCAATCGCATTTACATGTTCCAATGTAAAAAATTGTTTCCAGAGATTTTACATACTCTGTAAATTGTTGGGTGTTGTTTCTTCTCTTGATTTGCTCTTGATACTTGTCAAGCAATTTATTCAATTTATTAAATACACTTTTTTTCAGCATTATTTCCATACCAAGTTTTTCCCAAATTCCAATCAACTTATCTTGTACTTGAATAGTGAATGATTTATGGGAAAACTTTTTTTGTTCTGTTTTAGCACGTTCGCTTAAGTAAAAATAATATCTCAAGATATCCAGATGGGTTGGTAAATTAAGATCAGTTAAATCAGTAGACACACCAAAAACAGTAACATCATGCTTGGGTATATGACTCATTGGGGTTTCGATAGTTGTTGATGTAGTTGCTTCATCTTGCGGTGTAGAGGATGGTGGATTTATTGTAAACTTTTTGACTTGGAATGGTCACTTCACTTATTATTTTTTTTGAAATATTTTTTTATCTGAAATTATATGGTTATATATGGTCTACGAGACGAGGTAATAATATAAAAAAATAAAAAAATTGTTTCCAGAGATTTTACATACTCTGTAAATTGTTGGGTGTTGTTTCTTCTCTTGATTTGCTCTTGATACTTGTCAAGCAATTTATTCAATTTATTAAATACACTTTTTTTCAGCATTATTTCCATACCAAGTTTTTCCCAAATTCCAATCAACTTATCTTGTACTTGAATAGTGAATGATTTATGGGAAAACTTTTTTTGTTCTGTTTTAGCACGTTCGCTTAAGTAAAAATAATATCTCAAGATATCCAGGTGGGTTGGTAAATTAAGATCAGTTAAATCAGTAGACACACCAAAAACAGTAACATCATGCTTGGGTATATGACTCATTGGGGTTTCGATAGTTGTTGATGTAGTTGCTTCATCTTGCGGTGTAGAGGATGGTGGATTTATTGTAAACTTTTTGACTTGGAATGGTCACTTCACTTATTATTTTTTTTGAAATATTTTTTTATCTGAAATTATATGGTTATATGTATATGGTCTACGAGACGAGGTAATAAGAATGAAATGGTAATTTCAATTCTACCTGCTGTGTCTTGTGGTGGCTTAAAAACGCACACAAGCAATTTTACGATCTGCAATTGTGTCACAGTGATACCTTCATCATACCCAAAAGTTCGACCCAAATTGGGGGACATCAGAATTCGTTTTAGAGGTATGGTTCCTTCGGCAAAGTTTCTTATTTTGATCCCTAGAATATGATTTTCACAGAGCAATGGGCGATTTTTTTTGCCTCCCCTCAAATCGACCCGGCCTAATATATATATAAAATTGGTAAATTTTTGGGACTGTCTGCTAATTTCAGACAGGGTAGCTACAGCTCCCTCACATGCAAATAGTGCAATATTTATACATACATATATACGTGTAGATACATATAAAAAAAAAGGAAAAAATGCTGCAAGCGAAGAAGTTTTCTGGAACTATGCGACGACGCAGATCGAAACCACTGGGGCTCAGCATACAAAATTGTTACCAAAAAGCTAAAAAAGCAATGATATGTCGCCGAGACGCGCAATATATTTGGAAGTAGTTGGTGATACCTTGTTTCCTCCCCAACGGCCCTTAGTTTCGAATATGAATGGGGAGGAACAGTGCTCTTTCGAGCCCATCCAATCGGATGAGATTTTACTGGTCATTAATAAACAAGAAGGTAAAAAGTCCCAGGGCCCGATGAGGTGCCAAACAAGGCACTAAAATTCGCGAAGCGTTTTCTGATGCCAGAGTGTGTAAAACTGTACAATTTATGTTTTAACGAAGGTGCTTTCCCAGAAATTGATCTTAATCCCTAAGCCGGGTAAACCACTAGATGATCCTTCTAGTCTTAGGCCTATATGCTTGCTAGACTCAGCAGGCAAAGTCCTGGATCAAATGATCTCAAAACGAATAAAGCTTGAGGTTCAAGAAAATTAAGGTATCTCGGCTACCCAATACACTAATGAAATAAAACATATTAATTTTTATTGCAAAAAACCAAATATTTTAGTGGGTGTCGCTTGGAGCTATTGTATATACATATTACTAACAAACGAAGGAGTTATGACCCAAAATGCAATACCTGAACAATCGGTTGTTTGGTAGCTATATGTTATATTTCTCCGATGTTAATGATATTCACTGCTAAAATAACTAATATTTGTGCAAATTCTTTAGCTGCCTAAATGGACGGGTTTTGGTGCTTAATGCAATATCTGAGCAATCGATTGTTTGGTGGCTACATGTTTTTTTTCTATTCTCCTATAAACCTTGTAGTCGTCCGATCTGTCCGACTCCGACAAAATAAATTAAAAAAGGCACCTGACTGCCGATTTTCATTCAAATAGCTCTAAAATTGCGGGACTAGTTTACGTTCAAACAGACGGACATGGCTAAATTCACTCAGCTCATCATCCTGATTATTTCGGTATACTTTCACATTTGTTTAACTCTCATCCATCTGGTACTAACAAACATCGGACCCACCTAAAGCCTACATGGCAAATCATATCATTTATCTTCTATGTACATATGTATATAATGTATAATGTATGTTATATATTCTTAAAAGCGGCGCTTTGCTTGACTAAACTTCAATAGCTATATTAAATGAAAGGTCTTGAGATATTTGCCTGAAAATATATACAAATTTTCATAATTTGTTTTTATAATTTAAAAGAAATATTATCAATGCAACAATTCAAACAATTTTATTGAAGATAAACTTTGTTTTGTAAGTTCCGAGAGTTCTGAAAAAAAATTTTGATCGGTTGGCTACATATCGGTCAATCTGACGGCGAAAGTAAACCAGACGTAAAGACTCTGCTTGGCGGGAGTCCATTTTACCGAAGGGACAGTTTTAATGTTGTGAGGATAGGTGACACGAAGTTCACCGGGTCATCTAGTAAAATAATAAAAAAAACTGATATCCGTGGAATAACACAAATTAAAAAAAATGCAGTGATTTTAATAATATAATTTGATCACTCAATATTTTTTCAGTATTTGATAGGGGAGAGTAGGGTAAAACGGGGAACATTGACTATTTGCCGTATTCAATTTTTTTAACGTAAATGTGTCAATTAGTTTTTGAAGAACAGTTATGTGTTTAGAAAATAAATATATATAATCAGCAAGTTTACGAAATAGTATGTTCTTCAAAAATACATTTAAAGAAAGTGATGATTTTCGAGGTATCGAAAAATGGTCAGGTAAAACGGGGAACCCCCAAGAATAAAGCACAAAACCATTTTGATCGTAAAGTTTACAATGTCTTGAACAGTATTTACTACTTTTTTTTTTGGATCTTCTTAGTAATTTTACATTGCGTTTTGTTGTCTTTTTTCTTTTTTCTCCTTTTTTTTATTCAAATTTTCTTGAACCTTGTGATTTACCAATATTAGTAGATTTACAAATGACCTATGTAATGTTTATTTCAATATGCTCTCAGTGGCTTTATTCTACGTAGATAGTGTGAAAATAACGTACAATTGAGTAAAATCACGAATAAAATTGAGATATCGGGTACCCCGTTTTACCTGACTAGATCAATTTTCACTAAAAAATTAAAAATTAATTAACAACTTAATCGAACTGAGCGATCATCACCTCAAGTTACGTGTAATAAAATACAGATTCTTTTCGCGAAGGTCGTAGAATTCTACGAAATTGAATGGTGCCGAAATATTAACCTCCTGAGACTGAAAAACCGTTAAGTGCTCTGTACTTAGTCTAAGTGCTCAATTGATAACGACATTTACACAGTTTCATGATAGCGACACAGGCAACAAGTAACTATAGTATGAAGTAGATGGCAGCACGTTTTCCCCCAAAACAGGGTAGTACCCCGTTTTACTCGCCACCCCTTTTTACCCTACTCTCCCCTACTTTCTTCCGATACCAAAAAAAATAAAATTATCCGCACTAAATTGGCATCGAGGAATAAAGGTCGAAAAAGATGTTTATTATAATGCGAGTATAATACTCGTATAGACAAAATGTCTGTTAAAATCACACTTTTACATATACATATGTATGTGTACATCATATATCAGATATTATCAGTAATAATTTTCATTATATTTCTATAATAAACATACACTTGTATGTATTTCTGTCATAGAACTTTAAAGGGTCGGATCATTTACTATAGACGCCAGAAAAAGTCACCTTTTTGAATTTATATTTTTAGAAAAAGAAGCATTGTAGACAATTCGTTTAAAGAGTATATTTTAGAGCATACCTGAATGTTTTTTAAATGATTGAACCACTCAAAACTGTTTAAAAATGCCGGAGGGATCCATGTTGCAGTGGAACGTGTCGCAGCTGATACCGTCCATTGGCGTGCAAATTAGCGTCCATAGTTCTTAACTGTAATAGTTTTTTTTTTATTACAAAGCCGAAACCGAACGTATCCGGAATAATTAGGAGGTACGAATGAAACCAAAAGCAAAACTGAAATTCTCTGCAAATCGGAAACTGAAATCGGTGCGCTATTTCCAATCGGTTCCATTCCTTGCGTAAATCATAGTCTGTAAAATTGATTTGCTCCATTGAGCCTTTGGGGACACTGCAAAGTGTGCTCTTCTGAAACATTTGACTAAGTTATTACTATATTGGTCGCGTAAGTTGAAAGCTTCTAAATGTTAACGTTTGAGATCAAGTTATTTTCATGTTTTATTAATTAATTACGCGTATCATTAATATGTGAGGATTGAAAAATATATATTTTATTACAGCGTCGTTTCATTGCAGTTAAAATATTCGTCGGTAAAAATAGGTCTTAATATTAAGTAATACAAAAATAGTAAAAAACATATTTTAAAATTGTATTAACAATCTTATAGTATTACAAAAAATACTCAATTTAAGTAAGCCAAGTAAATATTTATAAAAACTTTTGCAAAATATGTACTAATTCTTGGGTTTGTACGGTTTGTAAATATGAATTAAAATAAAAGTAGAAATCAAATAACTCAACTCCATAGCATGTACTACATGCGCCTGACATCGCCTACTTTAGAGGATAATGGAAACTGTTTGCACGGGAATTTTTACAACCACAACAACAAGCAATACAACAAACTCCGGAAAATTATTCGCTTTATCATCGAAATCAATAAACAGAAACAATCAAGAAATGGCAACACCAAAAACCAATCATGTAAGTGTATTTTAGAAAAAAAAACATTTGTTTGGGTAAAACAATACAAAGTTGATGAGATATGAAAATAGGCTTAAAATACGTGTCTCGGCGTTATATAGCACGTCAGAATTTTGAGAAAATCGATTTTTAAGCATCAAAGAACCGTGGAGGTTCACTTCTAATGTAATACTATTATAAAAAGTTCTATAAAAACGGAAGAGGGTGAACCGATTTTAAGGCTTGAGCCAGTTTTAAAAAGGTAATTAAATTTGGATTTTTTTTTATTAAGAAAACATTTTTTTTTCTCCGGTAGATGGCGCTTTAATTTTCATGTAAAGTTGAAAAATAACCAAAAATGTACGAAATTCATTAAAAATACAAAAAAGAATTATAAAAAAAACAAAAATGAATATGAAATCTTAACTATTATTTTTTTTAGCTTCAGGATTTGTATCACGGCATAAATTCCAACAATATTCAGGAAGCATGTGAGTCATGTCTTTTCCTTAGAAACGATTTTCTATTGTAACAATATCTTTATGGAAACGTTCTCCATGCTCAACACTTGTTTGTGGCTTATATGCATCTACTAAAAATTTTCGTAATATAACTCGTAGTGTTGTTACTGGATACGAAGGTTATTTTGTCAAGCAATGGCAACACCAAAAGCCAATCATGTAAGTGTATTTTAGAAAAAAAACATTTTTTTGGGTAAAACAATACAAAGTTGATGAGCTATGAAAATAGGCTTAAAATACGTCTCGGCGTTATGCTGTAGCACGTCAGAATTTTGAGAAAATCGAGTTTTAAGCATCAAAGAACCGTGGAGGTTCACTTCTAATGTAATACTATTATAAAAAGTTCTATAAAAACAGAACAGGGTGAACCGATTTTAATGCTTGAGGCAGATTTAAAAAGGTAATTAAATTTGGATTTTTTTTATTAAGAAAACAATTTTTTTTCTCCGGTAGATGGCGCTTTAATTTTTATGTAAAGTTGAAAAATAACCAAAAATGTACGAAATTCATTAAAAATACAAAAAAGAATTATAAAAAAACAAAAATGAATATGAAATCTTAGCTATTATTTGTTTTAGCTTAAGGATTTGTATCACGGCATAAATTCCAACAATATTCAGCAAGCATGTGAGTCATGTCTTTTCCTTTGAAACGATTTTCTATTGTAACAATATCTTTATGGAAACGTTCTCCATGCTCCACCCTTGTTTGTGGCTTATATGCATCTACTAAAAATTTTCGTAATATAACTCGTAGTGTTGTTACTGGATATGAAGGTTATTTTGTTGTTGCATACCTTCCAAATTTATGGTATGTTCCAGAAGTTGTTTGTGATTATTGTTATCGTGGTTTGGTATAATGGAAAAGTCATAATTCAATGTTCAACCATTTATTTGGCTATCACGTACAGAACATTCACCTGATGCTTGTTATTTTTGTTTATCATATCCAAAAACAGTTGGTTATAAATACAATATACGTGAAAAAATGTAATATGCTCCAAATGCTCCTTTTGAAGAGACATTTGAAATAGAAAGTAATATTGATATGCTTTCTGAACCATCTGTACCAACAACATCTTCTGAATTTGTGCCAACAACAAGTGAATTAGGATACAAAGTACCACATTGTATTACACAAAAAGATTTTAATGACCTAGATCGTGATTCACGTATGACAAAAGAAATTAGTGAGGTTGTTGGTACACGTTTGAAACAATGGAATTTGGTAGGCAATGATTTTAAAATAACTGCTGGACGTAAACGTGGTCATACTGTTCAATTTGATGAACATTTTGATTTATATGAAGATAAAACAAAAAAAATTGGTTACTGCAATAATGTTGATGAATTGTTGAAAGAATTGGGACAACGACATATTTCAAATAAATGCCGTATGTTCATCGATTCGTCTGTGGAAAGCCTAAAAGGTGTGTTATTGCGCAATTGAAACAAACATCCATCAAATCCAATCGTTTACTCAAGAAATACGTCAGAATATTATGAAAATATGAAAATAATTCTTGAGTTAATTAATTACAATCAACATAAGTGGATGATTTGTTGTGATCTCAAAGTTGTTGGAATTTTAACTAAGGGTTTTCAAGTTACCAAAGTTTTTAATGTGTTTGGGAGGGGCGTAAAAGACATGTACATTAATTATACTAATCATAAATGGGATGCATCAACCGGAGAAAAAAATTGTTTTCTTAATAAAAAAAATCCAAATTTAATTACCTTTTTAAAACTGGCTCAAGCATTAAAATCGGTTCACCCTGTTCTGTTTTTATAGAACTTTTTATAATACTATTACATTAGAAGTGAACCTCCACGGTCCTTTGAAGCTTAAAAATCGATTTTCTCGAAATTCTGACGTGCTACAGCAAAACGCCGAGACACGTATTTCTTTATTTTCGCATGTGTACCAAAAAAAATTGATTTTGTCGTAGATACTGTGTTATACATATGTACATATATAAATATCTTAAACATACATACATATATTTCTATATTTCGTGTGCTGAAATGTTGTAAATGCACCCAGAAAAAATTCAAATATTTGGGATTTTCAAACGTGGTTAAATTTTAAAAACAGTGAAAATTTCTGTAAGATTGTTTCTATTATGTTAATATATATACATATATATAGTATAATATAATTTTATAGCTAACACTATATATCTCAGTGTTTGGCCGAGCTTCTCCCAACATTTGTGGTGTGCGTCTTTATATTATATCACAATTGGAGGAACCTACAGTTTTGTGACAACTCCGAACGGCAGATGTATTTAATGAGAAGCTTTTTCATGGCAGAAATACCCTCGGAGGTTTACCATTGCCTGCCGAGGGGTGACGCTATTAGAAAAAACTTGTTCTGTTATTAAGATTTGGCTTGCCCTGACTGAGATTCGAACCTCGAATCGAATCGAAAGAAAATTACCAGAATTTAGAAAAAGGCAACTAAAAAATAACAAAATTTTATTATTAACTTTTATTCATATATCCACTGTCAAAAACCAACGGCAATCCTCACTACTATTTAACTCTAAAACCAAAAAAGTTATAAAAGTTTGTGTCAAATCCAATGTTTATTTTTAGCAAATTTAATTGTTCCATAGTTTTGAACGCGAATTTTCTGTTCTGATATTCTCGTATGCTATGACGTCACACAGCTGTCAAGGCGAAACAAAAATGATAACGGGACGAAAGTGTCAGAATCTTCTAATTTATCAATCTTGGTTACATCATTAAAATACGTGTACGCAAAACAAGAATAGTATAGCAGAACAAGGACAGCAATTTGCGACTACCGTTAGTTTAGTTTGTTTCTCAGTCACTGTGTTTGAAGTAACCGAAGAAGTAAGAGCGCGCTAAAGCAGCCATGGAAAATAAAGGCAAATAGGTACTGATGAAAGACAAATTATTATAAAACTATATCTTGAGGGGAAAACGATAAGGGATATCGGAAAAATAATAGGCCTAACTCATTCATCGATGCATAGGGTGGTAAACGTTTCAACTGGATCCATCTTATCAAAATCACGTGCAGGTCGTCCAACTATATTAACAAATCGCGAAAACAAGCATGTCGTACAACTTGTTCAGAAAAATCCTAGGATAACTGCTCATCAGCTGAAACTGGAGGTGGAGTAAAAGTACTATTATTAAGTTCATTCCGGATATATTAGTCGAGTAGGCCGTAAGAAACCACATATGTATCTCGGAAGTTAATAGGCTGAATGCGCATGGATTTCGTAAATGAATATGTTTCAAAGCCAGAAGACAGAAGAGAACAGCGTATAAAAAAGAAAATATGGTAACAACCGTAAAACAAGATGTAATGGTTTGGGGCTGTATGACAGCTAACGGTGTTGGAAAACTTACATTATTGACTCTATAATGGCCCAGAGACTATATATAAAAATTTTTTAAGATAATCTATAGCAATTGTAAAGGGACACGATATTTGGTTCCAACAGGATAACGAACCCAAACATACTGCGCAAAATGTGAAGCTCTGGCTTTTGTACAACATAAAAAATCAGTTGCGAACTCCTTCCCAATCTCCGGATCTAAATCACATTGAGCATTTATGGGACTTGCTCGAGTGTAGTATTCGAGAATATTATAATGCAGGAATGGGGAAAAATTACGGCAGAGGATTTAGACGTCTTATCGAAGTACTAAAGAGAAAAGGATATCCCACTAGATACTAGTGAATCGTACGATATTATTTTGTTTAATAATGTTTTTCTGTATGCGGACTTATGCGGTTGCCTTTTTAATGGGTTTGCAATAAAATATATTTAAAATATAATTTTCTGAGTAAAAGAAAATTTGCTATAGTATTTACTCAACTAAATGTATAAATAATTAATTGAAGTAAATTTTGGTAGAATACGTAACGTATTTCCTGAGAAATTCGCGTTTAAAGTAAGTTCTTCGAATTGTTTAGCGCTGTGTACACAGAGTTACGCGGGCAAGTGTATGTAATGCAATTAGTTCGATGATTGCACATATCATTATTAAAAACAAGAGTAACATATGCTTTTGTCTATAGTTTATCTTTGGTCATGACTTTGGACAGTTTGCGAACTCTACTGTAAATCGAGTAAAAGAGCCCAACTGCGATATTCTGTAATACGGGACCGGCTTGATATGTCAGTGACTGTTTTGAATTTCCCCGCGCAGAAACTTTAAATTCATTCCAGCTGCATTTAACTGCCTTCTTTTAATGGACAACTGTCAAATTTGAGCAAGCTGAGTCATTTAGTTTATGCTTGACAGCCATTGAAAGCAGATAACCTTTCGACTTTTAACAAAAATGGAAAAAATGAATATCGTGTGCTGATTAAGCATAATTTTTTGGCTAAAAAAAGGTATCTCCGAAACCAAGGAAAGGCTTGATTTATACTATGGGGTCACTGCACCATCACTTTCAATGGTTAAGAAGTGGTTTACTGATTTCCGTTGTGATCGTATAAGCACAAGTGACGCCGAACATTTAGGTCGCCTAAAAGACGTCGTTACACCGGAAATCATCGAAAATTAAGTGGCTGTGGTTGTAGGCATCTCAACTGTGTAGGCACATCACATTTTATACGAATATTTGAATATGAAATGGCAAAAATACGTGATTTGGGCTACGAACTGCTACCTCATCCAGCATTCAGTGACCCAAACGATTTTTGAACTTGAATTTAACGTATTTCTCTTGTTGGTAAAGCAGTGCTGCTTTGCAGGCCACATATTTGGCCTTCTGTGAAATGGAAAACTCATGAAATATTAATAGCAACACTTTTATTTAACTTGTGAGAGCGGTTTGAAAATGGTACCATGTTTTTGTGTTAAGGGGCACTCAGTGGCCTTGTACATTTTTCAAGATCCCCGAATCATGCAGATTGTCGAGGAGTAGGCCACTGAGGAGGGATCCAACGGACCACCGATAGAGGCATGCGCTACATTGCACAAAATTCGAAATTTTACCAAATTTGGTGGTCACTGCCCAGTGAATCCTAGCAAAGAAGAACAGTTTTGTCAGGAAATGAACGAAAAAATACTATGCCATCACGTGCAAATATATTTTTTTTAAATGTTGATGCTTTCACCTGAGATTGTGGAAAACATTGTGTTGGAGACAAATAAAAAAGCGAAAAGATTTTACGATGATATTCGGAGGTCTCAATTAAGCCCCGAAGCTAGTATAACACAACGGTTGGTGAAATGTATGCATACATAGCCATTCTGTTATACGCTGGAGCAGAAAAGTCATCTGCCGTTCAGGCTAATGATCTCTTTCATGAATTTTATATGGCTTTTTACAGAGCTGTTATGTGTCTTGAAAGATATGAGCAAATAACGAGATTTCTAAGATTTAATGATATCCGCACTAGACAAATCCGCCAAAGAGAGGATAAAATGGCAGCCACCTCCTCAAGGAGGATATTCTCTTGCTCCTTTATAATGGAATTAAAATTAGAAGTTTCAGAAAATCATAATGAAGATTATGTACATTGTTTGGATTAATTTGAAAGTGTACACATCTGACATGATTGTCTTCTGTTGTTTGATTCTTGAAACGAGTTTATTAAAAAATTTATTATTTAAAGAAGATTTCTTGATTTTTATTTTCTCAGCATAAATTTAAAGCGATCCCACATTTAAGTAAGTCCATGTTGCGAGCACATTAAGCTTCAAGAGTAACTGTTTTATCAAATAGTTTTACAAATAATGCTTTGTCTCGCCCTTGAAAGGAAGATACTAATGATAAAAATTTTATAAATTTAAATTTCTAAATACTAATCCCGGGATTGGCATTCCTAGTACATACGCATATATTTTCGAACATTAGGGTGTATAAATGTTTTATGACTTCGTTCTAGTTTCTTGTCAAAATTGGTATGTCCTCAAGCAAATTGCCAAAAATCCTCATGTCCATGTTATAGTATTGGAGGTTCTTATCTGAAGTTTTTTTTCCTTTCATTGGACTTTAGTTTTAAGTGTCGTGTCCCAAGCCCTGTTAGCATAAGCTAATTCTGATAGAGTAATTTTATCCTATAGAAATAGTCTGCTCAATTAAAGCAGTTTGACTCAACTGTTCGTCAATAGGAACCGCTGTTCGTCCATAGGCTGTTGATGAATTTGGTTCTTCCTGCAGTAAGAATTTTGTATGTAAATATTTTAAAAAGCAATTACATAAAAATGTTACGCTTAAAACCTTTTTTTCATCAAATACTTACACTTTAGTTTTAAGTGGCGTGTCCCAAGCCCTGTTAGCATAAGCTAATTTTGATAGAGTAATTTTATCCTGTAGAAATAGTCTGCTCAATTAAACCAGTTTGACTCAACTGTTCGTCAATAGGAACCGTTGTTCGTCCATAGGCTGTTGATGTATTTGGTTCTTCCTGCAAAAGGAATTTTATATGTAAATATTTTAAAAAGCAATTACATAAAAATGTTACGCTAAAAACCTTTTTTTCATCAAATACTTACAAGATCGCAACTCATACTTGAAACAGTTTCTTCATCACTAGATAGCTAGCGCGCTAACTCTAATCTTATTTTTAACAATCTTAAGAGGCTAGCAATCTTACCTGTTTACACCTAGCTTATTTTTCGATAGCAGGATATATAAATAATTATATGTGCAAAATCGTCTATCATGCAAATATTTTTGCTTTTTAACTAAGCCAGTTAGCGAAGATGATTTTTGGTAAATTTGTAATCATACTTTATGAGAAATATGGTATTTTTTGTGATATTATTTTTGTAAAATTCAAACAACTGAAAAATAAAGTAATAAAAAACTGATATCCGTGGAATAACACAAATTTAAAAAAAATGCAGTGATTTTAATAATATAATTTGATCACTCAATACTTATTTCGTACTTAGAGTAGGGTAAAACGGGGACATTGACTATTTGCAGTATTCAATTTTTTTAACGTAAATGTGTCAATTAGTTTTTGAAGAACAGTTATGTGTTTAGATAATAAATATACATATATAATCAGCAAGTTTACGAAATAGTATGTTCTTTAAAAAAACATTTAAAGAAAGTGATGATTTTCGGGGAATCGAAAAATGGTCAGGTAAAATGGGGTACCCCCAAGAATAAAACACAAACTCATTTTATCTGCAAAGTTTACAATGTCTTGAACATTATTTACTACTTTTTTTTTGGGATTTTCTTAGTAATTTTACATTGCTAAGGGATATCGGAAAAATAATAGGCCTAACTCATTCATCGATGCATAGGGTGGTAAACGTTTCAACTGGATCCATCTTATCAAAATCACGTGCAGGTCGTCCAACTATATTAACAAATCGCGAAAACAAGCATGTCGTACAACTTGTTCAGAAAAATCCTAGGATAACTGCTCATCAGCTGAAACTGGAGGTGGAGTAAAAGTACTATTATTAAGTTCATTCCGGATATATTAGTCGAGTAGGCCGTAAGAAACCACATATCTCGGAAGTTAATAGGCTGAATGCGCATGTATTTCGTAAATGAATATGTTTCAAAGCCCCCAGAATTTTGGATTCGCATTATTTTTTCGGATGACAGCAAGTTTATCATCTTTAGGATAAAGGGGAAGCAACTGGTATGGTGAAAGACAGAAGAGAACAGCGTATAAAAAAGAAAATATGGTAACAACCGTAAAACATGATGTTATGGTTTGGGGCGGTATGACAGCTAACGGTGTTGGAAAACTTACATTATTGACTCCATAATGGCCCAGAGACTATATATAAAAATTGTTTAAGATAATCTACAGCAATTATAAATGGTTCCAACAGGATAACGAACCCAATCATACTGCGCAAAATGTGAAGCTCTGGCTTTTGTACAACATAAAAAATCAGTTGCGAACTCCTCCCCAATCTCCGGATCTAAATCCCATTGAGCATTTATGGGACTTGCTCGAGTGTAGTATTCGAGAATATTATAATGCAGGAATGGGGAAAAATTACGGCAGAGGACTTAGACGTCTTATCGAAGTACTAAAGAGGAAAGGATATCCCACTAGATACTAGTGAATCGTACGATATTATTTTGTTTAATAATGTTTTTCTGTATGCGGACTTATGCGGTTGCCTTTTTAATGGTTTTGCAATAAAATATATTTAAAATATAATTTTCTGAACAAAAGAAAATTTACTATGTTATTTACTCAACTAAATGTATAAATAATTAATTGAAGTAAATTTTGGTAGAATACGTAACGTGTAGTATTTCCTGAGAAATTCGCGTATAAAGTAAGTTTTTCGAATTGTTTAGCGCTGTGTACACAGAGTTACGCGGGCAAGTGTATGTAATACAATTAGTTCGATGATTGCACATATCATTATTAAAAACAAGAGTAACATATGCTTTTGTCTATAGTTTATCTTTGGTCATGACTTTGGACAGTTTGCGAACTCTACTGTAAATCGAGTAAAAGAGCCCAACTGCGATCTTCTGTAATACGGGACCGGCTTGATATGTCAGTGACTGTTTTGAATTTCCCCGCGCAGAAACTTTAAATTCATTCCAGCTGCATTTAACTGCCTTCTTTTACTGGACAACTGTCAAATTTGAGCAAGCTGAGTCATTTAGTTTATGCTTGACAGCCATTGAAAGCAGATAACCTTTCGACTTTTAACAAAAATGGAAAAAATGAATATCGTGTGCTGATTAAGCATAATTTTTTGGCTAAAAAAAGCTATCTCCGAAACCAAGGAAAGGCTTGATTTATACTATGGGGTCACTGCACCATCACTTTCAATGGTTAAGAAGTGGTTTACTGATTTCCGTTGTGATCGTATAAGCACAAGTGACGCCGAACATTTAGGTCGCCTAAAAGACGTCGTTACACCGGAAATCATCGAAAATTAAGTGGCTGTGGTTGTAGGCATCTCAACTGTGTAGGCACATCACATTTTATACGAATATTTGAATATGAAATGGCAAAAATACGTGATTTGGGCTACGAACTGCTACCTCATCCAGCATTCAGTGACCCAAACGATTTTTGAACTTGAATTTAACGTATTTCTCTTGTTGGTAAAGCAGTGCTGCCTTGCAGGCCACATATTTGGCCTTCTGTGAAATGGAAAACTCATGAAATATTAATAGCAACACTTTTATTTAACTTGTGAGAGCGGTTTGAAAATGGTACCATGTTTTTGTGTTAAGGGGCACTCAGTGGCCTTGTACATTTTTCAAGATCCCCGAATCATGCAGATTGTCGAGGAGTAGGCCACTGAGGAGGGATCCAACGGACCACCGATAGAGGCATGCGCTACATTGCACAAAATTCGAAATTTTACCAAATTTGGTGGTCACTGCCCAGTGAATCCTAGCAAAGAAGAACAGTTTTGTCAGGAAATGAACGAAAAAATACTATGCCATCATGTGCAAATATATTTTTTTAAAATGTTGATGCTTTCACCTGAGATTGTGGAAAACATTGTGTTGGAGACAAATAAAAAAGCGAAAAGATTTTACGATGATATTCGGCACTCGGAGGTCTCAATTAAGCCCCGAAGCTAGTATAACACAATGGTTGGTGAAATGTATGCATACATAGCCATTCTGTTATACGCTGGAGCAGAAAAGTCATCTGCCGTTCAGGCTAATGATCTCTTTTATGAATTTTATATGGCTTTTTACAGAGCTGTTATGTGTCTTGAAAGATATGAGCAAATAACGAGATTTCTAAGATTTAATGATATCCGCACTAGACAAATCCGCCAAAGAGAGGATAAAATGGCAGCCACCTCCTCAAGGATGATATTCTCTTGCTCCTTTATAATGGAATTAAAATTAGAAGTTTCAGAAAATCATAATGAAGATTATGTACATTGTTTGGATTAATTTGAAAGTGTACACATCTGACATGATTGTCTTCTGTTGTTTGATTCTTGAAACGAGTTTATTAAAAAATTTATTATTTAAAGAAGATTTCTTGATTTTTATTTTCTCAGCATAAATTTAAAGCGATCCCATATTTAAGTAAGTCCATGTTGCGAGCACATTAAGCTTCAAGAGTAACTGTTTTATCAAATAGTTTTACAAATAATGCTTTGTCTCGCCCTTGAAAGGAAGATACTAATGATAAAAATTTTATAAATTTAAATTTCTAAATACTAATCCCGGGATTGGCATTCCTAGTACATACGCATATATTTTCGAACATTAGGGTGTATAAATGTTTTATGACTTCGTTCTAGTTTCTTGTCAAAATTGGTATGTCCTCAAGCAAATTGCCAAAAATCCTCATGTCCATGTTATAGTATTGGAGGTTCTTATCTGAAGTTTTTTTTCCTTTCATTGGACTTTAGTTTTAAGTGTCGTGTCCCAAGCCCTGTTAGCATAAGCTAATTCAGATAGAGTAATTTTATCCTATAGAAATAGTCTGCTCAATTAAAGCAGTTTGACTCAACTGTTCGTCAATAGGAACCGCTGTTCGTCCATAGGCTGTTGATGAATTTGGTTCTTCCTGCAGTAAGAATTTTGTATGTAAATATTTTAAAAAGCAATTACATAAAAATGTTACGCTTAAAACCTTTTTTTCATCAAATACTTACACTTTAGTTTTAAGTGGCGTGTCCCAAGCCCTGTTAGCATAAGCTAATTTTGATAGAGTAATTTTATCCTGTAGAAATAGTCTGCTCAATTAAACCAGTTTGACTCAACTGTTCGTCAATAGGAACCGTTGTTCGTCCATAGGCTGTTGATGTATTTGGTTCTTCCTGCAAAAGGAATTTTATATGTAAATATTTTAAAAAGCAATTACATAAAAATGTTACGCTAAAAACCTTTTTTTCATCAAATACTTACAAGATCGCAACTCATACTTGAAACAGTTTCTTCATCACTAGATAGCTAGCGCGCTAACTCTAATCTTATTTTTAACAATCTTAAGAGGCTAGCAATCTTACCTGTTTACACCTAGCTTATTTTTCGATAGCAGGATATATAAATAATTATATGTGCAAAATCGTCTATCATGCAAATATTTTTGCTTTTTAACTAAGCCAGTTAGCGAAGATGATTTTTGGTAAATTTGTAATCATACTTTATGAGAAATATGGTATTTTTTGTGATATTATTTTTGTAAAATTCAAACAACTGAAAAATAAAGTAATAAAAAACTGATATCCGTGGAATAACACAAATTTAAAAAAAATGCAGTGATTTTAATAATATAATTTGATCACTCAATACTTATTTCGTACTTAGAGTAGGGTAAAACGGGGACATTGACTATTTGCAGTATTCAATTTTTTTAACGTAAATGTGTCAATTAGTTTTTGAAGAACAGTTATGTGTTTAGATAATAAATATATATAATCAGCAAGTTTACGAAATAGTATGTTCTTTAAAAAAACATTTAAAGAAAGTGATGATTTTCGGGGAATCGAAAAATGGTCAGGTAAAATGGGGTACCCCCAAGAATAAAACACAAACTCATTTTATCTGCAAAGTTTACAATGTCTTGAACATTATTTACTACTTTTTTTTTGGGATTTTCTTAGTAATTTTACATTGCTAAGGGATATCGGAAAAATAATAGGCCTAACTCATTCATCGATGCATAGGGTGGTAAACGTTTCAACTGGATCCATCTTATCAAAATCACGTGCAGGTCGTCCAACTATATTAACAAATCGCGAAAACAAGCATGTCGTACAACTTGTTCAGAAAAATCCTAGGATAACTGCTCATCAGCTGAAACTGGAGGTGGAGTAAAAGTACTATTATTAAGTTCATTCCGGATATATTAGTCGAGTAGGCCGTAAGAAACCACATATCTCGGAAGTTAATAGGCTGAATGCGCATGTATTTCGTAAATGAATATGTTTCAAAGCCCCCAGAATTTTGGATTCGCATTATTTTTTCGGATGACAGCAAGTTTATCATCTTTAGGATAAAGGGGAAGCAACTGGTATGGTGAAAGACAGAAGAGAACAGCGTATAAAAAAGAAAATATGGTAACAACCGTAAAACATGATGTTATGGTTTGGGGCGGTATGACAGCTAACGGTGTTGGAAAACTTACATTATTGACTCCATAATGGCCCAGAGACTATATATAAAAATTGTTTAAGATAATCTACAGCAATTATAAATGGTTCCAACAGGATAACGAACCCAATCATACTGCGCAAAATGTGAAGCTCTGGCTTTTGTACAACATAAAAAATCAGTTGCGAACTCCTCCCCAATCTCCGGATCTAAATCCCATTGAGCATTTATGGGACTTGCTCGAGTGTAGTATTCGAGAATATTATAATGCAGGAATGGGGAAAAATTACGGCAGAGGACTTAGACGTCTTATCGAAGTACTAAAGAGGAAAGGATATCCCACTAGATACTAGTGAATCGTACGATATTATTTTGTTTAATAATGTTTTTCTGTATGCGGACTTATGCGGTTGCCTTTTTAATGGTTTTGCAATAAAATATATTTAAAATATAATTTTCTGAACAAAAGAAAATTTACTATGTTATTTACTCAACTAAATGTATAAATAATTAATTGAAGTAAATTTTGGTAGAATACGTAACGTGTAGTATTTCCTGAGAAATTCGCGTATAAAGTAAGTTTTTCGAATTGTTTAGCGCTGTGTACACAGAGTTACGCGGGCAAGTGTATGTAATACAATTAGTTCGATGATTGCACATATCATTATTAAAAACAAGAGTAACATATGCTTTTGTCTATAGTTTATCTTTGGTCATGACTTTGGACAGTTTGCGAACTCTACTGTAAATCGAGTAAAAGAGCCCAACTGCGATCTTCTGTAATACGGGACCGGCTTGATATGTCAGTGACTGTTTTGAATTTCCCCGCGCAGAAACTTTAAATTCATTCCAGCTGCATTTAACTGCCTTCTTTTACTGGACAACTGTCAAATTTGAGCAAGCTGAGTCATTTAGTTTATGCTTGACAGCCATTGAAAGCAGATAACCTTTCGACTTTTAACAAAAATGGAAAAAATGAATATCGTGTGCTGATTAAGCATAATTTTTTGGCTAAAAAAAGCTATCTCCGAAACCAAGGAAAGGCTTGATTTATACTATGGGGTCACTGCACCATCACTTTCAATGGTTAAGAAGTGGTTTACTGATTTCCGTTGTGATCGTATAAGCACAAGTGACGCCGAACATTTAGGTCGCCTAAAAGACGTCGTTACACCGGAAATCATCGAAAATTAAGTGGCTGTGGTTGTAGGCATCTCAACTGTGTAGGCACATCACATTTTATACGAATATTTGAATATGAAATGGCAAAAATACGTGATTTGGGCTACGAACTGCTACCTCATCCAGCATTCAGTGACCCAAACGATTTTTGAACTTGAATTTAACGTATTTCTCTTGTTGGTAAAGCAGTGCTGCCTTGCAGGCCACATATTTGGCCTTCTGTGAAATGGAAAACTCATGAAATATTAATAGCAACACTTTTATTTAACTTGTGAGAGCGGTTTGAAAATGGTACCATGTTTTTGTGTTAAGGGGCACTCAGTGGCCTTGTACATTTTTCAAGATCCCCGAATCATGCAGATTGTCGAGGAGTAGGCCACTGAGGAGGGATCCAACGGACCACCGATAGAGGCATGCGCTACATTGCACAAAATTCGAAATTTTACCAAATTTGGTGGTCACTGCCCAGTGAATCCTAGCAAAGAAGAACAGTTTTGTCAGGAAATGAACGAAAAAATACTATGCCATCATGTGCAAATATATTTTTTTAAAATGTTGATGCTTTCACCTGAGATTGTGGAAAACATTGTGTTGGAGACAAATAAAAAAGCGAAAAGATTTTACGATGATATTCGGCACTCGGAGGTCTCAATTAAGCCCCGAAGCTAGTATAACACAACGGTTGGTGAAATGTATGCATACATAGCCATTCTGTTATACGCTGGAGCAGAAAAGTCATCTGCCGTTCAGGCTAATGATCTCTTTTATGAATTTTATATGGCTTTTTACAGAGCTGTTATGTGTCTTGAAAGATATGAGCAAATAACGAGATTTCTAAGATTTAATGATATCCGCACTAGACAAATCCGCCAAAGAGAGGATAAAATGGCAGCCACCTCCTCAAGGATGATATTCTCTTGCTCCTTTATAATGGAATTAAAATTAGAAGTTTCAGAAAATCATAATGAAGATTATGTACATTGTTTGGATTAATTTGAAAGTGTACACATCTGACATGATTGTCTTCTGTTGTTTGATTCTTGAAACGAGTTTATTAAAAAATTTATTATTTAAAGAAGATTTCTTGATTTTTATTTTCTCAGCATAAATTTAAAGCGATCCCATATTTAAGTAAGTCCATGTTGCAAGCACATTAAGCTTCAAGAGTAACTGTTTTATCAAATAGTTTTACAAATAATGCTTTGTCTCGCCCTTGAAAGGAAGATACTAATGATAAAAATTTTATAAATTTAAATTTCTAAATACTAATCCCGGGATTGGCATTCCTAGTACATACGCATATATTTTCGAACATTAGGGTGTATAAATGTTTTATGACTTCGTTCTAGTTTCTTGTCAAAATTGGTATGTCCTCAAGCAAATTGCCAAAAATCCTCATGTCCATGTTATAGTATTGGAGGTTCTTATCTGAAGTTTTTTTTCCTTTCATTGGACTTTAGTTTTAAGTGTCGTGTCCCAAGCCCTGTTAGCATAAGCTAATTCTGATAGAGTAATTTTATCCTATAGAAATAGTCTGCTCAATTAAAGCAGTTTGACTCAACTGTTCGTCAATAGGAACCGCTGTTCGTCCATAGGCTGTTGATGAATTTGGTTCTTCCTGCAGTAAGAATTTTGTATGTAAATATTTTAAAAAGCAATTACATAAAAATGTTACGCTTAAAACCTTTTTTTCATCAAATACTTACACTTTAGTTTTAAGTGGCGTGTCCCAAGCCCTGTTAGCATAAGCTAATTTTGATAGAGTAATTTTATCCTGTAGAAATAGTCTGCTCAATTAAACCAGTTTGACTCAACTGTTCGTCAATAGGAACCGTTGTTCGTCCATAGGCTGTTGATGTATTTGGTTCTTCCTGCAAAAGGAATTTTATATGTAAATATTTTAAAAAGCAATTACATAAAAATGTTACGCTAAAAACCTTTTTTTCATCAAATACTTACAAGATCGCAACTCATACTTGAAACAGTTTCTTCATCACTAGATAGCTAGCGCGCTAACTCTAATCTTATTTTTAACAATCTTAAGAGGCTAGCAATCTTACCTGTTTACACCTAGCTTATTTTTCGATAGCAGGATATATAAATAATTATATGTGCAAAATCGTCTATCATGCAAATATTTTTGCTTTTTAACTAAGCCAGTTAGCGAAGATGATTTTTGGTAAATTTGTAATCATACTTTATGAGAAATATGGTATTTTTTGTGATATTATTTTTGTAAAATTCAAACAACTGAAAAATAAAGTAATAAAAAACTGATATCCGTGGAATAACACAAATTTAAAAAAAATGCAGTGATTTTAATAATATAATTTGATCACTCAATATTTATTTCGTACTTAGAGTAGGGTAAAACGGGGACATTGACTATTTGCAGTATTCAATTTTTTTAACGTAAATGTGTCAATTAGTTTTTGAAGAACAGTTATGTGTTTAGATAATAAATATATATAATCAGCAAGTTTACGAAATAGTATGTTCTTTAAAAAAACATTTAAAGAAAGTGATGATTTTCGGGGAATCGAAAAATGGTCAGGTAAAATGGGGTACCCCCAAGAATAAAACACAAACTCATTTTATCTGCAAAGTTTACAATGTCTTGAACATTATTTACTACTTTTTTTTTGGGATTTTCTTAGTAATTTTACATTGCTAAGGGATATCGGAAAAATAATAGGCCTAACTCATTCATCGATGCATAGGGTGGTAAACGTTTCAACTGGATCCATCTTATCAAAATCACGTGCAGGTCGTCCAACTATATTAACAAATCGCGAAAACAAGCATGTCGTACAACTTGTTCAGAAAAATCCTAGGATAACTGCTCATCAGCTGAAACTGGAGGTGGAGTAAAAGTACTATTATTAAGTTCATTCCGGATATATTAGTCGAGTAGGCCGTAAGAAACCACATATCTCGGAAGTTAATAGGCTGAATGCGCATGGATTTCGTAAATGAATATGTTTCAAAGCCCCCAGAATTTTGGATTCGCATTATTTTTTCGGATGACAGCAAGTTTATCATCTTTAGGATAAAGGGGAAGCAACTGGTATGGTGAAAGACAGAAGAGAACAGCGTATAAAAAAGAAAATATGGTAACAACCGTAAAACATGATGTTATGGTTTGGGGCGGTATGACAGCTAACGGTGTTGGAAAACTTACATTATTGACTCCATAATGGCCCAGAGACTATATATAAAAATTGTTTAAGATAATCTACAGCAATTATAAATGGTTCCAACAGGATAACGAACCCAATCATACTGCGCAAAATGTGAAGCTCTGGCTTTTGTACAACATAAAAAATCAGTTGCGAACTCCTCCCCAATCTCCGGATCTAAATCCCATTGAGCATTTATGGGACTTGCTCGAGTGTAGTATTCGAGAATATTATAATGCAGGAATGGGGAAAAATTACGGCAGAGGACTTAGACGTCTTATCGAAGTACTAAAGAGGAAAGGATATCCCACTAGATACTAGTGAATCGTACGATATTATTTTGTTTAATAATGTTTTTCTGTATGCGGACTTATGCGGTTGCCTTTTTAATGGTTTTGCAATAAAATATATTTAAAATATAATTTTCTGAACAAAAGAAAATTTACTATGTTATTTACTCAACTAAATGTATAAATAATTAATTGAAGTAAATTTTGGTAGAAAAAAACATGTAGTATTTCCTGAGAAATTCGCGTATAAAGTAAGTTTTTCGAATTGTTTAGCGCTGTACACAGAGTTATGCGGGCAAGTGTATGTAATGCAATTAGTTCGATGATTGCACATATCATTATTAAAAACAAGAGTAACATATGCTTTTGTCTATAGTTTATCTTTGGTCATGACTTTGGACAGTTTGCGAACTCTACTGTAAATCGAGTAAAAGAGCACAACTGCGATCTTCTGTAATACGGGACCGGCTTGATATGTCAGTGACTGTTTTGAATTTCCCCGCGCAGAAACTTTAAATTCATTACAGCTGCATTTAACTGCCTTCTTTTAATGGACAACTGTCAAATTTGAGCAAGCTGAGTCATTTAGTTTATGCTTGACAACCATTGAAAGCAGATAACCTTTCGACTTTTAACAAAAATTGAAAAAATTAATATCGTGTGCTGATTAAGCATAATTTTTTGGCTAAAAAAAGCTATCTCCGAAACCAAGGAAAGGCTTGATTTATACTATGGGGTCACTGCACCATCACTTTCAATGGTTAAGAAGTGGTTTACTGATTTCCGTTGTCGTACAACTTGTTCAGAAAAATCCTAGGATAACTGCTCATCAGCTGAAACTGGAGGTGCAGTAAAAGTATTATTAAGTTAATTCCGGATATATTAGTCGAGTAGGCCGTAAGAAACCACATATCTCGGAAGTTAATAGGCTGAATGCGCATGGATTTCGTAAATGAATATGTTTCAAAGCCTCCAGAATTTTGGATTCGCATTATTTTTTCGGATGACAGCAAGTTTATCATCTTTAGGATAAAGGGGAAGCAACTGGTATGGTGAAAGACAGAAGAGAACAGCGTATAAAAAAGAAAATATGGTAACAACCGTAAAACATGATGTTATGGTTTGGGGCGGTATGACAGCTAACGGTGTTGGAAAACTTACATTATTGACTCCATAATGGCCCAGAGACTATATATAAAAATTGTTTAAGATAATATACAGCAATTATAAATGGATACGATTTTTGGTTCCAACAGGATAACGAACCCAATCATACTGCGCAAAATGTGAAGCTCTGGCTTTTGTACAACATAAAAAATCAGTTGCGAACTCCTCCCCAATCTCCGGATCTAAATCCCATTGAGCATTTATGGGACTTGCTCGAGTGTAGTATTCGAGAATATTATAATGCAGGAATGGGGAAAAATTACGGCAGAGGACTTAGACGTCTTATCGAAGTACTAAAGAGGAAAGGATATCCCACTAGATACTAGTGAATCGTACGATATTATTTTGTTTAATAATGTTTTTCTGTATGCGGACTTATGCGGTTGCCTTTTTAATGGTTTTGCAATAAAATATATTTAAAATATAATTTTCTGAACAAAAGAAAATTTACTATGTTATTTACTCAACTAAATGTATAAATAATTAATTGAAGTAAATTTTGGTAGAATACGTAATGTGTAGTATTTCTTGAGAAATTCGCGTATAAAGTAAGTTTTTCGAATTGTTTAGCGCTGTGTACACAGAGTTACGCGGGCAAGTGTATGTAATGCAATTAGTTCGATGATTGCACATATCATTATTAAAAACAAGAGTAACATATGCTTTTGTCTATAGTTTATCTTTGGTCATGACTTTGGACAGTTTGAGAACTCTACTGTAAATCGAGTAAAAGAGCACAACTGCGATCTTCTGTAATACGGGACCGGCTTGATATGTCAGTGACTGTTTTGAATTTCCCCGCGCAGAAACTTTAAATTCATTACAGCTGCATTTAACTGCCTTCTTTTAATGGACAACTGTCAAATTTGAGCAAGCTGAGTCATTTAGTTTATGCTTGACAGCCATTGAAAGCAGATAACCTTTCGACTTTTAACAAAAATGGAAAAAATGAATATCGTGTGCTGATTAAGCATAATTTTTTGGCTAAAAAAAGCTATCTCCGAAACCAAGGAAAGGCTTGATTTATACTATGAGGTCACTGCACCATCACTTTCAATGGTTAAGAAGTGGTTTACTGATTTCCGTTGTGATCGTATAAGCACAAGTGACGCCAAACATTTAGGTCGCCTAAAAGACGTCGTTACACCGGAAATCATCGAAAATTAAGTGGCTGTGGTTGTAGGCATCTCAACTCTGTAGGCACATCACATTTTATACGAATATTTGAATATGAAATGGCAAAAATGGAAAACTCATGAAATATTAATAGCAAAACTTTTATTTAACTTGTGAGAGCGGTTTGAAAATGGTACCATGTTTTTGTGTTAAGGGGCACTCAGTGGCCTTGTACATTTTTCAAGATCCCCTAATCATGCAGATTGTCGAGGAGTAGGCCACTGAGGAGGGATCCAACGGACCACCGATAGAAGCCGAAGAGGTAGCGATTGAACCCAATAGAGGCATGCGCTACATTGCACAAAATTCGAAATTTTACCAAATTTTGTGGTCACTGCCCAGTGAATCCTAGTAAAGAAGAACAGTTTTGTCAGGAAATGAACGAAAAATACTATGCCATCATGTGCAAAAATATTTTTTAAAAATGTTGATGCTTTCACCTGAGATTGTGGAAAACATTGTGTTGGAGACAAATAAAAAAGCAAAAAGATTTTACGATAATATTAGGTACTCGGAGGTCTGAATTAAACCCCGAAGCTGGTCAACACAACGGTTGGTGAAATGTATGCATACATAGCCATTCTGTTATACGCTGGAGCAGAAAAGTCATCTGCCGTTCAGGTTAATGATCTCTTGCATGAATCTCATATGGCTTTTTACAGAGCTGTTATGTGTCTTGAAAGATATGAGCAAATAACGAGATTTCTAAGATTTGATGATATCCGCACTAGACAAATCCGCCAAAGAGAGGATAAAATGCAGCCACCTCCTCAAGGAGGATATTCTCTTGCTCCTTTATAATGGAATTAAAATTAGAAGTTTCAGAAAATCATAATGAAGATTATGTACATTGTTTGGATTAATTTGAAAGTGTACACATGTGACATGATTGTCTTCTCTTGTTTGATTCTTGAAACGAGTTTAATAAAAAATTTATTACTCAAAGAAGATTTCTTGATTTTTATTTTCTCAGCATAAAATTTAAAGCGATGCCACATTTAAGTAAGTCCATGTTGCGAACACATTAAGCTTCAAGAGTAACTTCGACTGGGCGGAACTGTTTTATCAAATAGTTTTACAAATAATGCTTTGTCTCGCCCTTGAAAGGGAGATACTTATGATAAAAATTTTATAAATTTAAATTTCTATTAAATACTAATCCCGGGATTGGCATTCCTAGTACATACGCATATATTTTCGAACATTAGGGTGTATAAATGTTTTATGACTTCGTTCTAGTTTCTTGTCAAAATTGGTATGTCCTCAAGCAAATTGCCAAAAATCCTCATGTCCATTTTATAGTATTGGAGGTTCTTATCTGAAGTTTTTTTTCCTTTCATTGGACTTTAGTTTTAAGTGTCGTGTCCCCAGCCCTGTTTTTTCTTCTTCTTTCATTGGCTCGATAACCGCCTATGCGATTTTGGCCGAGCTTAGCACAGCACGCCAGTTATTTCTCTCTTTCGCTAACTGGCGCCAGTTGGAAATACCAAGCGTACCCAAGTCCTTTGCCGCCTGGTCTTTCCAACGCAGAGGAGGCCTCCCTTTTCCTCTGCTACCACCGGCGGGTACCGCGTCGAATACTTTCAGAGCTGGGGCATCCATTCGAACGACATGACCAAGCCAGCGAAGCCGCTGGATCTTAATTCGCTGTACTATATCTATGTCGTTATAAAGCTCGTACAGCTCATCGTTCCATCTTATACGGTATTCACCATCGCAAAGGCGTAAAGGTCCATAAATCTTTCGGAGAATCTTTCTCTCGAACACTCCCAGAGCCTTCTCATCAGACATCTTCATCGTCCATGCTTCTGCGCCATACATTAGGTCGGGCATAATGAGAGACTTATAGAGCGTGATTTTTGTCCGTCGAGAGAGGACTTTACTGCTCAGTTGCCTACTCAGTCCGAAGTAGCACTTGTTGGCAAGAGTGATCCTCCTTTGGATTTCGAGGCTGACATTATTATTGATGTTAATGCTGGTTCCTAAGTAAACGAAGTGTTCTACTTTTTCAAAGTTATAACTGTCAACGGTGATGTTTGATCCCAGTCGTGAATGTGCCGACTGTTTATTTGTTGACAGGAGATACTTCGTCTTGCCCTCGTTCACCTCCAGACCCATTCGCTTTGCTTCTCTATCCAGTTTGGAGAAGGCAAAACTAACTGCGCGGTTGTTAAGGGCGATGATGTCAATGTCATCGGCGTACGCCAGCAGCTGCACACTCTTATAAAAGATAGTGCCTGACCGATTTAGTTCTGCGCTCGAATTATCTTCTCCAGCATAAGGTTAAAAAAGTAACACGACAAAATGTTACGCTAAAAGCCTTTTTTTCATCAAATACTTACAAGATCGCAACTCATACTTGAAACAGTTTGTTCATCACTAGATAGCTAGCGCGCTAACTCTAATCTTATTTTTAACAATCTTAAGAGGCTAGCAATCTTACCTGTTTACACCTAGCTTATTTTTCGATAGCAGGATATATAAATACTTATATGTGCAAAATCGTCTATCATGCAAATATTTTTGCTTTTTAACTAAGCCAGTTAGCGAAGATGATTTTTGGTAAATTTGTAATCATACTTTATGTGAAATATGGTATTTTTTGTGATATTATTTTTGTGAAATTCAAACAACTGAAAAATAAAATAATAAAAAAAACTGATATCCGTGGAATAACACAAATTTAAAAAAAATGCAGCTATTTTAATAATATAATTTGATCACTCAATATTTATTTAGTACTTAGACTAGGGTAAAACGGGGACATTGACTAATTGCAGTATTAAATTTTTTTAACGTAAATGTGTCAATTAGGTTTTGAAGAACAGTTATGTGTTTAGAAAATAAATATATATAATCAGCAAGTTTACGAAATAGTATGTTCTTTAAAAATACATTTAAAGAAAGTGATGATTTTCGGGGAATCAAAAAATGGTCGGTTAAAACGGGGTACCCCCAAGAATAAAACACAAACTCATTTTATCTGCAAAGTTTACAATGTCTTGAACAGTATTTACAACTTTTTTTTTTTGGGATCTTCTTAGTAATTTTACATTGCATTTTGTTGCCTTTTTTTATCTTTTCTTCGTTTTTTTTTTATTCAAATTTTCATGAACCTTGTGATTTACCAAGATTTGTCTGATTCTAATTCTGGGATTCTTTCAATTTTAAAACGAAAATTCATGATTTAAAAAAAATCCAATATTAGTAGATTTACAAATGAACTATGTAATGTTTATATCAATATGCTATCAATGGCGTTAATCCACGTAGATAGTGTGGAAATAACGTACAATTGAGTAGAATGACGAATAAAATTGAGATATCGGGTACCCCGTTTTAGCCGACAAGATAATTTTTCACTAAAAAATGAATAATTAATTAACAACTTAACCTCACTGAGCGATCATCACCTCAAGTTACGTGTAATAGAATACAGATTCGCATGTAATACTTACTTGTTTTTCTTTTCGTGAAGGTCGTAGAATTCTACGAAATTGAATGGTGCCGAAATATTAACCTCCTGAGACTGAAAAACCGTTAAGTGCTCTGTACTTAGTCTAAGTGCTCAATTGATAACGACATTTACACAGTTTCATGATAGCGACACAGGCAACAAGTAACTATAGTATGAAGTAGATGGCAGCACGTTTTCCCCCAAAACAGGGTAGTACCCCGTTTTACTCGCCACCCCTTTTTACCCTACTCTCCCCTACTTTCTTCCGATACCAAAAAAAATAAAATTATCCGCACTAAATTGGCATCGAGGAATAAAGGTCGAAAAAGATGTTTATTATAATGCGAGTATAATACTCGTATAGACAAAATGTCTGTTAAAATCACACTTTCCCATATACATATGTATATGTACATCATATATCAGATATTATAAGTAATAATTTTCATTTGTCAAGTATGAGAGGAAGAGAGACTTCAAGGGAGTCGCAATTGAGAAGCGAAGCCGAACAGACGCAAAAATACGAACTTAAATAAATCTGTACATCATTAATGTTTCTTTAAATAAAGTTTATTTGTATTAATTTCTAAACGCCCGGTTTCCATCCTGACAGATTCAGAAGCGGGTATCGAGAACGTTTACAAAAGTGTAAAGAAACAAATATTAAATTAAAAGAAATCGGTAAAATAATACTTAGTAATAGAGCTGTGTAACAATTCATACACACACACACGGACTTCGAAGAAGTCAACGCAGCAGAGGAACGCTCAACGTGGCAGAGCATCTCAACGCGCATACGAAGGGTAAACGGCACTCAACGACAAGAGTGTAAACGGTGCAGGTGCGGCAACGAAGTAGTACACACATTGACATTACCAACGCCGTATGCGAAGGAGAAGTACGAGCAACGAACAAAGTGAACGACAGTGCAAAGCAACCGCACTCACACTCACTTTACCAACGGCGATAGACAAATTCGCAACGAATAGGGTTGAAACGGAGCAACGGCTGTGCACGCAATAGCACATGAACGCTCAAACAACCAACGACGCATACGCTAAGAAACGACTCAGAAATTAGAGAAAAACGGAGCAACGGCTGTGCACGCAGCAGCACATGAACGCTCAAATCACCGACGGCGCATATGCAGAAACGGCTCAACGAAGGCAGAAAAAAACCGAGCAACGAACTTGCGACGAAATCACACAGATATCTACGCGTATATTGGTAACGGCGATACAACAAGCAACCACGGAATCTAATGCAACGAAATTCTGCAACCATAGCAACGACGGCACAACGAAGAGGCGGAAAGCACTCAAATCGGCACTTGTTACAACGAAAAGGGGAACGACAGCGAATTGTTGAGCGAAACACAAGGAATTTTCTAGAATAAATTTTTGTGCGAGAATTCTAAAAAACGAGAAAAAAAGATTTATTCAAAAAGTTGCAAGCAAGTAAGAAGGTACAAGAGAAATGATCAAATTGGCAAATTTAAACGTAGCGCAATTAAATAAACTTTTGCGTAAGTACGATTTAGCAATTAACGGAAATAAAGCGCATAAAGTAGCAGCTCTAATGGAAGCATTAGAGTCAGACGAAGTTGAAATGCAGGAGGTGTCATCAGTTGAACCATGGGAGCAACCATTCAGCCAGCTGCAAGAGTTAGTTTGCAGTTTGGCTAATTCGATAAAGACGATCGAAACAGTGCTTAAGCCGGCAACAACGAACGATAATGTTGGAGACGAGTTAGAAATAACAGCATCAGCAACGGAGGGTGGAGCAGCGGCTTCTGAACCCTCACCGCAGCGAAATGTGCTAACGCAATTTGTGCACACGACTAGTGTTCCAGAAGTCGTAGGGGTTCTTCCGGAATTTGACCCTCTGCGAAAAACGATGACTGCGCAACAGTTTGTGACAAAAGTAGAGCAACTGCAACAGGTTTATCGATGGAAAAATGAGACGGTGTTACTTGCAGTTCAACATAAAATGAAGGGCATTGCTAAGAATTGGTTGGACGCTCAACCAGTATTTAGATCGTGGTCCGAGTTTGTGCGAATGCTTATGCAAGATTTTCCATACAGCGTAACGGCAGCAGATATTCATCGCGAGTTGGCATCACGGCGGCGTAAACTTAACGAGCCGCTTATAGAATATTTTTACGAGATGCTAACCATTGGAAGGCGAGGTGGCGTAGATGAGGAATCAATAAATTCCTACATCATCAACGGCTTGAACGATAGTACACTAACACGTACTTTGTTAGCAATGAATGTGCGATCGTGTGACCATTTAAGGCAGTCAATCGAGAGTCTACGTGCAACGACTCAGGCGAGTGGGCAACGCATCGCTCAAACTATAAGTGTAGCTGATGTCAACGTTTCGACAGAAGATAAAAGCAAGCGTCTTAAGTGTTATAATTGCAATGGGTATGGCCACTATGCAGCCAAATGCCCTCAGCCACAAAAGAAGCTACGATGCAGCAAATGCTTCAAGGTGGGGCATGACGCAAGGAAGTGTGCAGCGCCAGAACCAAAGCACACAGTTGCTAAAATTGAATGCAGCATAGGGTCGCAGCAGCAGAATCCACCTATTGTGGAAGAGATTGAATGGCAAGGCGCGAAGTTTCATGCTTTGGTTGATACGGGTAGCGATCATTCGCTCATACGAACAACAGCAGCAGTAAATAGTGAACGTAAAATACCAACATCCTTACGACTACAAGGGTTCGGTGGCTCTATTGTTGAGGTCACCAGAGTCATCGACACGGCTATAAAACTGAAGGGTGAGGTTATTGAGACCAAATTGTACGAGGTACCGGACAGCATGTTGAATTATGACTTCCTGCTTGGAAGAGATGTGCTGTGTGGTCGCGATAGACGACTGATTATCGACTCAGGGTCGATGATGCTGCAGATCAAGAACGCGAAACAGTTCAACGTTAACGAAAGGCTAGAACAAGCCGATAAGCAAAGCGTGTTTAAGCTATTGGCTGACAACGACGATTGTTTCTCAGAAGGAATATCAATGCTGGGACGATCGAAGTCAACGAAAATGACTATCGAAGTTACTACTCCAAGTCCGATAGTAGGTAGACGATACCAGGTACCATTTGCGAAGCAGCAAAACCTTTCAACGATCTTGAAGGAATTGCTAGACCACGAGGTGATTCGACCCAGTACATCACCGCACGCAGCGTCAGTAGTTCTAGTGACGAAATCAAACGGAGAGAGTAGAATGTGCGTGGATTATCGAACGTTAAATGCGGTAACCATACGTAAACATTTTCCGATGCCAGTGGTTGAAGAGCAGTTATCTAAGCTAAGCGGAGGACGATTCTTCACCACATTAGACATGACCAGCGGTTATTACCAGATACCTATTGAGGAGGGGTGCAAGAAATATACTGCATTCCTAACGCACGAAGGCTTGTATGAACACAACGTAATGCCATTCGGTTTAGTAAACGCACCAATGGTATTTCAAGAGATGGTGATGAAAATGATATCAGCACTCAAGTACAGAAACAAGGTGGTTAGCTATGTTGACGAGCTAATCATAGCAACAGCGACGCCCGACGAGGGTATGACAGTACTGCGAGAGGTACTTGAAGCGGTAAAGAGAGATGGTCTAACTTTGCGACCTTCGAAATGTCAATTCATGGCGGATAAAGTAAATTTCCTGGGCCATGAAGTATCAAGAGCGGGTATAGCACCCGGAGAAATAAAGACTATATGCATAAAAGAGTTTCCACAGCCAACCAACGTAACTCAGGTAAGGCAATTCCTGGGTTTAACCGGTTTCTTCCGTAAGTTTGTAGGAAGATACAGCCAGCTAGCAAGTCCATTGACCTCGTTGTTGAAGAAGGATGCTATTTTCGAATGGACAACGGCTCAGCACGAAGCATTCACGGAATTAAAAGAAGCTATAACCAAGAAACCGGTGCTGACCTTGTACGACCCCCGCAAACAGCACGAGGTACATACGGATGCCAGTCACGTAGGACTATCCGGAATTATGTTACAAAACGAAGACGATGGAGTAAAACCAGTGTTTTTCTATAGCCGACAGTGCAGCGCAGCGGAAACACGATTTCACAGTCACGAGCTAGAGGTACTTGCGATAGTCGAAACGCTTACACGCTTTCGTATGTATCTTTTGGGCAAGTCATTCACCGTGGTAACTGATTGTAACGCTATTGTTACCACTAAAGCGACAACACCACTACTTCCACGCATAGCGAGATGGTGGTTGAGATTACAGGAATTCGATTTTAAAACCATACATCGGCAAGGTAGTAAAATGCAGCACGTCGATGGAATGAGTCGAGCACCAAGCCTACCTCCAAGCGAATGCCAAACGGTTGCTGAAAATGTGTTATCAGTAACGATGGTGGGTAGCAGCGATTGGGTGTTCTCGTTGCAGATGCAAGACAGACAGCTTCAAGAAATTGTATCAACGTTAAAGTCCAGTTCAACATCATCAAAGCAAGTTAAACAAGACTACGAGTTATACAAAGGACGGTTATTCCGTAAGGTAAATGGCGAGCGACGGTTGGTAGTGCCACGAGCAGCGAGATGGCGGATCACGAAGGCATGTCACGACGATTCAGGACATTTCGGTACTGAAAAGACTTTGCAACGTATTCAGCGAGACTTCTGGTTCCACCGTATGAGACGATACGTGAAGAGCTACATAGCAGCATGCTTGGATTGCTGTGTAAACAAAACCAAAGGAGGCAAACCTGAGGGCCAGATGCACTTGGCCGAAGTTATTCCGATGCCGTTCAGATCCGTTCACTTGGATCATTTGGGACCATTTCCCAAAAGCAAGAAGGGAAATCAGCATATCATTGTGTTGATATGTGCTTTTTCCAAATACGCAATTATGAAAGCCGTGCGAAATACTAAATCCGTTCCGGTGATTTCGATGCTACAAGAAGTTATGTCCACGTTTGGTCAACCGGGTCAAATCACCACTGACCGAGGAACAGCGTACACTTCAAAAGAGTTTGCGACGTTTTTAGACAACCATGGTATCCGACATATCAAGATCGCAACAAGGACGCCAAGAGGCAATGGCCAAGCAGAGCGCCTCAATAAAACCATACTACCAGCCATACGCACTATGATGAGCAGCACAAGAGAGTGGGACACAACTTTACCTACTCTACAATGGAGCATAAATTCCCAGATTAACACCACTACAAGAATAAGTCCAAACGATATAATTTTCAACTACAACATGCGAGACTTCAGCTTGAATAGACTTATACAAGCACTGGGCGATGAGCAAGATTCCACCAACAACGAGAGCCGAGAAGAAATTTTTAGCAAAGCTAAGAAAAACATCGAAGCAGAGAAAGAAAGGTGGCAATGTAGATACAACGCACACCATAAACGACCACAACGATACGACGAAGGTGACCTGGTAGTGATTACAAATGTGCCAGCAGCAACCGGTGATACGCACAAATTAGATGTCAAATTCAGAGGTCCGTATATAGTCTCAAAGGTCTTAGACTACGATAGGTATGTCGTGGAAGACTTACCGGACGCATCTATCACACGACGACGATACTGCGGCATAATGTCTAGCGACAATATGAAGCGATGGTGTCAATTAAATCCTGAATTAGACGAAGAAGAAGACAGCGACGACTATGCATCAGACGACCAATCGAGGCCGATTGATGAGAGTCAGGAAAGGACGAGCTGTCAAGTATGAGAGGAAGAGAGACTTCAAGGGAGTCGCAATTGAGAAGCGAAGCCGAACAGACGCAAAAATACGAACTTAAATAAATCTGTACATCATTAATGTTTCTTTAAATAAAGTTTATTTGTATTAATTTCTAAACGCCCGGTTTCCATCCTGACACATTATATTTCTATAATAAATATACACTTGCATGTATTTCTGTCATACAACTTTAAAGGGCCGGATCATTTGCTATAGACGCCAGAAAAAGTCGCCTTTTTGAATTTCTATTTTTAGAACAAGAAGCATTGTAGGCAATGCGTTTAAAGACTATATTTTAGAGCATATCTGAAATTTTTTTTTAATGTTTGAACCACTTAAAAATGCTGGAGGAATCCTTGTACTTAACTGTTGTTACGGAAAACGGTCGACGTAAATGCATACATATTGATATTAATGCAAACGGTCGACATAAGCACATACATACAGATACTAATGCAAACGGTCAGTATAAATGCATACATATTGACATGCATGCAAACATACATATTCTTATACATTACTTTCCCACACTTTTGAGACCGACGTTGATCATTCAACGCTTAAGGCCAATGTCGATCACATAACATAAACCATAACTAAGAATATCAAGGCACTTGATACGCACTAAGCGCTAACATTCAAGTGTGCAACTGTCTCGGTTATTTAAAACCCAGACTGAATTAAATGCATTTCTTTACACCAAAATAATATGCCAATGACATTTGAGACCTGTGGGTTCGTACCGTTTTCCATCAACGCCTCAAGCGCAGCGATCGCATGATTAGACATTTTCCCACCAAATGCGATCGCTGGGCTGACTTAGTTTAGCTATAAATACATTAAGAAAAATATGATTAAGACAGTTTTGTAACGTCAAGTGAGAACGCCTAGACCAGGTATTTTACTGGTCTCGTGGCATTGAATAAAATATAAAATCTCTTTACATCGTTTGCTGAAACTTATTTAAAATTACTCTACATGGCGATCCTGCCAGGAGCATTAAAATAAAAGAAGGCTAAAAATAGCAAGTAAAATTGCTGGCAAAGCCACATATAAAATAAATTAAAGGACTATAAATAGCAAATATATTGCTGAAATGTCTTTAAATAAATAAAAAAAAAAAAAAAAAAAAAAAAATTTAAAAAAAAAAGTAATTTTTAAACGTTCCCGAGCAACCAACCTCAAAAGATTTGGATGAAATTACGAAGCGAACACCTGACTTTGGCAATCACCATCAGATCCAGTGAAAGTTCCAAAAAACTCGAAAAAAAAATTTTACAAAGGAATACAAGGCAAACAAAAGGGTATATAACTTGCGGCACCACGAATTAATGGACGAATTCGAGAAGATACTAGAATACTGGAGTCACTACTACAAATCCTTCGATAAGCAAACGCAGGAAACAACATCCCAACAACAATCAAACACACCTATAAATATTGGCCTTCTACCAATAACAATCGAGGAATACCAGCGGCGTAACAGCTACAAAAAGGCACAAGGGGCAGTAAAAATCCCAGTTCCGATTAAATTTAAAAGGAAGCGAGGCGGAAAAAAGTACGCCCAACGAAGGAAAATTGCTGAACTATACAAGCAAATAAATATGGAGACATCGACAGAAGCAAAAATTCAGCTGAAGCAGGAGATAAGCAGTATAAGGAATCTATAGATGTAACAGTAGTCAATATTTATAAAAATAAAAAATAAAAAATATATATATAAAAAACATTTTAACATAATATTTTGGCAACCTAACGGCTGCCTATTGAAGGGCAACAATTGTTGCCGTTTTAGAAATTTAAGTATGGGCGGACAAAATACAAAAATAGCCGACCCAAAAGCTAATGTGGTAAATTCCATAGAAGTTGCCGATCATACAGTTGATTTAGATTCAATTAGGATTATGCTATTACTAATTACCATATGTAGTTGCATAGGATTATTTCTAAGACTTTATTCTACCCATAATAAAATATTAAAAAAAAAAATATAAGAGTCGCTCCGACGGCCTTGATAAAGTTTAAGAGTTAAAATTTTGCCATGAAATGGAAAGCTATCAGTACAGATTTAACAAAACATAAAATAAATTTTTTAAAATCTTTCAAATGTCTGAGTCAGAATAGAGCTATAAAAAAGGAAACAGTGGTTAGACATATAAATATTTTACAAGACAATTTAAACTACATTAGAGCCATATCAAATGTTTACCAAACAAAATTTACTAGAGAACACAAAGCAATAGTAGGAAAATTGTTTAAAGAACTCAGGGAAAAATTTATTAAAGTTCTATGCAAATTCGAAATTGAACAAGATATTCCTGAAACAACAATCAATCAGATTGATGTAAATTTAGATAGGCTAAACATTTCTGACCACGACAGTACTTTAGATATACCAGAATCCAACATGCCACAATCATTAAACGATTTCCTTTGCAATACTGCAAAACTAATACCACCATTCGATGGAAAACCTGAAAATCTACAAAGTTTTCTTGACGCACTTCAGTTAGTTGATCTAGTCAAAGGAGATCATGAAGAAGCAGCAGTAACCTTAATTAAATCAAGATTAAAAGGTACAGCAAGAAATCTAATCAGTAATGAGAGTACAGTAGCTGCAATTATAGCAAAATTAAAATCAGCAGTCAAAGGTGAATCAGTCGAAGTATTGACTGCAAAAATTATGAATACCAAACAGTTTAGCAAAACAGCAACAACATTTTGTAACGAGATAGAAGATCTCACTAAATCACTGCAAAACGCGTACATTAATGACGGACTTAATCCAGATTTAGCTAGTTCTTATTCGACAAAAACAGCTATAAAAGCTCTGGTAAAGAATTCCTCAAATGAAAAAGTTAAACTTATAATGGAAGCAGGTACATTCACTAATATGAATGATGCTGTAGCAAAATTCGTGAACAGCTGCACAGAAGCTACTGATAGTAGATCAGTAATGCAGCTGAATAGAAGAAACAATTTCAAAAGATTTCCATCTTTTTCTGGTAACAGAAATCAAAACAGCTATAGAGGAAGAAATAGATATTACAATAACAATAATTCAAGGCCAAACTTTAGAACCAACCAAAATAGAAATTATACCAACAATCAAAATAGGAACCAAACTAATCGTAACAGCAATAACAACCGTAACTTAAGAGCAGTTGAAGCCCATCCGGAAAACGGATCAGCTCCCCAGAATGCCCAACTGGGGAATGCTCGCAACAATTAACATCGAAAATTCTTAACATTAACCTAAATTTCAGTAATTACCTTATTATTGAATCTTCATTTAATGAAATACCAAACACTTTTTTGCTTGACACGGGATCAGAAATTTCGATCATTAAAAATACATCAATTACCAATACTAACACTTTTAACAAAAACGCAATATATAAATTAACTGGCATAGGTAAAGGTACAACAAACACTTTAGGTAGTATAAATGCAGATATTTATTTTGACAATATAATAGTGAATCACAATTTTCAAGTAGTAGACGAAAACTTTCCAATCCCATGCGATGGAAAAATAGGTATTGATTTTATTAAGCAAAATAATTGCACTTTAGAATACCGAAATAATGGCCAAAGTTTTATTATGATTAGATCTCATTATAACAATCAAAAACAAAAAGTAGAAATATTAGATTCACCAAAAGATAACACAATATCATTACCAGCTAGAGCAGAAGTAATAAGAAGAATTTCAATCAATTCAAATGAAGATGAAGTTCTTATTCCAAACCAAGAACTATCATCTGGAGTATATATAGGAAATACAATAGTAACAATAAAAAACGCCTTTGTACGTATAATTAATACAACAGAAGAAAATTTATTACTGGAAAATTTCACAATTAGAACAGAAAACCTTAATGGCTACAACGTAGTTAAAATAAGCGAAATACAAAATGACACTAGTGAAAGAAAAAACATAATTTTAAATAAAATTTCTCAAAATTGTCCATTACAACACAAAAAGAAATTGCTTAGCCTTTGTTCAAATTTTACAGACGTTTTCGCTTTAGAAACAGACCCATGTACGTGCAACAACTTTTACAAACAGAAACTCCACTTAAACGAAAAAACACCAGTATATATAAAAAATTACAGAACTCCACACAATCATAAAGAGGAAATAAATAAACACATAGAAAAATTAATTAATGACGATATCATTGAACCTTCTGTTTCAGAATATAATAGTCCAATCTTATTAGTTCCCAAAAAGTCAAATACATCAGAGAAAAAATGGAGACTTGTAATAGATTATAGGCAAGTCAATAAGCGTTTAGCATCAGATAAATACCCATTACCGAGAATAGATGATATTTTAGACCAACTAGGACGTGCAAAATATTTTTCATGTTTAGACTTATTATCAGGATTTCACCAAATAGAACTAGAAGAAAAATCACGAAATATTACATCATTCTCGTCCGACCAAGGTTCATTCCGATTTAAAAGATTACCTTTTGGTTTAAAAATAGCACCCAACTCATTCCAAAGAATGATGAACATCGCATTCTCAGGTCTAGGCCCAAACAAAACATTCGTATACATGGATGACCTCATAGTCATCGGATGTTCGGAAACGCATATGCTAAACAATTTAAAATCAGTCTTTGAAATTTGTAGAAAAACCAACTTAAAATTACAACCAGATAAATGTCAATTTTTCAATTCAGAAGTAACATTTTTAGGACATAGGTGTACTGATCAAGGAATTTTACCAGATAACTCAAAATATGACAAAATCTTATATTATCCAAAACCAACAAACGCTGATGAATCTAAACGATTCATAGCCTTTGTAAATTACTACAGACGATTTATACCTAATTTCGCTCATCATGCAATACATATCACTAGACTAACAAGAAAAAAAGCACAATTCATATGGACACCAGAATGTGAAAAAGCATTATTTCACTATTTAAAGAATTCCCTATTATCTCCACAAATACTAAAATATCCTAATTTCGATCAACCCTTTTGCATAACTACGGACGCAAGTAAAATTGCATGCGGCGCCGTACTTAGCCAAGATCATAATGGTATACAGTTACCAATAGCTTTCGCATCTAGAACTTTTACAAAAGGAGAAAGTAATAAATCAGTAATAGAACAAGAACTTACAGCAATACATTGGTCAATCAACTTCTTTAAACCATACATTTATGGACGAAAGTTCTTAATACAAAGTGATCACAAACCTCTTACATACCTATTTGCCATGAAAAATCCTTCATCTAAATTAACACGTATGAGATTAGATCTTGAAGAATTCGACTTCGAAGTTGAATATATTAAAGGAAAAGACAATTGCGGAGCTGACGCTTTATCTCGAATTGATTTCGGGCAAATTAAAAGACTTAAAGAAGAAAACACTGCAATTATACAAGTTATTACTCGATCTAAATCGAAAAATACAATAACACCAACTAAAAAAGCAACTAATATAAAAAATATGACATTAAAAGTGTACGAAACAATTACGACACACGAAGTGAAAAAGTTACCAAGCCTAAAACTTATGATAAGGTGCACCTCAAATGAATATAATGAGAAGAATGAAAAATTAAATGAATCCTCTAATTTAATTTTATTCCATGGAAAAAGAAAGATAGTTGAATTCAACGCTAAAGATTTTATTGCTTATGGGAAGATTGAACTAGCTCAATTGTTTCTCAAACTTGAAAAAGTAGTTGGCAATAAAAACTTCAGCAATATAAAAATCGCGATTAATGATAAATTATTTGAGTATGTCGACATTGAGGACTTTAAAAGAATAGGTAATAAAACTCTAGAGAAGGTAACAATACCGATAACGCCAAAAATAACAACAATCACTTCACCAGCTAAAAAACTGGAAATTTTGACTAAATATCATGATGACCCTGTATTTGGAGGCCACCCAGGTGTCACAAGATTATTATCCAAGCTAAGACGAAAATACTATTGGAAAAATATGATTTCAGACGTGAAATTATATATAAAAAATTGCGAAAAATGTAAACAAAATAAATCTGGTATAAACCATGTAGAACCATTAATTACTACACAAACGCCAGCGAAATCCTTTGAAATTGTACAAATCGACACTGTAGGTCCATTACCTAAGTCATTTAATGGAAATGAATATGCACTAACGATAATTTGCGATTTGACAAAATACTTAATAACTGTAGCTATTCCAAACAAATCAGCTAATCAAGTAGCCAAAGCTATAGTTGAAAACTGTATTTTAATTTATGGCCCCATAAAAACAATTATAACAGATATGGGTACAGAATATAAAAACCAAATTTTCAATGAAATATGCAAACTGCTAAAAATTGAAAATAAAACGTCAACACCATATCACCATCAAACAGTAGGATCAATAGAACGTAGTCACAGAACTTTTAATGAATACATTAGATCATATATAGCAACAAACAAATTAGATTGGGATCACTGGTTAAAATACTTCACGTATTGTTATAATACGACACCATCAACAACCCATGGTTACACCCCATTCGAACTTGTATATGGAAAAATCCCAGAATCTTACGACTTTATGTTAAAAAATACAATAGACCCAGTTTATAATATAGATGATTATCACACAGAACTGAAATTCAAATTACAAACAGCTCAAAAACGAGCAGCAGAATTAATAGAAAAATCAAAAAGAATTGCGAAACAGAATTATGACAAGAAATCAAATCCTCAAACAATTCTAATAAATGATATGGTCTACCTAAAAAATGAAGCTAGCCATAAACTTGATAGCATATACGAAGGCCCATACAAAGTAATCGAAACAGATTATTTAGGAAATTGTAAAATAAAGAAAAATTCACAAGAAATGATTGTACACAAAAATCGATTAAAATTAGCTTAACTAAATTTAGTATAATTTAATCTTTTTATAAGAAACCATTCAATCTTTAATATTATAACTATGAAATATGTCAAAACAAAAAAAATGTATTATTAATTCCATAACTTCATAATAACATAATTAACTAGATTTATCCGGTACCGATAAAATCATAAGAAATAAATATATCAGATAGATTTTAAATACATATAACTATAAGAAAATTACTTCATACACATATATATATAAAAAAAAAAAAAAAAAAAAAAAAAAAAAAATTTTTACTAATTATACTTGAAGTTTTTTTTTTTTTTTCTAAAAAAGGGAGGTGTTACGGAAAACGGTCGACGTAAATGCATACATATTGATATTAATGCAAACGGTCGACATAAGCACATACATACATACAGATACTAATGCAAACGGTCAGTATAAATGCATACATATTGACATGCATGCAAACATACATATTCTTATACATTACTTTCCCACACTTTTGAGACCGACGTTGATCATTCAACGCTTAAGGCCAATGTCGATCACATAACATAAACCATAACTAAGAATATCAAGGCACTTGATACGCACTAAGCGCTAACATTCAAGTGTGCAACTGTCTCGGTTATTTAAAACCCAGACTGAATTAAATGCATTTCTTTACACCAAAATAATATGCCAATGACATTTGAGACCTGTGGGTTCGTACCGTTTTCCATCAACGCCTCAAGCGCAGCGATCGCATGATTAGACATTTTCCCACCAAATGCGATCGCTGGGCTGACTTAGTTTAGCTATAAATACATTAAGAAAAATATGATTAAGACAGTTTTGTAACGTCAAGTGAGAACGCCTAGACCAGGTATTTTACTGGTCTCGTGGCATTGAATAAAACATAAAATCTCTTTACATCGTTTGCTGAAACTTATTTAAAATTACTCTACACTGTAACAGGAAATATAAATATCTTGTTAATTCGTATACTTTTTTACTCTATATGAACCTCAGAAAGCCTATGAAAACTAAAAACTAATAATTTTCTCCTACGTTTGAACTTTGAAATCAATTTTCAACGATCATTTTGTGCATATTTTCACTTATGAAAATTACAAAAATCAATATAATTATTCATATCACAGTTTTCCATACTTTACAAAATCGAAGTGGAATCAGATTGATATGAGACATAGTTTTCACGCAATCGTGCACGCCAATTTCAAAAACATGGTTTTCAGAAAACGCGCTGCAAAGTTTTGATAAAGTGCAACGAAAGCAGAATTTTCGTTGACGCACTTGTCTATTACCAGTAATATCTTTTGAACCACTATGAAATCAAGCTAATATTTTACATATATGTTTTTAGATAGTTTTGGAAGAGATTAAACAAAAAAGAAAATCGATTTTTTTTTCGATTTTGGTTATCCGATTCCCTTTAATAATTTCTATTCCTCTCTTTTAATGAAAAATCACAATCAATTTAAAAAAAAGAAACTCCTTAATACAAGAAGATTTTGTTCCAGGTAGTCGCATAGGAAATAGGCGTTGATTTTCGGTTTCGGCTCCAGCCGACAGACAGTTGTGGTGTCACAAAATAAGAAGCCCAAAAGCTAGATATATATGTATGTATATACTTACATATATCCCTTGCATACATACATACATGCATATATAAATAACAAATACAAAAAATCAAATCGAGTCAGCAAAAAAAAAGATGCAAACATTCAATTGAGTTGCCTCCTCTTTTGGGGAGTCGTGAATAGAAACTAGCGTCACGTTTGCACTTCTTGGGCTGCTAGTTTGCAACAAAAACAAAGAAATGTTGTGTGAAGACCAGTCCATATTTACATTTATGTATATGTGTGTGTGTGTAGTTTAGACAAAACAATCTGTTGGAATGAATTACTCCCTTGAGAGAGTGTCAAATAGCTTGAGCGTGCGTGCGCTCCTTTTCGCCCTAAACAAGTAAGCTAACTTTTTTTTAGCTCTGATTTGTCCTTTGGTTTTTTTTGCAATTCTCTGCCACATCATACGCTGGGGCTTGTTAAATTTCTTGCTCAGCTAATGCTGCAGTTTTCGTGTAATTTATTTTATTCTTTTGTTTATTTCTTTCCACGGTTTTTTTCTCTATTTTCTTAATAGCTTACGCGGATGACTAGTTCCAATTTTCAACCATTTTACTGTCTACCAATCACTTCTAAATATTGTTATTTTTGTTATCACTTACAGACAACGAGAAGCATTAAGGCAATTTCAAAGTTTGTAAATGTTATTTGTCTTACAAATTAATTGAGAACGTGAGAAGAATGCCGAAAAAGCTGTTATGGCAAATAAACTCAAATTCAGTTTTGCGATATACTATGTACGAGTACATATTAGGGTGATTGACTCGGTTTTTTCATAAATTATGGTACGGCTTTTTTAAATCTTGATTTTTCGAATATCGAATAAATCGGTTTTTTACCTGGGTGTAAAGCAATAGCCTTTGATAAATAATAGAAATACGGCAGCACATCGAATAATTTGATATCCATTATATTTTTATTGAAACGGCAATCACAAAGTGCTTATCAATAATATAAGACCATTATATATGTATGTATATTCGAAATCCAATTAATTTGCAGAAAAAACGCAGCAAATGTATTTAAAAGATTTTATATATTTAGACAAACATCATAAGGGAACAGCAAAAAAAAAAGTATAAAATGTTTTACTGACAGTAAGTCCTTTTAGATTATTGCCTTTCCTCGCTATTATTTTACAATTGAGAGACTTTGTTTTGAGTATAGAGCTCTGGAGACCAATTAAAGCCAACTGGTCGTCAATTGTGACTTTTGTCTCTATTAGAGACTGTTACTACTTACTGAATTCGGATATTAAACTACATTTTATTTTAAAAAGATTTCTTTCATTGAAAAAAATTGCATTTAATTGCATGTATGTAGGTACATTAATGTAGTTTTTTCTTTCTTGGAACAAAACCCGGTTTACCCGGTTTTTTCTTAATTTAAAAATAAGCAACCGGTTTTTTCAAATTGCCATTTTTCGAATAATTCGAAACCCGGTTTTACAAAAGAGCCGAATAATCATCATATTTTGAATCAGAAGGGGCTTTTTAGCTAATTTTCTCCGCAGTTAAGCTTCACATTTGAATGCCGCTTTGGATACAAGATTTACGTTGTTTTTCTTCAAAACGCGACTATATTTATTAAAATGCGCTTTGCTTCTGCCGATAAATTTAAGAGAATCGGCCTTCTTCTCTAAAATTTTTCGTTTGTCGGTTACGTCATTTTGGCGGTTATGGCTCGATATGCTTCTTTACTTATAATACGGTTTAGCTTTTTACTGTAAATATTGAATTTAATAAGTATTAAAAACATACATTTGGGAAATTTTATGTCAGTAGACCATAATAAAGAAGTAAATTAAATTAAATTAAATTATTAAACCTGCAATTAAGAATTTATTACCTTTTTTTCGTACGTTTAAACTTCATTTTCCACTTTTTCCATCCTTTCCAAATGCAACCTTTTGTAAGGGCGTCTCTAATGAGCAAACCTCTAATCATCAAAAATATAAAAACCTCATCTACTGAAAAACTACGTTCACGGCTAGGCTAGATAACGATATGAATGTACATATCTATTTTTATGTGTTAAGAGAAGAGGATAGAACTACTGAAGTGCATTCTGCTATAGCATTTTTAGATATTGCGGGACGAAGTGAAGTCAGAGAGTTACCACCGCTATTGTTAACCAACAGGAAAGCCTGGCATTTTTAACATTTTTGTAAAAGCTATATCTATTGTAGTTTGTATATTAAATGGAAAAGGGGGTGTTTTAGCCCGATACTATCTAAATTGGAAAAAAAATATTTTTCATCTTCTATTCTTATATTCTTCCATAGAAACCATGATGTAAATATATTCATGTAGTATTTTACATAGTTATATACCTGGTGTCCTCACAAACCCATAAGAGCTAATTTTGTATTAATACGTTGACTGCCACGGCAATTTTCAGATATCAGGCCTCAAATGACGATTTGATTTAATCACATTATATTATTAAAAACTCTAATTCTAGTGCATAGTTATTCTTTTGTTGTTTTTTTAAATAAATTTTCTGTTCACGCAAGCCAGTATTGATTTTGTATTCCTTTTCCAGAACCAATCTATCGATATTAGAACTGATACTATATTCCTAGCTTAATCGGTGGCCGTGAACGTGTTAAACAATGAATTTGTAGACTTTCTGGAGTTCTTATAGTGTTTAAGTAATTAGCAGTAGTTTAAAACGCTTGTCTATTTTTTTGCATATTTTACAAAACCTTTGTCATTACAATTGCGCTTCAAATGATCGAATATTTTATTTCAGGTTAGCAATGTACTCCTCTACGGCATCCCAATAGTATCACTATACATTGAAGGGCAAGAACGGTTATGCTTAGCGCAGATATCAAATACTTTACTCAAACAGTACAGCTATAATGAGATTCATAATCGCCGTGTCGCTTTAGGCATTACTTGTGTTCAATGCACACCAGTACAGTTGGAAATTTTGCGACGTGCAGGAGCAATGCCCGTCAGTTCACGTCGTTGCGGCATGATAACGCGACGTGAAGCCGAACGTTTATGCAAGAGTTTTCTTGGCGATAATGCGCCTCCTCGGTTGCCGGAGGACTTCGCTTTCACTGTTTATCACAAGTGCGCGTGGGGATGTCGTGGCTCTTTTCTGCCATCGCGCTACAATTCGTCGCGTGCCAAATGTATTAAGTGCAGTTACTGTGGCTTGTATTTTTCGCCTAACAAGTTTATTTTTCATTCGCATCGCATTAGCGCCAGTGATAAATATGTTCAACCGGATGCGGCAAATTTTAATTCCTGGCGTCGACACATGATCCTCAGTGGTCAACCTCCCCAAGAGATAGTGCACGCTTGGGAAGATGTTAAGGCGATGTTCAATGGCGGCACGCGGAAACGTCTCATGAGTCATGGTTCCTCGTCCACACATGCTTCGGCCGCAGCACAAAGGCAGCAACAGCAAGAGCAATTAAAACGTAACATGTGTGTATCAGCACCGGATGCAGCAACTGTTTCCAATGAAAGCGGCAGCGGCAGTACAACTGTCATCGCATCCGCAAAAGCGTCCATTGGCGCACAAGGCACCAGCCAATATCATTATCACGGCATACAATTGTCTCCACACGGTAGCAGCAGCAATCTAACTTCAAGCAATTCATCGCCACCGTTAACTAAACGGCAATGTGATCAGCATGAGCATAACGTTGGCGCGGTAACAGCGGCTGCAGCCGCTGTTGTTGGCGGTACAGCAGCAGTAGGCGCCGTACGACCCATTAACATTGGCGCAGGCAGCCATGGTGTGTCTTATCATGGACGGACAGGAAGCGTCTATACACTGCAGCTGAGCGACAGCAATGAACACGAGATGTCAGTAATGCCGTTCTCACGTAATTTCATGATGGATTACATGTGGCATGCACATGCTGCTCAAAATGCCGCAGCCGCAGCGGCGCACAAGAACCGAAGCAACAATAGTAATGGTGGTAATGTTACAGTGCCTTTCGGATTCCCCGATTGTGCCGTGCATTGGCTGAAGACGCCATCAATAAATAATAATGCAGCATTACTTTCTCAACTACCTTTGGTAGCCACCAACAGCACTAATGGCGGTCGAAATAGTGATAACAATAACTTTTGCCAGCAACTGCAATATGGCGCTTTCAAGCCAAATGCGAGCACATCTACAAACAATGGGCCTGTGCTGAGTAACAGCAAAGAATTAGGTGGCTTAAACAAGTTTGCTGATACAAAAACAGCTAGTCTGCCACAATTTCTAACGACGTCCGCATTTAAGCCGGTCTTGCAGCAGAGTCAGCAGAATGCCTTCAGTACTGTAGCAGCGGTTACGGCAGCTTCTGCTACAGCAACTTTGGCCACTTCGTCATTTTATCCAACAGCTGCGACTGCAACTGCAGGCACAGAAACCAGAACAACGCAAGCAAAAATTACTTCCTGCCAAGCTACCACAGTGGAAATGACGCTTCCAACAATCGCTTTCCCAGTACTTGGTGCAACTAGTACAACGAACTCTGCAACAATGAATAATGCTGCGGCTGAAGCCGCCTCTAGTGCGGCTGCGTCTCTTGCTTTGACCGTGCATGCAAACTTTTGTGCTACCGCTTCTAATGGGCTGATGTTTGGTGGAACGTTGCCACAGTCAGCGGCACCGCCACTTCCACCTCCACTTTCAACACTTCCCAACTCTCCAGACACACCCTACAGAGCATCCATACTAGCGACTTCAGTGTCTTCGCAGATCCCATTGAAAAGCTGCGATAACGAGGACATTTGTGCTTCTATTAAAGGTTCACTCTCAACAGATGGAGAAAATAACAACGATTCATGCGACGCTGACGACGATGAAATGGTCGATATTGAGACGACGGAGGATGACACGCCTGCAAGCAAAAATCTCAAAGTAGCACTCAGCTTGACAACGTGCCACTACCGGCCAAATGAACCTCAAAACTCGCCGGAATGTTACAATAATAACCATTGTGGTAATAATAGCGAAAAGCAATTTCTCGGAGCCGTTGCGAATATATCCTCAAATGAAGTACCAACGGCAAGAGCAGCAACAACACCAGCCTGTAGTAATGCAGCAGCGACTCCAGTACCTGGAGAGTGTTATAGAAGTGAAAAGCAATGCAAATTACCCCTAGAATATTCCCAAAATAAATCAGTGCTAACTAGTGGCGACATCGAGCCAGCCACTTGTGATAATGCTGTGCAGCAACTTCAGACCCACGTGCATTATAAAAGCAGAAACAATCAACTGTCAGAAAGTTGTGCACGATTTCAGCAGTCTCCAAGTTATAGCAGCATATCAAATGACAGTTTCTATATGCCAGAAAAATGCGAAAGCAACAATAATTCGTCGTCAAGTTCTGTTGAAATAATGGACACCAGCTGCATAACCCAGATAGTGCAGCAACACAATTCATATGCTTTGGGTTCGTCACTGATGTGGAAGAAGCTCTTGAAGCCAGAGGTAAGTGTTGCATATTTTGTTTATCAAATACAGATACATACATATGTATTTATTTATGTAGAAAATTGAGGAAATGTTGGAACTTTCAAACATACATTTTAAATGTTAGTTTTTCACAAAAGTACGAGTATACTTCGAACCACATTGGCCGTACGACGCGTGAGGAAGATAATATTAAGTTTTTAATATGAGTATTTGTTCCTTTAGGCCTAGTATCTCAGTTCAAGTTGAACTCTGTTTGTCGTTTAAACTATGTTTAAACTTAGAATGCAGTTTTTCAGTCAACTTTTAACGTGGTTTAAACTAAGTTTAAGCGGCCGATATTCCAAGGTTAAACTTAGTTTAACTGATCAGCTGATCCCTAAGTACTTTGTTTAAGTGGTAACAAATTAAATTGAGCGCATGGAAACGAAGTTTAAATTTAAACTTTGTTTAACTAAACTTAGTTTAAATGTCGATTCTTTCGGGCCGTAGGTTTTTTAGTTTTTTAGTTTTTCTTTTTTTCGTAGTTTTTTTAGTTTTCTTTGTTAGGTGTATCGACGTAAACCATTTATCATTTCATAGCTCGCGAAATGTTAGTTTTACTTATGAAAAAAATTTGTAAGGTACTCTTTTATTGACAAAGATGTGTTGTAATGTATACATTCATCTGGTCACCTTATCATAATTATGCAATGTAACGAGAGTCGGTTAACATCATCTGAGAATACTCAATTATGTTTGTATGTTAATAGTGTAAAGCTAAAAGCTATGAGTATGCTGCGTCAAGTGACAAACAGCAAAACCAGTTTCTCACCGACCGTTGAACACAAACCTTGCTTATAATTTGTACCTAATCATCTTTTATATTCAATAAACTATGTATTATTAAATATTATTACTATCGTTTTATTCTCGATCCTGATATTTCATCATGGTAGCAGAGCAAGGTTTGTGACCAAGAAAGATAAAAAAAAAAAAAAAAAATTATCACGGGTCCGAAATAGAAAATTAAAAAGTAGCACTTGGTGCGAAAAATAAAAAACTAAATTTGGAAACTAAACAGGAGCACATGGTGAACTTTAAAAAGGAGAACGACGAATTAAAAGAATCAAATAAAAGCCAAGATACGCAAAATTATATTAGGCACATCTTTCTTGAAAATTTAAAAATTATATTGGTCTTAAAAAACGATATAAAAAAAAATATAAAAAAGGGAGAAACAATGGCTAAGCATGCAAAAATTGATGATATTAGCATTCCAATTTTTGATGGCGAAAATTTTAGTAGCTGGAAATTCAGGTTGATGACTTTGTTGGAGTATAAAGAATGTAATGAACCTGCAATGAGAGAAAAGCAAGAAAATGAAAAGGCTGAAGACTGGAAAAAAGCTGATTTAAAAGCAAAAACAATATTAATAAGTGCCGTATCAGATAAGCAGTTAGAATATTTGAGTGACTGCAAAACTACCCTCGAAATGATAAAAAAACTTGAAAAAATGTACTCAACCAAGTCTACAGCAATGCAAATAATAAACAGAAATAAATTGGATGAAGTGAAACTTAAAAACTACGATAATGTTGACGATTTTTTTTAATAATTTTGAAAAAGCATGCAATGATTTAAAAGCGGCAGGTGGAAGCCTAAATGAAGAGGAAAAAATGAGATACATGATTAAAGCATTGCCACCAAGTTATAGCTACATTGGTGATTTTATAGACTTAGTACCACAAGAGCAAAAAACAGTTGATTTAATAAAATCGAAAATCCAAGAAAAAAATTTAACTAAGTCTGACTCTGAAAAGAAACCAAATGTGAGTACATTTAATGTTAAGACCAAAGGAACCTGTTATCAGTGTGGAAAACCGGGGCATTGGATCAAAGACTGTTGGCATGGTCAGAAAAATATTAACGCAGGTGAAGTTATGCAAAGAAGCTGGACAAGATATGCTCCAAGAGGGCGAGGCTCGCACATAAACAACAGAGGGGGAGCACAACACAGTAGCGGTCGAGGCGGAGGGCAGCAAAAAGCGCGGAACGACAAACAAAATGGGTCAACAAAAGAAGCATGGGCAGCACAAGTAGTAGGTGCAAATGTGAATCACGTAGATTTACCTGAGCATAAACAGCCGAATGAAATTGAGTGGTTATTGGACAGTGGTTGTACGGATCACATTGTTAATAATGACAGGTACTTTTTGCACTGTATCGATTTAGAGAAACCAATTGATGTAAAACTGCCCGACGATAAAACTTTAAAAGCTAGAAGGTATCAAGAAAAATTTATTAAGCTTTTCAAAAATAAGTAAATATAACACAATAATAGCGAGAAATGATGTTGCAAAAATTTACAACAAAAACAGAAAGCTAATAGCAGTAGCAAACGAAATAGATGGCTTGTATTGTATGAAAAGTTTTTATAACACGAATAACCCTAAAAATGAAAGTAATGCTTGTATAAATTTAGTGAAATTAACCCAAAAAGAAAAATGGCATAGGGCTCTTGGCCATATAAACTTTCAATACTTAAATAAACTTGTAAATGATAAATTGGTGGAAGGTTTGCCAGATGGATTAGAAACTAATGATATGAAATGCGCAAATTGTATACAAAGTAAAATGACAAATATGCCATTTGAGAATAAGCGAACACATGCAACTGAAATATTAGAATTAATACACACAGATTTGAACGGGCCGCATAAAACTGCGGGTTATTGCGGGGAAAAATATTTTCTAACTTTTATTGACGATTTTAGTAAATGTGCTAAAATGTATTGCAACAAAAATAAATCAGATACTGCAAGTTGTTTCATAGAGTATGTAAACTTAGTTGAAAATCAATTCAATAAGTGTATTAAAAAATTACAATGCGACAATGGGGGAAAATATTTAAATAAAGAAATTTATAATTTTGCCAAACACAAAGGTATTGAAATCTTACCTTGCCCACCTTATGTTCATGAGTTAAATGGTGTAGCTGAACGCTACAATAGATCGGCAATGGATATGGGCAGATGTCTGGCAAGAGAGGCTAAAATACACAACAGATATTGGCCAGAAACAATGACAACTGTTTCCTATTTAAAAAATCGTACAATAGCTAACACACAACAAAACAAAACTCCATATGAAATATTTTTTGGTAAAAAACCTAATGTAAGTCACCTAAAGATCTATGGCAGTAAAGTTTTTGTAAGAATACCAGAAGTATTGAGAAAAAGCAAATGGGACGATAAGGCACAAGTAGGAGTACTAGTGGGGTATAAAAATAATTGTTATAGGGTTCTAGTTGGAAATAAAGTTATCATTGCAAGACATGTGCGAGTTATAGAAAATGAAAAAGAGTTAATTTGCTTAGAAAAAGAAAACGAAAGTTTCGTGCATTTAAGTTTGGAAGATGAGAATGAAACCAATGATATTAGTGAGGAAAAGGAAAACATTAATGATAATATACCTAATCAAATACCCTCTGAACTTACCCCAGAACCGTGTAGCGAAAAAGAAAATAATCTTGAAGATGCAAACAAAAATAGTAACTTACCACAAGAAGAGAAAATTGAGCAAAATCTCTTATTAGGAAGAACCTCACAACGAAATAAACGTCCAGTGAATAGTAGCCCTGTTACGCATAATATTTACGTGAATTATGTCAATGCAAATATACCTAATACGTTTGATGAGGCTATAAGTTGTGATGAAAATAAAGAATGGAAAAAAGCAATGGACTCAGAAATTAACACTATAAAAAAGAATAAAACGTGGATTGTTGTTGATAAGCCTAAAGGTAAACAAATAATTGATACGAAATGGGTATACAAAAAGAAAAATAACAATACGTATAAAGCTAGGCTAGTCGCCAGAGGTTTTCAGCAAAAAGAAACTATTGAAAATGTATACTCCCCAGTAGGAAAAGCTCAAACATTAAAAATACTGCTTTGTTTTTGTTGTGTAAATCATTTGGAAATTGAACAAATGGATTTTGATTCTGCATATTTGAATGGTTGGCTAAAATCGGAAGTATACATTTATGAACCACAGGGCTATGAAACTGGACAAAACAAAGTATGTAAATTGCAAAAAGCTCTTTATGGTTTAGGAGAAAGTCCCAGAGCTTGGTATGAGCATTTAAATCAATTTATGACAAAATTAGGCTTTATAAGAAGTAAATATGATTATTGTTTGTACGTTAAAGATCAAAACAATGATCCAATATATATTTTAATATTTGTTGATGATATGTTGATTTGTTGCAAAGACATAAACAAAATCAAGGAGATAAAAGAAAATCTTAAGAAAAACTTCTCAATGAAAGACATGGGAAAAATTACTAATTATATAGGCATCGACATAAGGTATAGTAATGATAAAAGCAAAATGACCTTGAGCCAAACTAAGTATATTGAGTCCTTGACGGTAAAATATAACTTAGAAAATACAAGGTTATATGATACCCCAATGGAAAGCAAACTAAAATTAGAGCAATCTAGTGAGATCAATGAAGGAATAAAATATAGAAATTTGATAGGTGAGCTGTTGTATATTAGTGCCGGCACGAGACCGGACTTTGCATATAGTGTAAATTATCTAAGTAGGTTTCAGAGTTGCTACAATGAAACACATTTTAAGTACGCGTTAAGGGTTTTGAAATACTTATATAAAACTAAAGATTTGAATTTAACATATTTTGATAATTTAAAAGGCAGAACTCTTGATTGTATGGTTGATTCTGATTTCGCAGGCGACAATATTGATAGGAAATCAACTACAGGTTTTATTATTAGAATGTTTGGAAATGTTTTTTTTTGGAAAACACGCAAACAAAATAAAGTAACTAAATGTTCAACATTTGCTGAGTATACTGCACTGTCAGAAGCAGTGACTGAAGTATTGTTTGTTAGAAACCTGTTGAACAATGTTTTCAAATTATCACTAGAAAAACCTATCAAAATATTCGAAGATAACTCAGGTGCAATAGCTATTGGAAAGTTTAGAAATTTTACCAAAAACTCTAAGCACATTGAGGTACAATATCACTATATAAACGAGAATTATGAAAACGGTTTAATAGATTTAGTCAAGATCGAGTCCGGGTGTAATCTGGCAGATTTTCTTACTAAAAGTCTAGATAAAGCAAATTTTGTGAAAAATAGAACAAATTTAAATTTGATTTGAAAAATTAAGAATACCAACTGATGCTAAATTACTGTACAAAATTTTGAAGTTGTAAAACAGTGAAGTCTGCATAAAACAAATTTTGTAAAAATAAAATAAAAAAAATTTTAAATTAAATTTTAAAAATGAAGAATATTAACTGATACTGAATTACTGTCAAAAATAATTGAATTGTAAAATAGCACTAAGTTAAGATTTACAAGGTGACCAACATTAATGTAAGGAGGTGTGTTGTAATGTATACATTCATCTGGTCACCTTATCATAATTATGCAAAGTAACGAGAGTCGGTTAACATCATCTGAGAATACTCAATTATGTTTGTATGTTAATAGTGTAAAGCTAAAAGCTATGAGTATGCTGCGTCAAGTGACAAAAAGCAAAACCAGTTTCTCACCGACCGTTGAACACAAACCTTGCTTATAATTTGTACCTAATCATCTTTTATATTCAATAAACTATGTATTATTAAATATTATTAGTATCGTTTTATTCTCGATCCTGATATTTCATCAAGAGGCACAGATTTTTTTTTATAAATTTGGATTTAGAAAAGAAACTCACCAATTTCAAAGGCTGTTGGCCTGATATAATAATTTTTTCGTGAAGAAATGTCTGATACAATCATTATTGTTTGTACATTTGAAAAAAAATATGTCATATCTTATGACATATATGAATAATTTGATTGCGATCAGTTCGTTATTTTATTGATGAATTTTTTTTTAGGCTAGTCTGATCTGTTAATTATTGGTGCAAATAAACGCTTTTTATTCCACCTTTGCCCGACGTTTCGCTAAATATTTTAGCAGCTTCATATGTTTTTACAAACTATAAACAAACATGAACTTACAGCAGATCGGCTGTTTTACTATTTTTTTTTTTAATACTTTTTATTTGCAATCTATTTTACAAAAAATAAGCAAATTAAATAACCAGTTCACAATTTGCCTTTTATTATTGATCTCCAGTGAGGTCAATAATAATACACCGATATGTTTATTAAACATATGTATATATTCAGAATCTTAAGTTATATTTAAATACATATTTTATTGTTCTTATATTTATTTCCTGAACGGAAGGTCTAATGCATGATATCGTTTGAGTCTATTTATTTCATTAGTTTCATCTAGTAGCGTAATTGCCAAAGGATTAGTGTGATAACTGATCCTGCGTAAGTAAGTTGAGCTAAGTCTATTTGCTCGTTTTAAATAAATGGTATGTCGAGGTCTGAATGAATGGCTTTATTAGTGATAAACCAGGGAGCATTTGTAATTAATCTTACAGTTTTTGATTGATATCTTTGCAAAATTTCGATATTGGAATTAGAAGCAGTGCCCCAAAGTTGTACCCCATAAGTCCATATGGGTTTTAATATAACTTTATATAAAAGGAGTTTGGTTTCCAGGTATAGCGGGGATTTAGGTCCAAGTAGCCAATATAGTTGCTTGGATTTACTTTTTAATTGTTTGTTTTTGGCTTGAATAGGCCATGGTGCCATACTTTATCGAATGTCTGTTGTATGTCCAAAAAGGCACCTGAGCAGAACTTTTTACGTTCCAAAGAATCAACAATGAAGTTAACAACACGATGGCATTGCTCGGGTGTACCATGATGGCGACGAAACCCGAATTGATGTTCAGGTATAACATGGTTATTTTCTAGTATTGGCAAAACTCTACTCAAAACTATTTTTTCAAATATTTTGTAGAATATTGTCAATAAACTGATAGCTCTGTATGAGGTTAATTCATTTTCCGGTTTACCTGGTTTGGGAATCATTATAATTTCGGCACACTTCCAGTGAGTAGGGAAATGACTTAGCCTTAATATTGAATTAAATTTTAGTGCAATGAACATCATTCCTTTTTTTGGCAAGCATTTAGCTACTTCTGCGTCAATTTTGTCATATCCTGGGGATTTCTTGGTACTTAGTTTCGCGATTTCACAACGACTTTCGGTAGGTGTAATATGCTTGATTGACAGAGACAACTGGCATGGGGCATCAAGAAATTGCAATACATCAGCGTCGTTGTTACTGCTACTGCTGTTAAAAGGAGTGAACGTTGTTTCAGTATGTTTTGCATGGGCGTTAGCTTAACTTGTGTCATATATTATTACAATCTTTTATAGAGACATTTCTTATTTTGGGACGTTTTAGATATTTGGTAGCATTCCATATTTTGTTATTATGAGTATTGCTGTAATTTAAAACTTGTATATATTCTGAAACCGATTTATTTCTGAAGTCTTTCAGTTTTCTTTAAGTTCCATTGCTGCTTTATTTAGGTCAGTGCTCTTATTTCAAACAAATGCTGCTTCATGAATTAGATTGGTAAAACTTTCAACTGCATAATCCAGTTCCGCTGAACTTTTGATTGAGGTGTTGAGTATCACGTTTCGTGTTATCCAATCTTGAAAGATACTTATTTCACTTTTGTTATTAAAAGCTTTATATTTTCGTTACTTAATATTTATTGAAGTGTTGTAACTAATAAGAGGCGAGTGATATGAACTAAGTTCTTACGAGCTTGCAATATCGAGCAGTTGGAGTGGAATTCCTCTATACACTGCAAAATCGAGTAAATCAGGGATTTTGAAGGGATCAATCGGCCAGTAGGTAGGCTCACCAGTTGAAAGAGTCGTTAAGTTATTTTTAACGATGCATTTATAAAGTTCTCTACCTTTTGAGTACGTGAGCCCCACCAGGGATGCTTAGCGTTGTAATCACCTCCCACAAGAAATCTGGGGCCAAGAGAGTTAAAAAATTTTTCGTATTCAGAAGTAGTGATCCTGTGCCTTGGTGGTGTGTACAAGGCATAAATATGTATGTAAGTCCATGTAGTTGCACTTTATTTTTATTCCAGCGGCTTGTATTGGCATCGTTGGAATAGGCTCAAGTAGGTCATATTTTATATAAGATTTAATAAGAATAGCAGAGCAAGCATGAGCCCTGTTACTAGGTTGGTTAGAGGTGACTAGGTCATAATTTCTTATTTTGAAAAATGTTTGATTTGAAAAATGAGTTTGTGACAATAGCATTATATCAATAAAAATTTAATTAAAAAATTCTTCTGATTCTAAAGCATGACGGGATAAGCCATTGGCATTCCATATTGCTAATCTTAAATTCACTTGCATAATTTATTAATCAGTAGAGACATCATACTAAGCAGTGTGTTTGTTAATTCTATTTGCTTAGTTTGCAATTGTTCAATTTTTTCTATTGTGTTTTGTCCGTTCGTCTCATTGCTGTTTACATTACCTTTTAAGACATTGGCATTAGATATCTCATTGTATAATTATTAGTGTAGTTTGTGCTCGCTTCATTACCTGCAGCTGAAAAGTTTTGTAGGTTTATGCTTATGTTCTCTTTTGCACGATGTGCTGCTAGCGGTATATTTCGTATAAGTTGTTGGTACACAGCGCAACCTTTGTAACTGGCTTTGTGATTTTGTAGGCAAAGCGTCTTTGGGTTTGGTGTATTCTGCAGTTGAGTGCATTAAGTTACACTTTACGCCCTTAAATGGTTTTTGACAATAAGCTTTGGTATGCCCAAACTCTTGGCATCGATAGCACTGAACTATATCATTTGTTTGGCGAGGTGCTTCCACCTTAATAATTGCATTATTTAAATGCTTAATCTCATAAATTTGTTTGTTGTTGGCGTTAGGTTCCAAATCAACAAAGAACAATGACAACGGTTCTTTAGTAATCTGCTCTTGACATTTGATATATTCCGCACCTTATGACCTAATAGCGTAATTTGATTAATAATATCTTCAGTTGAGGTGTAATAGTGAATTCCATTTATCACGACCCTGTATGCTCGTTCTTGTTTAGGTTGATATGTATGACAACTTATCTTGCTACTGTCTAAGTGTTTTAAAATTTTTCTGTATGAGTCTATTTTATTTATCATTATTCGTATTTGCCCATCTCATAATGACTTATATGTAACTAATATCTTTCTTAGCAAGTATACTTGCGATAAAGCTTATCATATCACTTATATTAACTACTCCTGGTATAATTAACGGTGGTGGTTTTGGAATACTCAGCACTTCTGCTTCATTCGCTGACACATTATTATTCCCGCCAGACTCCAGTAGGTCTTCGTCATCATCACTAAGTATATCAAATCGATTAGGGTGTATATGAATTTGTTTTTTATTCTGATACAATTTAGGAGATTCAGCACTAACACGTTTTCCGTTTTTTGTTGAAATATTTTGCCACTTATGAACAATACTTTCATTGTTTGTATTTTCCCCTGTAGCATTAATTGTGCAATGCTAAGCAGAGGTAACTTATTAGTCAGTATGTATCACTTTTCTCTGTTTGCTTTTGCTTATAATAAACAAGAAATTTAGTTTACTTTCACTACCAATAACGTGCCTTACGTTAGGTCACTAGAACGGTCAATCAACGACTGGCTGTTTTACTTTAAGAAACAATTTGCGCTTTAACGTTATAAATATTATAGATAGATAAATCAGTAATTTTCTTTTTAATTTTGTATAGTATGACGTGGGTCCCAATACGCAAGGTTTTTTGGTTTGTACTTTGGTAGGTACTTTGTTTTGTCCTGCGCCGTTGTTAAGGCCAACGATGTCAATATCATCCGCATACGTCAGCACTATCGTACTTTTGTTATAAATAGTGCCACTGCGATTCAGATTGGGAGCTCTTATTACGGATTCCAGCATCAGATTGGAGAAGTTGCACGAAAGTGAAACTTCGTTTGGTCTCGAATGGCTGGGAGAGGTAATTACCAACTTTGACGCAGCTGAAAGTTGTGCTCAACGTCACTCTACATAGCCGTATTAGTTCAGCAGCGATTCCAAATTAGCCATGGCGTCGTACAGGCAGATTCTATTCGTGCTTCCAAAAGCGGCTATAAAAGAGATGGTGTGTTTCGACTTGCTTATCTAGGATATTTTCCAGGATTTGACGTGCTGTGAATATCTGGTCAATGGTGGATTTACCAGACCTGAAGCCACACTGATAAGATCCGATTAGCTGGTTCATATACTCATGTAGGTACTCGTCAGACCAAAATGTGCTTAAAAGCAGATACATTCTTCCTACCAGCTCTTCGCCGCCGGCTTTGAACACCTCAGCCGGTATACCGTCTGCTCCAGGCGCTTTGTTGTTCTTGAGCCGCCTTAGTGCTGTTCTCACCGCGCCTTGCTGTTGCTACGTCGCGCAAAAAATCTGCGACCGCTTTTTTAATTGCGCTTTCATCAACCGCATTTCTGGCATAGCAGAGTCGAAACATAACTGAAGCACTGCAAAAACACAAAAGCACCTGTAGTTTTATCAGCTGTTGAGGTAGAGATGAGAAACTTTGAACGGGTATTTCTTATTATGTAGTGGGTGAGTTTTCGCTAATACATGCTGATGCCAGTTTGCTCTTTTATACCGAAAATGCTATTGACCCGGTCACCCCTATATAAGTTGTAGCTATGTGCGAGATTTCAAAATCATATGGAATGATTTTAATCGAACGTAAGAGAAACTGAGTTTGGAGATAGGATACTGCCCATGACATCAGAAAACATTAAACCGTTTACATTAGTACGCGTACATAAACCACAATCAGAAAAACGTTAAACCGTTTACATTCGTACGAGTACATAAACCACAATCTCTTCAATCACTGTAAAATATTTATATAAACCAGTATGTACATACGCATGTTTTTTTTTTCGGTTACGACCAGGGAGGAGGAATCTTCATAGATACGAGCAGCCCGTGCTGCCCGCATGCCCGATATACCTCCAGGCACCTACGGACTAAACCCAACCTCCTTCGTACGCTGGACCTGTGACACCCCTGCGGGACTAGCAATTCCGATATTACTTCGCAGGGCAGGCACTGGACGTTCTTCTTCGTCTTCACTCAGCGTGCGTTATAATTCTGCGCGGTTCGCGTATCGCTCGTCTATTCGAAGTCTTTTCATTATTCCCGTGATGGTGTTAACACATTTGTGCCAAATATCCTTATCGGACAGCATAGCCTCCAACAAGCCTTTGGGGGACACGGCTTTTCCCATATAACGTTCTAGATAGTTGCGTTCTGTGTCGAATCTGTGGCAGTCCATAAGTATGTGTTCTGCGCTTTCAATTTTCCCATCGCGGTGTAGGCAAAAGGGGTGATCAACGTGCTTGTATTTATGTAAATAGTGTCGGAAGCAGCCATGCCCGGTAAGGAACGGGTAAGGTAGAAGTTTGTTTCTCCGTGTTTTCTCTTAATCCACTCGTGTACCCTTGGGATCAATCTCTTTGTTCAACGTCCTTTTGGGGACGAGTCCCACCTTTGTTGCCACTCATCGATGCTTTGTTGCAGGATCTTGTTGCATTCACATGGGCTATGCTTTATTGCTGCCGCCGTTCTTGCAGCTATGTCTACCGGGCATCTTCCAGCCAGCAAGTTTGAGGCCTCGTCTGACACAATCACGAATGCACAGCATACTCTAAGAGATGATAATCTGTGCACCGTGGCAGGTGCTCTCATGAATGAGGTTATAGGAGTCGCACTTGCCAAGATTGGTGCCGCGTACATTAAAATTGATGAGCTGACGCTCGCAAGCAGGGTTCTTTGTTTCTGTTTTGGGCCTCCCATATTTGGCATTAGTCTTGCAAGAGCCACACAGGTCTTCCTTGCCTTCTCGCTGGCATATTTCAAGGGTTCCTTAAAGTTCAGTCGTGGATCGAGTACGACACCGAGATATTTTAATGTTTGCGCTGACAGTTACAGTGTGTTCTCCTATGCGGATTTGAATCTTTTCCAGCTTTGTTCGACTGGTCATGAGCAATGCCTCTGTCTTGTGATCAGCCAACTCTAGTCTTGCGTTCTGCAGCAAAGTTTTTCCGCATAGCCTATTATAGACACACCCTCGGCACACCACCTATGACATGATACCTTTTGGACCTTCATTCGTATCGTAAAATAGCTCTCTTTCGCTAAAATAGTTTGGGAGTATGCCCGTGTAGTAGTCCGGAACTTTCATCTCCATTAACGCCTTAATTATGTGGTTCCAGTTGGCAGAGTTGAACGCATTTTTAACATCCATCGTGACAACAGCGCAGTTTAGTTAAGATTTTCTTCGCCATATTGCAGACAACGGACCAATTTTCTTTAGACTCGAGCATAGTATCTACCAGGTTTTTAACCGAAAGCGATTTCCCCAACTTCGTGCTCGAGTCATCCCTTTCATTTGCAAACCGCGGACAGACAAAAAAAACAGTTTTCAGCGTCTTCAACCACCTGATTTGCACAGAAGGTACAGTAAGGGTCATCATCATGTTTAAACTTATATAAATAGGACTTTAAGCAGCCATGCCCTGTCAATATTTGGGTAAGGTGGTAATCCACTTCACCGTGTTGCCTCTCTAACCATTTATCTAACGAAGGAATAAGTCTACGTGTCCAGCGTCCCTTACCCGTAGCGCTCCACCGCCTCTGCCACAACTGCAAACAGTTTCGCCTCACCGCCTCACGTTCTGCAATGTTCGATGGGGTTATCGCAGCCTCTTTTACCAGGATCTCAATTGGGCAGAGCCCAGCCACTACTAGGGCGGGATCTTCTGACGTTGTTCTGAACGCACTGCACACCCGGATAGCGCAAAGTCGATACAGTGATCTGATCTCTCGTGCGTACGAAACTTTTTCAAGCGCCGCCGACCAGATTGATGCCCCGTATAGAAGAACAGGCCGTATTACGCTAGCGTACAGTTGTCTACATTGTTGCTTAGGTCCTCCTATATTTACCATTAGCCTCGATAGCGCTGCTGCAACTTTCTCAGCTTTCTCGACTGCGTATTCTAGGTGGGTCTTAAATACCAATCTAGCGTCAAACATAATGCCTAGATATTTCAGGGCAGTTTTCGAAACAATTTCATGTCCTCCAACTTTAATTTTAACAAACTCTAGTATTTTTCTACTGCTAATTAACACTGCCTCAGTTTTCTGCTCGGCTAACTGCAGGCCATTTTCTTCAAGCCAATTCTGTATTTGCGTAGTCATTAAGTTTGCCCTTCGCGCAACGTCTTTTATATGCTTGGCAACAATAACCACCGCAATATCGTCCGCAAAACCAACAATTTTTGACCCTGTAGGTACTTGTAAGCGCAGAATGTTCCAGAGCAATGGTCCAATGACGGATCCTTGAGGAACTCCTCCGGATATATTATACTCTTTGCTGCCTTCGTCTGTATCATATACTAGGACTATATCTTCCAAGTAGTTACTTATTATTTTTCGCAAATATCTTGATACTTGAAAACCACGGAGAGCTTCGACAATTTTCTTCCAGCTAGCGGAATTAAACGCATTTTTAACGTCAAGTGTCATGACCAGGCAATATTTCTTAGATCCGCCTTTCCATCTTACTCCACTTATCGCTTCTTCTGCCAGCTTCTTAACAAGCATAGCCGCGCCTACTGTTGATCGCTTTTTTCTAAAGCCGAACTGCGTTTTTGAGAGGTTTCCCCCTGCTTCTATTTCTGTAATCAGCCTATTGCTTAAAATTCGTTCGAACAGTTTTCCGGCTGTGTCAAGCATGCATATTGGGTGGTATGCTGACGGGTCACCTGGGGGTTTCCCGGCCTTTGGTAGAAGTACCAGTCGTTGACGCTTCCATTGGTGGAAATATTCCTTCTTTAAGGCATTCATTATACGTGCGTACAAACGCTTTAGTGTTGGTATTTGCAGTAATTTTCAATATGTAGTTGAGGATGAGATCAGGACCTGGTGCCTTTTTTTTTTAGGCTTTTAACGGCTATTCAAACTTCTTCTGCCGTAACTGGGGGCGTTTCGTTTTCTGTAGGGGGGAATGTTTCCCGGTCAAAGGGTGGTTGGGCTGGAAAAAATGCGCTTACTATTTTTGCCAACTCTCTAGGGCATGAAATTTTCAGTTGTAATGACTTTTGTATCTTTTTGGTCACGACTTTGAATGCTAAACCCCAGGGATCTTTATCTGCGCTGTCACATAGACTTCGAAAACATTTCGTTTTGCTGGCTTTTATAGCCCGTTTCAGCGACGTGCGCTTTTCTTTATATTCTCTTTGCTGCACCGCAAAATTTGCGCTTCGATTGCTGGCTCTTTGGTACTTTCGCCTTGAGCTGTTACATTGTCGGCGTAAGTGTGCAATCTCTTCGTTCCACCAATACACTGGTGAGCGTCGGGAAGATGCAGATTTGCTCCTCATCGAGGCGTCGCATGCTACTTTAATACCATTTATTAGTTGGTGTATCAAATTTATCGCTCTTTCTGGGAGGATTATATGAGTTTCCATCACCTTAATCTAATGTATGCAGCTTCCAGCCAACTGGTTTTACACTCGAGATATTTTGTACCCCTACATCGTTTTTTATCGAAAATATGATTGCTTGGTGGTCGCTATGCGTATAGTCTTCGCTTACATGCCACGATGTTCGTCTAAAGATTGTATTGCTAACGAAGGTAAGATCGATAATGGACCCTCTTCCATCTCTTTGGAAGGTAAGCTTATCGCCTGTGTTAACAAGCGTAACTTCTACCATTGATAATGATGTGATGTGAGCAAAGCCCTTCCTTTGGCGTTTGTTCGTCGGCTGCCCCATTCTCGGGGCCATGCATTAAAGTCACCTGCAATTATCACTGGTGATGTGGCTCTGGCGTCGTTTATCAGACCTTCTAAGGCGGTTTCGAATTCAGTAAGGCTATAACTAGGCGGTATATAACAACTATATAAAAATAACTTCGATATTCTAACGCAAACGTAGGATGTTTTTTTTTTTTTTTTTTTTTTTCGGTTACGACCAGGGAGGAGGAATCTTCAAAGATACGAGCAGCCCGTGCTGCCCGCATGCCCGATTTGCCTCCAGGCACCTACGGACTAAACCCAACCTCCTTTGTACGCTGGGCCTGTGGCACCCCTGCGGGACTATCAATTCCGATATTACTTAGCAGGGCAGGCACTGGACGTTATTCTTCGTCTTCACTCAGCGTGCGTTATAATTCTGCGCGGTTCGCGTTTCGCTCGTCTATTCGAAGTCTTTTCATTATTCCCGTGATGGTGTTAACACATTTGTGCCAAATATCCTTATCGGACAGCATAGCCTCCAACAAGCCTTCGGGGGACACGGCTTTTCCCATATAACGTTCTAGATAGTTGCGTTCTGTGTCGAATCTGTGGCAGTCCATAAGTGTGTGTTCTGCGCTTTCAATTTTCCCATCGCGGTGTAGGCAAAAGGGGTGATCAACGTGCTTGTATTTATGTAAATAGTGTCGGAAGCAGCCATGCCCGGTAAGGAACGGGTAAGGTAGAAGTTTGTTTCTCCGTGTTTTCTCTTAATCCACTCGTGTACCCTTGGGATCAATCTCTTTGTTCAACGTCCTTTTGGGGACGAGTCCCACCTTTGTTGCCACTCGTCGATGCTTTGTTGCAGGATCTTGTTGCATTCACATGGGCTATGCTTTATTGCTGCCGCCGTTCTTGCAGCTATGTCTACCGGGCATCTTCCAGCCAGCAAGTTTGAGGCCTCGTCTGACACAGTCACGAATGCACAGCATACTCTAAGAGATGATAATCTGTGCTCTGAGGCTGGAGCTCTCATGAATGAGGTTATAGGAGTCGCGCTTGCCCAGATTGGTGCCGCGTACATTAAAATTGATGAGCTGACGCTCGCAAGCAGGGTTCTTTGTTTCTGTTTTGGGCCTCCCATATTTGGCATGAGTCTTGCTAGAGCCATACTGGTCTTCCTAGCCTTCTCGCTGGCATATTTCAAGTGTTCCTTAAAGTTCGGTCGAGGAGCGAGTACGACGCCGAAATAGTTTAAAGTTGGCGCTGACTCTAAAATGTGTTCTCCTACGCGGATTTGAATTTTTTCCACCTTTTTTCGACTGGTCATAAGCAGGGCCTCTGTCTTGTGGTCAGCTAACTCTAGTCCTGCATTCTGCAGCCAAGGTTTTGCTAACGCTATTGTTTCGCTACACATACGCGACACGTCCACCAAATGTTTTGCCACTACTACGATTGCTATGTCATCCGCATAGCCTATTATAGACACGCCCTCGGGTTTTTCAATTTTAAGGATGCCATCATACATGATGTTCCAAAGGATTGGCCCAAGGACCGAACCCTGCGGCACACCACCTGTGACATGGTACCTTTTTGGGCTTTCATTTGTATCATAAAATAGCTCTCTTTTGCAAAAATAGTTTAGGAGTATTCGGGTCAAGTAGTCTGGAATTTTGATCTCTATCAACGCCTTTATTATGTAGTTCCAGTTGGCGGAGTTGAATGCATTTTTTACATCCAGCGTGACTACAGCGCAGTACTGTTTAGTTCCTTCGAACCATCTTTTGCCCTCCAGCGCTATATCGCAGACAGACGCAATGGAATTGACAGTTGACCGCATTTTTCGGAAGCCGTATTGTTTATTTGAATGCCCGTCGTCACTTTCCGTAATCTCTTGGAGTCGGGCGCTTATTATTGCTTCAAATAGTTTGTTACCGGAACTGCGTTCATTAGGCTTGGCCGCTGCCTTGCTATGTAGTTTGGCGATTTCTGCAACCAAATCTCGCATGTGCTGATGGATCGTTCTTCTACCATCATACTTAACAGTGTATGTGTATTTTGTTTAAGCGGTGTGTTTGCTACCTAATTTTCCCAGCTCCTGTTTAATTGCGTATGTTTGCGTGTAGTTCCAATATGTGGCATTCAAATGCACAATCCCCTCAATCAATTGATCAATTCTCATTTGCCGGTGTTCGTGCTACTAATATGGATTGTGTTACCTTCACTCACCTGCCCACTTTCGTCATCATCCTTCGCTATTGAAAACTTGATTATTATGTGCAAGTAATCATTAGAAGAATATGCGGATAATTACTTCAAAATGTGTCCCTTTGTGTGCAATAATAAAGTTAGCGAAACTCTTAAACAAAAAAAAAACGTTGCTAACCTGATGTCTGCCTGATTCACAAGTTTATAATTTGTCAAAAACATTTTTCAATTTGAATAATTAGTGTTGTGCAGTGTTGCGTGGCGTGTTCTGATGTTTCCGAATTCACGTGTTGCCACCTTGCCTTACTTAAGTTGTTGGGTGCTGCCAAATTTTGGTCGTAAGGACATTGAATAATTGTTTAGCTCTTTGAATTTTAATATTAGAGAATATTTAATGATTTTAGTTTTTCCCTATTAGTTAACAATTTAACGCTTATAATAAGAATGTACGTATGAGCAAAAAATGGACTGTATGATAATTGATGACAAGTATGTATAAATGATATAATTTTGTAATATTTAGGAAACGTGTATACTTATCAAATTAAAATTAATTCAGAAAATGGATAATTCCATAAAGCAAATGTATTGGAATAATAATACGTATGTAGATGTATGAGCATTCCCACGTCGATGTGGCGGATGAAGAATAAAATGTTATTGATCGAATAGTAGGATTATATTTGATGAAGTATGAAAATGAAGATCCCACGTTGTCGTTGCTGATATAAAATATGATCCCGCGTTGTATGACCTCTAGGTGATATTGAATAAAAAAGGAAGAAACGTAATTTCGCATACGATTGTTGTATTTATAGGTTCCCAACGCTGGAAAGTGTTCCATGGCGACTCCGAATTCAGCGCATTCAGCTGGTTGATAGTAGGTTTCGGGGATGCCGTTAGTATTTAAATGAGTGCAAGTCATTTAAACATGGCGCGCCCCTTGCACCTGTGCAAGATCGCTACGCAACTGCTGCACCGCTTTGAAAGCCATCTCAAGGTGATGACGAGCTGCTTCTGGCCTGCGCTTGAGTGATCGTTTCGAAACTGGCTAACGTTTCTCGCCTTGTTTTGGTCGATGGAGGAGCGTATGGTGAAGATTCTTGCATTGTTTACAGGTCTCCGGAGAGCCGCATTGCTTCACATTCGAGTGAGTGCGTGCCAAACAACTTGCGAACAATTTTGATGCGCTCGTCCCAATCCATGGCCAGGAACACCTTGCAAAATCGGAGAGCGTGATAACGCCAGCATACGAAGCATAGATAAATCGTCGGATCCTTGCGCAGGCGATGCGATGCGATGTGGTGTAGCTGCAATTGTCAAATGATTAGTATGGTCTGAGGTTTGCAACTACCATATATAACACAAATAGTCAAACAGTTTGATTGTCTTGAAAATTGAGATCAGGAAGGTCAGAGCGGGCGGGAATGGGACATAGTTTCACAATTAGACACGTAAAAGTTCCGTGTTGCGTTCTGACCTCTGCAACACGTACCATATTGTCCGACCCGGGATAAATTTTTTCAATACGGCCTAAGCGCCATTCGTTTGGGGGGAGTAACTCGTTTTTAATTACTATGAAGTCACCTACAGATAAGTTTTTTTTTGGAAACTTTGTATCTCTAGTGAAGTTCTTTGAGGTATTCGTCCTTCCACCTTTGGCTAATCTGGTGGTGAAATAATTTGAGCTTTTCCAATCTATTTAGCAGAGAAAGGTTATCAAATTGTAGTTCGGGAATGGCAACGAGTGGAGCACCGCGCAAGAAATGCCCAAGAGTGAGGACTAGCAACTCTTGAGGATTGTCCGACAATGGACAGAGCGGCCGTGAATTTAGTACCGCCTCGATATGAGCTAGCAAGGTAGCGAGTTCCTCAAAATTGAAATGATGGCTTCCAGCGATCCGTTTGAAATGGAGCTTGAAACTCTTTACAGCCGCTTCCCAGAGACCGTCCATGTGAGGAGCGTTTGGAGGCAAAAACCACCACTCGAAGCCATGCATGGTGTACATGGATCGAACGTGTTTAGAAGTTTCTTTAAGGAAATATCTGAAATCTTTTGGAATGCTCGGTTGGCGCCCACAAAATTCTTGCCATTATCGGAATAGACACGTCGTGGAAGACCACGTCTTCCGACGAAACGGGAAAATGCTGCTTGAAAAGCTTTGGTTGTTAGATCTGAGAATGGCTCGAGATGCATTGCTTTAGTTGAAAAGCAAATAAACACGCAAACATATCCTTTGAGCATTGGGGATTTTCGTAGAGAAGATGATCGAATATCGATTGGACCAGCAAAGTCCAGGCCTGTATATGTGAATGGTAGAGAGAAGTTGGAACGCTCTGGGGGTAGAGCGGCCAAGATCTGCGAGCTAGTGTTTTGCTTAAAGATTGTACACGTTTTACAATTTCTAATGCAAAATTTGACTTTGGATTTAAGGTATGAAATACTCTTGTCTAGCAGATCTGACCATAAGTTGGTGCTCAGCGTGCAATAAAAGGTGATGCAAGAGCTGAAGATATAGATGACAGAATCTGGATGATTCGGGCAGAATAATGGGGTGTTTTTCATTATATGAGAGACAGGAATTGGATAAACGGCCGTTCACACGTATAAGTCCTTGGTGATCCATAAACGGGTTCAATGTCAGAAGTGAGCTCCTTTTGGATATTGGTTGCTGGTTTGAAAGTTTTTCATATTCCGATACGTAGTGTCTTTGTTGAATTTCTTGTTGAGTCAGGACAACAGACTTGTGCATGTTAGCTCGAATGGAGGACATTGGCTTGTTTCGATAGGCGAATCGAAACATGTACGCGATCACGCGCAAGGCTTTTGACCATGATGAGAACCGCACTAAAATGTCAGGTTCGTCTTCTATCGCGTTAAGAGCATTAACTTTCCTTTCTTCGAATGGAGAGACGTCTTGACAAAGTGATACTGGCCATTTGTCAGGATGTTCCCGAAGCCAATCTGGTCCGTGCCACCAAAGGGATTGGTGAATTAGGTTCATGGAATCTCTTCGGGAATGATGGGTGTCATGTGATCATGAGATATATATTCTTCTAACACACTATTATATTCTTCCTGCAGGCTCGGATTTTTGTGGAGCATATGCTCCATTCGATTGGCTTGCTTCATCGTTTGAGCGCGAGATGAACCTAAGGAGAGACTTGAGGGGAAGTTGGATTTGAATGGCATTCGCACGTCCATCGTTCTGCCAAAAGGTTGAATGCTGATAAAGTTTTTCGCAAAATTGATCGGTCTCAGAAGGTGGATGCAGTTCTGCGATCTCTTCTAATTCCCAGAAACGTTTGAGATGGGAATCAATATTTTCATTGGGAGTTTCCGACACATGCGTATGGAAAGAAGTACATTGGGTAAGGTTAAAAGGTCCACTTAAATACCAGCCGAAAATGGAATTTTGAGCCAGGAGACTTCCAAGGACTTGGTGTTTAATGCCTTGAAGCAGAATTCGTGGTATGAGATCACTGCCAATTACCATATCGATTGGACCTGGAGTAGAGAAGTACGGATCAACGCGGTCTAGATCCTTAATTTCTATGAGATTAGGTTTGGGAATTACAAAGGTTGGTAGAGAGCTTGTGAGTTTTTGTAGAACAATCGCTCGGGAGTTGAGACGAATGTCGTGTCGTTTGGAAACAAGGGTGATGTTGCAGACCCGGTTTGCGTTTTCCACTATCTTTCCGCCCATTCCGGTAACGGAGAAGTTTTCCCTTTGCGTAGGTAATTGCAATCGCTTTTGTACTTTCTCGGCAATTAAAGTTTTTTGTGAGCCTTCATCAATGAGAGCTCGTAGAGTAAAAAGCGTACCCCTGTGATCAATGTGAACGAGTGCTGTTGGGAGTAGCGTTTTCTCACTGTTTGTATAGAAGTTCACTTGTACATGGGTATTGCTGTCAGTAGAAGAAGTAGGGAATTCTTCATTATTGCCTTCAGTAAGGTCGAATATTGGATGTCTGGAATGACTGGAGGAGTCAGAAGTTTGTGTGTACAACAAGGGCGTTGCATTCGTTAATGAGGAAGCCGACGGATTTCTACCGGATGCCTTGGGCTCTGGCTTTTGGTTTGCTTGAGAGGTATGCAACATTGTGTGGTGGGATCTTTTACAGTGTAGACAACGAAAAGAGCTTTGGCAATAAGATAAAACGTGATTGAACGCGAGACAATTGGTACAATAGCCATTTTGCTCTACAAATTTGTTACGTTCGGGTACTTTAAACTTCTTAAATTCTGGACAAAATTTCAACGCATGATTTTTCTTGCAAAGTTTGCATGTGAATGCAAACTGTTCGGAGGAGTGGTTACACTGAATTTTTTGAGGCGTTTTTTTTAGGAATGAATTGCGCGATTTTGAAGCCTTAGAGCTGTGCAGGCGCTCAACCAGTTCATTCCGACTGGTCAAAAACTCATCAATTTGAGACCAGTTTGGTAAGTCCTTTCTGGACTTGAGAGACTGCTCCCAGAGGGAAAGAGTTTCTTCTGGAAGCTTAGAAGAGCAAAGATAAATAAGCAAAGGATCCCAATCGGCAGTGGAAATTCCTTGAGACTTTAAACACGAGAGGCAATCATTAATTGTATTTTGAACTTTTTTATGCCTTCACTGTTTTCGGAGGAAACTGGGGAAATGTTGAAAAGAGTTTTCAATTGTGTGTCTATCAAAATTCTTTTGTTTTCAAAACGGGCTCTTAACGCTTCCCAGGCGAGAGAGAAATTTTCATCGCATAGCCGGTCTTGAGACTTATGAGCATGAGACGAGCAGGATATGATGGTATGGGATCACTAAAATGCAGAGACCGAAGTGCAAATTTAAGAAAAATTGTTTGCACCCGTTCAATTCTTGCGACAGCTTGCTGACTACTCGGTCTCCAAATAAAAACAGCATATTCTAGGTGAGACCTTACAAATGATACATAAAGTAGCTTAATAGTATAGGGATCATAAAATTTAGACGCATTTCTCCTAATGAAACCCAACATAGAGAAAGCTTTTGAGGTGATAAAATTTATGTGGTTATTAAAAGTAAATTTACTATCGAAGACAACACCAAGGTCCTTAATCTCACTAACACACTGAAGGACACAAGTTGATATACTGTACTTATAAGGTATAATGTTAGATAATTTCAAGTATGTCATTTGAAAGCATTTCGATAAGTCAAGTGAGAGACATGATTTCTGGCACCACAAGTAAAGTCTGTCAATGTCAGTCTGAAGCTTAATGGCATCTGCCGGGGACTTAATCGCTGAGAAGATCTTTAAGGCATCAGCACAAAGTAAGAATTTAGCATATGAAAAGCAATTTCTGATATCATTAATAAATAATGTAAATAGGAGTGGCCCCAAAATACTCCCTTGCGGGACTCCAGAGGAGGCAACAAAGGGACTAGATGTAATACCATCAAAGGACACAACACAGCACCTATTGCACAAGTAGGATTTTATCCATTGCAGAAAAGCAGAATGAAAGCCAAGACAGGATAATTTTTTAATTAAGACGCTGTCAGGGACTTCATCGAAAGCTTTCGAAAAGTCCGTATAAATACAGTCAACTTGCAAACCGGCGGAGAATGACTCGATGCAGTATTCACTTAATACAGCTAGATTCGATACTGTAGATCTGTTGGCGACAAACCCATGCTGATTTGGGCAAATTATCGATTTATCCGCAAAACTCAACTTAGCATTGACTGCGTGTTCAAAAATTTTCGAAACAGTCGATAGCTTTGAAATAGGCCTATAATTCCTGATGTCGTTTTTATTGCCACTCTTAAAGACGGGCGTTATGGAAGTGAGCTTCCACGCTTTAATGAAATTTCCCGACGATAATGATTTGTTGAAAATTAATTTAAGAGGATATATCAGAGCAGGACAATTTTTAATTAGAACTGCTGAAAGTCCATCAATATCGGTTTGAGTGGAGGGCTTCAGTTTAATGAGAGCATTGCTAATGTCTTTAGTTAAGAGGTATAGAGCGCCAAAGTCCAAAATTGAATCTAAGCCAGAGGAAAAGTCGCAATAATGATCATCATCTCCATCCACATAGTTAGATTTAAAAAACTCAGCAAATAAATTTAAAGCTTCAGTTGAGGTATGCGCATAATTATTATCAAAAAAGACACCCGTGGGAACAGAAGCGCAGTTTTTTTTAGATTTTATGTATTTCGAAAAGGTTTTTGGATTCGATTTAATGCTCAGCTCCATGTTATGGATATAGTTATTATAGAGCGATTTATTTAAATAGTTGAATTCACTTAGATATCGTTTAAATTTAACAAAATAAAAATGGTTCTTTGATAATTTAAACTTTTTAAAATACTTATTTTTAAGATTTTTAAGCTTTTTTAGATCCTTAGAATACCAGGGCAATTTGTAGGGTATTTTCTTCCAGACCGGAATATTATCAAGGCAGAGTTTAGACATAATAGACTTGAATGTAGTAAAACTAGTAAATGTATCAAGATCTGCCAGCAAATTAACCCAGTCAATCTCGAGGAGTAGTTCATTAAAACTAGGAAAATCGCATAAGGCATAATTAAATGATATCCTGTCATCAGAAGGAACAGAAGCAAAACAATAGAAATCTAGTTTTACAACTAAAGGTAAATGATGCATGTTCTTAGGAGTTATGGGATTCAAGCATTCACTAACTCTATAATTTAAGTTATCGCTTACAAATATAAGATCCAAGATTCTACTCAAAGAATTAACAAAATTGTTAACTTGTCATAAATTAAGACTTAGGATATTATCAATAAAATATAACTCATGATTTACAGAAGCATTTTTTGGTGTGAGATTAGAGTTAGAAATATTAGTAGACCAATTAATCTTACATAAATTAAAATCGCCTAGCAAACACAAGTGATTATCATTTAAATTATTTGAAACTAGAGACATCACGTTATCCGCATGCGCTTTATACAACTCGGACGAACTATCAGGCGGTATATACGAAGCAAAAACGACCACTAATACAAACACAAATTTGATCCAACAGGGAGTCACCATTGTTGAGAGGAACCAAGAATGTACGAAGTTGATGCTTGACAGCAATTAAAACACCTCCGCCGCGCATGCATCCAGTTTTTCTGAATCTCTGTCTTTGCGAAACACATTAAACAAGTTCGAATCAAAAAATTCACTGTCATAGAAATTGGGGTTTAGCCAGGTTTCAACAAGAACAAATACATCATATTCGAGTTGCGTACTAAGGGATTGAACAAGGTCAGCCTTTGTTCGCATCCCTGATAAATTTTGGAAATAGACCTTAAGACCGTCAAATTGAGGATGTGAAGACTTTATGTCGGCATCCGCTGTTTTGGATCCTTCAGAAAAAACTGAAAGGGCTTCACAGTTACGTTTACAGGCCAAATTTCAGCCTTGAACAATTTCTCATACAAAGGCTCTGGAACTCCCAACTTAAAGTTTACCCTCTTAATGTTCGTCAATGAAACATTCTTCTTGACCAATTTGAAACAGGAAAGCGTATTTTTGTTTAAATTTGTTTGCTTATAGACGTAGTCCTTAATATCATCTTCAGATACTGAAGGCGAAAAAGATGCCAAATGCAACCATTTATATTTGGTCGCAACAACCAAGTCCATACAAGTATTTTTACCAACAACTTTTACTGGTTTTTTTTACTTGTTTTTTGTCCCGTTTCTTAGCGATCGTTGTCCACTGTGCATTATTTGTTGCAGCAACTGGCAACAGATGTTCTCTCAGAGTGATTAGCAGCACTAGTATTAGTAACGCGAATGTCTGTATTAACATTAGAGACAGCAGCAGCAGAGGAGACAACAACTTTTGGCGGTAATTTCCCAGCGCGAGTAATAATAGTAATAAAAACACAGTTCTTATTTAATATATTTTATTGATTTTGAAGGAAAATATTGGCTAAAGACTTAACACTTATATGTCCAAAACAAGAGTGAGAGTAAAAAATGTCAATCTTCAACAGTAAGAAAGTTACAATTCTTAGTGTTCAGAATTCTAGAGGTAATTTTAAAGTTACAGAAATCCATAAAATACAGTTGATCATAAAATGAGAGAGTAACGTTATATAAAAAATGTACATGTGACAACTAAAGTAATACTAAATTAAGTGTAGTAAAGAGTAACATTAAAAATAATAGGGTAAATCAATATAATATGTAACTGCTCCATCGCTAAAATTGGAGATATATCTTAAATTTTAATGTAAAAAAAAAAAATTATTTGGAAATTTTATTTACGTTGGCTATTTAATTATGAAATTTAGAGTTATGTTTCAATAAGATTTTCGAATTTCAATTCCCTTTTTATATTAGAGCTATGTATATTTTCTAGTTTAGAATTTTTGTATTTAGGTTGTTCCTTATGTCGTACAGATTTATAATTTTTTATGTATCCATTAGTTCTTTGTTCTTTGTAATATTCTGTAATATTCTCTCTTTTCATTTCTTTTATCAATACATTTATTTTTTCTTATTAAAATATTTTCATATATTTTCCTCTTATTACAATTTCCTAGTTCAATATTTATTGGTTTTTCTTTTGTTACCGAATGATATGTATTATTATAATATTCTATTGCTTTGCTCATTTTTTCTTTAATACTTAGGGATTTTTTCTCTATCATCAATATTCTTATTTTTTCGGAAATAGTGCTATGGAGTCTTTCAATATCGGCATTGCCAGTGTGGTTGTTAGGCTTCACCAAATGAAGATTTATATTTTCTGTTTTTAAGTAATCTTTTATGTTTATGCTTTTGAATTCATTATCGCAAATTAGTTTTGTGAAATGTCCCTTTTGAGATTTATAAAGTCTAATTTTTTCTATTATAGTTTGATTGGTTCTGTCTTCGAGATAATAAGCAACAGCAAATTTTGAGAAACGGTCAATAAATGTCAAGAAATTTGACTTTGTATTTGTGTAGACATCCATATGTATTATTTGTTTTATGTCTGTTGGAGTTTCGGTTAAGTGGAATTTGGCTTTAATTGGATTTCGATCAAATTTAGATTTGGTACAAGTAGAACAATTATTAATGTATTTTTGGATTAAAATTTTCAAATTAGGAATATATATTAGCTTTTTTAGACCAAAGTAATTTTCATCAATGCCAGTGTGGCCAGTTTCATTTTTATGATAATTATCGATTTGTTTATAAGCTTCTTCTTCTGTTTCGATATCTTTTGCGTGGTACGAGCAACGAACGAATCTGATATTTTTAAATCCTCCAAACAATTCTATTATTTTATTTTGTAAAATGTTATACTGATTGTCGTCTAACTCAGTATATATTCCCACTTTCCCTTTGGTTAAATGTTTTTTTAAAATGGTTTCTAAACTATTTTCTAAGTCGAAAGGGCTTATATAGATCTTTTTATTTTTGTGCTTTATTTCTGTGTCTTTAATCTTATGATCTGTTAAAATAATTTGGGTTTTGAACCTATTTACCACAGTTTCCAAAATTGGAATGTGGTCATGAATATCTTCAGTTTGTGAGTGAATGGTGTCTAAATCGTCCGATGTATTATTATATAAAGAACTTATAGAGGCAGCTATCATATTAATTTCGTTAGTGTCTGCGTTAATTCTGCTTAGGAAGTCCGCTGCCAAATTATCCTTGCCTTTAATGTAGGAGATGTTTATATTAAATTCGCTTAATTTGATTAGCCATCGATGAAGCCTTGGACTCATTTTTCCCTGCGATTTAACGAAAAGCCATTTCAAAGGCTGATGGTCTGATAGAATTTCAAACCTGACCCCGTACAAGTATGGTCTAAAATAGCTCGTAGCCCAAACAATAGCAAGTAGTTCTCGTTCAGTAGCGGAATAATTTTTTTTGTGCTCATTTAATGTTCTACTTGCGTAGCATATTGGATGACCATCCTGTTGCAAAACTGCACCAAGAGCATCGGAACTTGCATCTGTGACGAGCTGAAATTCTTTCTTGAAATTAGGGTACTTAAGTACCGGCGACTCTGTAATTATTTTCTTAAGTTTTTCAAATGCGTTTATGTAATTTGGGTCGCTTGTGTTTAATTTAACTCCTTTTTTCAAGTACCTTATCATCGGGTAAGCAACCTTCGAAAAATCTTTCATAAACTTCCGGTAGTAACCAGTAACGCTAAGAAACGATTTGATCTGTTTCACGGATTTTGGCAATTCTAATTTCAAAATTTGATCTACTTTAGTAGTATTTGGCTTAACGCCTTCAGGTGTTAAAATATGACCCAAGTACAAAGTCTCTTTTGCAAAGAACTTGCATTTATTGATTTGGATCTTTAAATTTGCTTCATGGAGTTTTGTAAGCACTTGATTTATATCATTTATGTGTTCTTGAAGACTTGTGGAAAAAATCAAAATATCATCTAAATAGACGACACAAATTTTATTAATCAGGTCTTTCAAGATGGTGTTAATGAGCCTTTGGAACGTGGCGGGCGCATTTTTTAGTCCAAACGGCATACGGATGAACTCGAAATGTCCATACGGAGTGGAAAAGGCAGTTTTCATCCGGTCTTCTTGTTTAACAAGAATTTGGTGAAACCCTTTTGCCAAATCAATGGTTGTGAAGTATTGCGCCCGGCCTAATTTATCCAAAATATTTTCTATATTTGGTATCGGAAATCCGTCGTCGATTGTTATATTATTTAAGGCTCGGTAGTCGATCACAATCCTCCACTTCTTTTCACCTGAGCTATCTAACTTCTTAGGGACGACCCATAGGGGACTATTATAGGGCGAACTGCTTTCTCGAATAATTCCTTGCTTAAGCATATCATCAATTTGCCTACAGATTTCTTGTTCGTGTATTTGGGGATAACGATACATTTTTGAATATACCGGTCTGTCAGATATAGTTTTAATTTCATGATTTATAATATTAGTATTTGTAAGATTTTGTCCTTCTACGTAAATAAGATCTCTATAGGAGTTAAGAATTCTTTTTAAAACTTGTTTTTCTTGTATGTTTAAGCCGCAAAACAAACTATCAAGGACTTGTTTATCAACATTGATTTCTTCTAGAATATGAATTTCACTAAAAATAAACGGATTTGATTGGTAGAAATGTATTTTATTACCATTAAACGTAATGGTTTGGTTGTACATGTCTATAACACTACGCATTGGTGTCAATATATTCTGCCCAATAATTGCATTAAAATATTTACCCTTAAAATCTACTAATTTCCAAACCATAGTTGCGTTTTCATTAAATTCAAAAGGAACATTTGTGATTATTTCTTGTGTAATATAAGTGCTATTATTCAATGATGTAATATATACGTTTTGCATAAGAGGTATTCTTTTATATTTTGGTAATTTATTTATATCAAGTAACGATGTAGTTGCACCTGTATCTATCAATGCTAAAAGTTTTTCGTTTCCGACAGTTAATTCGATTAACGGTAATGGTTTCTTGAGGCTATTGTAAAAAAATTTAAATTATCATCAATATCCGGAACCCAAGGACCACACTGTGCATCTGCCTGCAAATGATCCACTTCCATAGGAGACATGTTATTAACGTTATTGTTGCCACCGTGATATTGAGCAGAAGAAGCTTGTGCATGGTTATTACGATGACGATTACTATTCTTCATTTGAGAAGATTGAAGTTGTGTTGGAAAATAATTATTATTATTTGAGTTAGAAAATCTCAGAAAATTATTATATCTACTCGTATTTTGATTATTATAGGCCTGAGAATTTGGCTGTTGTTTATTGCAAAATTGATTTTGTGCTGAAAATGTATATGGTAACATTGAACTAGGATATTGCGAATATTGGTTATTTTGTTGATTACTATTAAGTTTATCAGAATTTCTTAAGTTTATTTTACTTTCATTACTCTTTTACACCGAAGTTTTTTATTAAAGCTCGTTTTACACTCTCCCACGTTGGTGATGCCCCCAGCGTACGTAGTATGTGAACAGCAGGGCCTTGTAATTTATTGAGAATTACTCGTTGATGTATATATGATTGTAGAGTGGCTTGTTCTCCAATTAAACTTTGTACTGACTCCACTTCTCTTATAAACGATGATAAAGCAAATGTGTTGTCCCCTTTGAATATTTGGATTCTTTGAGCATCTTTAATGATGTCACTCAAAGATAACTGCACTGCCATAGTTACACTGCTAGTCAGCTGTACTCAAATGCTTAGTACTAACTGTTGTAACAGTTCTCACACTCGCACTATTGTTTTTGTATTACATACATGTAATTGCAGTCACTCTCTTTGTTAAGTTGTTATTTCAAATCTTTTGTTGCTTTTGTTGTTTTGCTCCACTAATTTGATAATGGTATATATATAAAAGTTTTTTTTTTTTGGTAATTTCAAGGGTAAACAGGTCAGCATTAATTTTTTATTTTATTTTTTCACTTTGCACTTATATGCAATAAATTGTTTCTATTTTTGTTGTGACAAAAAATGGCACAATGTCTTTGATTGTATATATGTACATATATTCGATTTTGCCTTATGAAATTTCGCGTAAATATGCGACCGTATTTTGCCGATTATTTTTTTTTTTTCTTAGCAGACCTCAGTTAAATTAAAACTACAACCTTTTTTTTTTTTCAGATTAACTTTAGTCAAACCATTTGCGTTTTAGTTCATCCTACCGACTGCGCCAGTAATAATAGTAATAAAAACACAGTTCTTATTTAATATATTTTATTGATTTTGAAGGAAAATATTGGCTAAAGACTTAACACTTACATATATGTCCAAAACAAGAGTGAGAGTAAAAAATGTCAATCTTCAACGGTAAGAAAGTTACAATTCTTAGTGTTCAGAATTCTAGAGGTCATTTTAAAGTTACAGAAATCCATAAAATACAGTTGATCATAAAATGAGAGAGTAACGTTATATAAAAAATGTACATGTGACAACTAAAGTAATACTAAATTAAGTGTAGTAAAGAGTAACATTAAAAATAATAGGGTAAATCAATATAATATGTAACTCGCGCGACTGTGTAGCAGTGCAAGGCCGAGCAACAGCAGTAGAATACAAGGTATTAGCTGCGATAGTAGAAGAGCGAGCATGCGAAATTTGTGAAGAAGGCAGCAGAGCGTGATTAGCAGTATTTCTTTCTTCCAGAGCAGCATTCTCACATCCAAGCTTCTCAATAGCAGCTCTAACGTATGTACGCAGTTTATTAACTTCAGCAGTGAGTGAAGAAATTGTATCATCTTTTTCGAGCAGATTTCGCTGCATAGCAAGAAGATCTGAGTGCATATTCTCAGTCTTAGCGATTAGTTTAGTTTATCAAGATAAACATTATTATTAATGGAATTTAATTCACGTGTAGCACGAGTAATGGGCGCGATTAGTTTAGTTTATCAAGATAAACATTATTATTAATGGAATTTAATTCACGTGTAGCACGAGTAATGGGCGCATTACTGGCGTAATTAGTTTTAAAATTGTCACCATAAAACAGGTAGAAATTTCGCAGTGAACGCTGGGGAACATTAAATCGAATCCTTTCCAGCAAGTAAGGACAATCAATAACACCAGTTATGATATTATGAGTAAAGGAGAGGCAGTGTATAGACCTACGACTTTCTAACGACTTGAGACTTATGAGCATGAGACGAGCAGGATATTATGGTATGGGATCACTAAAATGCAGAGACCGAAGTGCAAATTTAAGAAAAATTTTTTGCACCCGTTCAGTTCTTGCGACAGCTTGCTGACTACTCGGTCTCCAAATAAAAACAGCATATTCTAGGTGAGACCTTACAAATGATACATAAAGTAGCTTAATCGTATGAGGATCATAAAATTTAGACGCATTTCTCCTAATGAAACCCAACATAGAGAAAGCTTTTGAGGTGATAAAATTTATGTGGTTATTAAAAGTAAATTTACTATCGAAGACAACACCAAGGTCCTTAATCTCACTAACACACTGAAGGACACAAGTTGATATACTGTACTTATAAGGTATTATGTTAGATAATTTCGAGTATGTCATTTGAAAGCATTTCGATAATTATAAGTTATAAGTTAAGTGAGAGACATGATTTCTGGCACCACAATTAAAGTCTGTCAATGTCAGTCTGAAGCTTAATGGCATCTGCCGGGGACTTAATCGCTGAGAAAGCCTTTAAGTCATCAGCATAAAGTAAGAATTTAGCATATGAAAAGCAATTTCTGATATCATTAATAAATAATGTAAGTAGGAGTGGCCTGAAGATACTCCTTTGCGGGACTCCAGAGGAGGCAACAAAGGGAGTAGATGTAATACCATCAAAGGACACACCACAGCGCCTATTGCACAAGTAGGATTTTATCCATTGCAGAAAAGCAGAATTTAAGCCAAGACAGGATAATTTTTTAATTAAGACACTGTGAGAGACTTTATCGAAAGCTTTCGAAAAGTCCGTATAAATACAGTCAACTTGCAAACCGGCGGAGAATGACTCGATGCAGTATTCACTAAAAACAGCTAGATTCGATACTGTAGATCTGTTGGCGACAAACCCATGCTGATTTGGGCAAATTATCGATTTATCCGCAAAACTCAACTTAGCATTGACTGCGTGTTCAAAAATTTTCGAAACAGTCGATAGCTTTGAAATAGGCCTATAATTCCTGATGTCGTTTTTATTGCCACTCTTAAAGACGGGCGTTATGGAAGTGAGCTTCCACGCTTCAATGAAATCTCCCGACGACATTGATTTGTTTAAAATTTATTTAAGAGGATATATCAGAGTAGGACAATTTTTATTTAGAACTGCTGAAAGTCCATCAATATCGTTTTGAGTGGAGGGCTTCAGTTTAATGAGAGCATTACTAATGTCTTTAGTTGAGAGGTATAGAGCGCCAAAGTCCAAAATTGAATCTAAGCCAGAGGAAAAGTCGCAATAATGATCATCATCTTCATCCGCATAGTTAGATTTAAAAAACTCAGCAAATAAAATTGAAGCTTCAGTTGAAGTATGCGCATAATTATTATCAAAAAAGACACCCGTGGGAACAGAAGCGCAGTTTTTTTTAGATTTTATGTAATTCCAAAAGGTTTTCGGATTCGATTTAATGCTCAGCTCCATGTTACGGATATAGTTATTAAAGAGCGATTTATTTAAATAGTTGAATTCCTTTAGATATCGTTTAAATTTAACAAAATAAAAATGGTTTTTTGATAATTTAAACTTTTTAAAATACTTATTTTTAAGATTTTTAAGCTTTTTAAGATCCTTAGAATACCAGGGAAATTTGTAGGGTCTTTTCTTCCAGACCGGAATATTATCAAGGCAGACTTTAGACATAATGGACTTGAATGTAGTAAAACTAGTAAATGTATCAAGATCTGCCAGCAAATTAACCCAGTCAATCTCGAGGAGTAGTTCATTAAGACTAGGAAATTCGCATAAGGCATAATTAAATGATATCCTGTCATCAGAAGGAACAGAAGCAAAACAATAGAAATCTAGTTTTACAACTAAAGATAAATGATGCTTGAATCCCATAACTCCTAAGGATAAGCAGGAGTTATGGGATTAAAGCATTCACTAACTCTATAGCTTAAGTTATCGCTTACAAATATAAGATCCAAGATTATACTCAAAGAATTAACAAAATTGTTAACTTGACATAAATTAAGACTTAGGATATTATCAATAAAATATAACTCATGAATTGCAGAAGCATTTTTTGGTGTGAGATTAGAGTTATAAATATTAGTAGACCAATTAATCTTACATAAATTAAAATCACCTAGCAAACACAAGTGATTATCATTTAAGTTATTTGAAACAAGAGACTTCACGTAATCAGCATGCGCTTTATACAACTCGAACGAACTATCAGGCGGTATATACGAAGCAAGAAGGTATATAGAATCCTGCGAAAAAGGACCACTAATACAAACACGAATTTGATCCAGCAGAGAGTCACCATTGTTGAGCGGAACCAAGAACGCACGAAGTTGATGCTTGACAGCAATTAAAACACCTCCGCCGCGCATGTATCCAGTTTTTGCTGAATCTCTGTCTTTGCGAAACACATTAAACAAGTTCGAATCAAAAAATTCACTGCCATAGAAATTTGGGTTTAGCCAGGTCTCAACAAGAACAAATACATCATATTCTAGTTGCGTACTAAGGGATTGAACAAGGTCAGCCTTTGATCGCATCCCGGATAAATTTTGGAAATAGACCTTAAGACCGTCAAATTGAGGATGTGAAGACTTTATGTAGGCATCTGCTGTTTAGGATCCTTCAGAAAAAACTGAAAGGGCTTCACAGGTACATTTACAGGCCAAATTTCAGCCTTGAACAATTTCTCATACGAAGACTCTGGAACTCCCAGCTTAAAGTTCACCCTCTTAATGTCCGTTAGTGAAGCATCCTTCTTGACCAATTTGAAACAGGAAAGCGTAGTTTTGTTTAAGTTTGTTTGCTTAGAGACGTAGTCCTTAATATCATCTTCAGATACTGAAGGCGAAAAAGATGCCAAATGTAACCATTTATATTTGGTTGCAACAACCAAGTCCATACAAGTATTTGTACCATCAACTTTTGCTGGTTTTTTTTACTTGTTTTTTGTCCCATTTCTTAGCGACCGTTGTCCACTGTGCATTATTTGTTGCAGCAACTGGCGAGTAAAGAGAGGGACATGTGCTAGACTTAGAGGTTATTGGCTCAGCGTCAGATGTTCCCTCAGAGTGATTAGCAGCACTAGTATTAGTAACGCGAATGTCTGTATTAACATTAGAGACAGCAGCAGCAGAGGAGACAACAACTTTTGGCGGTAATTTCCCAGCGCGCGACTGTGTAGCAGTGCAAGGCCGAGCAACAGCAGTAGAATACAAGTTATTAGCTGCGATAGTAGAAGAGCGAGCATGCGAAATTTGTGAAGAAGGCAGCAGAGCGTGATTAGCAGTATTTCTTTCTTCCAGAGCAGCATTCTCACATCCAAGCTTCTCAATAGCAGCTCTAACGTACATATGTACGCAGTTTATTAACTTCAGCAGTGAGTGAAGAAATTGTATCATCTTTTTCGAGCAGATTTCGCTGCATAGCAAGAAGATCTGAGTGCATATTCTCAGTCTTAGCGATTAGTTTATTGTTGTCATCATATAAACTTCGAACTAGGTTATGCACGCAGACATTTTCAGATCGAAGGGAGACAATTAAATTGTACAAAGAGTCCAATGTAACTTGCTTATCAATATTTTCACTCGAATTATCTCGTTGCGTGAGAGCGCCAACAGATTTTGGATTACTAGAGTTAGAAGAGTTGGATTTTGCGATAGAGTTAATATTTGTTGTTATGACATTCGCGGCAGGTGGAGGAGGCGAACGAATAGAGCTGCGCCGAACTGCATTACACACTACACAAAAGAAACTCCTGTCTGAGTTCAATAAAAAATCTAAGTCTGGCGGTAGGATACCAACACATTGCGTGTGAAATAAGTCATTGCACTTCGCGCACTGCACTTTTGGTTGAGTTCTATCAACCTTTCGGCCACACGAGCATGGCATTTTGCCGATTTAATTAGAATTTATGTATGTTTAACAAGAGTCACTATCTCAATTATTTATGTACTTTCCACATTACAGAAAAGCAAATAAAAAACAGTAATATCGAATTAGGATTATAAATTTACGATGAAAATTTAAGAGAAACGCAAAACACGTCCGCACGCGTACACGATACTTTATTCCGCAAGTGATAAAGTTTCTGTGCGGGTGTTAGCTTGGGATGGTTGAGGTATACGGCCGTGAACATATCCCGAAAGGAAGGCCACTCCTCATAGCTACCATAAAATTTTTGGGTGTCGCAGGGGGGTACCTTTATGCAAGGTATCGAATTATCGTTAAACGAATGAGATTGACGAGTGGTGTCATTTGGGCTACTTGCATTGCCCTGAAATAGTTTCATTTGGTCAACGATATAGGACTTGCATATGTAATAACTGTCTGTGCACAGTTGGAACTTAGTGTGTGCTTCTTCTTTGAAATCAGAAGCTATCGAAATGTCGTCGATCCAAAATCTTCACTTCGAGTAACGAATCTGTAGGATCCTCCGGATCCTCCTTTTCAAAATGTGAGCAGAAATTCACTACATTATTTGAATCGAAGATAAAATTCGACATTAATAGGGAAGCGACTGCCATGGTTAGATATGAATGAATTTTAAATGTTTAATTTTAAAAGTTGAAATTCTGTTTGAGAATTGTGGTAAAGAACTTGTCTCAAGTGACGAGATGTATATGCACCACGCTAGCTTTGTTGTTCGAAACAAATTTGGAAACGTATAAAATGTATTTAATATGGGTTTTTTTTTGTAGGTTATCGCCAACAAACCAATTCTGTTTAAATTTGCAAAAAAAAATCCGGAAGTGCCTTTGACTTTCTGCTGGGGTAATTCCTTGTTGGTTTGCTACTGGGTAAACGCACTTGACTCACTAGCTAAAACCATATGTTGCTGAGCGAATCGACACATTTATACGTACATATGTATAGAAGTATGTATGTAAGTACGTGTCTATAATTGCACAAGTTGATATCGGTTAACGCGCCGAAGCAAGCCGCGTCCCTTTAAGGGTTGATTTTGGATTATGAAATTAAATACGCATCTAAGCATGTAAATATGTATGTTCATATGGTCTATGTGCATATGCATATATTTGAGAAGCGACGAGAACCAAGAGAGAAGCAACGAGTACCAATTTGTATTTAAAGGAGAAGCAACGAATGCGAGAGAATTTATTTAACGAATTTTCTTATAGAATATGAATATGTACATACATATGGATGTGTATATTGAAACCGCGAGTTCTTCGAGTAACGGTTAAGGCATACTGTACCAATTATCGGAAATATATGTATTTGAAAATTATATACATATGTGCATACATACATATATAGACAGGAATGTGCAAAGAACATAAATGTATAAGAAGGGACAACACGTTACTTTAAGCAACGAGTGAATCTCCAGGGGCATGCTTTCTTACTCTAGCCAATCAAAAAATTCATTTGAGCAAAAGAGAAAGCATGCCCCTGGAGATTCACTCGTTGCTTAAAGTAACGTGTTGTCCCTTCTTATACATTTATGTTCTTTGGAATGTGGTTGCAAATTTACACTTCAAGGTGTATTTATGAATATATTTGGATATTCCTATGTACATACATATACATATATTTGTGCAAATTTAAGGTACAGACTTATGTTTTCCCTTGATACTTCTCATTTGGCTTGCCGAAAACTCCAACGATGTCCGATGCGATGCACTTGCTCACCGTTGCAACTATTTGCGGCTTCTTCGCTGTGAAACAATGAATTTTGTGCTGTTTGTTTAAAAATGGGTCCCACGCTGAGCGTTGATGGTTTAACAAAGTCCAACGTTTGCGCCTATTGCTGCAGCTGGCGAAATCTTTGCTTTCGTATTTTATCAGATTTCCCTCGTTGCGCTCAAAAGTTGGCGACATTAGATTTTTGCTTGCTTTTGGTTGGTATGTTGGAAAAAAAATGAAAATGACAACTGCGTGCAGTGTTGCGTGGCGTGTTCTGATGTTTCCGAATTCACGTGTTGCCACCTTGCCTTACTTAAGTTGTTGGGTGCTGCCAAATTTTGGTCGTAAGGACCATGAATAACTGTTTAGCTCTTTGAATTTTGGTATTAGAGAATATTTAATGATTTCAGTTTTTCTCTATAAGTTAACAATTTAACGCTTATAATAAGAATGTATGTATGAGCAAAAAATGGACTGTATGATAATTGATGACAAGTATGTATAAATTATATAATTTTGTAATATTTATGAAACGAGTATATTAAATTAAAATGAATTCAGAAAGTGGATAATTCCATAAAGCAAATATATTTGGAAAAATATTACGTATGTAGATGTATGAGCATTCCCACGTCGATGTGGTGGATGAAGAATAAAATGTTATTGATCAAAGAGTAGCATTATATTTGATGAAGTATGAAAATGAAGATCCCACGTTGTCGTTGCTGATATAAAATATGATCCCGCGTTGTATGGTGATGTTGAATAAAAAAGGAAGAAACGTAATTTCGCATACGATTGTTGTATTTATAGGTTCGCAACACTGGAAAGTATTCCATGGCGACTCCGAATTCAGCGGATTCAGGTGGTTGACAGTAGGTTTCGGGGATGCCGTACGTATTTAAATGAGTGCAAGTCATTTAAACACAATTTATAATTCAGCTTTTTATTTGTGATTAAAACACACACATTTAAAATCTTTTCAGTGCTGAAAAGGATCTTTCCGTGTTGCATTAGGTGACATTGGCATTGTCGCATTACTTTTAAAAAAGAAAAAAATGCTTTGATCTAAGCCTTCAATTGCAGTATTGTTTCTTCTTGACTTCACTTCAGAGTTGCCGTTTTGATACCAATGAATCCAAATTGATACATTTTAGCCTTAAATATTGCGCGATACTTCTTATTTTGCCTCAGTAGATATTTATTTTTTTTTTTTCAATCTATCTTACATGAGACATTCAGCAAATTAGATCTTATGAGATAATGACAGCGGTAGATTTGCCTTACGCAAATCTACATAAATAATTATAAAATTTGCTACTTTTGCACTAAGTTCTTACATTATTAAACTTCAGAAGTATTTCAAAGTTGCATATCTTCATTGTGTTATTTATCTTAGTATCTTCCCTGAACTTAAGGATTACTTACTTTACTTAAACTTTGTGGGTTCAAAATACTAGAGGAATGGCAAGTCCAAGATATGGGGGCGCTTTAACCGTATAGTTTCATAGGTTGTATCTAATAGACAAATAGCAGTTGGATGTATGTAGATAGACGAGCAAGATATTTAGCACTGTATTTTGGAATTTCACTCTTAATAAAAGGAATACCTAGGTCCTTGTGGATAGCTTCATTGGTAACAAACCATTGATCGCAATGTTTTAGATTGATAACGCTGCAGGATCTCCACATTGGACTTGCTAGCCGAACCCCAAAGCTGTATGCCGTAGGTCCATATAGGCTTAAGAATAGCTTTGTATAGCCGTACTTTATTTTCCAGACTTAGTTGAGAGTTCCGACCTAGAAGCCAGTACATTCGTTTTGTCTTCATTTTTAGCTGCTCTTGCTTAGCCTTAATATGGTTTTTCCATGTTAGACAGTGATCAAGATGCATTCCCAAATATTTGACCTTATCACTAATCGGAATCTGATTATTGTTTAGAAACACAGCAGGACATTGCTCTATTCTTAATGTAAAAGTGACATGTGTAGACTTTTCTGAGTTACCCTTAATTTTCCATTTGTTAAGCCAAGACTCCAAAGTGTCAAGTTGGTTTTGCAGTAAAAAGGAAGCTTCTAAAGGGAACTCGCTATCAGCGATAAAGGCTGTGTCATCAGCATAAGTCGCCACTTCTATCTCTTCTGATGTGGGCACGTCCGATGTAAATATAGTATATAAGACGGGACCTAAAACACTACCCTGTGGTACACCAGTATTAATGCTATAAATTTCTGAAGATGCACCCTGGTACTTGACATAGAAGTGCCTGTGACTAAGATAAGATTTAAGTACAAGATAGAAATGGGCTGGCAGAACCTTTTTTATTTTAAAAAGAAGTCCCGGGTGCCATACTCTGTCAAATGCTTGTTGAACATCTAAAAACGCTGCATAACAGTATTTTTTTATTTCCAACGCATCTATAATCAAATTTGCAATCCTATGACATTGATCCGGTGTACCATGCCTTACTCTAAACCCAAACTGATGTTTAGGTATGATGTTGAGATTCTCAATTACTGGTAACATTCTTTGCAAAAATATTCTTTCAAATATTTTTGAAAAAGTTACCAGAAGACTAATAGGACGGTAGAACCCTACACAGTTTTCGGGTTTATTTGGTTTAGGTACCATGACTACAGCAGCACATTTCCACTGGGTGGGGAAGTGGTTTGTATTGAGAATAGCATTGTATATTATCGCTAGAAATTCGATAGCTTTCTCAGGAAGAGCCTTAACAACTTTGCTATCTATATAGTCATATCCGGGCGATTTGCAGTTATTTAATCTAAGTACTTCTGCAGAGACTTCGGTTTTTTGATATTCTGCTGATTGGTAAGTCCATTTGACATGGACATTCAAGAAAATTAAGTACCTCTGTATCGTCGCAGCTATTAAGCAACGAATTTGGCTGAAAAGTGTGATAAAGGTGTTTCGCAAAAGCCTCTGTTTTGGTTTCATCATTCCTACACCATACGCCATTTGAATTCCTTATGGCCACGTTACGTTTGGTTGGTCGCTTAAGGTACTTGGTAGCTCTCCAGAGACTGTGCTCATCGTTTTTTCTGGGCTCAAGACTTTTAATGAACGAACTGAAATACTGCTTTTTAAAATCATAAAGCTTTGACTTTAGTTGCTTCGTTGCTCTATTAAGTGCTCTCTTTTCTGCCGGATATCTATTTTCCTGCCAGGCTTTTCTTAATCTTCTTTTGGTAGCAATAAGCAACAATATTTCAGCTGGGACTTGCAAGTGGTCATAAGAATTGGGTTGCTCTCTTTTCGGGATAGACAGATATGCTGCCTCATGGATAAGATTTGTAAATGATTCTATCGCTGCGTCCAGTTCAATAGCTGTTTCTAATGGCACATTTAAGTCAATGTGTTCACCAATCCAATGCTGGAAGGAATCGAGGTCAGTTTTTGAGCTGAGGATCCTATATTTTTTTAGAGATGTGGTGAACATTGCCATTGTATGTTACAATTAAAGGTGAGTGATCGGAACTAAGGTCGTTACTGCTCTGTTTGCTTAATTTATGACTGGGTAAACCAGAGTATACCACAAAATCAAGAAGATCCGGGATTTTTCTTGAAGCGCTTGGCCAATACGCCGGCGTGCCTGTTTATGAAATGTAATAGTTTCTACTAGAGATACATCTTTGAAGCTCTTTACCTTTTGGGTTCATAAGTCTTGAGCCCCACCAAGGGTGTTTTGCATTAAAGTCTGCACCTACAAAAAATTTTGAACCAAAATGTTTAAAAATCTCGTCATATTGGTCAGTTTTTAAACTGAACCGAGGAGGAAAGTATACTGAGTATATGGGTAACTCGTGGGTGTCACATTTAGTTTTAACCCCAGTTGCTTGTAAATATTGCTCTCTGACTTCTTCAAGACTTTCATATTTGATAGTGGATCTAACTAAGACGGCAGAACCTCCATGGACTCTGTTGTATGGATGGTTTGCACAAATAAGATTGTAACCAATAACTCTAAAGAACGATTTATTCGTGAAATGAGTTTCGGACACTAACAAAACGTCAATTTGTTGGAATTGAGGAACATTTTTACTTCTTCGGTATGATTATTCAGGCCATTGGCGTTCCAAATTTCTATTCGCAGGTTTACTTGCATAGTTTTTCCAATAAAAGAGACATCATTTTAAACAAACTTTGAGTCATTTCAAGTTGTTTGGAAAGTAAGTTTTCTATTTTTTCAAGTAGATTTTTATCTTGATTTGAATTACTTTGGACACATTAGGCATAAGATATATTTGGGCTGGCATATATATTTTCTCTTTGTGTAGAATTATTTAATTGGGGGAAATTTTGGGACGTATAAGAATAAGATGGCATATTATGTGTTTTATTTAAGATATTTGGTTTTTTGGCAAGGATTTGATACACCCTGCAACCCTTATAGTTTGCTGGGTGGCTTTGTAAATAATTAACGCACTTAGCCGGTGCATCTTTGTTTTTCACACATTCGGTTGTTGCGTTATCTAGACCACATTTAACACACCTGTACGGCTTTGTGCAATATGATTTGGTGTGTCCGAACTCTTGACACCGGTGGCATTGTACGATATCAGTTATCCTCTTTGGAGGGTCAGGTCAACCTTTACAATAGCATTACCAAGATATTTTAAATTAAATATATTTTTATTGTTGTTGTTTGGTTCTAGGTCGATATAATGCATACATAAAGGCATGTTTGTAAATCTACTTGGTATATTGCTTATGTTTCTAACCTGAAAACCCAATGCTTCTTTTTCTTTTTTATTTCATCTACTGGAGTAGAGAAATGTAAATTTTTTAATTTTGATATGTATGGAAATTAATCTTTTTTTCTTTCATATCTGAAATTAAAGTTCTATATGAATCTATAGACTTGACCATTACTCGAATTGACCATCTCGCAAAGCTTCATAACTAAACTCGGACTCATTTATAATACTTTCGAAATACTTAATCATACCGCTAATGTCTTTAATATTTGGTATAATAATTGGTGGTGGTTTTGGTGTCGTCTCTTCGGTGTTATGCTGTTTTGCGTTGCCACTGTCGGACTCGTCTTGTAAGCCGGCAAACATGTCTGCGCTGCTGCATTCATGATTATTGCTGTTAGTTGTTGTTTTTAGAAATGCTGTCAGATTCTACTAAGTTTCTATTTATGTCTGACTTCGATCGCTTGTTATCAATAGTGGGAGAGCCTAATAGACGTCGTTTGCTTGTCACAGTTTGCCATTCCACTTTGTTCTCACTTTCGTTGGTCATATCAAAATCATCAGTAGCAGAAATAGGGATCTGCTGTCTTAGTGCTGTCATATTGGTTGGGTTATCATGTAAAGCGGCATTTAGATTTGTAGTTTGTCGCCAAAGCGAAGCGAAATCTTGGGCAACTCTCATCTTTTCGCCGACTTTGACAGTTCGTTCTTACCAATTTTGTTTATTTCTGACATAAATACAAAATTTAACTGACCTAAATGCTTAAATATACATATATGGATGTATATACATATGTGATGATTTACTAAAGGCTTTTTCTTTTATAATAGAGGAGCATTGCAGAGCACGGTGGAAGTCACTTCGTGACCGGTTCGTGCAGGAGGTGGAAGCAAAGATATAATTCCCTTACCCACCTTTTCCGCCTTGATATGTTTTTTAAACATAATAAGGCTTCGTGGAGTAAAATAACTATTAACAACACTTCCATAATGTCCATAATTATGCCGAATGTATGTAAATATGTTTATAAAGTTCCGTGCGATTTTCACAACTCACAATAAACAAGCAAAAAGTATGTATTGTCAAAGTTTTATTGTGGCATACCTTTTGCGTTTATCGCTTTTCTGACAAAGTTACAAATGTCACGTAAAGCGAAGCAAGTCTTATGTGGCATGGCCTTAAAGTTGAGCGCTGGCCACTCATTTATACACGTGTTAACTTCACTTGCAATAGTTTTCTTTATAAAAATTCACATTGAAATAATGTAACTGTGGTGACTGTAATTAGCCTTAAATATTTTTGTTTGCTGTTTTATATGACGTCTCATAGAGAACTCCAGTATAAATTTGGATACATTTTCATATGGATTAAAATCCTATAACATATATACTGTTATTAACTCCTTTTAAATATATATAAATTGTTACATAAAAATGCCACTTTACCCCAAGGTAAGCAACATTGTTTCATATTAAACTGAGCAACCAATTCGACTTGGCGCGTCATTCCATTGTTGTTAAATTGCAATGTATATCTGTGATACATTTTTAACACAGAGTTTGTTACAATTGTTTGAAATTTTTTCCAGCAAAAAAAATCGACAGGCAAGTATTCTTGTTAAAACTAAGGTATTCTACTAAGAAAACATTCATTGGTATATACGATTTTTGTGGTTTATTCAAATAACCAAAAATACTTATTGAATTATTAATCTTTTTTATAAATACGGTAGGAACTTGTTGAAAAAGTTATAAATGACGTGTTACTCTATTTTTCAAAGATGGATACTCTTGGATACATTTTTAAAATTTAGACGGATACTATATGGGCTAACGCAGTGTCAACATTGCTTTACTTTATCTTCCAAATCGAACTCGCGCTCAATTGTATAGAAATATCTCGCAATTGTAGAGAAATATTATCGTCTTAAGGTGCCACCCTGAAATTAATTTACTAGATTTAGCTTCCCGAAATAAAGTTTCAATTTTTTCAGTCAAAATTATGGTTCTTTCAGCTGACTTTGTGAAATATTATGCAAATGTTTTAAAAACACCAACATAATTGCCACAAAGTAATTGACACCTCAGTCAGAGTCCCGACTTAAATCCCATCGAAAATGTGTGGGCTTAATTAAGGAGATGAGTGACCAACTAACAAAAACGCCCTCGTCAAGGCAATTCAGGAAGAATAGGAAAAAATAGCACAAGATTATGACATGAGTAACGTTATTTGTTCCTTGCCACGTCGTTTGCAGGCTGTTATAGATGCTAATGGATGTCATAATAAGTATTAGTATTAACCAATACTATATTTTCCTTGCTTTAATCTTACATTAAATAACGTAAAGTTTGCAAGAAAAGTGTATTTAGTAAAATAAACTGAGAAGTTAGTTGTGGTTTTGAATAAAAAACACAGGGACCCTAACAGTTATGACTTTTAAAATAAAAGTCGCTTAAAAACAGTTTATTTCTGACTGTAAAATTTGTTATATTCTTTTTGGTTGTTGTGGTTTCCGACAGGGTAATTATACGCTGTATTTTGGAACGAATTTCCGTCATCCCTTGTCAAGTTTGGTTTGGAGACAAACCGGTTTCGGCGTTGTGCCATCTTCAGTGTAATTTTTCGTTACTAGTCACAGTTGACCATTTTGTATTCTTGCCTGACTAGACCAAGTTTTACACTAGTTACAAAGGACCATTGTTAAGACTAATGACAATAAACTATATCAAATAGATATTTCTGCAATAAAACCAATTAATACTTTTAATATGTTCATTAAGAAGTTTACACGCCTTTATTAACAGGAAAAATAATTCTTTTATTAACATTTTTATTCGTACTGTTTTAATATATATTTTACATTTTTAATTATTAGTTTTGCCGATTTATTGCAACTCGTTTAAAAAAAATAATTTTTGCAGTACAATTATATTACGTATTTATTGTTTAAATAATCTTTATTTTTCTTTATTACTTATTATATTCATAATTATTATTTTTATATATGTATATATTTACTATTTAAAAAAAATTAATTTCGATTTCTTATCTTATGCTATTAATTATTATTTTCACGTTATATATCTTCTATTTTATTTGTTTTCATATATTTTACTACTTTCTTGCTGTTTTAAATAATTAAGTTCATATTTATTACATTTTATTATTTTTTATACTTTAATTAAATACCTCGTTGAAATTCGTTTTTTTGATAATACAATTGTTAATGACATTTCTTTTTTTTATAAGGTCTTTAAAAGGAATTATATAAAAAAAAAAATATTTCCGTAAATGACCAAAAACAAAAAACGTTTAAAACAAACGTTAAAAAAATACCAATTTCAAGGTTTAACTTCAATAACAAAATAAGGTAGCATAACAAATAAGGTAAAATGTAAAAATTTTGAAAATTTTATATTTCCCTTGAGAAACCATACGGAAATGCCGTTTTTAATAATCTGGAACGCCGTCCTTATTTCGGCCTCTGCGTCAACCGAGGTTTTGCCAATTGACCCTGTAAATAAAAAAGTGAAATATAAGGGCTATGGCAACTTTTCAATAATACTTATACCATTTTCAAAATTTTTAATACGGTAAACACCTCCTGAAGCCAAATGAACCCGAAGGCACCTCCACTAATTGCACAACCAAAAATACACAAACCGGATATTCCAGTGAAGCCTATAGTGAACTACATATCGGCGCCGGGCTACAAGCTCTCAAAATTCCTAAAGGCCATACTAAAAGAGACGTTGCAACTCAATAAGCAATACGCAATAATCAACATGACAGAACTCATAGAGATACTTGGGACAGTAAAGATAACAAAAAACACAAAATTAGTATCTTTTGATATTAAAGCATTATATCCTTCGATACCCCATCCAGAGACAATTGACATAGTACGAAAGACTTTACTTGCAAAAACTAAAGACAAAATGAAAACAACACAGATAACAAACACCCTAAGGACCACGCTTAGGTAAAACGCACACATTATCTGCGTAATCGAGAACGTCAATGAGGAAGAAAAATATAATAATATACGATGTAAAAGTTAATTATCTGGATCTAACAATCAATATAGATAAAATCCTCAAGGAGTTCAGCTACGAAGTATATAGGAAACAAACGGCAACAGACCATCATTCACAATACCTCAAACCATCCTCAATAGCATAATATGGCCGCACTAAGACATTTAACTAATATACTGGAAAATACACCTTTATTAAAAGAAGGATACATGAAGGAACTAAGCACAAAATGATATATAGCTAAGAAAATGGGATACAAAAAGAATGTTGTGGATAAAATCCGACAAAATAAAGACAGACAGAGAAAAAACGGCGTTGAGAAAGACAAAAGAAAATGGGCAGTACTGACTTATACTGCGACAGCCACATACAAATTGGCAAACTTTTTCAACAAACGAAACATCCAGACAGCATTTAAAACAACGAATAACCTAGGAAAACTGCTTCGAACCAGCATGAATACCGAAGAACCATTTAACAAACAAGGCGTATACAAGCAGACCTGCCAATGCCATTACAGCTACATAGGACAAACAGGACGGAAAATAAAATCAGACTACTACAAAAAGGTACGAAACCCGACCACTATACCTGAGTCGAACTTCGCCACTTCATGTTCAGCAATAAATGTCCACCAGCAAATATTAAGAAGACAGCTTCATGTGCAACAGAAGGGACGCCGCCTGAACGTACTCGAAAACATGGAGATCTATAAGCGAAGAACCTTTGATGGAAGAGTAATAAACGAGCAAACACATACACAACAACACATTTCCACGACAGTCAATTCTACTCCACCGAAGTGACTCGGATTTTATCCGACCAAGGACTGTTGTTTCGGCGACCTAACCCCACTTTGGCTGCCGGACACCCCCAATCTGATCTCCTCTTGGGTGCAACACCTTGCAGCAGGTTTGCAACTCATACATCTGCCCAGGGAGGGCGTCGAGCCTAACTCTGGTCCAGAAACCTATTTCTGCTGCATCTGCCAGAGAAGGCTCCATCCGAATTCCACTTCGGTGAGGTGTAATTCGGGCAACGGATGGTGCCATCTTAAGGTCTGCTCAGGCCTTAAGAAAACCAGGGAGTGGTCCACAACCTATGTAGGCCAGTGTTGCTCGAGCACTCAAGCGCCCCAAGCCTCCACGGCGTTCCCCTTTGTGCCCCCCGCGAACGTGCCTCAGCGCACCCCCCCTGCCTCCACGGCCCCCCGGAGCTCACAGCAACACCGAACCTCCCCACCCCCACAATCTGCTGTGTGTGCCGGGTCAGAGTGCACCGGAATGCCTGCTCAGTCAGGTGTAACGCCTGTCAGGGCTGGTGCCACTTCCGGGCGTGCTCTGGCCTTCGCACCACAAGGGACTGGTCTGAGAGCTTCACCGATCTCTGCTGCTGCAACACCCCCCCACTAGTGTCATTTACGACACCGCCCACATACACTGTTCGGTCTTCACCACCACAGCGGGATGCGCAGCCGGGACGGGCTGGCCCCGGATCCAGTCCCTCACCTCTCAACGCGACGACCCTACCGAGACTGACGAGACTATACCAGTTCAACTGCAACGGACTCTCGAGCAAGATCTAGGAGGTGGTTGGCTTCATAGCTCGGCACGGGCTGTTAATAGCTGCGGTCCAAGAAACGAAGCTACGTCGCAGCTCAACTTTAACGAGCTGCGATGGCTACAACGTGCTTCGTAAAGATCGCGACCGAGACAATGGTGGGGGCCTACCTTCATATTACACAACACCGTGCAGTATCGTCTCATCGATGTAGACATCGACCCAAGGGACAGCACCCTAGAATGTCAAGGGATTGCTGTCCGGACAGGCGATGTCGAGCTCGAAATACTTAATATTTATATACCCCTGTCTCCTGCTGCCCCGCTGGATATTACCCTGATATAGGTGCGCTCCTCAGTGGTGAAAACCGATTGTTAGTCGGAGACTTCAACGCGCATCACGATCTTTGGTTCTCAAGCCTACCAAACGATCGTTAGGGAAATATTTGGGCAGAGCAGATAGACGATTCGACATTCTGCACTGCGGACCCCGGTAATCCCCGTATTAGGAAACTAAACGGGGGATCCAACGCCTGGTCAACAATCATAAGCGGAAAAAGTGGAGGGAGTACTTAAAGTCCTATAACCTCGGTGCTGGGGTGGGCAAACTATAATCGACTGTGAGATCCCTGTCCAATCAGACGAGGCGTGACGACCAAACAGAAATCTCCTTTGGAGACTACGCCTCGTCGGACCCGAAGCGACGCGCGAGCTATTTTAGCCGACAATTCATAATGCATCCTTCGGCCGACAAATCCAAACGGTCAGTAACCAGAAGGCTGCGCAAGCAAAAATCCAATTGTCCTCTCTAGCACTGAGGTGAAGGAAGCCATCGGGTAGGCAATGTCCCTCACAACCCTGATCATCCCAGACATCTGGAAAATGAGCAGGGTGATACCACTGCTGAAACCAGGGAAACCTGCCGGCCAAGGCGAGTCCTACCGGCCGATCTCCCTGCTTTCCCCAGCGGTCAAGACACTTGAGGACCTGCTGCTCCCGTACTTCAACCACTACCTCAGCCCGGCGAAGCATCAACATGGCTTCCGAAAAGTGCGTAGCACTACAACGGCACTTAACGCCATAAACACACAGATTAATCGTGGTATCAATGGCAACCGCCCCTGTGAGAGAACCGTCCTCGTGGCTCTCGACTTGTCGAAGGCCTTCGACACAGTCAGCCCCTCCACCTTGTTGAGGGACGTGGAGGCCTCTCCCAGCAGCGTTGAGGCGATGGACCGCGAACTACCTGTGTGATCGTCAGGCGTCGGTGTGCTACCGTGACGCAGTGTCAAAAGCGAGAAGAATAAAGCAGGGGGTACCACAGGGTGGCGTCCTATCTCACTTACTATTTAACTTCTACATCTCGCGACTCCCCTCCCCGCCAGAGGAAGTCACACTGGTCTCGTATGCCGACGACTGTACGATAATGGCTACCGGCAATGGAATTGATGGTCTGTGTTCTAAGGTGAACAGCTACCTCCCAGAACTTGCTCACTACTTCACAGGACAGAATTTGGCGCTGTCTCCTGCGAAGCCCACGGCGACCCTATTTACATCTTGGACGAAGGAGGTCGGGCTCACCCTCGACATACACATCGAGGGGACCCCCATCCCGATGGTTAACCACCCGAAGATCCTGGGGGTCACCCTCGACAGCCTGGTCTCCTTCTCAGCGCATACAACCGCAACCGTTAACAAAGTACAGAGCCGAAACAAAGTCCTCAAATCACTCGCCCGCAGCACTTGGGGCAAAGACAAAGAAACGTTGTTGGCAACATACGAGACGATTGGGCGGCCGGTTTTAAATTATGCTGCGCCGATATGGTCGCCTGGAACCAGCAAGACTCAGTGGTCAAGACTGGAGACTTGCCAGAACGCCGCACTCAGGACAGTGACACGATGTCTCCTGATGACGCCTGTGGATCACCTCTATCATGAGGCTAACGTGCTCCCAGTGCAAGAGCAGAATCTAATGCTCATAAAGCAGTTTCTACTAGGGTGCCACCGTCCGGGGCACCCCAATAGAGACTTGCTCGCGCTGGAGCCGGCACCCAGGCACATCAGGGGACACCTCTCACAACTGACGGACGAGGTCCAGACTTACGTACGCTTACCGCTGGACCCAAGGACGTACCGACAATCTCTGAACAGCATTCACAGGGACTCGGTATCCAAATATACCGACACCCGCCCTGTGAATGCAGTCCTGGGAGTCCAACCACCACCTATAGCAGCTGAGGAGCCAAAGCTGCCTCGAAAGACGCGCGTCACTCTGGCTCAACTCCGATCTGGATATTGTAGCAGGTTAAACTCCTACCTATCCAGGATCAACCCCGACACCCCCAACACTTGCCCGGCATGTGGAGAGTCTCCGCACGACACGAACCACCTATTCACACGCCCGGCCAAACCCACTCAACTAACACCCCTTTCCCTGTGGTCCGACCCTGTTGAAACGGCTCGTTTCCTGGACCTCTCGTTAGTTGAGCTTGAAGATAATGATTGAGGGAGCCCGCCAGCCCAGTGGGGCGTAACTAGCCGCTACAACAACAGCAAACACATACCTATTCCGATGCAATATTCGAACCGCTGAAGATGGTATACAAACGACAGAACAATAGCATAGGTAAAAAGACAGACAAGAACACACATAACAAGAACAAAATGTTGCACAAAACTAAAATTACGGACTTCTACCTGTATAAAGGAAACCCGAAGTGAACCGAAGAATAAGAAACTCACTCAACAGAATTTTATACAGACGAATTTTGTCAGGTATCAAAAAACCATAAAACACCAAAGTTGCCAACATCTCGCAAAACTGAATCCAATACCTGGAAATCAATGGACAGCAATAAATACAGCACAATCAACACTAATTACTTAGAACGAAAACGACACTGAAGATGGCACAACGCCGAAACCGGTATGTCACAAAACCAAATTTGACAAGGGATGACGGAAAATCATTTAAATAATGGCAAACCATCAATATTAACGTCAAATACAATTTCATCGTAGTGAACAACTATACTTTCAACCTTTTGTAATTGAGTTTTTAGTCCAAAATGAAAATATTCGCCCGGGGAAACATTTTCTACAATTAGTTTTTCGTTGGTTAAATTTGAAGGACTTATAGGAACGTCAAAGCTCTCATCTCTAAGAATAATTAATAGTTCCCTTAAACTTTTGTGTGGAATTCTGTTTTTTATTAGCCATGACCTAATTTTTTCGCGAAAGAATCTTTTTCTTGGCACATCTTGCGCGCTGGTAGTGTCGGTATAAAAAAAATCACTGGACGCGGCAGAAACGTTGCCGGCGTCACTTCCGCGAATTTCTATTGACGCTTCGCTCGCCAGCAATTGCTGAGCATATAACACTTTCGATAAATGTCGAAACATAACATGTGTTGCTATTATACATATTACAAGCATCATTGTTATTTTTTAAGGAGCAGACATTTGTGTTGCATCGCCAAGATACCGATTAAATTTAACGTTACGCAGAAGAAGAATGCACGGTGGGAAAATCATGGATAAAATATAAGTGAAATAAAATAAAATGTTCCGAAATATCGACATCATCAAAGGCAAATCTCCTGAAATGTGTCTGCATCGAAAGTACCTATGTATTAACGAAGAGAAACACACTTTACACAACATTTTAGATATTAGAATACCATGAACTTAGGTTATTATCTCTCCATTACTTCGACAAAATACAAAAAACCAAAAAAGTGCTCATATTTTCATTTGTTTGATTACACAGATTAATCATGGAAAATACTCGGTAGAGTTATATAGATACTTTGAATATTAAGCATATCGCGGTCTTAGTTCCACGAATGTGTAACAAAAAGTTACTAATTACAACTTCTTACGCTTTTGCTTTATACAAATTTTAATTTTTTGACTGCTAGATAAAATTCGTGTAAGATAAGAGTTCAAAGTGTCTATTATGCATCACAAGTTAACGTATAGTTGAGTTGTAGTTGCCAAACGTGTGGAATGGTTCACAACCAAAGAATTTCTAAAGAAACTAAGTTTCGTTGTATGAGCTGTCAAAGTGCTACAACGACTGTTGAGCGGAGGCAACTTCTTTTAAACCACTTTTAAATTACAACTAAAATTTAGGAAAAGGAGTGCCGGCGCTCTGTCAAAAAAGCTTTATAAATGTAGAACGAACGCTCTACATCTGCAGCTGTTTAGTAAAAGTTCTTGAGGCAAAAATGGCTGATATTGCAGTTTGATTTCGTACTTTCTTTATTTATAACATCGTTCATTTATTTTATTGTTTGTAAGCCCTGGTTTTTATTTATTACGGCTTCAAATTTCTTTACAATGTCCAGCATTTCGAGGAAATACAATCAAAGAGCAAATCATTTTCTTCATTTTCGTGTTACGCAGGGACTAGAAGGTAACGGTTAATCTGTGTTTATTTAATTTCAATTTAAGTTGTCGAGGAGGTGCCTAGAAATAACATTCATAATTGCAATGATAGAAAGATTAATATTTAAATTCTTTATTTGTGCTTTAGTGTTTGCAATTAAATTATTGACTACCGGAAACTACATCCTTACAAACTCTGCAACAGCAACACTGTGAAAGTCGTGCGCTAAAAAGATGGTTACGTGGATCATCCTCGGATACAATTAGGGAGTTCACCAGCACTGTCGTATCTCGTATTTCCTCGTATCGCTTTTTAGAATAAACTAGTTTAAACTTGTTGTTATTGTTTCACTCTGAAAGGTATGTTTAGTGTGTTATTTGTGTGTATTATTCGATCAGCTCTTTCTGTTTATCATCATTTTAGGCTTACTTTTGTTTAAAAAAATTTTTAATTAAGGCAAATAGTGATTTACATATACATATTTAAAAGAAACTGACTGTTTTAGTTTATTAAAAGTGATTTTTAGCTGATTAATTGCTTGAATACCACATACAATAGTGAGCGAAATAACACGGTGCGTTCACAAGCTTCTCTGTTATTTAAATAACGCACTAAAGAAATACGACCAATAACACGCTTGTGAACTCCCTAAATGTTTTTAAGCTTTTAAAAGCGGATACCATAGATGGCGCGGCGCACGTTAGTATCACCAGAACATATTGAAGAATAGATTTAGTAGAATGAATAGGAAATGTTTATACCATCTTTCCACAAAAGAGCGAGGAATTTATTAAAAAATGCGGCATGCTGCTGGAGTTGCAAACATCTACATATGTACAAATTTCTTCCATGTCAAAAAATTAACTTTTAATTAAGTCTTCTGCGCTTAGAGTGCCAAAATGTTCGCTCTCAGTTGTTTGATCAAACATATGTACATACATATATATAGGAAACTGTGGCTATTTTACTCATTTTATCCATATAAGCAATGTATGTAGAGACAGTAGGGACAAGCATTTTTGGCATACTTTTATTTGGCAGTGTATAATTCAGGTGTTTTACAAAAAATTGCTTAAGGCTTGGATATCTTTTTAAGCGGTATATGAGCCTCTAAAGAGCCTTTGTTAAGTCCATCGCTGCTATGTCATTTACACTGTTGCCTTGTGTTAAATTCAGTAGATAAGGAATTCCTCAGAAGCGATTTAATGCGCTTTTCTGCAGCAGATAACTGCTTCTGTGTAGCCAAATGTTGCCTAAAAAATTGCAATTGCACAAAATTCAGATTAAAACTGAATTGTCTTAAGACTTTTTAATCATTCGCGCAACGGCTGATCGGTATACATATGTATGTATGTATGTACATAGGTCTAAGAGTTACCATTGAAAGAGAAAACTTCAGAGAAGATTTTAAATTTCAAAGCAGGGTGGTGCAAACGTAAGCCATAAGGTATGATTTTTGATGATATTTTTCAATAATTGAACCGACTTTAATATATACAAACTCATCATTTGGAAAAGAAAATCCTGCCATATTTATTAGAATTAATGAAACGGCATATGAAAAGGTTAACAAAGTAGTAAATGCTTCCTTTGAGGACCTTAAAAATTCTATTTTTGAAAGGACTAAATTATAAAAATCTTTGTGCCGAAAAATATATATTAAGTATATTCGGAAAGTCACTGCTTCGTCAAACTGTCTTCGTTTAAAGTATAAACAATTAAACTGGTAGATTGACCCAAAACTTACTTCACAATGTGCTCTATTATGGCGTGTTGCCGAAAAACCATAAAATTAAAACAAATTTGAGTTTTGTGTCATTTCAATCATATTTTTTTATGGATAGACAACCTCGCCTACATACATACATATTTATGCATATTTCTATCGCGTAAAATTTCAAATTGTACCATTGTTAGTCGAGTTGGTTTTGTTGCAGCTGGCCGCGTTACCAGAAAATAAAACTCTTCACAATCATTGATACAAACGGTAATGCTGGGGGCTTATTAAACGCAATCGGATTTAACTTCCACTTGTTTTGATTTCCTTTCATCACCTCAACAAAATGTTTCAATTGATTTTGCGGGTTTATACACTTCGCGTCGTTATTATTTGGGGGGTGTGCCGAAACGAGCCATTATGAATGAATGAATAATTGAATGGTGGTTGGTTGGCTGACTGGCTGGTCCACATGTTGACTGTTAGACTGGCTGCTCGCTGCTTGCTGTTCTGTAGGTTGGCAAGAAGTGAGCAGATGTACATCAATAAGAAGGTGGTTGGTTTGCTGCTCTTGTTGCATGAGAAGGCAAATCTGGCGACTGCGGACTGACTACAAGCCGCCGATGGGTAAAACACACGAGTGGATGGATGAATGGGCGTGGATGACATGCTGCGGTTAAATGAAGAACATTACAAATAATTTGTTTAAGTAAACGCTTTTTAATGTCAGCTTACACATAATTAATGTATGTTAATATTGCTCTCGTTTTTGTTGCTACAATTTCCGGATTATTTCTTATCAATTGTATATTATCTTTGCATGGGCATTTTAGCCATTTAATTAGTAGCAAATTTCGCAGTATTTTTTATACATATGTATGTCTGTAAGTATGTTTGTTTGTATGTACATGGGTTTTACGTTAGTTCGACACCGAGTTTTGAAGTAATTAAATAGAATTTATTTGAATCAGTTTCTTTTGCAACCGCCTTCTGAAATTTTTTCTGCATTAGCAGCTGGTGAAATTAATGTTGCGAAAATGTCAAATGCCATATTTTGTAAGCGCTTTTCTATAAAAAAAAATTCAGGTGAGTTTCACAAACAGTTAAGTTGTTCACGATAGGCTGGTTGTCAGGTTATGTGGTTGTATGATTAATTCAACAACAACAAAATACACTGTGGAAAAATAACCAACTATGACCAACCTGCACCCTTGTTTACAGATTATGTGGTTAAATGCTTATTTATAGTGTTGGAAAATTACACAAATTTAACTAAATGGCAGCACAAAAAACTAATAAAACTAAGCGAATGGCATCATAATTCAGAATTTTATATTGGTAGGCCTGGTGTATACAGCTGTTTTCTATTTACAAAGAAATAAAAAAGGGAATCACGAGTAAGTAAAAGAAAAAATGTTTGAGCAAAATACAACGATTTTGTAATTTAGTTATATTCCTTTTCCAGTGTCTAGTGAAAAGCGCAAACGGATAAGAGAATCCGAGGTCAAAAAATGGACAGAGGACGAAATAAGGAGATTGCTCACTTATATGCAGGCGCACAGAAATGTTGAGGTGAGATTTTGGATTTAGTTACTAAGGAATGTTTCCATTATTGCCGGACTATTCACGTATGTATCTACGGGTTCACGGACCGTGGCTTATGTCTGTGTTACATACACGGGAAGATTCCCGTGGACATAACCATGTTTCATGTCCCGTGGTTTTAGCAGTTTGAAATTCCTGTACGTATAATCAAACCGTTTATTATTTTTCGAATTTGCTATTAATATATTGCAGAAACCAACAGCACAGATCTATTATAAAAAAATGTCTGAGGAAGCAAACATCGACGCTAACTGGAACCTCCTGAAATACAAAGTTCGGTATCTCAAGAGCACCATGCAAAAGGCCGATGCATGGCGAAATTCTACTGGCGCTGGGGTGGAGGATGGGGATAGTGCAATAACTATAAAGGGTATAACTTATTTTAGTCTCAGCTATTTAATGGAGTAGTTTTTAATATTCCGTTTATGTGCAGATAAGGTGCTTAAAATGTGTCCTCATTACGACCAATTGTCCGACATCTTTACACCTGCAAGGGAAATTGAGGTGGTTGTAATGGACTCATCGACGGTTGACCTAAATATAAGCGATTTAGAGGAGGAAAGTATAGAGCTCCCACAACAACAACAGCAGACCTTTGAAGAAGCAACAACGTCATCTGCAGCTGATACGATTAGCCAGAAAGTCAAGCGCAGGCAACAGAATACTTCCATAGATAAGCTGGCGGTTATGGAAAGAGAGCGGATGAATTTCCGGCAAAAACAGCTTATGTTTGAAAGAGAGAAATTCGAGTGGACGAAGGAGCTAGAAAAAAATAAACACGAAACAGATAAACAAAAAGTAGAGAACGATTTCCAACTTAAAAAATTGGAATTAGAACATAATGAAAAACTAAAAAAGTATGAAATTAAAATGAAATAAATATAAATATAATAAATGAAACATACTAAAAATGTAATAAGCTAATCAAAAATATGTACATACATATGTAAGTAATATAAAAAGACTAAAAATGTAATAAACTGAATATAAATATACATTTGTATTAACTAAAAGACTGAAAATCGAATAACTAAAAGACTGAAAATGTAATAAATGAAAATGTAATGTAATAATATAATAATAAAACTTTGTTTAATCAATCGTTTGAAAATACAGATTTTTATTGAAAAATTAAATTGCACAGTGCTTGTCTTTTAAGTTCGGGTGTAGCTGCAGCAAGAGTAGTTCCATCGTATTGGTATTCACTGGATTCGCGACTTTCATTTTCAATTTGTGAAAAGTTGCGCTCTTTCAACAATATGTTGTGCAGCACACAGCAGACGAGTCCCCATTTATTAAAAAATGCTTGACTCTGCTTGTCTTTTATTTTAACACGCATCTGTTTCAAGCTACAAAATTTTTCCTTAAGGATTCCGAAGCAATTTTCCACTCTAACACGATATTGGCTATGTACTTTGTTGAATTCACCTTGTCTTTCAGTGTTCAAGAAAGTATAATTGCTTCGATATGGCGTTATCAAGTGTTTAGTCAACTGGTACGCAGAATCACCTGCTATCCACTCTTCTCCACTAAATAAGCTCGGTGTATTTCTTCCAACGTGAGATTTCTTAAACACTTTGGAATCGTGATAGCTTCCGGGATTGCCCACTTCTGCGTGTAAAATGCGAAGCTTGTGATCGCACACAACCTGCAATTTAATAGAGTATATTCTCTGGCGGGAGAAGTATACCTCATGGTTGTTGTTGGGTTTTTCGGCTAGCTTAATCTCGCTTCCGTCTATGTAACCAAAGCAATACGGTAGCTCGCAGAATGTTTGAGCAACAAGCTCCCGGCGCTCTGCCGCACTAGGCCAATGAATGAATTCTGGTAATTTCTTTAAAATTGCACTAAAAACTCGTTTAGTGATTTTATTTAAAGTGCCTCCATCTCCCACACCAAACGTTGTAGCGATTTTTCGTATCGAAGCAATTTCACCCGATGAACCTAATCGGAACAACACGATTGCGAGTTGCAAATCTAGGGGCAGTTGCAACTTCATACTTGAACCTTTAAAGATTACATCACTTGAGATTATATCTAAAAGCCGAGCGAATTGCCTTTTGTCGACAAGCAGCATCTGTAAAAATCGTCCGTCTTCAAAAGAACAGAGAACATTATCCCGCCAATGAATGGATTTCGGAACATGTAGCTCATCTCCTCGTCGAAAAGAGGTGATTATTGCTATATCCTCAAGTAGTTCATCTATTTTTTCATCTATGATAGCATGGCACTGGTCAGAGCGTATTGTGTCTATAAATTTAAAATACAACTTTTTTGAAACTATTAAATTGCAAATAACTTACTTACCTTCAAGATATTCTATTTCCATAATAGCTGCATTTACTTTAAATTCTATAATTTGACCTTTTAAGCTGCGCTTAGGCATTTTTTAGTTACAATTCAAGACGAATTTATTTTAAGTGACAAGAAAAACATCGAGTGCTCACGGTGAGCAGAGGTTATTTTTAATTTTACAACCACATAACCTGACAACCAGTCTACCGTGAACAACCTAAGTGTTGCCGTTTTTTCTATTCGTATACAACTGTTTACTTTTGCTATTGAATTGGGCGCATTAGTATACATACATACATAGATAGTATACTTATCTCCCAGATGGAATTTCAATCATGCTTAAAAATGCATTCATGTATCATGCATGACATTCACGCATAAATAATGTTTTACAATGAAGTTCGTAGTCAAATCTGTTTCAAAAATCTTTTTCATGCATAAATCACGTAAGCCCTAATAATTGAAAAAAATTGTGTTCGCCAAATGAAATAAGTCTGATCTTAATGATCTGAAGCATGCGTTAATCATGTTTTTAATATTTAATCCGTCAAACCTTCTTTTGACCATCTCTTGCATTTCTGAATCATATTTGTAATTGCACGACAAAAATACGATTGGAAAATCGGGCAATTGTCGTTTGATTTATTGCAAATTGTTCTTTTAGTTTTGTTTGGTGCGGGAGTACACACGTGTTGTGAAATAATTTAAAGAATAACAGCAAATTTGTGACTATTATTAAAATATCCATCAATTATATTGAAACTATCAAAATGAGGTAAGCACTTTGATAATTATCTATGATTTATATACAGAATGTATGGAATCATTATTTTAAATTGAAAAGACAAAAAAACATTAACTTTTATTTGAATCGCCAAGAGCACGTGCTAAGCGTGCTCGTGCTTTTGGCTTTAGAAAAACAGGGTTGATATATGATTAATTTGATTAAAATACAGTGCATATTAAATTTTTTTTGCTTAAATTATTAGTGATAGCTAGGGCATGGCAACATATGTATGCTCTTTTCAAAATTTTATCAAAGTAGCATTTTTGGTTTCCAAATGTTTACAATTTTTTTTAATGAAACTAAACTAGCAGGGACCATAACTCTCGACCTTTTGCAGTGGATTTGTCGAATATATTCAACAAGTATAGAACGCATTGCATAGAATATAGGATATCCTGACGTAAGCTCGATTTTAAGCAAATTTACAGTTGTTTTGGTTTGTGCCTAAAACTTTGATGCCATAATTAATATGGGTGGTACTAAAAATGTATTACCAGGCTCTGATTTTGATGCATTTATAAATATTTTTTATTCATTTTTTTATAAAATTCCAAAATTTACAACTTTGAAGTCATTTATAAATATAAAAAAAAATTTGAAGTGATGATTTTTATTACAAATAAAAATATTAAAATGCTATCTACTTTGATAAAAAATTCACAAGAGCATAATATTAAAACCATGATTTTGCCTTGCCCCAGTGATAGCAGTTATTTTACAAAAGGTTGCCGATAAATAATTATAATATAATTTTTTTTATCATATTATAGACTATTTAAAGGGTTTGTCATAAAAAAGTGCTTTACGGAGAGCACGGATTTGCACATTTTTCCAATTGACTCCCTCACAGAACTAAAGGAAGTGCAGAAAAATATTGACCAATACTCTAGAACAGAGTTAGTAAGTATTATTGTCAAGACATTAATTATTTTTGTGAATGTTTCTGGATTAATAAAATTTTCAAAATTTTAGATTGCATATATAAAACAGCAAATTGGAGGAATGCACATGGCAAAAAGCATAAAAATATTTTTTAGTGACACTTTGCTGCTGAAAATAAATTGGGACGGCGCGAAGGGCAAGGAAGCTATTAAAAAGTATAAGCTCTTCCATACTTTCGTTTTTGGTAATAGAAGATATGGAAACAATATTAAACAATGAGCCTAATTTTTTGTTTTTCCCTTGCAGATTCAGTAAAAAATAGCAAATATGATTTTGATATATTTGCCAAAGATATGCGCCTTGGCTTCAAACGCGGGAAAAATCAATTTTATAAAGAAACAGCGAAGATGAAGACTTAATTTTTATATGTGATGAAATACATATGTTTTTTTATATTGAATTAATTTTATTTTTATTTCATAATAATTTTGATTTCATTCATTGAATTGATCATACTCGTAGAATATCAAAATAAAAATTAATTTAAAAATTTAAATTCAAATGTATGTTTTTTCATATATATTTTTATGGAATTTCGTTAATTAAACAGTAATGAATCATGAACCTTAAAAGAGACATGATTCATTTCATCTCAAGAATCGAGGAATCCTGGATGAAGGAAATGGAATGAATCATGTCTCTTTTAAGGTTCATGATTCATTTCATCTCAAGAATCGAGGAATCCTGGAGGCAGGAGATAGAATGAATCATGAACCTTAAAAGAGACATGAAAGTGGCATATTGAATCATTTTTTGTGCACACATGATTTTCAACGACAAGCCTGTACAAAAAATCTATGAACATGCATTGAGGTTTGGCATGCATGCTAAGCTTCTTCAAGTAACATGATTCATTGTTCTTTCATGCATATTCTTCCAACTGGGCTACAACCTAATTTCTAGCAAAATCCTTCTAGAGTGTGTTTGTGTAGGTATACATCACGGTCGAGTGAAACAAAGGTTGCGACATCCGAGAACCGCTAGTCCGCTCTTTGTCGAGTTGACAGTAGTAATACACCCCTATTGCGAGTGTCGATCGGCAGTAGAATAGACATTTGTCGATTGAGTCGATTGTATTTTATTTTGGTATTGTGTATATTGATCGATCAAAAAATGTACCATTGTGAATGGTTCGTTGAATTTTAATCAGCTGTTTGGTGTTTGTTTACATTTTTACATTGGCGAACAATTTTTCAAGTTAATTTAATTTCATAAGTGATAACTTAATAAATAAATAAATGGATACTATAGAACTGTGGTTTAGTGATAGTGATGAGGATGAAGATGCAGGTTCAAAGCTAATGGACCTAGCTAGAGAGAGGAGAAAGTTGAGGGACTCCTCCAATCCTATGGAGTTTGAGGAAAAAATGTTTGTATACGATATACTTATATGTTATATTTTCTGTGTTGAAAAAGTATTAAAACTTCCGGTTTTTAGATTTTTGAAAAACTTTCGTCTGCCAAAAGCTGCATTTACGCATTTGCTTTCATTGTTAGATAGCAAACTACAACCAGGTCTGAGAAGAACATCAGTTCCGACGATTTTAAAGCTGGCAACTGCTTTGAGGTTTTGCGCGCAGGGTTCTTACCAATTAAGTGTAGGGAATGATTCCAATATTGGACTTGGCCAATCGACGGTATCCCTAATTTTGACTGAGGTGTTTACAGTATTGGAAGAACACATGTGTAGGGATTGGATATCCATTCAATACTCTAAAGAGGAGAAGCGCAAAGCAAAGCTTTATTTCTTTGAAAAAAGCGGAATACCAGGCGTAATAGGTTGTATAGATGGAACGCACGTCAAAATCGTTGCTCCAAAAAAGAGCTGCAGCATTTGTACTACAATCGCAAGGGATATTTTAGCTTGAATGTAATGATAGTGAGTATTTACAAATAAAATGCAATTCAGAGGATAAGTGTTGTACGTTTATAGGTTTGTGATGACGCCATGAAAATTCGGTTTATAAATGCAAAGAATCCTGGAGCAACGCATGACGCTAACGTGTTTAATATGTCTGCATTGAAACCACAATTAGAACACGACTACCGTAGGGGTGAACGTAATATATTATTAGGTATCTTATGCTTAAATAGTTTTCACATTTGGATGGTTCTAATACAAGTAAACATTTATCCATTTAGCTGATGCAGGTTACGCGTTACAGCCATACATGCTTACGCCATACCGAAACCCTGAAGCCGGATCAGCTGAAAGTATGTTTAACAAAAAACATTCCCAAGGAAGGAATATTATTGAACGAACCATAAGGGTGTTAAAAAACCGATTTAGGTGCTTGTTGGGGGCTCGGGCGCTCCACTACGAACCAAAAAAGCTACAACAATAGTGAACGTATGCGCAGCTCTTCACAATATTTGTATATCTTACAATGCTCAGCTATCGGATGGAGAAACTATTGACTATCAAGACACAAATGACGAAACTCAGGATTACACAATTACTGAAGGTAGTGGAGTGGTGAACGAGGAAGCAAGAGCAATTAGAAATAACATTTTACAACGCATGCAATTTCAGTTTTAATCATTTTTATTAAATATTATATTCAGTTCAAATTCATATTGATTCCATTTTATTTCATGATTTAGTAAGCTTGTATTCAAATTCAATTCACTATTAAAACTAGGAAAGTAAATAAAACGTAAAATATCAATTGAGGTATAAAAGTATCACTTCATGTTTGTTAAAAATTATCAAAATATCCTTAAACTACTAATTACATTGATATATTATACTATTAAAACAAAAAAAAATATATATTCATAAATAAAACTTAAAATATCACTTCATTTAAATAAATATCACTTCATTTTCACTTACAAAATATTCTTAAATTACTATTTACATTAATATATTACACAATTTTACTTTCTCCATTTCCAAAAGCTCAACTTTCAATTTTAGTTTGTCAACCCTATTCCTCTTCTTATTTAAAAGATCTTCCTTATATAAATCCAGCTTTTCTTTTTCTAATTTTATTTTTTCCTTCTTTAGAGCCAGAGCCTCCTGCCTGAGCGCAACTGACTTCTTGAAATGGATTTCAATATTTTTCAGACTTTTTTTTTATATTCGTCGTTTGTTTTTGTATTGTTTTGAAATGTTTCTCCTGGATATTCATTTGTTTTTCCAACAGCGTTATTCTCTTTTCTCTTGCATTTGCTTTGGGTCTTCTTGTTGAAATAGCTTGATGGTCAGTTGTTTCCTAAGTCTCTACGCAGCCGTGCTCTTCAGGTGCTTCCTGTGCTTCATTTTCAAGTTCTTCAACAGCTATCTCATTAGAACTATAGACTTGTCGTTGATGACATTGAAAATTACTGATTCCGATTTCTTTACCGGGTGGATCGACAAGAGCCTCAAAATTCAAAAATCCTATCACAGCTTTCTCCAGCGCCGTGAAAGTGTGTAAATTGTTTGGCCCTCCACCTGTTGCTCGAAATTCGGCCCGGTTTTCGGGAAACCTTTTCTTGGTTTTGCATTTGAAATCTGTCCACACCTACAACGAAATACTCGTATTTTATTTATCAAAGCTATGTACATATTTTTTTACCTTTAACCACTTTTCCCACGAACGCAATGGTGGTCCCAAGCTATTCAGTTCAGTAGCTATGAGCTCCCATCTTGACTTTGCTTGAGTTTTTCCACAAACTCCTTTGCCTAGGTCGACGTTTTCCTGCATCAACTGCACTAAACGCGCCATTTGCTTCTTGTTAGAAACAATTTTCGTTCTCTAATTGAGATGTTGATATTTTACTACCATTACTTAAATGTATTATTATTATTTTCACTCAAAAAACTCACTTTTTTTCCATTATTGTATCAAACTTTTAAAATCGACACGCTCAACGACTACAAAATGGCTATAGAATGATGATCGACAAAAAATTATTCACAGTCGCTTGTTGAGCGAGAAATCGACACTCGCAATACCACGATAGTCGATAATCGCTCAATAGTCGATTATCTATTTTTGATCGACACTCGCAATAGGGGTGATAGTCTTTTCATGCAATTAGCCGCCTTCACACGATCTTACTTGTTTGCAAACATGAGTGACGGGGCGAGACGTATGAGCGAATGATGGTAAAAAATTCATTTAATAAATCATATTTTACGGTTTTTAAAGTTGGTTGATTTTTTTACTGTCGGAACATGAGTTTGCGTAAATTTATAAAAGTGCTAAATTTTGTATCGTATTCTTTTGCATCCCACAATAGTTACACATGTAAATATTGCCGTGTGAAGGCACCTATTCAACAGTTCGCATCTTCCTCTTCTTTTATACAATTTCTTCTTTGCTCTCCCATTCTGAAGATACTATTGTGTCATTGAATTCTACTCTTAGCTCAATTATCGTAATCTGGTAATCTATCATTCTTGGGTATACATATTTTCTCAAATGGCAGTCAACATAGTACAGTGACAGAGCTTTTTCAGGCGTACATTTTCTGCATCCAAATCCGGTAGACAACACTTTCTTTTCTATAGTCATTGCCTTTTATGTAGAAATGGTTGCTGCTGTTACTATTCAATTCGAAAGCTAATATTAACTAACACGAGCAGCATACGCGTGTTTCATTTGACTGTATTTATTTATTTTTAAGTAACATAAAATACAATTATAAATAAATATATTACAGAATTAAGGCAGCTAGCAACAGAGGCTTAAGGCCTACTGCTTGACTGTAGTATTGAACCAAAAACTGTATTTTACTCTCATTGCAGATTCACAAATATCCTCAAAAACAACGTGAGGTCTTCCTTGATGACGGATCGTGAATTTGGTTCTTCTGTTTCATAAACGAGACAGCTTTCAAGCTAAGGTGAATAGTCTCGTCTCGCAACATTGGTTTTAGATTGGTCCACTCTACGCTACTTATCTTAATAAATGTAACTACACAAGTCAGTGATTCCGATTTTACTAGCAACGTGATTTTATACAGCATCACTTTTCTTACCGAAGTCTCGCTTAGCTACAAAAATATCAAACATCTCTTATCGCGAAGCTGACGATATATGCAATTTGAGGCAGAATGACGCAAATAAATCTTTTGTAAATCGACTAGGGAGTAACTAATAAAAACCAAAAAAGAACGATAATTTTAATGTGACTTAATAAACAATTTCGCTATTTTCAATATACCCATGAAAACTTACATCATTACATTCCATAGTTTCTCAATTATTTGAAAATTGCTTAGAAGAATTAACAACCTTAAATGCCCACGTAACGTAATTGCCAGAAAATGTATTAAATTTTCAATTAATTGGGAAAGGAAAATTATAGAATTAGCGCATTTTTTAGAAAAAAGTAGAAAAAAAAGATACTTTTGAAATTACTTTCAAGGAATTGAAAAAGGAATAAATTCTTTTTCTGTGGACTAAAGGAATGGATTGCTAATTATAAATACTTGTTATTGGTAATTAACCGGAAGTGAATTCCTAAAGGAATCATTACGAACTAGCTCTGTTAAGGCTCCACGCCGCCTGCGCTGAAAGCAGTAGAACCAAAGCGCGATCTCGTATATATTTATTTTGAAATAAATACTATTTTTGGTCTAATATTTGGCTCTAGCGCTCAGATCTTTATGAAATTTGGAGGAAATAAACTCAAAAGGATATACTTTAAGAAAATGTAATAAAAAAATGTCGACCAACACAATTGTATATACAGTGATGTGCGATGAAATAAAGCCATACATTCACTGATGATATTATTGCACTTAAATTTTTTTTAAGAATCTAACATGCCATGAACTAACAGTAGTTCGAAAGTGTGTAAGTGTGCTATGTATTAACTGTGCAGCAACGTGTGCGTTAAAATAGAACCAACCGATAAAGTTAAACTTTTAGTGACATCAAACCATTTTTATCCAATATAATTTTCAGGCAAACGTTAGTAAAGGTTTCTAGTTTTATGAATTTGGGTGTTTAATTCTATTTAGGTCTAAAAATGGGTAGACCCAAACACTGCAACCCTGAAGTAACTCCTAAAGGGGCCTAAAAGCAAAAAAAAAATTATTGCTGCTATTTGTCTGCACAATGTCGGTGCTGCATCAGGAAATAGATGTAGAAATAAACTACCAAAATCTTTATTTTTGTTCCAGTTAATTTTATAGTGAATCAGTGAAGTTAGCTGTTATTGGTTCATTAGAATTATGAGAGCCCGAAATTATATAAACGAGTATGTATGGATGTAAAAAACCGTGGAACAATAAAAATTGCAACTAAAAAGAAGGAGGCTGTGTCAGAGACACGGCCATTAAGTTTAACGTAGAATACGCCATCCGATAAGAAAGAAAACATATGTATAATGATAATTTATAATGATAAATAATGCAAGCAAATGAATTTCTTTATTTGATAGTTACTTTTGTTGATATACATAAGCTTATGATAGGAAAATAGGATAAAAATGTTTTTAAATTATCAATTAAATTTCTCGCAAAAACGAAGTCAATGGTAGTTATCAATAGTAAAAATAAATGATAAATAACAGACCCAAATCTATTTGATTATTTGAAAGTTACTTTTGAGAATATAGGCTTATGATGGGAAAAATAGGATAAATATGTTTTTAAATTAACATTTAAATTTCTCGCAAAAACTAAGTCAATGGTTGTGTTATCAATAGTTGTGGGAGCATCATTTCGAATATAATCCAAATTAAACGTATCGCTCATAAATTTCGCCAATCTAGTATTTGAAGTGATTTCTGTGTTAAAATCACCACCAATAAGCAGTAGTTGGCAGCGCTTTCTCTGTCTTTACTCTACTTAAATTTTCCCGCCTAAAATTATGCAATAAAATAAACGTCTATTCACGCTACAAACTACCAAAGAACATAAATGTATAAGAAGGGACAACACGTTACTTTAAGCAACGAGTGAATCTCCAGGGGCATGCTTTCTTACTCTAGCCAATCAAAAAATTCATTTGAGCAAAAGAGAAAGCATGCCCCTGGAGATTCACTCGTTGCTTAAAGTAACGTGTTGTCCCTTCTTATACATTTATGTTCTTTGGTAGTAGTTTCAAAGAACATAAATGTATAAGAAGGGACAACACGTTACTTTAAGCAACGAGTGAATCTCCAGGGGCATGCTTTCTCTTTTGCTCAAATGAATTTTTTGATTGGCTAGAGTAAGAAAGCATGCCCCTGGAGATTCACTCGTTGCTTAAAGTAACGTGTTGTCCCTTCTTATACATTTATGTTCTTTGCTACTACACACTCAACCAAACACCACACACATATTTGTGTGCATGTGTTTATACAATTTTCATTTGAGAAATTTAAATATTAGGAAGATATCAACCAACATGAAATGTATGTCAAACGAAAGCTAACATGTTCATTTGACTACAAAAAAATTTAAAAAAAAAGTTACCGTGCCGTTTCCTTATAATTAAAGAAATAGAGATTACAACAATAAAAACCTGACATGGGTGCCCATACCGTATGGTAAGACGTATTCTACGCCAAAAACGTTATTGGGGGATGTACAAAAAAAACCACCCAAAAATGAAATATTAAAAAAAAGTCATCCAAAAGATAGTTTCAAGTGTATAGCCAGCCTACGTACACAATCCACAGTCTTTTTGTGTTTGGGCAAACAATCACAATAAAGTTGTTCATACTATATGCATGTATGTACATACATATAAGTATATGTACCAACAGTTTGTCAGAGTTTGCATCCTTCCGTTGAGAAGAATTAATTAACTTGATGTCAATTTGCATATATAATGGAATTCAAATGTAACAATGGAAATTGAATTTCAAGATTCGCGCTCGCCTTCATTCAGCAGGACTCAGTTGTATGTACGTATGTATGTATGTACAAATGTATGTTCGTAAGTATGTGTGGGATCATGATGGCTGATAGTAAGGATTTTCTCCCATAAAGACATACTCTTTTCATACTCGTTGTTTTTTTATATGAAATATAATAATTTCAAACTTTTACTCTTTTAAAGTTATATTACACACTTTAAGCTACTTGAAAGCTACTAAACCTAGGCTTGGAAGCAGTTGATTACGGCAGAGAGTCCCTACATAGATAGCCAGGGATTTCAGTCCTTTCCACCGGGCGCTAGCACAACGTCTCCAGACGTCAGACACGTTTTCAACCGATTAAAATGGATGTTTACGTAAGTACATATATACACACTAGTCCAACATACTCAAATGTTGCTAAATTTTTTTTAAATTGAGAACAAGTTGAGAAGCACTTGCGATACAATTTTTAGGCTTAAAAATGAAAACTGGATGTTTCATTAACATCATATGGAGCTCAATATAAATATAATAATTTAAGTAACTAGATATCAGTTTGTTCTGCTCTTCTGACGTTTAAGAAAATTTTGAAAATTCAATACTTCTCAAATTGAAAATAAAAGAAAATTTCTTATTAAAAAGTTCCTTTTAGTTTGAGAACGGTATCAAAGAATATTTTGATTGCATTTGAGAACTAACCTTTGAGGTTTGAGAAAAGGACTGTTTTCAAATCCATCTCAAATTGAGATTTAAGAAAGACGGTTTTTCGGGAATCTTCTGCACGAGTACGTTAAACAAAGAATTACAAAGGGAAAGCCCGGTTTTTATTTCATAATTTCAATTCGAAATGTTCAAATATCTACACATATTTGAAAAATCCCTCTACTCGAACCAAAGTGTAGAATATAAGAATTTTAGTAGCTTGCGTATCTCTACTCTGGCCAGATCTCTGATCTTAAGAATTTTCTTATTCTGTCCCATAGTGCAGGACATTCACATAGAAGGTGCCTCACGGTTTCATGCTCTTACTCATTTCTGCAACTTCTGCAGAAGTCACTGCAGGGGACACCTGGTCTCTCTGCGTTTCTACCGATCAGTATATGACCGGTTATTATTTCTAAAGCTAAGGACAGGTCTCCCATGCTCAGCAAGAGCAGACCTTGTGATCGTTTGACGTCCTACTCCGGTCACATGAGCTTGGACTTAATACAGGTGCTACCGTTTTTCCAACGGTCTCCTGCTTCCTTAAGGGATGAGTCCTTTGGAAAAAGCTTGTGGGTAGCGAGCGGCATACCTAAATCCTTTCAGCGTGATGAAAGCGGAATGGATGTTCCCCCTATTGCAAGCTCGTCCGCTGTTTCATTGCCCGGTATGTTACTGTGTCCTGTTACCGTTTTAGAGTTGCAGTTGACCGAGTCAAGTGCCCTTAGTGCCGCTTGACTGTCGGAAAAAATTAAGATTTATTTCTGTCCAACATCTTCTGTTCTTATGTAGTCCACCGCTTCCTGTATTGCAGCGACCTCAGCCTGAAAGACCTTCCAAAAGCTGTATGTTTATTTCTTTGCTTTTACAAAATAAATATTAAATAAGTGTTATGTAAAAAAAACTTGCTTCTAATGTATAAAAACCTTTAAATTATTCATATTTTTAATAAAGTTAGCTATGTTTTCAGTATTAAGTAAATCATTATCTACAGTACCAGAGATGTTACTAGAAGGTATTGGTGAAGGATGTCGCGGAAGTGTTAAAGTGAAGTGAAAAACTACGATTTTTGTGAAAACGGCTTCACTGATCGGCATCGTCGCGAAGTCTAAGGGGTTAGGGCCACCTTGAGATTTTAAAAAAATTGTTTTTTTTTCTATTAGCTAAAATGCATCCACTTGTCCCGAAATTACGGAAAATATGAAATCATACATAATTTCGATGGTTAAAGTTGCTTTTTGGTCACGATTACTGTGAGGAAGCTAAAGCGCAACGGGTCAGTCCTGCAGGCAGTAGGCTGAGTGATGCAGTGAAAAATGCAAGAAAGTCGGCGTTAGCGAGCAGGAAAATGGTCCCGGAGTTGCGGACTAATGGTAATAAACAGTAACGTGACAAAACACTCAAAAGCATGTAAAGAAAATGTAAACTCGTTTTTCTCGAAAACGGTACAGGACATATCTCCTACAAATTTCAATCGATTCCAAAGAGTTTACACTCAAATGCTCGAAATAAAATCCTCTTGGATCTTTAGTTGGATTTTTGCAATATATAAATATCTTTTTTTTTTCTTCAAACAATTAATGTAACGAAAAACATGGGTAAAAAAGCCATTTTTCCTTCCAGGTATACTCGCCTTGCGAGAGAGACAATATTCACAGTAACATCTCAACTATTATTTTCGATATAAAGTCCTGAAAAAAATTTCTAAGAACTTCAATGTATGCACATTAATAACTTGTCAAAAGATTTGCCTCACGGTGTATACTTTCTCTGCAAAAAAAAAAATTGAATTTGGGCGTCGAAGACCCTACATCTGTGCATATTTAAAAATATATGCGCTATCTAAGTGCTGATTTTAGATACTCGTACATCAATATGTGGCAAGCGCTTCTCCTATCATCGATTCTATAACGAATTTCCAGGTAATCAAAAAAAACTTTTTCGATTACTGTATACATTACCAGTCATTAATTAAAACACATTGGCTTTGCATTACAAAAGTGCTTCTGAGTAATGCGGCTTCTTCTATTTTCCGTTTATTTCGTTGAAATGTGCAGTTATTTTTCTTTTTTGCTTTAGTACACTTTCGCTTGTTTTTACAAGTTTCTAGAAAAGTTTGCAGACGTGAAGTGATGCTTAATTTGCAAATTGTACATATATAAAGTGAAATAATTAATAATAAATGGTGAACAAATTTTGTAAAATAAGCAGCATGTATAGTAAAAGGCATTTAAAACGTCTTGTTAGCAAAGAGAAAGCTATTTTGTGTGAAAAACTCTGAGGCATAAAAAGGCCAAATGAAATTCAAAGAAATGTGTGCAGTGTCAATGAGGAGAACGTTGAAGACGCTGAAGAATATCAAAAACACTAAGGCAGTGGTTTCTTGAGTTCAATCCAACTATTCAAACGTGTAATCGCTTGCTTAATATTTTGCTATGAGTCAAAATTTCTTAAACGGGCCACTAAAAATCGACAATTGGATTTTAGTATGTCTTTTAGCATATTTTGGTAGCTTAATAGGTTCAGAGTAATACCCTTAAACGGTTTTTTAATTATTTTTTTTTTAATTTATGAGCGATTGAAAATTTTGGGTACCATTTTTTTAAATTAAATATATTTGCGGATAATTGCTGAATTTCAATTGGATTGTATATTAAAAAATAGTAGCGGAACGGAAAACGAAATAATTTACGTAAAAAAATGAAATAAATAAATAAATAAAAAAAAAAAAAATAATTTTACAATAAACAAAAAATAATTTAACTAACTTCTCGGTGTTGTAGGAGAAACTTTTTTTTACAAAAATATTCGTTAAACGATCTACTAAATGAATGAACAAAAAAAATGTAGTGCTCTCTTACCAAACAAAAAAAATTTTATATTCAAAACTTTAACTGTAGTAGACGAAAAAACAAATGACAATCAATCACAAATAACACGCGTTGCTCGCTTTTGTCATTTCGCTTGCATTAATTGTTTTCTTGTTATAATGGCGCCACTACATAAGTATTGTAATCCTTTCCAAAAAAAAAACCCCAATTGTGTAAGAAACTGATTGCATTTATTGTCTGGAAATTTTGATAAAAGATTTAGTGGTCTACATGGTTTGTTCGTTTGCGCTTCGTGTAAATGACGATTGTATAAAATGAAAGATGCGACTCTATTTGAAGATGTAAATAAACAATTTGCAAAGTGATGACGATGAAGAAGAATTATCAGATGCTTCAAAGGAAGATAAAAAATATAAATCCTATGAGTGTAAATATGTTGATACTATAAATAAAATAACAATGCTAGCATCTGCGGTTCATGAAGCTATCATATTTAATCCCGCAAAAAAATTAAAGTTTAATATACCCGATACAGACAGTGGAATTTCAAGAAAATCGTTTAATAGTGACAGCTCAAGGTATAAAGGTTATGATGACTGGATAAATGATTACAAAATAGTATTGTCAAATGCGTCAACACGAAAGGAAAAAAATGTTTTATTTACAGCATTACCAATAAAGTGGTCAACTAGAAAAATAGCTAGAGAATTTGGCGTGAGCAGACGTTTAGTTGTTTCTGCTAAAAATTAAAAAAAAGACAGAGGATACTGTAATAACTCTGATGAAAGAATACGCCGAGGTATGAGCTCGGAACTGATCGAGAAAGTGAAACACTTTTACCTTTCTGACAATGTCAGCAGAGTAATGATAGGGAAACGTCAACACGAGACAGTAAGCAGTACCAAATATTTTTATTAATTTATAAATTGTTTAATATTTCAAAAATAATATTTTATCATAATTTATGTTTACTTTTTTATTAGACATTGTATTCGTTATTATTTTCAATATTTATTATTAAAATTACTAATTTATTTTTAATTATTATATTTTTTATAAACGTTTGCTGTTGGGAAATCTCCATGATTTACACGCTGAGTTTATAAAAGAAAATCCTCATTTTACGATTTCCGTGTCAGCTTTCAGAGCTTTAAGGCCTGAGCAGTGTATCCCAGTGGGTGCTAAAGGTACACACAATGTTTGTGTGTGTAAAATACACGGCAATATTCGTTTACAAATAAGAGGGTTGAAAGAAGAATTTATTTATTTTAAAAAATTAAAAAAACTTTTACAGATGTTTTAAAACACGATATCATTGCTGAATCGCAAGAAAAGTATTTGAATGACGTTAAAAATTCTCTTAAACGCGGTGAATTTTCGGTCACCCTTCACTTCGCTGAGAATTACTCATTCCATGTACAGAATGTGATACAATCTCAACATTGCACTATGAGTAATTTGACCCATTTTTGTGACAAAAATTAATAACAATTAAACTGAAAAGATTTTTAAAATTTTTTTTTGTGTTTATGTAGAGATATGCTATGAGAAAAGTTTAAATTAAAAAGATTTAGAAATTTATAAAGTTGTAACCCACTTTTGCGAATATTTTTTTTTATTATATTTAAACATTTTTTTTGTTTTTTTTGAATATACATACATGTGGGTTTTGTTTTCAGTTTTATTTTACATTTCGCTATCTAAACTAATCGAATTTAATTCAGTTTCAAAAATATCGCCTAATCCTGCCTCCAAACTATTTTCGCATTTGCTAATACTGACATTCAACTCCACAGATACTTCTGAAACACACAGCATATCTAGAACCTCTTGTGGCAGTTGCGCGCGTCTTCTTGTATCCAGCATGCAAAACGAATTCAAAGAATCGTATCCAACAATACAAAGGACTTATACTATTCTTTAGAGTATCATTTTGATTTGATTTATTATTTGTGGAAGAAATTTTTGGCTTTTGAAGTCTGTAATGGTCATAAAATCCTTTGGAGTTGCCTTGCAAATAGGACACGATTGACTAGATTTTGTATTTGTTAAACATTTAACACTATACCATCAATCAACGTTAGAAATAGTTTAAAGTGTATTTCAATGATTTTTCCAACATCGATAACTATTTTTAAACTATTTAAGCCATTTTAAATCATTGTCTTCAAGCAACATTTTTTCTTTTGTTTCTTTACAAAACTCCAGTTTTATGGGACGACAAAACGTTATAGACTGAGGTTTGGGGTCATTCCAAAGTAGTCTACCGACCGAAACCACAAGTCTTAAAGAAGTCATTGTTGTTGCAAACAAGGAATAATCGGAATCATCGGATGTGGATGCATCCTGAAATTTCTGCTTATAAGAGGAATGCCCAGTGCTGCCATCAAATCCATAGCTAACAATCAGATCAGCCTTTAGAAAATTAATATTATCTGTCATTAATGATACTATGACTTCCTTCTGCATTGCAACAATTCTATTTGCAGTGTGCGTTAACAATGATTGAAGGAAAACATTTGCCTGCCTCTCATTGACTTCAATATCAACTGGTCTGCAACTTTTCTTAGAATTGGCGACCTCGTCATAAAGTGGATGTCAGCATTTCGAATTTTATTTCCCTTTCTTGTATTCAAGTACTGTTCTTTTGTCAAATTGTTTTCTAACAAATATTCATTTGCAGTGAAGCGAATTGGGTGATTATCAACAGTGTGCGCTAATTTTCTCATCTTACTAGCTCTTGTTGGACTACCAATTGTCTGCCTAAGAACCACTGCCATATCTGCTTTATGTTGAACTCGAGCCGCTATAGAAGCTGCACGAACTAGCAATTCCGTTTCATTGTCTACTTTCTTTGATAGGTCCTTTGCTTCTCTATCTTTCTGTGGGACTTCTTCCATCTCTTAGCCAAATTTTTACAAAAAGTTCGGACTCTCTCTTTCAGAGATGATTCTTCCTCATTCAAACTATTTATATTTCCAACTTGGCCAATAACAAAAGTGAATACAGCATCGTTCTTCTCCTCTTTGCATTTTACATCAATCCAAACTTTCGCAAGGTTGTTATACTGCAAACGAAGGTCGCCTCCGAAAAAATGACAACTCAAAAAACGCAAAAAATCGCAACGTTAAATTAGAGAAATAAACTCAAAATGGTCCACTTAACATGTCTCTGATAGTCAAAACACGGCCAAACACGGCCACCATTTATAAAGCTTATCCAAACCACATGTTTATGAAAAAAAAATTTATTTGAGGTTAAGTCACAATAATGAGTTTTTCGCACTAGATCAAAAAGTAAACTCAAATCTGTCGACTAACCTGTAATGTGCATACCATCACTTTTATTTTCCATATTTAAATTGTATTATTATATTTTGTTTAACGTTTTTAGAACAGATTAAAAATTCACATTAAATACCACTGCATAGACTGCCTGTAACGCGTTGCTCGTAAGCAACGTCACTTTGACGACGTAGAAATTACGTGTTACTCGAGTGTTAGAAAAAGATAGTACACAGTCATTTAGTTTAAGGTTATATTTTATCAAATTGTAACAAAAAATTCTTTTTGCTTAAAAGTGCAACAAATGACTTTTCGTCACAAAAGTGGGTCAAATTACCCATAGTGCATTGGAGTAAAGATCAAGCATCATTGCATGTATATGTATGTATATATGTAATTTACAATAAAAGCAATGCCTTGCGTAATCTCAATTTGGTTGTGTTGTCGGAGTACGAAAATCATGATGCAACTGGAGTGTACTTATATAATTCGAAACTAATTAAATTTTTTAAAGACAATTTGAGGAACATATCGTTAAAAAAATTATATATTTTTCTGATGGAGCTGGGTCTCAATACAATAACAGATTCAATTTTTTAAATTTATTATTTCACGAAAAAGATTTTCATGTATCACCAGAATGGCATTTCTTCGCAACAGCGCACGGTAAAGGTGCTTGCGACGGTATAGGGGGTTGTGTAAAAAGAAACGCATACCGCGCCAGCTTGCAAGACAAAACTATTGTTGCAACACAAGAACAAAGAAAATTGAATTTAATTTTTGTTCTTTAGATGAATATAAATCGCATGAATAATATTTGAAGGAACGGGTTTCTACAGCTAAAACATTAAAGGAATCCGTGCTTTTCATTCGTTTAAGCCGTGTAATGATAATTCTCTTGAGTGTAAACTTATTTAAAATTATAGCAAAAGCTCTGTAATGAAAGTTTTTAAATCTGAATATTAATAAATAATTAGTAATGTCATTCATTTCTTAAGGTTTTATTTAGTCTGGAAAACTGCAGAAAGAAGAAATATTACTCATATGTTGTAACAACAAAACAATTAATGCAAGCGAAATGACAAAAGCGAGCAACGCGTGTTATTTGTAAATGATTGTCATGTGATTTTTCGTCTACTAAGATGAATATTAAAGTTTTGAATATAAAATTTTTTTTGTTTGGTAAGAGAGCACTACATTTTTTTTGTTCATTCATTTAGTTGATAGTTTATCGAATATTTTTGTAAAAAAAGTTTCTATTACAACACCGAGAAGTTAGTTAAATTATTATTTGTTTATTGTAAAATAAATTATTTATAGGTAGGTAGGTATATGTGGCTGTCACCGTTGCTTCAGCGACCCACTTAGGCCATGATTGGAGGCCCGTTGTGATACCACTAGCTAAGTGTTCATTCCCCTTTGCTGAACCATTTTGAGCTCTTGACGAATCTCGCCAAGCATCTTGGGTCTATGGAACCTAATTCTCCGAGGTCTCCAAAAAGTGGTACCCCTAGAAAGCGTAGCCTGCTTCTTGCTAGCGCTGGACAATTGCACAGCAGATGAAGAACAGTTTCCTCCTCTTCATAATTTTTGCAGCTTCTACAGCATCTGTGAAAGGGTACACCGAGACGCCCCGCGTGGTTGCCTATGAGGCAGTGCCCCGTAAGGGCTCCAATGACCTGAGATATATCATCCCGTTTTAAGGTGTACAGACCACGCGACCGTTTACGACCCCATCTAGGCCAAGTCTGCCTAGATATCCTACAAGTCGTGGTCTGTGCCCACCTCTCATTCGCACGAGCATAATCATATTCTTTTAAGAGCAGCCTGCAAGTATCAAAGGGCATACCAATGCGTTCTTTACCAGGAAGAATCTGCTTGGTTGTCCCTTCCCTCGCAAGTTCATCCGCTATACAGTTACCCTCGATGTCCCTGTGGCCTGGAACCCAGATGAGGTTTAGTCTGTTCTGCTTAGCCATCTCCTGAAGAGATCGGCGGCAGTTCAGTACAATCTTTGAAGTTATCGCAGCTGAGCTCACTGCTCTAATTGCCGCTTGGCTATCGCTAAATATAGAAACGTTGTTGGCTTTTAAGACGGTTTGCAACCTGTCCACGGCCTCCTTAATGGCTGAAACCTCAGCTTGAAAAACACTACACTGATCCGGCAGCCTAAAAGAACAGCTCAGAGATAAGTCTCGCGAGAAGACCCCTCCTCCCACTCTGCCATTCAGCTTCGAACCATCTGTGAAAACCGTAATACTTCCATGTGGGGTATAGAAATTTTTAGACCACTCCTCCCTACCTGGAATCAACATCGCGAAATTTCTGTCTGGGACCATGGTATCGACGCAGCGATCAGTGCAGTCTGGAAGGAAGCTATACTTACTCAGTATGCTTGAGTGCCCACATAGGCTAGACTCCCATTGATATGTCTCTCTTAGTCGAAGCGCGGCAAGAGCCACCATCTGTTGACCCACTAAGTCGAGGGGTAGAAGGTCCAGAAAAACATTCAAGGCGTCGTTTAGTGTTGTTCGTAAAGCTCCGCTAATGCAGATAATATTGGCTCTTTGTACTTTACTAAGTAGATTGAGGTTAGCATTTTTGCTCAAGGCAGGCCACCATACGATGACTCCATAAAGAAGAATCGGTCTTACCACCGCTGTATAGATCCAGCGGCATACGCTTGGATTTAGACCCCATTTCTTTCCAATGGCCCTTTTGCAGGAGTATAGGGCCACAGAAGCCTTTTGAGTGCGCTGGACAATATTATTTCTCCAGCTTAGTTTCATATCTAGTGTGACGCCAAGAAACTTGGCTTCCTTCTTTAGATTTAAACGAATACCATTCAGTACCGGAGTAATTAACTCCGGTGTCTTATATTTTCTAGTGAAGAGTACCAACTCCACTTTTTCCGAGTTGACGCTAAGACCACATCGCGTGGACCAGTTCCCTACAGCGCGGAGTGTTCCTTGCATCAAATCACACAAGGTCTGCGGGAACTTGCCCATGTATGCTATGGCGATGTCATCTGCATATGCGACAACCCTGGCGGCACCCCATTCCGTCTCTCGCAAGAGTAAATTTACAGTTAGATTCCAGAGTAGAGGTGAAAGTACACCACCCTGTGGCGTTCCGCGAGACACATGCCTCGAAACACGGTTTGCGCCGACTTCTGCTGTAATCTTTCTACCTAAGAGCATTTGCTCTATAAAATCAACCAGGGAGTTTTCTACACCAAGTCCTCTTAAGGCCTGAGTTATGGCCCCCCGATTAATGTTGTTAAAAGCTCCCTCAATGTCAAGAAAAGCTACGAGGCAGAATTCCTTGTAACTAAAAGATCTCTCAATGTAGCTGACAAGGGAATGTAGCGCAGTGTCTGTGGACCTTCCCTTTAGGTAAGCATGCTGGTTATTTGACAAAAGTATTTTATCGATTGTGAAAGAGAGGTGGTTATTAATCAGCCTCTCTAGAATTTTGAGAACAAAGGATGACAGGCTTATTGGTCTGAGATCCTTCGGGTTCGTATGTGATACTTTTCCGGCCTTGGGAATGAAGACCACGGAAACAGATCTCCATGCCGTTGGTACGTAGTTTAGTTTAAAGCAGGCCCTAAACATGCTTAGTAGCCAATTCGCAGAAGTGTCGATTGTTGCATCCAGCTGCGCAGGTATGATGCCATCCGGCCCTGCTGTTTTATAAGGTTTAAAGCTTTTTATCGCTGAAATAATACTTTCTCTTGAGATAGGGAGATTAACGATTGCACCCGAAGGGGGGCACTCTACTTCCCTTGATTGTGAGTTTCCAGGAAAGTGTGTGTCGAGAAGCAGCTCGCCCGTACCTTTTCCTGTAGCCGTCCAGGAGCCATCCTGTCTCTGTAAAGACCCAATCGGGGTTGTTGTGCCCGACAGAATTTTTCTTAGTCTGGTAGTTTCGTTGGCGCCTTCAATGCCAGTACAAAAATTCCTCCATGAGGACCTCTTCGCTTCACGTAGGGCTTTTTTATAGACCCGCAGGAGCTACTTATAAGTCTGCCATTCTAACTCCTGATTCAGCCTTTTCGCCCTGTTAAACTGCCTCCGGCAATCTTTGCGTAGCGAGTCTAAGTCGCGGGACCACCCGTGTGGCCTACGCTTTCCCCAAGTTTTGGGGTCAGGGCAGGCTCTGGCCAGGGCCTGCGAGCAGCTCGCAGTAAAAAAGTCCACCATGTCCTCCAGTTTACCGATTGTGTTGGGCTCTACCGGTACTGGATGTGGTAGGTTGCTTTCGAGAATTTTCCTATAGAGAAGCCTGTCAGTGTTTCTCAGGTTCTTACGAACCTTCGGAGCACTGGTGAACAGATCTAGAGTTGTCTCAATATATCTATGGTATGAAAAGGAATGTTCATCAAGAATCTTCCAATTGGTTACCATATCATATAGCTTTTCACTACATAAAGTGAGGTCTATGACCTCCTGTCGATTTTTAACGATAAAAGTGGGCTCTGTGCCCCTATTACATATAACTAAGTTAGTGGTTAAGAGGTAATTGAAAACAGACACACCTCGATTGTTAACGTCGGTGCTACCCCACGGTACATGGTGGGCGTTAGCGTCGCACCCGATGAGAACTAAACCCTCTGCGTGGTCGTTCGCTAGATCGCAGAGTAGATCCTGAGGGGGATTCTAAGCCTCATACGCCATATATGTCGAGGCCAGTAGCAAAGACTTGCCTCCGATCTCCAGCAGTGTTGTCGTCATGTCTCCATTACTATAACAAGGTAAAAGAAAAATGTTTAGATCTTTCTTCGCCATTACACAGGTTCTTATTTTACCTGTACCACGCTCAACAAGCAGCCTATAGCCCACCGCACCTAGACCACAGACCCCCGAGTTATTAACCCAGGGATCCTGGATAAGTGCGATGTCTATGTCGTCGCCAAGTAGGCGACTCAGGAGAGCAGCGGATGCTGCCCTAGACAGGTGGAGGTTGATCTGCAGAACCCTCATCATTTGAGGTTCCCATCAACTCCTCCACCGCAACGACAGTGACGTCAGCGCTGTCTTCCCCTTCGCTAAAGAGCAGCTCCTCCTCAGCATACATTCTTTGCATCGCCGATGCCTAGTTTGATTGCGAGGAGGCTCCGCTCTCCGCATCGGAAAAGTCAGCCTCCGGTTCAGGTCCCACAATGTCCACCTCCATTGAGGCACCCGCTTCGGAGGCACGCTGCGCGTCACCACGGTACACTCGCAGAGTCACCTCGTCAAGGCCGTAGTAAACACGACGGCCCATCCAGCTCCTCTACTCGTAGGACCTTCCAGTCGCCCGTAGGTAAACAAATACAATTTTTTTTACGTAAATTATTTCTTTTTCCGTTCCGCTACTATTTTTTAATATACAATCCAATTTTCATTGAAATTCGGCAATTATCCGCAAATATATTTAATTTAACAAAAAAGTTACGCAAAATTTTCAATCGCTCACAAATTTAAAAAAAAATATTTAAAAACCGTTTAAGGGTATTACTTTGAACCCAAATATGCTAAAAGACATATTAAAATCCAATTGTCGATTTTTAGTGGCCCGCTTAAGAAATTTTGTCTCTATCCGAGAATATTCAAGTGCCGAAATCGGTTGCGGGATTGGTTTCGACAAGAGCTCCCGCTGTTATACGAACAGTTAGTCCTGGAGAATACGTTCATGTTGGACTTCAGCATCAGCTTTTTTATTTATTTTTATTTATTTATTTCATAAGCCAATGAACAAAGTTTTTACTGACTACTTAGAGCTACAACTTAACGATAACAGAAACAAAATTAACAATAACAAATTTCACAAGGCAGAATATATATGATGTTCAATTATATGTTAGCTGTCCCATTGTGTCCGTCAATAATTGTATTAATAATCTCAACACCGACTTAGAGAGTGTTAATAAGTGGGCCCGCGATAATGGGTTGCTCTTAAACCCAAACAAATCCCAGTGCATTGTGATTTACAAAAAGACCTTTCAACTTGACGACTGCAATGAAGTGAAATTGAGCAATTCCGTTATAAAATTCGTTGACACAGCAAAGAACCTAGGATTAATTTTCAATAGAACTCTGACATGGAATAACCACATTTATAGTGCAATAGGCAAAGTCTATGGCATGCTGCGATCATTGTGGACCACTCAGCACTTCACCCCAGTGAAAATTCGGCTGATTTTAGCAAAAACATTCCTATTACCAACATTACTATACGGGTGTGAACTGTATGCTAGTTGTGATAGTCTGTGTCGGAGTAAACTCAATGTCCTTTATAACAATATTGCCAGATACGTTTATTGTATAAAACGCCACTTTTCCAAATTATTATTTACTGTACAATTTGACGATTTGCTAAAGTTAAAATGTCTAACACTTCTTCACAAAGTGGTTATTGCCCAAGAACCCAAATATCTTATGGAGCGATTTCAATTTACTAAATCTCCTCGATCCCTGAACTTACTTGGTATGAGATATAGTTGCCGGGTAACCGAACGTCAGTTCTTTGTTTTCGCTGTCCGTCTTTGGAACCTCCTACCGCAAAAAATTAAAACAATCAGAAGCACAGTGCGCTTTAGGAGTGAGCTGCTACACTACTTTGCAAAGTAATTGCTAATATGTACGTAAATCCTTCTTTCTTTGTTTTTTATATATTCACAATCTTAACATTCTATATACATATAATCTTCTTTATACTTTACTATTCCTACTTAGTTCTTCTGCTAATTCGCTTCTTATCCACTATGAACTTACTCTATGTTAATATTAAGATCAGTTATTTAATTTCAAACACTGTAAAATAACTTTTGGTTGTGTGTTTGATAAATGAATAAAATGAAATATAATAATGAGAGAAACTCAACTTTACATAAAGAAAAATCGAGGAAGACAGAATTCGAGATCTCGTTGAATTCGCAAAGTGCACGCGACAAAGGGGCATTTCTAGCATAATTGGTTTTGAGTTTATCCGGATAGAATGGATTGAAATTACGTAAAGTCCTAAATGGCACAACTTTAAAAACTTTATGTTACTCTAGTGAAAAAGAACATCAATGAGGTCTTTTTAGATATTGGTGTAGATGGATTACCGCTATATAAAAGCTCAGCAGTAGGGTTATGGCCAATTTTAGGCCATTTATCGAATCTACCATACAGTGATCCCTTCCTTATCGGAACATACGTAGAAAATCCAAACCTGTCAACGTTAATAGCTTTCTTCATGGCCTCATAAGTGAAGTAAAAAATATTAATATTGAAAGTAATTTAATTAAAATATCTATTCGAGCTTTTTTTTGCGATGCTCCAGCCAGGTCCTTTCTTTGTGGCGTTAAAGAACACAACGCTTTTAATGGTTGCACAAAATGTATGCAGACTGGTTGGACAGAAGCGGTTTTAAGTAATGCGCTACATACCCGCATCTAACTCTACATGGGCACGTGTTACAATAGCGCTTCTTAGTATTGCTAAGGGTAAGCGCTTATGCCTAATGGCATGCCTGTGTTAAAATCATCGATGGTCTCAAGTGGTTGGTAATGTATTATTCAACATTCGTTGCATTACCAGTCCGATTCTGGGTAAGCAAAGATTTTGCTGGGTATGTACATATGTATGTATATGCAGCTATGTATGTATGTACAACTTTATCCGTGTTTGCTCAGTCTGTTCTAGCAGAACGCCGGGTGTGTTGCGCTCGTATTCGTCCATAAGGTTTTTCAATTAAAATCAACCAAGAGGAAACTTGATTTTCACTTATGAATTGAATTAGAAATGACAATAAGGATGTGCATGAATGCGGGAGGATTGGCCGTACTGGGATTGGTAATGAAAGGTAATATAAGACAAAATAAACAAGCGTGGCTGAGAAGTGCCATGTTGTTAAGTGTTTGTTATAGCACTAAATCGACTTTGTATGGAAAAATTCCTGTAAATACATACTTGGTTACATATTTATGTGTGTATATGTAAATATATATGATATATAAATTCATATGTAAGTGTGTATACATACATACTTACATATGTAAGCGTGTAATGAAATAAAATCGTGCGCGCTTACGTACGCGCTTTTGTATTGATATTATGACATGTAAATTTCTTTTGAATTTAAATTAAACTCTATAGTCTTCAACTAAATAACAAAAATTGCTAATGACCGTCTTATCAAATTTTCTGTTTATATATGGGAATAATCTATTTTTTGTAATTTTGGTGGCGAACTTCTGGTGGAAGATTAAGGGGTCGGATCATTTCGAGGCCAGAAAAAAGTCGCCTTTTTGAATTTATATTTTTAGAATAAGAAGCATTGTAGACAATTCGTTTAAAGAGTATATTTTAGAGCATATCTGCAAGTTTCTTTTAATGATTGAACCACTCAAAATTTTTTAAAAATGCCGGAGGAATCCATGTTGCAGTGGAACGTGTCGCAGCTGATACCGACATTGGCGTGCAAATTAGCGTCTTGTTAATTCGAATACTTATTTTCTCTATATGAACCCCAGAAAGACAATGACAACAGAAAATTGATAATATTTCCCTATGTTTGAACTTTGAAATCGATTTTCAACGTTCAATTTGTGCATATTTCACTTTTGAAAATTACAAAAATCAATATAACATAATTATTCATGTCTTTGGTTTACATGAAACAGTTTTTCATACTGTACAAAATAGAAGTTGAATCAGATTGATAGGTGAGATAGTTTTTGCACAATCGTGCACGCCAATTGCAAAAACATGGTTTTCAGAAAACGCGCTTCAAAGTTTTGATAAAGTGCAACGAAAGAAGAATTTTCGTTGAAGCACTTTGTCTATTACCTGAAATATCTTTTGAACCACTTCGAAATCAAAGCTAATATTTTACACATATGTTTTTAGATAGTTTTGGAAAAGATTAAGAAAAAAAATTTTTCGATTTAAATTATCCGACGCCCTTAAAATAAGAAGTAAAAAATTACTTCCATGAATAGAAGATTTACATATATGGGAACTGTATTATATTTCTCTGATTTATATGATTTTCACTGCTAAACTATTTCTAATAATAACAAATATTTGTGCAAAGTCTTTAGCTGCTTAAATGGAAGTGTTCTTTGGTGCTAAATGCAATATCTGAACAATCGGTTGTATGGTACTCATACTCTCAACTTATAAATAATAAAAAAAAACAATTTGCGTGTCGATTTTTTTAGCATTTGTTGAAAATGTAAAAGCTTTACAAAAAATAAAATTCACTTCCAGAAAAAATTTTTAAAAATGAATTTATAAGTTTTGAAAAATATATATGAATTTAGTTTTGTTTTTTTAATGTGATATTTGTTCTGGTTTATGTTTTGTTCTGTGCACAATTTGAGTAACGTCTTTGAGTTTCCATTGGAATTGGTAAATGCAAAGATACGTTGCCCAATGGCCTCTGTCGTTGAGATAAACGGCCTGCTGTTTCGGATCTGCGTACGGCTGCAATATTAGTACCTTCAGTACTACAATTTTGTTAAGGTTTCTTTTCGGAGGTCGCAATTGATTAACCAGGCATTCACTGCAGAACATTTCAAGGCGGTAGAAAACTTTATTCGACCATTTCTTTGATTTTCGATCAAAGTCATAAATCACTGCCAATTGATCGGTTACATCGCACGCATTGCTTCTCTGTAAAATTTAATAAAGCCTAACGATGTATATGAACAAGATTCTTTGCCATGCAAACCCAATTCCGGCTCGAAATTATCACCACTTCCACTTGAAAAATCAGTACCTGCATCACCGTTATCTGAATCAAGTACTTCATCAACCAGCAGTTTGGTTATTTCATCTGTGTTAATATTTTGATATGATGATTAAAACCCCACACACACAATGAAATCTAGAAAACTGTTTCACTAACTTTACTTACGCTTACAAATACAGTTAATATATGTATAAATGAAATCATTTTATCTTACTATTTACGCTCAGTTTTGAATTAAACAGCGGAAGGTTCAAACATAAGTTTGGTTTTTGACTAATGTTTTTGAAAAACAAAATGTAAAGTGCAAAAAATATATAATATCATAGATTTTAATTTTAAAGATAAAATGATTTCATTTATATATGAACCGTTAGACAAACTAAAAGGTCTGCGTTGGTAAAATTTTTATTCAGTTTCATTGCGAATTAGTGGTACATATGGTGTACCAGCAGGTTCGAAAGGGTTAAATAAATAATACATGTCATCCAACCACTCTTCTTTGTTCACGAACAGACAAATTCAACTTTTTAATCAGGTTATAGTTTCGGATATATTGGATGGGCTTCAATATTGATATTGATACTGAAACAGTCTACAGGTGCTTTTAAATCGACATACACACTTTTTGTGTGACAACAAGACAAGTAACAAAGCGAACTTAAGATAGCGTGTGTACAAATTTTATTTGGAGCATCAATTTACTGATAAATTATTTACCGGTAATCATTTTGTGCGCAAAAAGTTGGCAGAACGATGAGGCTAGAATTTGCAAAAAAAAATCATAAAAATTCGTCTGGACCAGAGGGTGAAAAAAGTGGCGTAATGGAGTGACGAAACAAAAAAAATAATTTATTTGGCAATGATGCTCGTCGAAATGTTCGACGTCCTATAGGGAAAGAATTTCACGAACGCTTTTCAAAAAAGACTGTTAAGCACGGCGGCGGTAACATTATGGTCTGGGACTGTTTTTCGTGGTTTGGCATTGGACCAATCTATAGAACTGCGGACACTATGAATAGATTCCAATAAAGAGATAACTTAGAAAACACGCTGTTACCATATGCTGAGGAAAACATGCCAACATTATAGAAATTTCAACAGGATAACGATCCTTAACATATCTCAAAGTTGGTATAGGACTGGTTTCAGTAAACCAAGTTATTTGGCTTAGCTGGCCTAGTCAATCCCCCGATCTTAGCCCGATTGAAAAATTTTGGGGAGAGTTCGAAACAACGTATAGGAAAGCAAACCTTTTCAAAACAAAGACCAATTATGGAACTTTGTTCAAAAAACCTATTACGAAATTGCAGTTAACACCTGCTGCAAACTTATTTCCAATATGCCGAAAAGAATTACAAAAGTACTCCAAAATAACGGCGGATATATCGCATATTGACGAAATATATTAAAAAGATACCAAACGGTTAGCGTGAATTGAAACTATAACCATTTTATATTAACACATATGTGATGTACTTATTATTTTGTCCAATCATTATAGAATATATAAAAATTTAAATTAATTGCTAAATCTTTTATTTATGTTATTTGAGTTGACGTGACTTATGGAATTTAATTTTTTTAACCTTACCTTAAATAAAAATGATATATTTAAGGGGGTCCTCTACTCTCGCGGTTTAAAAAAATCGATTTTTTTATTTAATTTTAATCTACATATATGTATCCAAGAATACGCCACAGAGAGGATTTCGTAGAAATCACATTCCGTCTTCAAACCGTCTCCATTAAGTTATACACCGTAATTTATCTTTAAACGCGTTTTCCCGAAAGTAGTGTTTTTTTAGCTGCCGAGTAAGACTTTTCACAAAAGTTATGGTCCGATTCCAACATTTTTTTTATTGATTTATTCAGTGAACATACCTGTCGGCAACTCTGGAATAAGCAATCCGAGTGGCAGCACCGAAAATCCTCAAATGTCAAATTAGCGGCCATTACAATTTGTACCTTTCAACCACCACAGAACCAGCCAGCCGATAGAGAAGAAGACACAAGTTTTAGTTTTCTTTGTTTTATCTCGCCATATCAATTTTCTTCCCTATCTTAATAATTATCATTTGTCATAGTATTAATAGATATTCATTATTCGACAAGTATTAAACAATTTGAAGTAATTTCAATTCATTAAACTCAATCGTTTTATTTGCTAAACGATCAATATTTGCTGCAAGACACCGTCGTCCACAATTTCTAAAACTTGTCTTCTCCGGGAAAATTACAGCAGATTTAATTATTTGCCATACAGAGAAGAGCCGCAGCCATTTTGAGTGAATTTTTGCTCGTGTATTAAACGCATACACATTTGAACGTGCTGAAAGAATTCACCCAAGCTTGGAAGCAGAGTTTAAGCTTAAGTTTTGCGATACTTGAGGTAAGCCATTACCGTGCTTCGATTTTTCAGCCAGCCGTCATTTATAAGAAGATTTCGAATATTAGTCTGCGTATTGGCCAATATTTGCACATTGTTTCTGCGAGTCATAGTAAGTTGAGAGTATTTGCCAACAATTGCACATAGTTTGGCAATACCATCGAAAAGTCAGCCAGCCGCCAGCGAGAAGTTTATACGAGAATTTTCTACGTGCCAACCTTTGAACAATTTTTGCAATATCGTCAACGCGTTTTTAGTCAGCCGCCATCAAACAAGGATTTCTACGATAATCTTCGCCAGCTAGAAGGCAGTTACCAGTTTAAATAAGAATTCAATCCTTCGAGAGTTTTGTTTCGCCATTTGCCGCCAATTTGCGAACAGCCTTCGCTATTAGCCGCCTATTTGGAGGCAGTTTCGTGTTTGCCGCAAATTTTCAGCCAGTCGCTTCGCCATTTGCTGCCAATTTAGGGACAGTCGTCATATATGCCGCCAACTACCAGTCAGTCGCATCATATTTGCCGCCAATTTGCAGGCAGTACCAACCGTATTCCCGCCAATTGCTTATAAACGTCGAATATCTTCGTCTTCGCACCGCCTTTTTCTTCGCCGCTATTTTGCTAAAAGCTTTAATCATATACATTCGTGTTAAAATATTTCGCGAACGTATATTATAAGAATTTCCGAAGAGAGTCGCCATACCTCAAATTGTCGATTTGTGTTTTGCTACAACATAATTAGCCGAGCTAATGTTCACACGCTCTAAAATGAGCCAGCAACGTCGAGCGGATTCCGAGAGGAGTCAGAATTGAACGATACAGTGGCACAAATCCCTACAGCCGAACAACAAAGGGAGTCAAGTTATAATTTAACGGCTCTAGTTGCCTCAATCACAGCGCTACGTCAGTCTATTCATGAACTACGCAACGATACAAGCAACTTCGCGATCGCATAGACGGTGACTATGCGGAAGGTAACCAAATTCCTCCGATACCAAATCAATCAACTAGCAGACAAGAATTTATAGTTCCTGCTCATCATCACCAGTCACTTCCGCCAGCGGCAACGCCACAGCCACATCCGCCGATGTCGTTAATGCCGCACAGCCAACCGCCTGCATTAGTGGACAGTGCCGCCACAAAACTTTACCCTATACCGGTCTTTAAAGGAAGGATTGGCCGTTATTTGTCGTATGCTATCGCGATACAACTGCCGAGTTCAATTACAACAACCAACATAATCTCATCCGTTTACAAAAGGCTCTGAAGGGCGAAGCAAGACGAGCGGTTACATCTTTTTTAATTTATCCAGACGATGTGCCTAGCGTTTTAAGTGAACTCGAGTTCAATTTCGGTAGATCAGATTTGCTAATCCGAACACAAATGCAAAGAGTAAGTTGGTTTCCTGCCATCGCCGAGAGTCGTCTCGATCAGATACTCGAATTTTCTACACGGGTGCGTAACATTGTTGCATTTTTTAAGTCAGCTATTTGCGAACACCATTTAATCAACCCCTCGTTGTTGGAGCAGTTAGTAGCCAAGCTACCTCCATCAAAGCAGTTTGAGTGGGGCAGGCGTCCGGCCGAAATCGATTCATTTCGAATGGTGGAAATATTTTCCAAACGGCTTACTGAGCTAGCCAAGGAAGTGTCACTGATGCCAAGGATGACAGATAAAAGCAGTTCATCTACGCATGTACGCCAAACAAACCAGCCAGTCACTGGTTATCGACATTCAGCCATAGCAGGAGGTGGTACTCGCCGACTGCTTCACAGCAACGAGATCCAAAGTGATCGTCGCCAGCCGAAACGATGCCAGCATTGCAGCCAAACGCATATGTTGACGGCTTGCCGAGAATTTGCCGTTAATCTCGCAACGTTAATGACAAATGGGCGGTAGTAAAGAATCACCAGCTTTGCTTTGGATGCATTGAGGATGGGCACAACCTACTAACCTGTCAACGCAGAACCGAGTGTGGTATCAACAGATGTCAACGTAAACATCACAAACTGCTACATGCCACGAATGAAGCCAAACAAGTAGAACACGTCTACAATTGCCAGCAGGAAAAGCAGTCTACACTCTTTAAGTTTGTATCAGTAACATTGTATGGTCCTCGAGGCAAGATGCAGACTTACGCCATGTTCTACGAAGGGTCGTCGATTTCATTACTAAGTGAGGAAGTCGCTAGAAACTTGGGTCTGCCAGGTCAATCATCGTTACTGTCGGAGCAGTGGTACGGCGGAAACAAATCAACAGAGAAATCGCGCAAGGTCTCACTCGACATAAGAGGAGCCGAATGAAATTTTATGATTAAAAACATATGTACGTACAATTTCAAATTTGAATTTACCCGTACAAACATTTAACAAACACAAGTTGCATCATTTCAAAACTCTTCCGCTGCCAAGCTATTACAACGTTAAGCAAGACCTACTACTGGGGCTTGCTAACTCTTTCCTCGGTGTTGCGCGTAACATAGTGGAAGACGGACATAACCAACCAATTGCCGCCGAAACAAAGCTCGGATGAGTTGCATACGGACCACAGCAGGGTTCACATGCCTCCGCGTCTCGAGTGATTATAGCCAAAGAATTGACCCCGATGAAGAAGTTACATCAGTTGGTCGAAGATTACATCGCAAGTGATACATTAGTACTCAAATCACCAGCGAATGCCAAACTGGAATCCGACGACTACAGCCGAGCCAAAAGATTCCTAACTGAAACTATAATATATGATTGATGTCGCTATGAAGTAGGTCTCCTGTGGCGAAAAGACGACGTGAATCTACCAGAGAGTTACGACATGGCACAAAAGCGTTTGTGTCACATCGAATCGCGAATGAGAAAAGACAGTAAATTCGCCAGAAGCTACAGAGAAGAGATTGACAAATATTTGCGTAAAGGTTATGCGAGAGCTCTCCGCTGAAGAAGATAGCACAGCCAAACTATTAATTCAAGCATCATGGAAACGAAACATCATGTGGGATGAACAATTACCACATCCTCTAGCGAAAGAATGGAAAGATTGGTGGGCAAAATTCCATGTAGTGAAATCGTTCACAGTTCCTCGTTGCTACTCCAGTTTGACATCAAGCGCCGACAAAATTCAACTTCACGACATTCGCATCAACAGTATAACGCTGTGGAGTGATTCGCAAACCGTAATCCTTTGGATACGCACTCCCGAGCATAAAAGCCGTTTGTAGCACATAGGATTGCCGAAATCCTATCAGAATCGACCACGAACCAGTGGCGTTGGTTACCCACAGCACTGAACGTCGCAGATGATGCCACGCGTGCATCGCCGATGCCCGAGTCTCTAGTAAAAAAACCTTTGGTTGCGTGGACCAGAATTTCTATATGAGCAATAAGAATACTGGCCACAAGAAAACATGTTGTCATCCGCCGAATGTGCCAACGAGGAGATAACCAGTCGAAGGATTCTTATTTGTACCACAGGTGAGCCGTTTATCAACTTTACTAATTTTTCATAATTTTTTACACTAGTCAGAGTTGTGGCCTGGGTATTGCGTTTTATCAGCAACATCAGAATAAAAAAACGCAAAGACGAACTACGAGCCGATGAATTCACTTTCGCTGAAAAGCTAATATGCCGTATAGTACAGCAACAAGTATATGAAAACGAGATCGAATTGTTAAGTCAGAAGATCGCACAAAACTTAAAAGATCGTGCATGGAAAAGGTGGACACTAGAGTATCTACCACGCCTTCTTTGTCGCTCAAAATGGCGAGAAGAGGTTAAACCACTAGAGCCAGGGGCCCTTGTGTGGATTTGTGATCCTTCAGCTCCGAGAAGCCATTGGAAAAAGGCAGAATCGCAGAGGTCTTCCATGGAAAAGATGGCAGGGCTCGTAGTGCGTTTGCGAACCCAAAGATGGTTCACCAGGAGGTGGAATGTCGGCAACTCTGGAATAAGCAATCCGAGTGGCAATGTTTTTTTTTTTGGTATTCAATACAAGAATTTTTAAGTCAAAACATGTACCTTTAAAATAAAAAAATAAAAATTTCTTTAATCCATTCAGTAGATCTTTCGCAATTTATTTCCGAAAAACCGCTCGATTTCAGACCTTGGTAGTGTAAACTACAACATCATTTAAGTTGAAGCGTCTTCAAAGAAAAGTTTGGTTTGATTTAATAAACGTACTTCGAAAGGATCACAAGCCTTGACAGCAGTAAGCGAAGTTGAAGAATTTTATCGTCCTAAATTTTTTTTACTACAAATATATGTTTTTGTTCTTACTTGTTTACTTTGTTTAAGAACTCCTGAGTTCCAATTATAAGTCAACACGCTTTGGAGATATTTTTTGAAGCATCATTTGCAACATATGTATTTTATTTATTAAAGATGACTTATTAACGAAATAATATTTAAATACAATGCCACGTAATACTAAACAGTATTTATTTAGTAATTTTTTATTCAACAGGATAACTGCAAGCCATTCAAGTCTATGAAGAATTCGGCGAGACATAGAAAGGCAGTTGGAAACCAGCAGCATAAAAAATATCAAGCTCAGCAATTAAACCACGCACCAAACAAACAAATACAACAAAAAGACTTAACAAAAGCGAAGGAAATCAATAAAAGAACTAAAAATGATAAAGAAATATACGATGAAGATGTTGACATAGAAGTGGATGGGGAGAAAGTTGATAAAGTTGCAGCTTACAGCGAGAAATCAGCGACAGCTGGAGTCAGCACGGAATTGCGTTGCAAACAGGTAAATTTAAGCACGGATCATTCGGTAATCGAACTCATCAAATCGAGTGACAGCTGTGCAACAACAACAACACAACTAGCAAAAACGATAAAAGGCCACGCAATGACGCACGCCCACAAAATGAAATTAACTGTTAGCGGCAATAACAACGACAATTGTACTGTCAATCACAACAACAATGCAAATGTCACGAATACTGTTTATTGTGCCAACGCAGAAAACAACCACGGTCCCAACAACGACAGCATCATAAGTTACAAACAGTTTAGTGAAAATAAGGAATTTTGGAATGTGGCACGGCGTTTATACGTGCAGTGCAGTGAAAATAACGAAATTATTAGAATAAAACAGCAGCAACAACAACATCAACACCGATTTTTAAGCCCGCAGTTCCACCAACGAAACCCCGACCATCAACAACAACACTCGCAAGAAACTATGCCAGCGCACCTAAGCTTAGGTAACATTCAGCTACAACAGCCGCAGCCGGCACCTTTGACCGTTTTAACGAAACAAAAACAACAACAGGAGTTGTCTATCTTGGCGCCACAGTATCAACAACAACAGGCACACCGACATCAAGATCAACATCACCACCACCAAGTAATATGTTTGGAGAAAAGTACACCAACAGTGGGAAGGAGATATGCTGCACATAATTTTCGGTGTTACGGTTCAGCAACGCCAACAAATAGTTAGAATAATATGATTCCGCATGGCAATCAATCGCACCCTGTAAAGTAATAAATATGTATGTATGTATGTTTACACGCTGCATCATAGATTCCATTACATAACGATATTTGCTTCCCAGAGAGCGCATATGCAACATCAAAAACAGTGCACTGAACAAACAGAGAAAAACTCAAAATAAATTATAAGAAAGAAAACCCAAAACCACTATACAAAATTTCAATTTAATTTTTTTTCTAAACTGTCAGATTCTAAATTACCTACTTACATACATATGTATATAACTCGCATTTGTTGGGGAAACTTTTGCCCATAATTCAAATATTTTTAGAGGTAGTTTCACTTTTAATTTTTTGACAGACGCCTAATATTGCTACTACTTGGGGGATTTTAATTTTATTGTATTTCAAACACAAATCGTCAAATTTTTTCATTTACTGCGTGTATATTTTTTCACTAATGCAATGCAATTTTATTGATGAATGTAAATTTTACGCCTGTCAATCCCCGGATCCCGGCTTTTTTCAACTCCCGAATATCCTGGGATCAGTCTATTTAAATTCTGGAATTGCAGAAAACAGTGAATTTAATAGCCATTTATTTTTTACATTTTTTCAAACAAAAACAAACCTCAAATGATTTACTAAAACAAAAAGACCGATCGAATAAAACAAATAACACACTAAACATACCTTCAGAGTTGTATTAAAATAAGAAAATTTAACATGCGAAACAAAAACAACAAGTTTACAACTGTTGTATTACGATAACACAATACGACAAATAATACGGCTTGTTAACTCCCTAAAGGCTTTGTTTTGCCCTTGCCATTATAAATGAGCTGGAGAATATCCTCCTCGAGTAGAAAATGAGTCTTACTATGAAAGCGATGTTAATAGAACTAACGACGAGGTGAAGTGGATAAGGCAGAGAGTCTCAAAGATAAATTGCATCAAGTTTTAACGAGCAGCTCGCAATGTACAATAACACTAGTTTACAAATTTAAACTTTGGTGAATGTACCTCGTTAAAAAAGTAATTTTTAGGTTAATTTGGGGTCGCGGAATCCGAAAATGGCACTCATTTATTTTTCTTAAGAAACGTTTGCGAAATTTTGGCAAAAACATTATTTTTGAGGAATTTTTTTGCATATTGTCAAATTTAACTAGACAGATTGATTTCACTTTTCTTTAACATATATTAATTTAAAGGTAATGGCTTCCTCTTTACAACGATATATCATATGTGACCATTAAATTGGTATTATTTCTTTAAGAAGCGTTAATATTCTAAAAGAAGGCCAATTTTCAAGCTTTTTTAAAAATTCTTCAATTTCATTATGTTTTTTCTGGCTTTAAACAATTTTATTTAAAAACTTTTACACCCAGTAATCAAAGAGACTTTTATAAGGAAAATACAAAGCATATATTTCCTCAAATCGGGCGAAAACTGACGAACGGACGAACGGACGAACTGGACATACAGTCAGGGTTAAATCAAATTTTTTCTTCATTCTGATCATATACTCGTATATATACTTATGTACATATGTCAATGCCTATCTCGATGATTTTTTGATGTCACAAACAACCGTTAAGCGAACAAAGTTAATATACGCTTTTGTGCAAGTACGCTCGGGTATAAAAAAGCAAAAAAACGTGATAAATGAAAATTGTCTGCAAGCACTTGACACGTCATAACTTTCACAGTTTTCGCCCGATTTGAGCAAATGTATGCTTTGTATTTTCCTTATAAAAGTCTCTTTGATTACTGGGCGTAAAAGTTTATGAATAAAATTGTTTAAAGCTAGAAAAAACATAATGAAATTGAAGAATTTTTAAAAAACTTGAAAATTGGCCTTTTTTTAAGATATTAACGCTTGTTACACAAAGAAAACCAATTTAATGGGGACATATGATATATCGTTGTAAAGAGGAAGTCATTCGTTCGATTTCATATAATATGTATGTTCGAATTTAAGTTCGAAACAGCTGATTTCTCTGTGTGAATTAAACAAATCAAATGAAAAAGAGTTTGATAATAGTTTTTGTTTAGTAATTTGAAATTAAACGAATTTTGATAAATAAGTTATAATACTTCTTGTTGCTACATATAAGTACGTTAAATGAACGGGAGCGACATCATCATATCAGAATCAACCGACGGCGTTTAAGAGACCAATCTAAATCTATTAGTGCGCCGGATTGAATGTAAGTTTTAAGCAAACGGTTTGGTACTTATTAAACTAAAAACTTTAATTGCTTTAGATTTATCGCTAGCTATCGTTTAAACGAGGTTGTTTTTTTAGAAGTCCTGAATGAGATTACCCCTTTCGTAAAAGAAACATCCGTACCGTTGGCACTCAAATTAGCAGCAAGTCACGGGTTGTTCAGGATACTGATATTGCTTTGGGTAGCAGCACAGTCTTAAATATATTGTCAGAAATTATTAACGTTTTGGAAACTATGCTTTGTCCTAAGTGTATTAATTTGTAAATATCAGAGGAAGATTCAAGAAAATCATAATTACATTTTGGTAAACAATTTGGAATTCAGCGAGAAAATTTGTGTATAGTTGGAATAGCTTTATTGAAACCTCCGCTAAATGAACATCTTTCTACAGCACATATGCATTGATTGTAAGTATGAAATAATATAGCTTTTGCAAACGTTTACATTAGGTTTTTTCAAAGTTAAAGATTTGTGTTTCTTATGAATTTTTCCCGTTTTTATATTAACTTTCTCCTTCATCGTGCGGTGATGTCTCCTTTTTTCCTTTAAGTCGTGGTTTGGTACAATGGAAAAGTCATAATTCAAAACATCATTTAAAATATGTTCAACCATTTATTTGGCTATCACGTACATAACATTCACCTGATGCTTGTTATTTTTGTTTAATATATCTAAAAACAGTTGGTTTTAAATACAATATACGTGAAAAAATTTAATATGCTGATGCTGATTCAATAATTTTTGCTAAAATACGTTCTGAAGAAAATCCAACGGCTCCTTCTGAAGAGACATTTGAAATAGAAAGTAATATTGATATGCTTTCTGAACCATCTGTACCAACAACATATTCTGAATTTGTGCCAATAACAAGTGAATTAGGATACAAAGTACCACATTGTATTACACAAAAAGATTTTAATGACCTAGTTCGTGATTCACGTATGACAAAAGAAATTAGTGAGGTTGTTGGTACACGTTTGAAACAATGGAATTTGGTAGGCAATGATTTTAAAATAACTGCTGGACGTAAACGTGGTCATACTGTTCAATTTGATGAACATATTGATTTATATGAAGATAAAACAAAAAAAATTAGCTCAGTGTTTGGCCGAGCTTCTCCCAACATTTGTGGTGTGCGTCTTTATATTATACCACAAATGGAGGGACCTACAGTTTTGTGCCGACTCCGAATGGCAGATGTATTTAAAGAGAAGCTTTTTCATGGCAGAAATACCCTCGGAGGTTTGTCATTGCCTGCCGAGGGGTGACCGCTATTAGAAAAAACTTGTTCTGTTATTAAGATTTTGCTTGCCCTGACTGAGATTCGAACCTCGAACTCACTGGCATATCAAGTTATAGCACGCACCGCTACCAACTCGACCACAGCGGTCACTTTTAAGTTCTCTTACTTGCAATTTCATACAATGACATAAGGCAATACAATTTTTTCAATTTATACCGCTTTTCAGAACAGGGTTTGGCGATATACGAAAAACCGAACGAATTACAGAACGTGTCACACGATTTGAAATCGGGAAAAAACCGAAATATTGTCCGAAAACGATTTGCAGGGCATGCCTTAATATTCCGCACATAAAATTTTGGTTTTATAATATATATTTTAATTTTGTTAAATTTGCTGCTTAGATTAATTAAATCCTAGGGGGTATTCGGGATTTGTTGTATTCGTATTAATATTTACTATTTTTACAACGAATTCGGAATTACACAAGTAAATCGCGAACACGCCCTGTTGTAATATCTGTCTTCGTGTCATTGTACAATTTCCCGAACGGCGGATTTACTAGTATGCCACCAACAAATAAACAAAAGTGCGTAATATGCCGCGAAAAGGCGAAAAAACGAAAATAATAGATTTTATTACAATAATTGTAAAAATCAAATTGCTAATATAAACGATGAACTTTAATACAACGTGTTTGTAGACGATTCGACGATTCGTCTTTTTTGTTGTGTTTGGTTGTGAGAAATTTACAAAAGAAAAACCACCCATTGTATTTGCTTGCACTCTTGTATTTGAAGTGGAACGTATATTTTATTGTTGGATTTTTACTACATATGCTATAAAACCACAGAAACCACGAATACCAAATACTGATCCCGAATACCCCTATTGATTGATATACGAGTATTTAACTACTTATTTAACGTTTCCGAGGTTAATTTCATTAAGTAGAATTAACAGTACCGTGGTACCAAAATTCGTTGCTCGAAGCCCCGATAGGTTGGGCAATAGTCGAGTATGAGTTGGGCACTAAGGCTTTTTGAACAATACGGACAGACAGGTGGGTTTCACATTGTAGAATGTAGCTATGCATAATCACAGCGAGGCCGAGCCTCAGTCGTGTAAAGTAGCAGGTAATTTCTACTGGGTAAATCGCCTTCGTAAAATCACGATTAATGGCGGAGTAAAGATGCTGGTGATGGGTCCAGTCTAATGTGTAACGAAGATGTCTTTTCTTTAGCGTCTGTAACTCCTTGCTTGGCGGTGCATTAAAAGTTAGGGTGCGTTTATGTTAAAGCTGCGATAAGAGATTAGATAATAGCAGAGAAAATTGTAAATGAGTATCACGTGTTCATGTTGGAGCAGAGCGGAGAATAAAGACTAACGATAAGTGCGATCAACACGAACACGAGAAGCTGATAAGTGAAATTTTCGCAAGACCTGCTATGTGGGACCAAAAAAATGCAAACCACCACAAGAGGTTTGTCTTGGAGAAATTGCGGATGGAAGTGGCCCTTAAACCTTTGAAACCAAAAGTAAAATATTTGGCAAAGGACAAGGTTGTGGAATTTTGAGTCTTCTGTTTCCATAACCACCGACTTAAATGTTTATAAACTATAAATTGGCATCAACCCATCCTTGCAATAAAATAGAAAATTTTTTTTTTTGTAATTGTAGTATATAGAGCCTCAATGGGCAAGACATATAACTCTTATGTATGTGATTGTCATCTGTACTTTCGATGCAATTTGGAAAATTCCAATGTAGCCTTCAGATATTTTCATAAAATCATTTTCTGCTGGATTACAATTCTTACCATATGACTATAGCTACTTCCTTAATAATTTTTAACACAGTTGCTGCATGCGTACGAAAATAAAAGACTAAGCGTCTCAACGATAGACATGTTAAGAGCGTCGCCCAACTTGAAAACTTTATAAAGCTTAAAAAATTGTAATGTTGTTCTATACTCCAGCATGTTTTACCAGTTTTAATAGGTTACAACAAAATAAATAAAGAAGTTTTTAGAATTAGAATTCAATTTAAAAAGTTTTTTAATGTTATTCTATTTCGAAAGATTTTCCATGTCTTTTATGAAACTTTTTAAATAAGTAAAAATAAAAAGAATATATAACAGAATAAGGTAAGTTAGCTTCAATTACAAAATTTTTGGTTACATTTTTTTTTTTCAAATTTAACAATGCACAAATTAAAAGTACCTTAATGGACTATTGCATGGAATTTTTTTTTCTTTATTGCAACTTTGTTAAAGTGGGTAATGACATTGGCACAGAGTAAATCAGCTGTTTGGTCAAACCTACAAACATTCTCGAATATTACTATATATTGTCCATGTTGTAAGTGAATTAATATTATTATTATTAAATTCGAAAATAAGCACACTCTGGCAACTTAGGTAAAGTCGTTACTGGTAACGAAATATTTTACATTTTTGAATATGTAGTTTCAACGGCGAACTATTATCATTGATTTCGATTTTTTATAGCGAGGATGTTGAACATTTTTTTCTATATAACGCATCAAAAGCCAAAAAATTTGAAATTCATTACACTAATATTAAATTTGTTTTATTTATAAAACACCATGCTTAATTTTTTTTCTAAAAATTTTGTTTTAACAGTTTGAAGTTTAAATAACAATTTTCTGAATTTTCGAGAACTTTTTATAAAGTTCGAGACTTTTATTTATTTGGTCGTCAGTTGACAATATGAAATAAGGATCTTTAACTGCTATTTACTTGAGTATATAATAATTACTTTTAATAAAAGGTAGACGAACAATACTAGATTCGTAGAAAGAATCGCGAATTTTAAGTTGAACCAAAGTGCCCGGCTTCTTTGAATTATTAGCAATATAACCCATTGCGATATTCTTGCCCAGGCTAGGACTTGGGCAGCCACTTGTTACTTGTCCGACTACTTCGTCCTGACAATATATTTGTATACCTGGCCTTGCTGGTGGCGTCTGTTTTTGTCCGCTCATTATTAAACCAACACGTTGTTGCCGGAACTCGTTTGTGTTGGTGGACTTTAATTGTGCTAATATTCGACTAGCACCCGGAAAGTTTGCTTCATTACGCCGTCTTCGAGCTTTACAACGTAAACAAATATTAATTTCAACACCTAAGCTAATAAATTGAACCCACCTATTAACCAAGTAAGACCCACATCGATAGGTGTAGTTTTGTCGCTAATGTCGCTGCCGTACAAGCAAAGGCCCGCTTCAAGGCGTAGTGAATCTCTTGCACCTAAACCCGCCATCTTGAGGTTTTGGTTCGCGTCTAACAGCGCCTTGGTAATATGTTCTACATGTACTGAGGGCACTGACACCTCTATGCCATCCTCGCCTGTGTAGCCGCAACGTGTTATACGACAATTTAAAATCCCAGCCACTTCACTGACGCACGTGCGCATGAAATAAAGTTTATTCAAGTCTTGTGGCTTGGGGAGCAATTTCTCTAGTGTTTCGACAGATTCAGGTCCTTGAACAGAAATGAGTGACTGATCATTAGTTGATAAGAACTCAATGCCAACATCTTTCCCATTTGCTCGAAACTTATCCTGAAATTTGATTACGTTATGAAAAAGGTAAATTTTATTATTTTACGAAATCTAAGTAAAGTTTTTATGAAATTCGCAGTGCTAATGTATTTTAGTTCACCGATATATGTACATATGTACATATTACTTCCTAAACGATAACGGAATTCTATGAAATTTTACCATTATATGCGTAATGCAAGACTTTGAAAAATAATAGTTCTATTAAAATTTAAAATTTAAAACAATTTAAACAGCGTCACTTCATCTTCACAACCTTAAAAGGATTTTCTTTTTCAAAATTTAATATCTTCTAAAACGTCAGACGGATTTTAATATAAATTAATGACAATGTAGTTAAATACACTCAGTTCACAAATTATACGACAAACACATATTCAAGCATTTGCCCATTTTATTTATCTTCCAATTTTTTTAAATTATTTTTCAATAAAAACATCGTTCATTTACTAAAAAACACCGTCTAAACAATTTTTTAAAATTTATAAATATTGTAGAAAACATGTATCATAATATCACCGATATTTCGAACTTAAAAAACAGATATGTAGCTAATTCAAGCAAGATTGTTGTGGCTACGAATTACCACTGACGTTCTTTTGCGATTCCTTTCATATAAAAAATATAAAAAAATTTCAAAAATCAGTGATAACTGTAGACACTTGAAACCTGCACTTCCACACACTAAAATAAAATGAGCCAAATAACTGTTTACTCTAAAAAATTCTACATTTTTTTTAAATCATTGTACATAATGTAAATAAATAGTTTAAAAAAAACTGGTGTTTATGGGTGTTCTTAGAGAATGAACCATATTGTACTTAAAAATTAATTTTCCTTAATTAGAAGAAAAATATACCCTGCAATAAGAAACAGTTTTTTATCGAAGTATGCCATGAACAAAATCAGCGTTTCAACGTAAGTAGGCTTGGAAAAAAAACGAAAATAAAAGAAAAAGCTTAATTTTTGAGCTTATTGATCGAGTTCTTTAATGTATTTGTTGTTATTGTTAACTTAGGCTAGTCGATCTAATTTCTTTTGTGCAAGAAAAAAACAATGTCTCCACTTTTTACCCGACGTTTCGCTAACTACCTTAGCATCTTCAGGGGTGATTTCTTTATTCAACTATATAAACATAAAAACAAACAAACAAAAACAAAAGAGTTAAATAAATATATATATAACTGTGTGTAAGCAATACAAGTAAAAGACATTTAGTCACTTACATGTAGTTTAGGACATTTGACACAGATCTTAAATAGTTGAACACAGCAAAAATTAAATAAAATCAAATAGAATTATTAAACACATTGAACATTAAACATTAAAAACATTAAATATTTTTTGTATATACTTAAAAAACTAAAACATTGATACCATCTGGTGTGGTACTTTCGTCATACTAATTCTTATGTTATTATATTTTAGAGACAAAGCATATAAGCAGCCGCGATATCGTCTGTATCCTCCTTCTTGTTTATTGTTTTCTCCCTTTTTTGTAATATTCGTAAACTTTCGATCGTGTATCTCGTCTTTTCCCTCCTCTCCTTGTCCCATATTTGTGCATTCTCTATATCAGCTGTGTGCCCGCTGGTTAGTATATGTTGTGCTAAAGCTGTGTTGTTTTTCTTTTTCTTAATGTCGGCTTCGTGCTCTGCTAGACGAACTCCTAGCGCTCGCTTAGTTGTCCCTATGTAAACTTTGTTGCAGTTTTCGTTTGATTTCCCTTTACATGTTATTTCGTATACCACGTTGTTTTGTTGGTGGATATTTATTGGCGTTTTTGTTTGTGTGAAAATAGAGGATAGAGTGCAGTTTGCTTTGTATGCTAGTCTTGTGTTGGTGTGTTTGTTGAGATCCAGCTTTTGGTGAAATTTTGGGATGTATGTTACACTGTGATATCGTATTGTGTCGTTTGATGCTGTCATTGTTTGTGCTTGGACTTGTTTTTGTATTAAATTTGTTGTTTTTTGTTCTATTAAACTGTGTATTAGGTGTTGCGGGTAGTTATTGCTCGACAGTATTTTGTTTATTTTCTTTGTATTCTCGTCCTTGAATTGTTGGTTACTTATAGTTAGTATTTTATTGATCAGATTATTTGCTGTGTTGATTTTGTACTTAAGTGGTTGTGAAGACATAAATTTTTTCAATGCTATGTGAGAAGAGCAAGATGACATCATTTGAAGAGCACAACAGGATATTCCACGACTGTCCACGTGTGCGATTGGGTCCTCGCATTAAGATAGCAAGCACTGCAATACGCGATTTGGGCATACAACAGATGTCTCCGCCAAAATTCGTCTCATTTGACGCCCGCCGCTTTACGAGGGGAAGTTGGTCTTTGGTCTGAGCGAGGCAAATGGTACGATTGTTAAACTTTGCTGATTTTAATTACATGCACATTTTCGTTTTATGAATTCTAGATCTGCAGGTTTCCGCAGTGTCAATTGGTGCAACTAGTTAAAGGTACGCGCAAAACTTAAAACTGGTCAACAGCAGCATAGTGAAATGATTATTGATAAAGCCATGAGCACGGCCTCTCTTTTGCAGGCATTGAAAATAGGTATCGATGGCGGTTCAATAAAAAGTGCTATACAAAGACAGCTTTTTATACCCGCGCACTTGTGTACAAGGGTAGTATAACTTTGTTCACATAACGGTTGCTTGTAACAGCATAACGGAATCAAGATACATATAGACATATAATGAAGAGAGAAATCGATTTAGCGATGTCTGTCTGTCCGTCCGTCCGTGCAGACGATAACTTGAGTAAAAATTGAGATATCTCAATGAAACTTGGTAGGTAGATTGTCTTTGACCCAGAGCAGGTTGGTATTGAAAATGGGCAAAATCGGACAGTAACCACGCCCACCTCCCATATAACGGTAATTGCCGAAAATGCAAAAATTGCTACACATATTTCAGTAGCTATGGAAGCTAATATGCCCAAATTTGGTATGTATTTTTGTATTCGAGCAGGAAATCCGACCGTATCAAAATTTTCTACAGAGGGCGTGGCACCGCCCACCTATGAGTTTATATGTATATCTCTGGAACCACCTACTCGATTTGGTAAATTTTTATGCCTATTTAAGCGATATTTATCAAAATCTGACCATAACCACGCCCACTTCCCATATAACGGCAATTGTCGAAATCGCAAAAATTGCTATATTTCAGTAGCTATTGAAACTAATTTGTTCAAATTTGGTATGTATTGTTGTATTCGAACAGGAAATCCGACTGTATCAAAATTTTTTACTGGGGACGTGGCACCGCCCACTTATGAGTTCATATGTATATCTCTAGAACCACCCACCCGATTTTGTTCAAATTTGGTATACGTATTACACTATGCCTATTTAAGCGATATTTATAAAAATCTAACCATAACCACGCCCACCTGTCATATAACGATAATTTTCGAAAACACTAAAATCGGACATTTCAATAAATGTTGAAGGGAAATATCTTGAGTTTAGTATGTGGTGTTGTATTGCAGGCAGAAATCCGACTATATGAGATCATATGTATATGTCTGGAACTACTTTATCGATTTCGTTTAAACTTGGCACACATGTTAGATTAGATAGTTAATTAAAAAATTTAGCTGAAAGCGTGCGCCGGGTATATAAATTTCGATCGAACTTAGCCACTTATTTACTTGTTTTAATTAAATAATTTTATATTTTGAGAAAAAAATGTAATTAATTTTATTTTGCGTAAAGTATTAAGTTTGAATAAAAAAGTTTTATTTTTATACCCGAGCGTACTTGTACACAACTTTGTTCGCATAACGGTTGTTTGTAACAGCAAAAAATAATTGAGTTGGATATATACATACATATGTATATGTATATACTAAAATGATCAGAATAAAAAGAGGAATCGATTTAGCCCTGACTGTCTGTCCTTCCATCCGTCTGCCCGTGGTTACAATAACTTGAGTAAAAATTGAGATATCTCAATTAAATTTAGAACATAGATTGCTCTTTGGACAGGGCAGATATTGAAAATGTCATGATCGGCCAATAACGACGCCCACCTCCCATATAACGAAAATTTTTGAAAAATGCAAAAACTCCGTTTTTTCGGTATCTATTACAGAAAATTGAGTGAAATTTTGTATTTGGAGCGATTTTGAACTAAGAAGTTAGGAATTTATGAAATTATAAAAAATGGGCCACGCCCACTTAGGAAAAAATATCTGTATCTCAATAACGGTGTAAGGAATCGTCATCGCTGTTATCATCGTTAAAAATTTTTGAAATGAGACCATAACTTCGCCCACCTCCCATATAACAGAAATTTTGAAAAATGCAAAAAATTTCGTTTTTTCTTTATCTATTGGAACATATTAATTAATATTTGAAATTTAGAGAGATATTTAATTAAAAAACTTGATTTTTATGAAATTTTGAAAAAGGGTAACGCCACGGCCACTTATAAAAGCGTCTCAATAACGATGTAAGGTATCGTCACAAAATTTGGTGAACATATTTTCCTTGATATCACTAGCATCACCAACAATAATTTTTGAAATCGGACCATAACCACGCCCAACTTCCATATAACGGAAATTTTGAAAAATGCAAAGAACTTCGTTTTTCAATATTTATTGGAAGAAATTGAGTAAAGTTTAATACTAGCAGCGATTTTAAACAAAGAAACAGGGTTTTTATGAAATTATGGGCACCGCCCATGCAAAAATACATCGCGACGGTATACAATAAAAATCGGTTTCGCCCGAATTTAGCTTTTCTTACTTGTTTTTTGTATTTATAATATATGTATATAAAATATGTTATGTGATTTAAAAATATTTTACAAAAAATAAAGGAATGAAAAAAATAATTGTACAATTTATTTAAAAAATTGGTGGTTATGGCATTAACTTGTTCTGATGGTAACATTAGCTACAGAATATTAACTTATGCAGATGGTAACATTAGCTACTAGTTTACTAGAATATTAACTTGGGCAGATGGTAACACTAGCTACATGTTCACCAGAATGTTAACTTATACAGACGGTAACACTTGCTACATGTTCACCAAAATATTAACTTCTGCAGATGGTAACATAAGCTACATATTTACCATAATAAATATTAGACACAGAAGCGGAAATTAAAGGTAGTGCAGCTATAGTTCAGTGAAATCGAACAATTCTATTAGTGCAAGGGAGATGGCGCATGACACGTATATGAAATAGCGGTTAATATTTTCACACTGCTAGAACAAAATTAGCTATTTTTTACCTATCTAGAAGTGAACGAAACCCGTTAACCAGATTTCTAGTTGGTAGCCGGCTTGCAGAGAAGTGCCCAAGTCTGTCAATATGTGGGTGTGCTATAATTTGTGAACGGAGTATGTTTCAGTACATACATATGTACATATATGTATGTATGTTATTATTATTATTAATATTATTTTATTAATATCTATATTTATAAATACAATATTAATATAGACGCACTAGCTACCAGGGCTATCGGCTTAGTCATTATATAGTACAAGTGTAATAATGTAATACTTAAAATTTGTCTGATTTATTGGAAAATATTTAGTTCTATTATGAAGTTCGCAATATTTTTTATATTTGATTCAAAAGGAACAGAAAGAATGGTAAGTGCATTTTCGTCTTTGAATAATTGTGTTTGTATGTTTGAGAGTGATGTACAGTGAAGCAGAATATGGCGAATGCTTAAGTCGCTGACGTTGCAGAAAATACAGATGGGTTGTGTGTTATTCCTTACTCGGTTCGCATATGACTGCCTTATTGTATTACGTTTTACATTGTAGTTCGTATATAAACAAGGGGTTGCCATATACTTATCTACTATACATACATAATATAACATCTTCCCCTTGACATAATATATGTACATATATATACATACATAATTTGATCTTTAATTATTGAATATAAATAAACTATGTAGAATAACCTATATCCGTTTTCGTAACCACTTGGAATTTCTTCGCACTACGGTGCCATCTTCCAGTTTAACCCAGTACGACCTCGGTGATTCATGTGTACCCATAACTTCTGCCTTCACCCAGCCTTTCCCACTTTGATTATACCATGTCTTCTCTCCTTGAGCGAACGGCTCTCTCTGTCTGGCACTTCTATTGTAGAACTTTTCTGAGTACTCGTTCTTTGTTTTTATATTTCCGTTTATATTTGGAATAACGCTAGGTTGAAATAAAGTTGTTTTTGCTGGTAGTAATGTTCTTGTTTTTCTGCTCATCAATAACTCGGCGGGGGATGCATCGACTTCCTTCAACGGGGTATTTCGATACTCTAGTAGAGCTATCCACAGTTCTTGATTGTTGCAAAGCGTTTTTTTTATTAAATTTTTTGCTATTCCCACAAACCGCTCAGCAAATCCGTTTGCCTGCGAATAGTGTGGACTAGTAGTTGTTAATTTTATTCCGATGCTCTCGCAAAATTTCCGAAACTCATATGAGTTGAATGGCATGTTGTCTGACACTAGTTCCACGGGGACTCCGTGAGTTGCAAAACATGTTTTCAATTTACTAATACATTCCCCAGCTGTTTTTGCTTTCATTGGCAATATGTCTAGAAAACGCGAGTAATAATCCGAAACTATTAAATATGTTATCTTGCCAAATTCACAAATATCAACGCCTAGTTTATTGTAAGGGAGTGATGGCACATTATGCGATATCATGGGCTCTTTGATATTTGCCGACCTGTGTTGTTGGCATACTGTACATTTTGCGATCATGTTTTCAATGTCATCATCAATTTTAGGCCAATATACTAACCCTCGAGCTCGTTTTTTAGTTTTCTCGAATCCAAGGTGTGATGCATGTAACTGTGTTAATATTAACTCGCGTAAGTTATGAGGAACTATTACCCGATCGTTTAGGTATATTATGTCATTTTCTAACGTCAAATCATTCCGATGCTTCCAATAAAACAACAAATCTTCACACAAACCTGATTTATTTTTTGGCCAACCGTTCATTAAGACATATTTTAAATTGGATAATTGTTTATCATTTTCTAATGCTTTTCGGAAACTTTCTAGACGTTGATTTGTTATGTTTAAAGAATGCACAAATTCATTCATATCTTCGATCTCCGGACATTTGTTTTCCTTATCGAAATATCGGGACAGCAAGTCTGCTATATACAAGTATTTACCTGCAACATGAACCAAATCAATATCATATTTGATTAAACTTAATTTCATTCTTTGCAATCTTGCAGAGGGAATTTTGCTAAAATCTTTCTTCATTATAGCAATGAGCGGTTTATGGTCAGTCCTGATAGTTACTTTCCGACCATAGATATAATAGTGGAATTTTCTGCATGCAAACACCACTGCTAAAAATTCCTTTTCTATCTGCGAGTAGTTAACCTCGGTGTCTGTCAAACTTCGTGACGCAAAAGCAATTGGTTTTCCACATTGCATCAGACAACAACCTACACCGTATTTTGAGGCATCAGTCTCGATAGTGATAGGCTTCATATCGTCAAACGTTTGCAAAGTTGGTGCACTTGCTATCTTTTCTTTGATAGATGTTAGACATTTTTCGTGTGTATCAAGCCAAGCGTATTCTACTCCCGTTTTTAGTAATTCCCGAAGGGGCTGCGATATTGCTGATAAATTCGGTATGTATTCGCGAATGTAATTTATCATCCCAAATAACTTTTGCAAATCCGTCTTGTCTTTTGGTTTTGATATTTGTAAAATTGCCTTGATACGCTCTGGATCGCATTTAATTCCATCTTTGGATAATATTTTGCCTAAGTATTTAACTTCCTTGACTCTAAATTGCATTTTTTCAATATTAAATTTAACATTTAGTTTTCTTGCTCTGTCAACGACCATTTGTAATGTGCGATCGTGTTCTTCTGCTGTATCGCCCACAATTAAAATATCGTCTATAAAAACAATTACATTCGGTATATCTTCAAAATTTCGCTCGTTATACTTTTGGAAAACTTCTGGACCAATTTTTATACCATACGGCAAGCGTTTAAAGCGGTAGCACCCAAACGGTGTGTTAAACGTACACAATTCACTGGCTTTTCTACTGAGACCGATCTGCCAAAATCCCTCTTTAAGATCTAGTACAGTAAAAAATTGTTTGTTGGCTATACGTACCGCGATGGAATCGAAAGTAGGGATTGTGTGATGCTCCGACAGAATATCAGTGTTTAAATCCTGGGGATCGATGCATAAACGCAACTTTCCTGACTTCTTCTCCACGATAACCAAATTCGAAGCGCGTTCGACTGGTTCATCCACTCGTTCTATTACTTCGATTTCAGTCATTCTGTGCAGCTCACGTTTTACTCGATCCGAAAGCGAAAGTGGTATTCGCCTTGCTGGTTTAACTACTGGGATAGAATCTTTTTTAACTTTGATGTCTAAATTTGTTACAAAGCAACCTATACCTTCAAATATGTCGAGATTCTTTTCAATGAATTCTTTTATTCCTGTTAATTCAATTGCATTTATTCGTTTGATTAAATTCAATTTTTCACATGCTTGCAAACCCAAAAGCGGTTCATATTTAGTATCAATCACTGCAAATTTTAATGTTGTTACTTCATTGCGACACATCACAACGCATTCAACAGAACCTTTATAATCTAAATCTGTTCCTCCGTAACTCTGTGGAGCTATGCCACCACTTTTCAGCGATACGGATTGCATATACTTTAAGTATCGAAATGGCAAAACATTTATATCGGCACCGGTATCCAGCTTAAAGTTGATAATGCAGTCGTTCAAACGAATCTTCTCGTACCACCTTTTGCGTTCGTTCTTTATTGCACTGACATTGTGCAAAACAATGTCATCGCTGAGAGCAGCTAAATCATGGTCTCTTACCTCTCGTACTTTATTAGAGTAGCAAGCAACACTGAAGTGATTATAGCGTCCGCAGTTGCTACATTGCTTACCAAAAGCTGGGCATTTGCGAATCTCGTGAAAGCTTTTACAAAATTTGCAATTGATATGTGATTTGTTTTCTCTTATTTGCGTTTTCTCTTCTCTCGACGTCTTTAAACCCTTTGTGAAATAGCTCGACTTTCCGTTACCCTCACGATAGGTTTTATTTGCGGTAACGGCATCTACAGCGGATGTATTTTCTTGTTGCATGTCTTTTGCGTATTTTTCAACTAGCTCAGCAGCACGAGCAATGTCAATTGCTTTTTGTAGAGCAAGATTTTCTGTTTCTAATAATTTTTTTTGTAGTTTTTTGTCGTAAATTCCTACAACTATCCTATCCCGAATCATTCTATCTTCATCGGAATAGCCGCAGTTCTTTACCAATTTACGTAAATCCAATAAGTATGTGTCAAACGGTTCTCTTTCTTCCTGGCTACGTGAATTAAATCTAAACGCTTCGTAGACTTCGTTCTTTTTGGGCGTGCAATAACTTTCGACAGCCCGCACCACATCACTGTAACTTTTTTTCTGCTCTGATGATAGTCCAAGAGAATTGAAAACTTCGATAACTTCAGCGCCACATGCATTCAAAAATATTCCAACTTTTTGAGGATCTTTTCGTTCTTCTAATTCGACTGCGATCGCGTAAACCTCAAAATTTTGCTTGAAGACCCGCCAGTTTTCAGCAACATTTCCTTCGAGTTTTATGGGATCCGGCATACGCACGTCAATATTGCTATTGTGACCACCACTGGTCGCCATCTCAAATGTTTCACCTTCAGCTTCCAAGAAATCGTCTTCTGTTTTAAATTCCAATTGGCTTCTTGTTTTAACCATTGATTCCTATTTCGGCTGCGCCATGTGTTATTCCTTACTCGGTTCGCATATGACTGCCTTATTGTATTACGTTTTACATTGTAGTTCGTATATAAACAAGGGGTTGCCATATACTTATCTACTATACATACATAATATAACAGGTTGATGACTTCTTGCCAAGAGATGCTCATGTGTTAGTTGACTATGACCCAGTCGAAGACGGACAAAGCCTTTATTCATCCAGGTTGATGTTGTAGTTTAAAGGGAAATCCCGAGGCCGTACAAGTTTACCTCTTTATAATCGTGTTGGTACGAAGACCATTCGTTGTGTAGATTCCGCTTTAAAGCCTTCGAATATATATTTTTAATAGATGTTGTACCTAGCGGGTTGAAGGAGTGTAAGCAGGAATTTAATGCAAGCTTTGCAGCTTGATCCACGAACTCGTTACCGGGTATGCCTGAGTGTCCAGGTACCCACATTATATTTACATTTAGCGATGATTTCATTATAAGTTGTATGAAGATATTGGCCCTCATCCATTTGAATATTCTTTGTTGCTTTGAAAACTGCTAAAATATCTGTGCATATGACGAATTTTTTATTTTCTTTTCTGGCCAGATTTACAGCTGAAATTAGGCCCTGTAATTCAGCTTCATAATTGCTCGCGTGATGTGGTAATATGCCGTGAGAAAAAGTTTGTCCCGTCGCGCTAGTGACCGCAAATGCAACCCCCATGTCTTGTTTTGAACCATCTGTGAAGATAAAATTCCAGCCCGTATATTTAAGTGTGTTAGCAATATTACAATAATGTTGATGGTAAGTGACGCTGGCGGTCTTATCTTTACGAAGGAGCGTCAGTTCGTTTAAAAAGCTTCTTGGGTCTAATGCCCAGGGAGGCAAAAAAGATGGTGAAATTTTCATTGGAATAATGTGCATTTTCAAATAGTCTGCATGTTCTCTTAATTCGCTCAGCGGCGATTTGTATGAAAGTCGTTTCTTCCTATTTTTTAGTTGTCGAGTTTCGTGGTGGAAAATGTGGGTAGAATCTATATGTTGAAATCCACTTTCTGCAAGTAGGTTTTTAATTGGCGTTGTCCTGCACCGTGAAATGTTGCCTTTATTTTGGTTAGTAAATCTATTTTTCTTTCTATAATTGACTTAGTTATGATTAGTAACGTATTCGTATGTACAAAACTTTTCCTGGAAAACATATATTTTATTATACTAAGTCTTATAGTTAGGTCGCTTCTCAGTTGAATACAATGGCTCTTAAAACCATTTTTATTGTCAAACAGTACACCTAGTATTTTCATGCAATTTGTGTTAGTTATAATTTTTCTGTTGTACTGAAGTTTTAATTGACTACAGTGGTGCTTTTTGCAAACATGGAGGTGTTTACATTTTTAAAGGAAATAAAGGCACCAGATTGTTGCGACCATGCGTCTATGAGACTCAAAGCATTATGGAATGCGTTTTCAATTTCGGGGATAAGTTTGCTGTTACTCAAGAGAAAGAGGTCATCGGCATATAGGCAGTGCCTAATGTTGTTATGTTGATTCAGAATCCTGCTGACGTCTTCAAAGGCTATTAGGAAAAGTGTGACAGAAAGCGGAGATCCTTGGGGGATCCCATTATGCAGGGCAAGTGTGCAGGAAAAGAACCCGTTTACTTTGCAACGGAATTTGCGATTGCTAAGAAAGGATTTTATATAATTGAAAATTTTTGGGCCAACTTTCAGTTCTTGAAGTTTCTTAAGAATCACGTGACCTCCGATTTTGTCAAAAGCTTTGGAGAAATCTACGCTGAGGATAGAGGTGTGATTTTTTATAGAAAATTGCTTAAATACATGGTGGACAATAAAAATCTGGGCGTCAAGAGTGGTGGTGCCAGATTAAAAGCCTGTTTGAAACGGCGTTAAGAGCTTCTTTGATTTTAAGAACCAAATCAGCCTTTATGATATAATTTTCTCAATTATTTTGCAAAAGCATGGTATTAGAGAGATAGGCCGGTAATTTGCAACATATGATGAATCTTTTTGAGGGTTCAGGATCGGGATGATTACGGCTGTCTTGAAACTTTGGGGTACTATTCCCCTATTTCAAATGGTGTTGAAAAGGAGGAGAAGTCTGTTTTTTAGAGGAAACGGAATTTTACGTATCATTTCGTAGTATATTTTATCGAATCCTAGTGTGTTCCTTTTAGTGGTCTTAAGGGCGAGATCTATTTCATTCAGATTAATGTTGCTTTCAAGGGACAATGCAAGGGTGTCTGTAACATTCGCTGCGTTCATTTCAGGTATATTTTTAGAAGAGGCTATGAACTAGGGAGGAAAGTTAGAGGTTTCTGAGGACTCTGCAAATGTTAATAATATTTTCTGTGGTTCTGTTATTGTTGAGTTGTTGAGTTTCTTGGAGAATAATTTTCTGTGAGAGTTTGAATACCCATTTTTTTTTAGTTTTGCTGAAAAGTTCTCAAAGTTTTTGCGAGTTTTTTCTCTCTGTTGAAGCGGGCATTACATTTTTTACAGGCTATCAAGGAATCTGGATTATGTTGTCTTTGGTACTTTCTTCAAGCTTTTATTTTCTCGTTTCTCAGTGAACTTAGCTCTGCTGACCACCAGGGAACATTTCTTGAGCTCTTGCGGTTTGCAGACACTGGGATCGTTTGATTAGCGACTGTGTGAATAGCCCTTTGTAATATTGCAGCCTCTTTGTAATTTGGTAGATTATTGTCGTGTAATATGGTTTGGTATTTAGTCCAGTCGGCGTTGGCAGTGTTATATTTACTGCATCTATTGTTATTAGCAGTTATGTGATTTGAAATCCGGAATGAGGTAATGATTGGAAAATGGTCACTATTGTGCAAGTCCTCCAGTGTGTGCCAGGAGGCGATAGGTAAAAGTTGGGGTGAACATATGGTTAAATCTACATGAGTGAAGGTGTTAGGTGTGGAAAAGTGTGTTGGGCTGTTATCGTATAGGATACATACATAGGTCGGAGCTGAGGATAATATCTTCTATAATTGTGCCTCTTTGGTTTGCGTGTGGTGAACCCCAAAGTGGGCTCCAACCATTGAAGTCGCCACAGATGATTATTGGAGTATTAACTGCAGAGGTAAGCAGGACTAGGTCAAGTTGCAAAAAACTTTGTTAGGGGGTATATAAACTGACATTACAGTGATTGGATATTTTATGTTAAATTCGGTGGCGATTGTTAATAAATTTGAGTTAATGTTAATTTTTTTTGTGGAATGTTCTTGTGAACAAGTAATCCGCAGCCTTGCTTAGAGTAGTTAGTGTTAGGAAAATTATGAAAATATAAAGCATATTGCTTAGGGCAGTGTATTGAGTAATTGCGCTTTATATGGGTTTCTTGCAAACAAATAATATGTGGTTTGCGATGTTTTGCTATGGTTTCTAGTTCTAAGTAATTATTCTGATATCCTTTAATATTTCACTGTAAAATATTAAGAATCATTACACTGTGTTTGTAGTTTACATATGTACTAATAATGTTATTATCAATTGAAAATAACTTATAGTACGGGTTCAACAGTGTCAGTGTCGTTATTGTTCTGTACTTCTGATATTGTGGATAGCAGAGATTGAGTAATGGAATGAGGTTGCGTGGTGGGATAAGTGTTTAAACTGATGTTTACGTCATGAGCTGTAAGAGAGTTTGGCTGATCGTTCGTGATTTGTGTTAGGTGATCGTAGTTGTCTGTGGTGATATTGCGATCGATCGGCATCTTTGTTGTATTATATGTATTGTAAAATCCAAGAGAGTTGTATGTCGGTAAAAGAGTAGGTGATGTTGAGTTTATTTCGTTGTTTGAGTTGTGTTTGCAGTTCGTATTGTTGTTAGTTTGTTGGTCTTGGGAGTGGACATAAGAGATAGGATAAGAGATTGTAGATAAAGAGAGGCAAGATGGTTCGTTGTGAGGTAGATGTTGAGGTGGTTTGGTAATGGGCATAGGAGTTTACTAAGAGTTCGGAAAGTGATTGAGCATTGGAATTAAGTGGGAGTGACGCAGGTACTGGGTTGTTGGAAGAAGAACTAAGGGGATTAACAGTAGAGTTCGATGGAGTTGTTGGAGCATTGGAAGTTTGTGTTGGGTTTAAGACGACTGAAGCATACGTTTGTCTATTATTTATTTTAAATGGGTTTTGTGTTTTGTAAATACGCCTGGCTTCCTAGTAATTGCATTTGTTTTGGGTCTTGCTTCTTAACACTTCTTTTTCTTGCAAAAATTTGGGACAATCTTGGGCAGTTTGCGCACATTGTGCGTTGGCATGGTAGAGTGTTGTGAGGGGGAAGGTTGCAGTTTACGCAAATTATGTTGTTCTTACGCCTTTTTATGGTGTGTCCAAATAGTTGGCATGAGCGGCATCTCATTGGAGTGGAGATGTACTCTTCAACACGCACTGAATACCCAGGCTATGTCAATAGAAGAGGGTACTTGACACGTGTCAGTTGATTGTATAACAATAAATTTTGGATCATTGTTGTTTGTGTGGTTTAAGTATCAGAGAGATGGAAAAGAGTCTTTTATATGGGTTTTTTTACGTTTGGGGGGAGACTAGCATACTTTCGCCAAGTATGCTAAATCGATTCCCCGAAGGGATCGATGTGTCTTTATCCATTTACAACACTCAATGCACTGCTTTATTAGTTATTTAGCGAAAATGGGCAGATTTAACTTTTGTAATCATGGTAAGAATCACGAAAAAAAACGTGAAAGCTACTTATGCTCGCTTTGTACGCACAACTACGGTATACACTGGTCGGAAAGACTGATTAGCGCGAAAGCTAGTCTGTTATTTGATGCATTATTATTATGGAAATTATTTTTATCCATTAAAACATCAAGTCCATTATTAATTAATATTTAGCTGATTCGGCCAATATTTTTAAATAGTCCAATTTTTCATAAAATTGTATTTTTTGGGAGATTTTAAAAGTTTTTTAAATATAGCAATTTTAGTACTAGTAGTACTTACCACAGCTTCCTTCATAATGGCCATGTCTTGAGCTTTCATCGCTGCATTCGAAACGACATATAACGTTAGTTCATCCACTTTTGTAACAATTAAGTCGTCCAATATTCCGCCTTTATTATTAGTGAATACTGTAAGAGAGCCGCTTCCACAAGGCATCCCTTTGATATCAGCCGTGCAGAGTGATTCCATGCAGGAAATCGCATCTTTGCCACGCACATACGTTTGCAGCATATGTGAGACATCAAATATGGAGGCGTGACGCCGCGTGTGCAAATGAGAAGCACTTATGCTCTGGTCTGCGTATTGTACGGGTAGTAAATAGCCACCGAAATTCACCATTTTCCCGCCATACTTCAGATGAAAATCGTGTAGAGCAGTGTGAGTCGCTTTCACTGCGCTGTTTACGTCAGCAAAGCCACGCTTGATGCTTTGAAATATCCCATAGGCAAAGTTAACTTGTTTCAGCTTGATTGTGGTAAACATAACCTTGTCTGAATTTTGAGATATTCTAATAACTGAGATGTTGAGTTGAAGACTAAGCTGAACTTCGATTATAACTAAAAGTTAAATCACACACTTCATTGGATACGAGAGTGTACTGATAATAACAACTGATAGTGGTGGGATGGGCTACCCGCTAGGAAATCGTTACGATCGCCAGTAAAAACCCTGTTCAGGGATGTAAACATTTGACTTTTCAGTTTGGGGGCTTTTGACGAATGTCAAATGTGCCCCCTATTATATTAGTTTATGCTCAATTTGGTTTAATAATGGATCGAAATTATCAGAGGAAGACAGCTCGAACCGCAATTAATGAAGAAAATGTAAAAAATCCCTAATGGATATAAGAAATGGACTCGAGACACAAACTTCGGCTGCCGAAAATATGGATGAAACGCCAGAATCTATTAAAATTTTCATCCGACTCGGGAAACAGTGATTCGGAAGGTGATTTTTTATATCAGTATAAATATGCATCGGGCCAAATCTTTACGAAGAATCGTGAAGAGGAATTGGTCGACTATATAAAAATGTGTTCTTTTTACGCCTATAATTTATCATGCCAGACATTCAGAAAGTTTGTTTATAATTATGCTAAAGTTAATCAGATCACGGCTCCAGTTGGATGGGATACTCCTAAAGAAGCGAGTGCGGATTGGCCTTATGGTTTCCTTAAAAGAAATCCAACCATTCCATTACGAAAGTCAGAGAAAATACGTTAAAGGATTCACAAAATCAGCTGTGGAAGGATTTTACTCAAATCTGACGAGAGTTTCTGGAGAATACTCTCTTCAGCCAAATGATACTTACAATTTAGATGAGACTGGAGTAACTACGGTCCTAGAACCTCCTAAAGTAAGTATTTCAGTTCAACAGGGAGTGTATATATAATAAAATGTTTCTTAACTACCTATGTATATGATGATTTCGAACTCTGCTTAAATAGGTTCTTGCTCAAAAAGGACAGCGAGCGGTGTCTCAAGCAACGTCAGCAGAGCGTGGAAGCTTAGTGACGCTGGTTGGGGTTGTTAGTGCCATTTATCTCCAGTGTATGTGTTTCCTCGTATACGATTTAACGGAAAGTTCACGAATGGATGCTTGCCGGGATCATTGGTCTTGAACTCTAAATCTAGATGGATGGCATCAGAACTATTCATCGATGTAGTCAAACATATACAATGTAACACTAATTGCTCGAAAGATAAGCCCATTCTTGTTTTACTACACAATCATTCATCTCATTGTAGTCTCTCAAGTATTAACTTTTGCCCTGATAATGGAATATTAAATATTATATTTTTTACTGTACTCTTGTTTATATATTGTTACAATGAAAAAAGAACGTTTCCGTTTGTGTACATTTAATACTGAAATAAATACTTTTATTTTTTGCTTCTTTCCTTGTTTTTTAAGATTTTGTAATGGTCAAAGGTGCTCCTTTAAAAGTCAAGGGTACCCCATCCACGGGACACATTTGATAAATTGGCCGTTTGAGCGTAAAGATAAGGAAAGGAGAGAAAAAATAAAAATACACGTGTGTCGGCGATTTTCATGTACACGTCAGAATTTTTTTTTATGTATAATAGTATATACAGAATATAAAGAAATAATACTTTATACATAATAGTATAATAGCATATACAGAGTATATAGAAATAATACTTTATACATAAAAAAAAAATTCTGACGTGTACATGATAATCGCCGATACACGAGTATTTTTATTTTTTCTCCCCTTTCCGAAAACTATATTTGGTTCATAGGACAGAACTAAAGCTCGTTTTTGTAACGCAGTGTTATGAATCAAATAATCAGTTACATGCCAAGACTTGCCGAAAATAACATCACACTAGCTTTTATTAAATATTCTTAGGAGTCCTTATTTTTATTTTTTCTCCCCTTTCCGAAAAAGTATATTTGGTTCATAGGACAGAATGTGTGTAACGCGGTGACAGTATCTGCTGGTCCCGCCTTGGAATAATTAAGAGAAATATTCTCTCTAAGTTTTGCCGAGGGTTATTCCCAATCTGTGCCTTTAAGAAGTGCAGACGTTTGGTTTTTAACGGAAATTTCTTTAATGTAAAAATGCACTGCATACATATGTTCATGTTCCTATGGGGCTTGTAGCCTACTAAGTAACTGATAAGCTCTTATAGAAATCGACACGTGAAAACGTAGAGACGGATCTAGTTTTAAAAAACAACGCGAACAACACATTTTTGTGTGCTATGTAGTAAATGTGTGTATATTTAAATATGTTCGTATATTGAAATCTTATTTCTGTTTTTTAATTTACATATTTCGTTTTATACAAAGTCTAATCACCTCTAGTAAATGATAACAACACCTTGCAAACAATTTTAAGACTAATTTTTGAAGAGATACTCGTGCATATACTTACATATGTATATACACTGGAATGCCCATTCCGGGATTGCTGAAAACAATACATGTAAAAAAAGGTTCAAGAGATGCTGTACCATATGTGTATATTTCTACTAGAAATATAAACTACTTTGTAAATTGTTCAAATTTTATGTTTACTTTTCTTTTTTTGATTGAAAAGACAAATAAATACATATATACAAACTTGAATTACAACAATCTGTTCCTCTTTATTATATTAATGGTATTTTATGGTATACTATAATAGGTCAATTACAGTCGTGTTACATTTTTTGACAAATAAAAGATAACGAATCAAAACTGCATGAATTACGTAACGATCTCGAAATCCAAGGATTTTTTTTCCAGATCTCGATAATCCCGGTATCAATAAAATGCCAAAAATTGACATCCCTAGTACACACATAGCTAACGAAATTTCAAGCGCCGTGTAAGCTGATTTGAATTTATGTGGTTTTCAAACAATTTTTTTTAAATAAATGCCTTTCCTTGCTTTCACGTCGTTCTCTTTTGTTTTTATTATGACCTGCTCATCACCATGTCACAATTTAGAGACTTAAATTTGAGATTAGAGGCTTTACTTTGAAACTAATGAATGCCAACTAAACTAAAATTGTGAATTTTGTCTTTATTGGAGACTGAGGCTGCTTTCTGAATTCTGGCTTAATTTTTTGTGACCTTCTCATCGCCAAGTCACAATTGAGAGACTTTGTATTGAAACGAGATGCTTAGTTTTGTCTTTATTAGAGACTGAAACTGCTTACTGAATTTGGGCAAAGGTTTAGTCACAAGCTGGGATACCAAGAACGATAAACGGTGTTACCACAACAAGTGAATCACGTGTTTCACTGTTTGAATTACGAATGGCAAGTCTCCCCGTTTGCACGACACATTCGTGATTCGTTTGGCACTTTTGTTGCTGTTGTAATACTTATATACTACATAATTTTGCGTCTTCATTTAGTCTAGTTGTAATCAACAACCTCTTTGACATCATTTGGTTCTTCAAAAACACAAAGTTTGAACCTATTTAAGCATTTAATTATTTCTTGTTCGTTTAATTTTTGGTTTTTTTTGATAGCTGTATGTGTTTTAGCTGCTAGTTTCGATAAATTTCCGATTAGAGACGTCATCGACTTTTCGGGAATCGCATGGTGATTCAGATTGAATCAACCAGTGTTTAAAAAACTGCAATTGCTTTTAAATAACTTGCTTTTGCTTCTGCTTGTGCTTCTGAAAAAAGCGGAAGTCGCAGTCGAAGCAAAAGCAGAAAATGATAACGACAAAATGAGCAGCACTTTCGGCAGTCGTCAATTTCAAATTTTCATTCAGTAGTCAGCAGTCGCAGTCGTAAATCAGAAATTTATCTGCTTTTGCAAGTCGTAAACAGTCGCAGTCTGTGAAGCAAAAATTCGTGTGCTTGCACAGTCGTCAGCTGTCGCAGTTGTAGAAACGAAAATTCGACTGATTTCGCAGTCGGCAGCAGCTACAGCTGCAGCGGTAGAAGCACAAATTCGTTAGCTTAAGTAGCCTGTGTTTTTTTGATTCGCTGTTGTTAAATAATTATGCACATATGTATGTATATATACATGCATACATATATTGAAATATAGATCCTTTATTAATTAATATTTTCCAATATATAAATACACATATACATAATATATCATTTATTATTATTAAACTAATACTCAATAATAAAAAAAGAGAAATACACATTGGTAGGCACATAAGTATTTAAAAAATAAAATAAAATAGCTCATTATTATGTTTCTAGGATAAATAAATTAATAAAATTAAACTTATTTCATATCTATTATTTACTATTATCAACTTCTTCTTCAAAAAGAGGCAATCTTTCTATGGCTGTGCCAAGAAAACTTGGGTTTAATTTTACCAGCAAAATATTTTCAAGAACCTCTTAATTAATTCGATTCGAGAGTAGGTAGAAAAAAACAGTGTGCCATAAAAAGGCGCAATGGCACATGAAGTATTAGAAAGTAAAGCTGATTTGCATAAAAAAAAAAACACAATGCATGTTTACACAATTCTTCAGGCTAATTATTCCTTAAATTTTTTGCGCGAATCCTTTTGTTTACAGATTTTTTACATTTTGGTCTGTTATATATGTATGTATATGTTTAACTAAATCTGCAATAATCACTTCCTTTTTACCTAAAAGTTAGTATACATACATACATGTTTATACAGGAAATTTTTTTATCAATGACCTGCTACTCTGTAACACGCCCTTGAATTACTTCAATTCAACCGTACTGATTAAGCTTATTATTTTAATATGCCACAAACCCAAATGCCAAAAAAAACTCAAAACATAGGGATTTGTGCAACAAGTTTAAGGAGTAATTAGTCTGAAGAATATGTTTTTTTACTAACGATAACCAGCTCTTCTTTTTTTATGCTACAGATGGAAGAAAGCTAACCTTGAATGCATCAACCTGCAAAAAACCTTGCAAACTGTGGCAAATAGTATAAAATTGGAAATCACAAATGAAGTGAAGCACAAGTTATTATCTTTAAAATAGACAGTGCTACACGGCTGTCCCGAAATATGTTTGGTGTAAGTGCACAATTTATTGATGCGGTGAGAATAAAGCCATTATTTTGGGAATGATCGAATTGAAAGGAACTGGATCGAGCACATCCAAAAACCTTGCCATGGAGGTGTTAAATGTGTTAAAGCGATATAATATTAAGTTAAACCAAATCGTTTCGATAACATCGTATAATGGCGCAAATATGCTTAAAGCGACTAACATTTTATCTTTTGTGTGCGAAGAAGAAAACGATGAATTGCAACCCATGAAGATTATTTAGAAAAAATAGCCCTTGTTGAAAAAGTATCAAACCTGCTAGTTGCGCAGCACACACATCCCAGTTGGTTGCTATCGACGTGGCAAAATCGACAGACATTCTTAAATACTTATGGAATTGTCGCAACCTAACAAAATATATCAGAAAGACGTCAAATGGGAATCGAATTGAAACAATTGAAAATGCCCCAACTAGATTGCCCAACCAGATGGGGCTCTACATATACAATGCTGCAAGATTTACTAGCTGCCAGAGATGAGCTTAACAAAATTGAATCCGTAAAAAATAGAAATCAAGATGAACACTTCGAAATAGGATCGACATTTTGGGATTTAGTTGAAAGCTATTGCACAGTTTTCAGTCCCTTGCAAAAAGCCATAAAAAAATTTCAAGTAGAGCAATTGTACTATGGAAATTTTTACGCTCAATGGTTAAAATTTAAAATATGTACCGAAAAAATAAAACGAGAATCAAATCAAGAATTCATAATAACACTTGGCAACAAGATTTTAAAGTCAATAGAAACTCGAACGTCAATATTATTGAATAATAAGCCTCGGATGAGACCCCCCTTTTTTGATGACGACCACAGCAAACGTTTAAAGGACAATGATTTGAGGGCATGCACCTGGAATGTCCGAACCCTTAATTGGGAAGGTGCCTCTGCCCGGCTGGTTGATGTCCTCAGCAGAGCAAAGGCTGACATCACCGCCATCCAAGAGATGCGATGGACGGGGCAAGGGAAACAAGTGATAGGCCCTTGCGATATCTACTACAGCTGCCATGTAAAGGAGCGCAAATTTGGTGTCGGATTTGTGGTGGGAGAGAGACTGCGCCGTAAAGTACTGTCGTTCACTCCGGTGGACGAGCGTCTCGCCACAATCCACATCAAGGCGAGATTCTTCAACATCTCCCTAATTTGCGCCCACGCCCCGACGGAAGAGAAGGACGATGGGACTAAAGATCGCTTCTACGATCTCCTTGGCCGCACGTATGAGCGGTGCCCCCACCACGATATAAAAATCGTGCTTGGCGACTTCAATGCCAAGGTGGGTAAGGAGGGCATCTTTGGTTCCACAGTCGGAAAATTCAGTCTCCACGACGAAACGTCCGATAACGGATTGAGACTGATCGACTTCGCCGGGGCCCGAAACATGGTAGTCTGTAGTACCAGGTTCCAGCATAAGAAGATTCACCAGGCTACGTGGCTGTCTCCAGATGGTAAGACACGAAACCAAATCGACCACGTTGTGATAGACGGAAGGCATGCTTCCAGTGTCCTAAATGTGCGCACGAACCGAGGAGCCAACATCGACTCGGATCATTTTCTTGTGGCAGCTAAGATCCGCACGCGCCTCTGTGCAGCAAAAAGCGCGCGCAAATGGACACAAGGAAAGCTCGACGTCGGAAAGCTGCAATCGCAACAGACAGCTACCCACTTCGCCACTCGACTTGCACTCCTGCTCTCTGAGAGCAATAATCAACATAACGATATTTCCGAGCAGTGGAACCATATTTCTCGCTGTCTACATACCGCCGCTGAAGAATCCATCGGATTTCAGCGAGCCCGAAAGAACAACTGGTATGACGAGGAATGCCGCGCCGCTACGGAACGTAAAGA